>JALIGW010000002.1:18661126-19261126 GCA_023053685.1 Diadophis punctatus similis | reverse complement strand
ATGGGGAGCTCTCCCTTCGCGCCCTACCAGATGGCTCCTAGGGCGCTGGGGGGGGGCTCTACCCCTCCTGTCAGGCTCTCATCTCTCCCCTTTGCCTGGGGAAGAGATTTCAAAGCCGCCAGACAGCTGTTCTGGCGGCTTTTAACAAAGATCGGAAAGGCGTCCGACGAAGGGACGTCCGCGATGAAGCGCTCCAAACCGGAAACCCCCAACAATAAAGATTATTAAAAACAATTTAAAAAGAGTTTAAAAAGACATACATAACCATGCATACAACCAGCCGAGATGGTGCAGTGGTTAAATGCAGCACTGCAGGCTACTGCTAGTTCAGCAGTTCAGCTGTTCAAATCTCACCGGCTCAAGGTTGACTCAGCCTTCCATCCTTCCGAGGTGGGTAAAATGAGGACCCAGATTGTTGGGGGCAATATGCTGAACTCTGTAAACCACTTAGAGAGGGCTGTAAAGCACTATGAAGCGGTATATAAGTCTAAGTGCTATTGCTATTGCTACATACATGGGGGGGAAGTTGTCTCAAAATCACCCCGCCTGCAGGAAGAGCCATGTCTTAATGGCTTTTCGGAAGGCCAGCAAGGTAGGGATAATTCGGATCTCCGGAGGTAGTTGGTTCCAGAGAACAGGGGCCCCTACAGAGAAGGCCCTCCCCCTAGGTCCCGCCAGCCGGCATTGTTTGGCTGACAGGACCCGGAGGAGACCCACTCTGTGGGACCTAACCGGTCGAAGGGAAGTATGTGGTAGGATGCGGTCCCAGAGGTAACCTGGTCCTAAGCCATGTAGGGCTTTAAAGATGGTGATCAACACCTTGAATTGCACCCGGAGATCAATGGGCAACCAATGCAGCTGGCAGAGTATGGGTGTTACGTGGGTGTATCTTGAGACACCCACCACAGCACGCGCAGCCGCATTTTGCACCAGTTGAAGTCTCCGGATACTCTTCAAGGGTAGCCCCATGTAGAGCGCATTACAGTAGTCCAAGCGGGAGGTGACAAGGGCATGAGTGACCGTGAGTAGAGCCTCCTTCTTCAAGTATGGTCGCAATTGGTGTACCAGGCGAACCTGTGCAAATGCTCCCCTTTGTACAATTTTTTGTAGCTGCCATCTGAATATTCAAAATCCTGAATGGAAAGGAGAGAGAGAGAGAGAGATTCATTCATATATGAATGGGCATATCCTATGAAGCTTGATACTGAAAAAATAGAGTTATAATAGAGCTATAAACTGAAATTGGGGTGGGGGCTTTAAGTACATCCATAATTGGAAAATTGTATGGTTATTGGGTTTGTTAGCCTTGTCAATTAAAAGTAATGAATTCTAAGAATGACACTAGACCCACACTCACGAAAACCACACAGGATGTCACCACCACACACCCATGCAAAAAGCAAACCCAAACCCACACCAATGAGGCACGGCCACAAACCAGAAGCCAGACCATAGCTGCATCTTTAGCCACTCTAAACCCCTCCATTCCATACATGAAGCAAACTGACACCCCAGCCAATCATAGCACAGCCAACCCCCCATCCAATCAGAGCACAGCCAAGCCCCCAACAAATCAGAACACACCTCCACCCAATCAGAACACAGCCAAGCTCCCACCCTATCAGTTCAAACCCCCAGTGGCAGTTAAAAGGAAGAAACAGCTGCAATCTCACATTGCTCCTAGAAGCAGCAAGCTGAAGACTCCAGCCTGATGATGACGAATGGGACTTCGTCGAAACGTTGCAAAGATACTTCCAATTTCACGCGGGAGAACTAAGAATGACACTAGACCCACACTCACGAAAACCACACAGGATGTCACCACCACACACCCATGCAAAAAGCAAACCCAAACCCACACCAATGAGGCATGGCCACAAACCAGAAGCCAGACCATAGCTGCATCTTTAGCCACTCTAAACCCCTCCATTCCATACATGAAGCAAACTGACACCCCAGCCAATCATAGCACAGCCAACCCCCCATCCAATCAGAGCACAGCCAAGCCCCCAACAAATCAGAACACACCTCCACCCAATCAGAACACAGCCAAGCTCCCACCCTATCAGTTCAAACCCCCAGTGGCAGTTAAAAGGAAGAAACAGCTGCAATCTCACATTGCTCCTAGAAGCAGCAAGCTGAAGACTCTAGCCTGATGATGACGAATGGGACTTCGTCGAAACGTTGCAAAGATACTTCCAATTTCACGCGGGAGAACTAAGAATGACACTAGACCCACACTCACGAAAACCACACAGGATGTCACCACCACACACCCATGCAAAAAGCAAACCCAAACCCACACCAATGAGGCACGGCCACAAACCAGAAGCCAGACCATAGCTGCATCTTTAGCTACTCTAAACCCCTCCATTCCATACATGAAGCAAACTGACACCCCAGCCAATCATAGCACAGCCAACCCCCCATCCAATCAGAGCACAGCCAAGCCCCCAACAAATCAGAACACACCTCCACCCAATCAGAACACAGCCAAGCTCCCACCCTATCAGTTCAAACCCCCAGTGGCAGTTAAAAGGAAGAAACAGCTGCAATCTCACATTGCTCCTAGAAGCAGCAAGCTGAAGACTCCAGCCTGATGATGACGAATGGGACTTCGTCGAAACGTTGCAAAGATACTTCCAATTTCACGCAGGAGAAAACCCGAATAACCAAAGACCTACATATATATATATATATATATATATATATATATATATATATATATATATATATATATATATATATATATATATATATATATATATATATATATATATATATATATATATATATATATATATATATATATATATATATATATATATATATATATATATATATATATATATATATATATATATATATATATATATGGGTCTTTGGGTATTCGGGTTTTCTCCCGCGTGAAATTGGAAGTGTCTTGGGGACGTTTCGATGAAGTCTCATTCATCATCTTCAGGCTGGTGTCTTCTGCTTCCTGCTTCTAGGAGCATTGCTCCTAGAAGCAGGAAGCAGAAGACACCAGCCTGAAGATGATGAATGAGACTTCATCGAAACGTCGCCAAGACACTTCCAATTTCACGCGGGAGAAAACCCGAATACCCAGAGACCTACATACAAACACCCGCGAAAACCTCAGAATATATATATATATATATACACACACACACACACACACACACACACACACACACACACACACACACACACACACACACACACGAGAGAGAGAGAGAGAGATGCATAAGGTGTGTGTGTGTGTGTGTGTGTGTGTGTGTGTGAATAAAATGGAGTTTGCATCATAACAATTTGGCACTCACATTATTTTAATGTAGTTGGATTATACGAAGACATGTAAATGTATTCAGAGAGTCCTGGATTAGAGTATTAAGTAATGGGGACTAGCCATCCTAAATTCATAATGATTGGTGCTTTTGATTATGAGTAATATGTTCACAGAAGCCTAGGCAAATAATAAACCCACTATTCTGACATTTTAACTCGAACATTCAACCTCTGCAGTGAAGTCTGAAGTTTCAGATGTTTAAAGTCATTTTGTTTTTATCATAATTTGTTTATTATTTTTCATGTTAGGGAGTAAAGTAGGTTACTGATCAGATTGTGTCCATATAATAATTTAAACTTAAATTATTATAGTAGTAACTATAGTAACTATAGTAACTACTATAGTAACTAATTCCTATCTTGCATTACTTCTGTATCACTGTAATAGGTTTTTTGTCATAAAATTATAAAGTTTGAAGGATCTATAGGTCTATTCCACCCATTGATTTATTGTTAAATAAAATCAAAACATCCTCTTTCCTGAACATATGAAGGGAGGTGATGTTACCACTTCTCTAAATAATTGGTTGAATTTCTCTTGAATTGGAAAGTTTTAGCATTAAAACATTTCATCTAACTTTTAATCAAATCTGCCTTCCTATAATTTGACTTTCTAAGTAAGGTCAGGTTTCTGAAGAATGCTGTTTTAGACTGCCATCCCACCATCATTGTTAGTTTTTCCCCTCAAGGTTAAACATCAGTTCTTTCAATTTCTGTATAGAGAACTTAGTTTTGAGACTCCTGATCATTCTTTTTGCTCTTCTTTGAATCTGTTCCGGTTTCTCTGAGGATTCAGTTCTTGTTTATGGCAAATACAGAATAAAGTGGAAGAACTATTTTTGATACTTAGAAACTATACAGGGTTTTTTTTTGCACAGGTTCGCCTGGTGCACCAATTGCGACCATACTTGGAGAAGGAGGCTCTACTCACGGTCACTCATGCCCTTGTCACCTCTCAATTGGACTACTGCAATGCGCTCTACATGGGGCTGCCCTTGAAGAGTATTCGGAGACTTCAACTGGTGCAAAATGCAGCTGCGCGTGCTGTGGTGGGTGTTTCAAGGTACACCTATACTCCGCCAGCTGCATTGGCTGCCCATTGGTCTCCGGGTACAATTCAAGGTGCTGATCACCATCTTTAAAGCCCTTCATGGCTTAGGACAAGGCTATCTCCGGGACCGCATTCTGCCTCATTCTTCCCTTTGACCGGTCAGGTCCCACAGAATGGGTCTCCTCCAGGTCCTGTCAGCCAAACAGTGCCGACTGGCGGGGCCTAGGGGGAGGGCCTTCTCTGTAGGGCCCCCTGCTCTCTGGAACCAACTTCCCCCAGAGATCCGAATCATCCCCACCTTGCTGGCCTTCCGAAAAGCCATTAAGACATGGCTCTTCCTGCAGGCGGGGTGAGTTTGAGACGACTTTATATCTGAGGTCTCCCCCATGTATGTATGGTGTTTATATGTTTTTAAATTATTTTTAAATTGCTTTTTTAATGATTTGTTTGGAGTTCCATAAAATGTTGTACGCCGCCCTGAGTCCTGAGGGAGTAGGGCGGCATAGAAGAACTGCCAAATAAAATAAATAAATATACCTCTGTTGATGTTCATTTCGGCCCACAAGTTGGGAAGATATGTTGGGGAAATCGATTAATGCTATTCTTTTAGTAAACATTGAAAATGGCACATTGAAAATGGAAGATCAGGGATCCTTCATACAATGCTGTCTGCAAACATTTTCTCTAGAGAACCATGCCGTTTGGATTTAAGTAATGGAAAAAAATATACTATATACTGTATCTTCAGAGGGAAAGCTACTGTATAGCAACATTTCCATTTAATATTTTTTTCTTTTCCAGGAAAGAATAATTAACTCTGTGGTATCATCCCTTCTGAGTTATTGTACATAACTTGATTTATAGCTGCTTCCAAATTCTTGACTTACAATTTTCACTTAGCAAATTATAATCTTTCATCTCCTATTAAATCAGCTAATCAGGCACAGCTTCTGATTCAACTAGCTCATAGGATCCTCAAAATATCATGGCTTGGAGGATGGAAGTAGCTGGTTTTGGGGAAATTTGCTGGGTTCAAGAAAAGGACAGAAGATGAAGGGCCCTAACTAACTAAGAAGTAACTTGATGGGCACCTGACTCTTTTAGCATTAGGAATGGATTATCTTCCATTACATCTGAAGAAACCTTAGGGGAAGAGTGCTCTATCCAACAGCACTTTCTAACAGTGTTTCCCAACTCAGAGAAATGCCTAAATCTCTAACTGAAAAAGCAGCAACAATATGAAGAAGGGTTGGGAAATCAGCTATTTCATCCCACTGCTTCATGTCACAGGAATGTATATTAGTGAAAATAATGCGAATTGTTCTTGGAAAGCAGAAGCCCATCCCAATCCATGACCACACAAATCATCCATAGAGGTGTGATCTTTGAGTCATGGCATTTCCTCCATAGCCAGCAGAGGGCAGCTGGAATGCACATCTGATTTAGTAGTGGTGTCCTTGCTACAACAGTTTGTAGACCCACCTCTGCTACCTAGCTATGGCCAGTTGAAAGCACTTTGGAGATTCCAAGGCCTAATGATGATGGTGTCTATTTAAAAAAATTGTGGAGCATCCCAACTTCTTGTATATAAAATGCAGCAACATATGAAACTTTTAAGGAGTTATTCTTGTATATATTTCCAGAATTATTTCTTACTATTTCCTACATGAAATAGCAAGGCTTGGTAAGAATTGTCCTACTCTGAAACAAAAATGAACATTTCCCTACAAGTGGCCTTGTAGCCTTTAGTTTTCCCAGCAATATTTCTGTTCCATCACAGAAATATTCAAGCTGTCTTTGATTTTCCTTGTCTATCCTGTCATGTCATGAAAGGTGATAAATAACTACTGTGAAAAGAAACCACATCTTGAGAGCATGTTTTCTTTGGTTTTATTTGTTTTGTGATGACTGAGACACATGTAACTGTTCAAAGAATATTGAATTATGCCTTTCATATTGAATCACCACCCTTGCTGTGCAACTTAACTTTAAGACACCCCCCCAAAGTACTTGTTGTGGTGACTAAATTTCTACTTAGTAAACCAAGCCGGAGTGTTTTGACTATTGAAAATAAATAGAACTGAATAAATAAATCCAATTCATTCCAGGGGAAAACATAATGTAAAGCAATGTGTACTGTGAACAATTTCAATATGTTGGTATTTATTATTAGAGAATCACCAACAGTGGCTATTACACCATTTCTTTGAGACTTTTTCTCAAATAAAGAGTAAAATATACCATAATGAATAAGTCCATGCATGTGTGAGAGCTATGCAGTTTGTAGCATTAATGTATATGCAAAATAAATTTTGTAACATTTGAGTGACAGATATACATATTCAGATAGTTCAGCTGAAAATAAAGTAATGTTTTACATTTTGGAAAATGTTGCATGTTTTTTTTAAAAAAAACACACATTAAAACAATGTAAAATTGTTTTTGATGCAGGTTTTCTTAAAAAGATATTGAAATGTATTCAGTCTGTTATGTCTTTGTGGATTTAATCACAGACTCAAAAGAGTTTATATATTCTAATTATAACAAGCAAACATTTGAGCGCTGGAATACTTGTTCTTTGAGTAAGAAGGCGAAAGGAATATAATATGCATGCTCATATCTTATAGTACTGAATTTTGGAACTTGTTTGTCATTTTATTCTTAAAGAGACAACACAAAACCTCAAAATTCTTTCTGAGAGTCAAACATAATTCTGCCCAAAAGAAAGCCATTAAGAATGAAATGCAGTGGATTTCACTGAGACCTGCTAAATAACAGCATGGAACCAATCTTGGCTGATCTCAAAAAACTTTACAGCATAGACCTAATTAGTACTTGAATGGGAGATCAGAACTAAATAGGGTAGTTTTGAACCTCACTGAGAAGTTGAAAAAACATTTCAGACATTTGCAATGGCAGAGCATGTCCTAACAGTTCCAACAAAACTATGTGGTCATGAAGTCATTGTGAAGCTGATGACCGGGAACTGAGTTGAGTTTAACTTGAAAGAGGATTTATCTTTACTCTTAATAGAACCAAATCTGAATTTCATTCTATTTGTAAATAATGATTCATATAAATATGATATTTAAGCATTTTATTCTCTACAGATCAAACAAATGAGTACCTGTAATGGGATTTGGTTAAACAAAAATTTGCATTGCTTGATTTTTCCCTTAATAGTTTAATACAATTATTTTCCATTATTTAATTCAGTTGGCTGCCAATAATTACTGAAAATTATAGGAGCAAAGCTTTGTAGCATACCTAACCAAATCTAGACTGCAAAGTTCTAGACAAGCATCAGATTCATAAAATCATAGAAATGTGAATTTGAAAGACGTGGATCTTCTAGTTCAATCCTCTGCAAGATACTGGAATACCAATTCAAGCGCCTCAAGAATACAATTTAAATTATGCTCAGACATGCCCAGTTTTTTCTTTAAAATCTCCAGAGATAAGTGTTGTGGCCCGCCAGCAATCTGTGCAGCCGGTAGCTTATTCCGACAGTGAAGAGGCTGATGTGGTGATGCGCCAGTGGCCTGTGCAGCTGGCACCTGAGTCGGACAGTGATGAGGCTGGAGAGGACTCGGTGCCAGAGGCGGAGATTCAGTCAGGGCCTTCAGAACCTCCAGAAGCTCCCATCAGTGACGAGGAAGAAGAAGAGAAGCCTATTCTCAATGCACGGGCACGCAGAGCTGCCAAAAGGCAGGAATGGTTCCTCAGGAGGAGGTCTCCTCAGGAGTAAGGCTTGGGCTAATTGGCCACTCCCCTAGCCAGTTTAAGGGATGATGACGAAGGAGCCAATTTGCAGGAAACAACTACGTTCATATTCCTTCGTGTCTTGATTCCAGAAACTCTTGTTCTCTCTCTTGGCATTTTTCCTGCAAATTGCTTCTGGGCATTTTGCCAACCACCGTAAGATTGCTATTTTCTACAAGACTGTTTACTCAGAATTGAGTTATTATTTCGTGGACTCTTGCTGGCTGTTAATGAAGTTGAATTAACAGCCGGTGTTCAGAAAAGACTGCTTTAAACTGTATTTGTGTTTGACGACTATTAAGAAAGCTCATTAGTAGTCCTTAATTAGTAAACTAAGGTTTGTACAGACTTTGTGTGTGCTGCGTTCTTTGTGGTCCGTAGCTGGGGCAGAACAATAAGAGAAACCACATTCTTTGTGAGAAGACTTTTCCATTGTTGTACAGATCTTACTGTCAGAAAAGTTTTCTTAGTTTTTGAGCAGTGAAAAATAATTCTTCACCACCTTCACAATGGCATCCTTCAATCTACTTGAATACGTCTCCTTCAGTCTTCTTTTCTCCAGACTGAATATTGCATTGAATATTTCATCAAAACCTGGGGATCTAAAGGCATTTAAATTAAGTAGAAATTCCTTTATAATAGTTTATAGACCTGCAGCCTCTCCTGTTGTTTTAACTTCCCAATGTGTGCTACCTATCGAGTTCTTTGCTTAAATATTGTAAGCCAGCTTACAATAAGATTTTTTAAAATTTGTGTTCTTTGCTTTCTGGGCCATGCTGTAAAAATGCTTCTTGAAAAAACAAAAACCCTTTTGTCTTTTTCTCTGATACTTGTGCATGGTTTTTTTTTTAAAGATTCATTTTCATCTGCTTCGGTGGAAAATACTTGCCACATCATTTTTCTTTCAGCTAACAGCTTTTGGATACATTTGGACAATGCACATTCTCTGCAGATATTTTAATCACAGACTTCCAGAATAACACACCTTTGAGAGTGACTTTGCAATTTTGCATATGGAGAACAGTAACCCTCTGTTTTTCCATTACATCTGTGGTATATTCGAAGTGAGTGAATGATGCCAAGATGAATGGGAGTTCTTTTGTTCTGGCAGCCTTATCTGATCAACATTGCAAGAGATGAAGACCTTGGGCAAAAGGTGCAGGGTCTGGCTGAAGATGCAACACACCTAGTGTACTAATATATACATACAGTAAGTCTCTCAGTTTCTAGTCTGATGTCTTAACTACTGCACCAAACTGGGTCTAGTTTACTTATATGGTTGAAGTTATAATTTCATCTTTGGGACAGGGCGACCTTGAAGAAGATGAGACGGACCTCAATCATTGCATTTTTGTTATATTGATCAGTACGAATGTTACAAATTCATTTAGGGAAGTCAATCTTTACCTGACTTTTTTTCTCACCTTTAATGTATATTTCTGAATTATATATTTTCAGACTCAGTTACAGCAACAGTGAGAATATCATTGGAAGACCCGAAAGACCAGGTAAGGGAGAGATTATGGAGAAAATCTATGTGGCTGCTAGGAATCAAAAATTATTCGATGGCACATAATCAATCAATCAATGTCTGCAACAAATTTGGTGTTGCAGTTAATTATGAACATATAAAATTCAGCATTACGGATACAAATGAGTGAGTGATTGAGTCACAACAGATATAATTTCCTGGCTATTTTACTGATTGGGATAACAATGATCTTCTGTGGAAGGAACGAGAAACATGAAGGAAGGTTGGACTCATCATATCCCATCCTACAGACCTTTGACAGAGTAACTCTTGCTCAACCAGCTCTTTGATGGGATGGTAACATGAGGTTTCTTTTCTTGGAATGGAATACAGAATGGGACTAATCCTACAAGGCATCTATATGTGAGTTATACAGAGATCACGCTTGTTGGACAGAGATAACAGATTTTCAAAACGTCCTTAGTAAAATAATAAGCATCACATCACTTTTCTTCTTCAGTCACATACTCTCTTATTCTAATCCTTCCAGAGTATTGAATTTACTTGTGGAATTTTTCTGGAGATGCTTGTATGTGTGGGTATGTTGTGTGTGTGAGTATGCATTTGAGAAAGCTGAACAACATTTAGAAGGGCAAATTGAGAAAGAGATTCTCCTCCAGCCTCCCCTCAAACTTCCATTTAGGAAATTGTTATGCAAACCGCTAAACGGTAAAGAGTTCCTGATTCTGGCTTTTAAACAACCCCAAATATTGAGTATGAAGGGAAAATATGAAGACAGACTCTTCTCGGTTTTGCCATTAGTTATTAACAAGAGAGTCTAGATCTCATGCCAAAAATTCCAAAATTCTACTTGAAGGAATCATAGGTTCTGAGCCAAGAAATTTCAGTTTCAGCATTCAGAATAAATTAGGCACCAATTTACATGTCGTTGGTTTTTGGCTAATGTGCCAAATTTTGCATACTTTATTGTAATCTGAAATAATAGTTTTATGTGCTTTTTTATCCAATGCAGAATTGTGTTTTTGTTGTGCAAATTGAGAATTAAATCTGTATGTGCAGATGACTGGCAGAAGGATTTTATTAAGAGAATAATCTGGAAGGTTAAGGGGAGATGTTTTTGAAAATCAGCCATAACAAAAATTGATTTTAAGTTGGTATTAATTTGTAAGCAAAGTTCACAACCCTAACCCTAACCCTAACCCAAAATGGCCACAAAAGGAATCAGAAATAACAGTTTATCCTTTGTGTAAACCATTTATTTATTTATTTTATTATATCAATTTATATAGTTTAATGTATTGTTCAAACCCTAAATTAAACTTTCCTATAATTTATTGAAATAACTGCTTTATAAATAATATTTTGGAGTTGACTTGTACATTAGCCATAGTTAAAATTATTTATACTTCAGATAACATAATCAGTTCAGATAATCTACATTTGCTGAATCCAGCAGCAAGTTGCTCCCACAACTGATTTTTTTCAATAAAAATACTATCATAAATGTTTTGTCTTTTAACACTACCAGTGTTTACCATTGAATGAATGCATTGTAACATTTGTTTGTTTCTAATTAGCTTGTTGTCTGAGCTATCCATTGTGGTTTGTAAAGCCTGATTTACATTTTAGTCCATAGTTTGAAGTTCGCCAACTATTGTTTGCTAAACAAACCATGGCTTTGCAAGATGTATGAGCCTAGACAAAATCCTATAGGATTTCCATTTCACTGACCAGAAGCTAAGCATGCAATCTGTATTTCTATGGCTGGAGCAATGTAAGAATGTGTGAATGTACCAAACCTCCTCAACTCCACAATAGCTTTTTGCTAAGTAGGACAGTTTCTGCTAAGCTACCCAGGCCAGTTTCTGGTGTGGCAGTGGAGCAGTCCATACTTCTTATCTTGGGAGATTTTAGTGTTCATACTGAAACAGCTCATATTTCCTGTCAGTCATGATGGCCATAGACCTGCCCCAGGGGCGGGTTCCTAATTTTTTTACTACCACTCTGTGGGCGTGGCTTATTTTGTGTGTGTGGCTTGCCAGCCATGTGACTGGGTGGGCGTGGCTTCTCGGACTGCTGAAGGGAGAGGAACTGAGATAGGTCCTGCCGCCCATTCCCCCTTCCCTCAGCAGCTCGAGAAGCCTCAAACATGCGAAAATGCCTAGGATCATCACCGCGCGTTTGTGGCTTCTCAGTCTGCTGAAGGGAGGGGAATGGAGATAGCTCCTGCCGCCCGTTCTTTCAGCGTCTCACGCGCTCCCTCAGCCATCCTCCCCTCACTGTGGGGTAGGAAGGCAGCGCATGAGCAGTGCCGGAAACTCAGCTTCTGGGCATGCGCAGAAGAAAATTTAAAAAAAAATTCCCAAAAAAATGGCGGCGCCCAGGCACCGGCAACCGACCGCACTGGTACTGTGACGTCACCAGCGGGCTGCTACCGGTGCTATAGAGTGGACCGCACTGGTAGGAACCCACCACTGACCTGCCCCAATTAGTGTTTGTGTCATGCAAACAGTAGGGCACATACCTGACTTGAAAGTGTGTGGAGGACATTTCTATAAGTGTCGCCTTAGAATGATCATTTTGTACTTAATTGTAGACAGATAATTTCTGGAGGTCAATTAAAATGGTCCAGTCAAGAGGCTTTGGGACAGTTTTCTGTGGAATTTCCCATCTTGGTATTTAGCACAAATGGTTAAACCTGGCTGGTCTGTTGAATATGTCGATGGCCCAGGTGGTTGGTGCAATCACTTCTAAGCACCCTCTTTCTTCTAGCAGAACTCATTCACTGTGTTGTTCTAACAAGGAGTTAAGCTTGAAGAGGTAGATGGGCAAGAGTTGGTGCATCTATGGAAGAATTTGCATGAGGAATTGGATCACCATTAGAGCGTGGGACTTGCTTTGGACCCATTTGAAATCCTCGCCCATGACATAGGAGAAGAGGAGGGAGCTTTCACTTACATTGGCTCCACAAAGAACAAGCTAATAATACTTTGCTGTAAAAATTAGCCAAAGCAGAGCTAAATTGATGGAAGCCAGTTGGAAGCCATCTGATTAAAAAAGTAACAGCCTTACAACTCCAAATGCTTCTGACCAACACTGATTTCTGGGTCCATTGCAATTAGGATTTCACATCAGACTAGAAACTGATGTACCTAGCCTTGCCTTAAGAACAAACCTAGTAGAAGGATACAAGGGTAAACCACTTCCGAAAAACCTCGCCAAGAAAACTGCAGGGACTAATCCGGGAAGTTGCCAGGAGTCAAAAACTGACTCAAAAGAATGCATGCATACACAGTATGGAGACTGTTTTGACTGCTTTGGTTGATGCCAGACTCTAGATGGGAAGGGAGTGAAGCCCTGATAGTTCTCCTGGACTTCTCAATGAATATTACTTATATTATCCTTTTGGACCATTAAAGCCCCATTAATTGGGCTTTAAGGGAACTGTTTTACAGAAATTCTGGTCCTTCCTATTAGATGTATGTTGATGCAGTTAGAAAACACTCAAAGAATTCCCATGAATTCTTTATTTCCTCCTTCAATAAATCTGATTATTCTGTGAGAATCTGCTTTAATGGCAGCTGCTATGGGCATGAAGGGTGTTGTTCTCAACACTAGGTCTCTATCCTTGAGAGATTTATCTTATCTCCCATGCTATTCAATATACATGTGAAATCCTTAGGAAACATCATTTGGAGATTTTGAGTGGAATGTCAACATCTAATGTTGATTGGGGCTATTTTGTAACTCTTTCTATGCACAGAATAGTCCAGGCAAAGTGACCAGAGGCAAAATTCCAAAGACTTTTGTGTATTTCTTTCATGGTTTCTTCTACTGGGTAAGGATTTCCATGCAGTGCCATGCTGCTTGGGTGTTTTGCTTTTTAGTGGCTGCCTTGAAACAATGATTTAGCTAGTCTAGGATGTGATGAGGCAAGAGCCTTCCCCCTCCACCATTGGGAGAAAATAATTTAATGATTCACTGTGCAAAACATTCAAGGCAACCCTCAAAGAGCAAACTTCAGAAAGCAACCCTCTTCAAAGGATTGAGACTGAGTCTTCTGGAGGGTTATACATGGCTCCTGTGATATGCTAGCATATCCTTATATACACAACGATAAACTATTACACATAGTGAAACAAAATTATTCTTCATGCAGATTTGCATGAAGACCACGGACAAAGCCATCAAGCAGCTACACTGAGCCCTTCAAAGACTGCTTAATAGAGGTCCCTACTAGTTGAATTATATGCTACTGTTCTGCATCACTCATTCTTTTGCTCTTTAATGGATATGATGTTCTACTGTATGCAGTTTCTTAGAACAGAAATCTATACCTGCTGGAGAAGATTTCACTTAAATGTTTCACAATCTGCCTAGTTATAGACAAGAAATAGCAATAGCAATAGCACTTAGACTTATATACCGCTTGTATAATATTTTTCTCCGTTTCTTGAAATCTGAGCACAGATAATTTTGTGCCTATTCTTTCTTCAGACACTAAAATTGTATGTGTTATAATATCCCTATTCTTTATTTATAACAATGTTTTCCTAAAGTTATTCATCTGTTTTCCAGTCAACATTTTGATTACAAAAAAATGCCATGAGGCACATTAATCTGAGTACGGTTCTCCAAGTTGGAGTGTAAATTTGAAACTGGGACTATCCATCATTGATTCAACAAAATATTTCACTGTACTGTTAGGTTCTTTTTTTGTATCATTGGAGACTGGTGTTTCGGTCTGAAGAAAAATGTATTTTAAGTAAAAAATGGCAATTTATCAAGATAATATCTGGATGCATAATACATATTTATACCACAAATTCAAGCTACTGTACAATTGAATGGATTGTGCTGTGACTGATCCACTGACTGACCAAAACACCAGTGCAAATGTAATTCATCTCATTGCTCACTAGATCTTTCAAGCTGTTTAAGTATGCATTTAACTCATTGAATGTTGGGAATTTTATAGCTACGCATTGCAGAAGAGTGAGTTATGATTTTAAAACTGTTTAAGATCATCAGTTGGCAGAAGCAATGCTTCATGTCTAGAACATGGCCTCTTTATCACCTCAAGTTTAATTCCCCGTGTCTCTCCAGTTGTAGGAAAAAGACTTCAATTCACAAGATGGAGGGGGGGAAAGGAAAGTTTTTTGTTCCCCTGCAGAATCCTCAGGAGTTGCACACATGGGTAGAGATGGTGGTGGGAGTAACTTTCTACCTTCTACACATACACATGAAGACAGTCAACTCCGATGCCTCGTTGGTAGAGGAGTTGAACACCTTCTTCGCCTGCTATGAGGTCAAGAGACCCGAACCTGTAGCCCCAGGCCACCGGCCCTCCAACTCCCAGCCACTCAACCTGCACGGACACCAAGTGAGAGCAGTATTGAAGGCCGTGAATTCCAATAAAGCGGCAGGTCCAGATGGGGTGCTGGGGATAGTGGTAAAAACCTGTGCTGACCAACTATCAGAGGTCCTAACAAGGATTTTTAACATCTCCCTGCAAATGGCCAGTGTTCCATCATATCTGAAAGCAGCCACTATCATTCCAGTCCCAAAGAAAACAACAATAAACAGCCTGAATGACTACAGACCAGTGGTGGGTTCCTGCCGGAGCTGTCCGATACATACCTCTGGTAGGGAGCGGCCGATTACGCAATTTGTGCGTGACCGCACCGGAGCCGTCTTCACCGGTCTGTCGTGCGAGTCGCCATCTTTTTCTGAGAATTTTTGGACAATTTTGCTTCTGCACATGCGCGGAAGCAAAATCTCACAGAAATCTCATGAGGGGACGTGCACGCGAGAGAGATTTCGGCACGATTTTGCTTCTGCGCATGCAAAAAAGAGGAGAAATTCTTGTATCCATCCATTTATGTCCCTGTTTGTTAGTTTAATTTTGCTTTTCATTTCTGTTTTTTTCTGAATTTGGTTTTTTTTTCCTATTTCTTTCTATAAAACATGCTAAATTCTTTTAAAAAAATTGTTTTAAAAAAAACCCCTCATCCACCTTATACCCCAACAATCCTGACTAAGTTGGTGGCAGGACAGAGGACAAGTAAATACCATTATCTTTGCAAATCTTTTCGTCAATATAATTTTCATAGAAGGAAGTGGTGGAAGTGGCATGAAAAGGAGATGAAAGTAGAGATGGGGTGATTAACAGAATTTTCACTGAGGTTGGATAACAGGCAAAACTTTTTAGCATGTAATTTATCTTTTGAATTACCTATGGATACTGTAGACCATTGTTTCTTTATCTTGCCACGTTCCAGATATGTAGACTTCAACTTCCAAAATTCTCAGCAATGGTTGAATAATTTTGAGAGTGAAAGTCCACACAACCACACAACAAATGTTGTTAACATTGGGAAATACTATAACACAAATACGCTTGTTTGGTGTATGAATGCAAAATATGAGTTGATGGTATATATGGACTATAATATATCCACCTGCCTTGCAACAAGCCAATACCTGTCTTTCTATAAATAAGCATCATGTGTTCATATGTTTCAGACCCAGATAAATTTATTTAGGAGTAAACTTCATTAAACACATTAAAGATTTGCCTTAGGAATTTGATTATTTTGTAACAGTGCAGAAAAATGATATACTTGGAATAACTTAGTCCTAATGTAAAACGGTTGCAAAAGAGGTATACTTTTTGATGAAACCACTGCTTGCAGCTATTTTTTTCAAACCTGTGGCTGTAAAAGAGACCTGAGGTGATCCAAGGGAGCAGAGCTAGACAGAGATTATGTAGGCCAACAGAAAAGAAAGAGGGAGGGAGGGAAGAGAAGCTATGTAATTTGAGGAGTTTGGAAAAATCTTAAGCTGTAAAATAAACATAATAAATTTGGAGAGCTTCTGCAGAGCTTCAGCTATCTCTTGATTATAAGAAGAAAACTGATCATTTATCATTTTGGAAGAACATTATGAAGAACTACTGAACTGCCTGTGAGAAACCTACGTGTGTGTCTGGGTGATTTGGCATCTGCAGTTAGCAGGACCAGTTTAAACTTCCAGGTTTGTTAAGTGTCCCTGAAACCATATAGTTTATTATGTCAAGGCTTAAATCAAACTTTTCAAATAAACATTTCCTTCAACAGAAGTTTCTGGAGAAAAGTTTGTTTTGGGATTATTATGATGCCACTAAATGCTTGGTTTTTTTGTATGGAAAGCCAAACATTTGCCTCTAAAACAGGAAACAATATTAATGGAGAGGAGGATGGTCAGAGCTGAAAAAAAAGTCTCAGCCGGGCTCTAGAAAGAGAAAAGCATGTGAGAATGGAATCCAGAGGTAAAATTTGGAAGAAAAATTATAGCTAAACATGACTGGAACCTTTACTTGACGTATTAATTGAACCAACATTTTCATTATTCGTAGATTTCTTTAAAAGGTGCCTCATATTCATTGGGCAGTAGAGTTTTAGAAAACAAATAAAATGCTCCATAGATCTTTATACAGCAAGCATTGCATTATGATATTTCCCCTTTTTTTGCTACCAGGAAAAAAAAATATTTGTATATCATCTACAAAAAATAATGTATGTTCCTTGTTTTGCTGTTATTATTCATATTAAGATGTACAATTGATCAGCTAAAACTCATGATCTTGAATTAAAATTAGTTTGATAAGAAGTTTTACAAATAAAAAAAAATTATGGACGTTTCACATCAATCCTGTAAGAAACATAGGAATTAAGGTGTTTGGGGAGTTGAGTCCATGAAAAGAAGATCTAAGGATTAAGAGCTGAAACTGAAATCTTAACATAGCAGCATTCATTTTGAGACTATTCATAAGCAGAGTTGTAAAACATTTAACGTTTGTTTATTGCATATTGTAATATTCCTTGACATTGTTTTATAAATGTACCAGTGACAAACAAAACAGATTGTTTATATAGCACAGGGTAATTTATACCGCTTGCAATCTCTTCGTTTTGTTATGGTGCAAGAAGTTTTAGTTTGCCCTAAAATGGCAATTTTCTTTCAAGCTGTGTTGATATTCATGAATGAAGGCGAAAATATGTGTCCCAGGATAATGTTGCAGGATCCAATCTGGGTCTGTCACGGGGACCAGAGTTTTTGTCTTCCGAGCTTTCGGATTCTTGCTGGAGTACTCATATCCAACGACCTAAGTGTTAGAGCCCACTGTAACAACATTGAGTTGTTAATCTAATCTTGCATAGCTTCTTCTCTGGCAACATTACATTGCTAACCAGAGCATACAAAACATTTGTTAGACCAATTCTGGAATACAGCTCACCTGTCTGGAACCCGCACTGCATATCAGACATAAATACAATTGAGAGAGTCCAGAAATATTTCACAAGAAGAGTCCTTCACTCCTCCGCTCACAACAAAATACCTTATTCCACCAGGACTTGAAATACTAAGATTAGACAATTTACAACTACGCCACCTCCAATCAGATCTAAATGTAGTTCATAAAATCATATATCAAAAAGTCCTTCCTGTCAATGATTACTTCAGGTTCAACCGCAGCAATACACGAGCACGTAATAGATTCAAACTAAATGTAAACTGCTCCAAACTCAACTGCAGAAAATACGACTTCAGCAACAGAGTGATCAATGCCTGGAATGCACTACCTGACTCTGTGGTTTCTTCCCCAAACCCCAAAAACTTTAACCTTAGACTGTCTACAGTCGACTTCTCCCCGTTTCTAAGAGGTCTGTAAGGGGCATGCATAAGCGCACCACTGTGCCTACCGTCCCACTGTCCTATTGTCCTCTTTTATCGTTACTTTTTACTTATGTTTATACAAACTACTACTATCCTATACATGTTTGACAAATAAATAAATAAATAAATAAATAAAACTTCTCTCTTCTCTGAGCTGTTCTGTGTGTGATACTACACACTGTTATGTACCACACACTGAACAGCCCATACCAGACACAGAAGTTCCCTGAAGATGGGCTCCAGCCTGAGTCCAAAAGCTCAGAAGACAAAACTTCTAGTCCCAGTGATCGACCCAGATTGGATCCTGTGTTGATATTAATAACCTATTGTCAGATTCACATTACTGGTTTTGTAATATGTTCAATGAGCACATGTGCCTACCATCCCTGTCCTAATGTCCTTTTTTATTCGTATCCTTTTCATGTATTCAAAATCACGTTTATACTTTTACCTGTTATCTTATATATGCTTGACAAAATAAATAAATAAAATAAATACAAAATAAAAATGTGAATCTAGCTAGCTAGAATACTTACTTGTTAATGATAGTAGGCAGGTTTATTTGCCATGGACGTTGTAAAGGGGCTGGGCTTTTTTTTCAAACGCTCCTATAGCAGTGTTTCTCAACTTTGGCAGTTTGAAGATGTGTGGACTTCAACTCCCAGAATTCCCCAGCCAGTGTTGCTGGCTGTGGAATTCTGGGAGTTGAAGTCCACACATCTTCAAACTGCCAAGGTTGAGAAACACTGTCCTATAGGGTAAAGCCCTGCTATTCTTCTGTCTGTATTTAAAAAGACATTGAAAAGATGTGAAATATCTTTCCTTCCTCTCTTGGTACTGGAGCAGCCTACTATATATTTTGACAAAATGGTACAATGTCCACAAAAGCACCACAAGCCTTGGGGGGGTCACTGAAATGGAATCTCTGTACAGAATAAAATTAATATTTGCCATGGGCCAGGTCTTGGCTAGCGAGTATTTGGTTTAAAAAGGAAAGCTCCAAGGACATGGGGGTAACATAACAGGATTTCATCCAGTATGTTTGTATTCACGTATTGGAATCAAGACTATGTAATGTCTTGTTTATAATTTGTATTTCTACAACTGTGCTTCTGTGCATGCCAATGTGTCCTCATAACATCTTTGGTGCTCACAAAGCTTCAGTTGATTTCATTATATATTTTAAAAAGTATATTTTTTAAAAGAAGGAGTAGGAGTAATGTTTATTTATTGCCCCAAAGGTGCTTTTTCCAAATTGTACTGTCTTGTATTTTTTCATTGAAAACATTTCAGTTCTCAGCCAAGAAGTTTATTCAGTTCTGACTGGTGGAGGGTGGAATGATTTGTATTCTTTGCAGCCTTGTGGCTGTCAGCACTCTGAGGGTAAGTTGTTAGCCCTCTGAAAACTTCTGAGGGCCCTTGGGGATTTATCTGTATCCTCAGAGTCACCTGAGTCAGAGTATTAATGGGTGTGGAACAGAGGTGGGTTTCTGCCTGTTTTTGCCGGTGCGGTTAATAGCTGTTGTTCGGCGCAGAGCTGAAGACGCTGCTGCCGTTTGCGGCGTGGGAGCTTTCCCCGGGCGCTTTCCCTGCCCGCATGGATGCCGCCGTTTGTGTTCTTTTGCCCTCTGCGCATGCAGAACACTTTGCGCATGCGCAGAGGGCAAAAGAACGCAGACAGCGGCATCCATGCGGGCGGCAGCAGCGCCCAGGGAAAGCCCCCGCGCCACGAACGGCAGCAGCATCTTCGGCTTTGTGCCGAACAACAGCTATTAACCACACCAGCAGGAACCCACCTCTGGTGTGGAACCTTCTTGGGACTGTGAAAGGACTGTGTCATAAACAGAAGATAGGTGGTATCGTATCCCTCCCTCTCTGCTGAGGGAGGGCTGTTCAGTTTTAACACAGATAACTTCTTTGACTCCTCTTTCAAACCAGTGGTTTTCTCTTGTCCAGAATGTGAAGTTTGCTGTCTTCAAAAGAGTGTGACCTTTTTCTTTCGAATGCAGCTGGACTGCTGAATCCTGTCTTGATGAGTTTGTTCTCTTGTATTGTGCCATGCATTTGTGAAGTGTTTGTTTTGTTTCTCCAAAGAACAAGTCTACACATGTTTCACTGCTTCACACTGCATATGCCACATCGCTCTGTTTGTGTCTGAATGTTTTGTCTTTTGTTTTCGTACAGATAAACACCCAAGTGGTCTCAACAACACTCAGAGAACTAAAAACCAACTTTCAAAGTGCTAATGACCAGATGACTGCAAAGAAAATAAATCCTTCCATTACCCAACTAAAGAAGCTTCTTGGATGAGAAGTGAAACATTTTCAAAGAAAAGTCCAATTGCCTTTGGAAAAAGCACCTTTGAGACCGGGACCTGGTGTTGAGACTCTAGAAAGAGTGCAGAGAAGAGCAACCAAGATGATTACGGGACTGGAGGCTAAAACATACAATGAGTGGTTGCAGGAACTGGGCATGGCTATTCTAGTGAAGATAAGGACCAGGGGAGACATGATAGCAGTGTTCCAATATTTGAGGGGCTACCACAGAGAGGAGGGGGTTCAAGCTATTTTCCAAAGCACCTGAAGGCCAGAAAAGAATTAATGGATGGAAACTGAACGAGAGATTCAACCTGGAAATAAGGAGAAATGTGGAAACCCTACTGATCGTATTTAATTTCTGAGATGGTGTATGATATAGTCTCAAATTCCAAATATCTAGATGGAGAATCCTGCCTACAGCATTCAGGCATTCCCCTTTAAAAGAATCAAGGGGGCTTTAAAAAAAATTGTGTAATGCCCATGTATTTTCCCTGTCTAAAAATCTCAAATTATATAGGACTTGCATGTTTGCATAATAATGATGTTACCTAATTTGGTAATGAAACATCAGCAAGAAAACCACCAAGCTCAAAGAGCAGCAAGAACTCCACAGTTCAAACCTGAGCTTCAAATATTCTCTTCTGTCCAAACCCTTAATATGCAAACAAAGCCTAAGTCAAAACTATTTTCCCTCTCCACTCAGTTGAGTTGAAATAAAATAGTACTATCAATGGAAGGCTTCTTTTAGAAGAGCAGTCAAAGAGGAAGCAAAACATTCCCATATGTTATTTTAATTTGCTTTTTCCCAGTGCTAAACTGATAATAATTCACAACTACAAAGCAATTGGCTGAAAGGGTACCCATTTCATGAATTATTTGCTACCGAATCCATTTCCCCATGAAAGAAAAATTCTATTAGTGACCCCTGACATTTTGTCACTGAAAAGAAGAACATATTTCAGTTGTTTCCGGTTATTCATATACTGACAATATTTTATTTCTCATTGGATGCCTCGGTTTGAAATTTTGGAACTTTCTTTTGCTTTCTGGCTTGAATTTTTTGTTCTGTTTGTCTTAAACTTAGTTCGGGATGAGGCATGCAAAAATTGTAACTTGTATCCACAAATGTTGGGTCCTGGAAGAATCGTCCATGGAAGATGACAATAGTCCAGTCTACTCTCTTTAAACATAGTGAAGTGAGAGATTTCATTTTCCCTTGCTGATGGCCTCAATGAAGAGCCACATCTTCACAGTTCTTTCAAACAACAGCAGAGTGGCAGCCATTTTCTGCCCATTGACAAGATCCTGTCTACCATTGGCTGAAACTACATCTCTGCCACTTGCAACACCAAAAACAAGATGGCTACTGTTTTGTTTTTTGCTTTGCTTTGAAAAGAACCCATGCTGCTTCTGTCGTCTTCTAACTCCACAGAAGGAAGGATTCAAATAACCAGTTTTCGAAGGAAAAATGTACTGTGTTATGCAAATAACAATTTGATAACCAGTTTATTATCTCAATCTACCAAACAGCCCAGGTAATATTTATTGCTCTGCGTCATTAGCAAAATTCTGCAGGTTGCCACCTTATCAAATGGGGGTATGTATTTCATGGCAAGGCTACAGCTTAGTTATATAGTTGTTTGTATCCATTCTAATTAATCAAATTAAAAATGTAATTATGTGGTGTCTGCAATGGTGCATTAATTTACAAATGCCTACTTAACGTATACATTCACAAATGTTTGTTTTCAGGGATTATACTTTTAAACAAAAGAGGTGCCCAAATTCCAGAGTCTTTGAAGTTGCCCACCCAAAATGTATTCAAAACATCAGGGGTTGGCTGCAGCTTTGCTGAAAGAGACACAACTAGCTAGAAGAACAGCTGGTTGGTTAAAAATAGGAAGATGTCTAGAAATACCTCCTGCAGAAGACAAAGAAGAAAGAAATAGGTCTGTGATGCTAACATTGAGGTTATCTATCATTCAATTGACAGCTGTTCTCTCTCTTTACCCAAGATATGTTTACTATAAGAATGGAAATGGCAGGTTTCTCTGGGTATTGTTGCATGACTTTCATGGATTAAATATATATATTTGGACTTGGAATCAAGATGTACAGGTTCAAATCCATCATTAGCAATAACAATAGCATTTAGGCTATTGCCCCAACAATTTGAGTGTTTATTTTACCAACCTTGGAAGGATGGAAGGCTGAGTCAACCTTGAGCCTCATCAGGATCGGACTCCAGGCTGTGGACAGAATTTGTCTGCAATACTGCACGTTAACCACTGCTCCATCATTAGCCATGAAAACCCATAGGATGTTTGTTGGCCACTCCCTTTCACTTTAATCAACAGGGTTGCTATTACTGGAAATAAAATAACGTGAATTGTCCATGGAAGCTGCCTTAAGCTATTGATGAAACTGCATGATAGAACTTTAATAAATCTGAATTGCAAGCCACTGAACAGTGCAACAGTGCAACAATGATGCACACCATGTCTAAATACATTCTTATCTCTTAGGGGGAATTAACAGTCAATCAAATCAAATCAACCAAAAGCGTAGGATGTTTTGAGCAATATTTTCTTCTTACTTGGCAAGTTTAAGATATGTGGAGTTCAACTCCCAGAATTTCCAACAAGCTGGGAAATTCTGGGAACTGAAGTCTACACACCTTAAACTTGCCATGTTTGAAAAACACTGTTCTCAACTATAGGCAAGCATCTCAAATTACCAATTGTAAAACCAGGTTAAAGCAACAAATTTGGCAAGATGAGTTATAAACCTAACAATGGATACATAAAAATAGATATTTATATAATTCCCATTATAGTTAAACCCTGTGTTTATGGTGATCCACTTTTCAATCTGTGCATATGACACTATGTGTTTGCAGGAACAACTATTGTACATGATTTAGAAGGCAAATACAAGTGATTGTGACTAGAACATTGTTGTAAAACAGTTATGAGAGGGAAGCTTAAATATGGCAGCTAATTGAAAGCCCCTAAAGTTTATAGCAATTGCAACAGGGAAAAAAAAGTAACTTAAAAGGTGAAATGTAATTATTAGAGCACCAGTCCCCAACCTTTGAAGCTTGGGGACCTGGCTGGGCAGGGGGGAGAGGGAAACCGGGCTCCGTGAGTGGCGGGCCGGTGTTCATGTGTGTGCGCACAGCTCACATCTGTGAGTGGTGCACCAGTACGCACATGCATGTGCACGCAGTTTAACTTGCACAAATTGAGATGTGTGTGCAGGTGCTTGTGTGCCACCCCGCTGCTTGCATGAGCTGAGCTGTGCACACTTTTTGTGCATGTAAGTCAGCTGCTCGTGTGGCCCAGTACACTACAATCCCAGAGATTGGGGACCCCTGTATTAGAGAACAGTCTGAGATGCTATAACTGTTGCATGGAAAACGTAACATAATTTGTTCAACATATGTGTGTGTGTGAGAGAGAGCATTTGTTTCATCCAAATGTTTATAAGGTTTTTATTTAGATAATACTATGTTCATAGATTTAGAAATTCTATTTCTTTAGAAAAAGAAAGGGACAAAGATGGACTGCTGAATCCTCCATGTAGTAACACTGGATGATTTTGGTAGATTTTTCTCTGGAGAAAGGCACAAGCCATTTCTGCCTGGTATGGGCCTAAGAGCTTTAGAGACAAAATTCAGTAATTTATAGGTTAAATCTTCTGATTGTATCCAAATAATTGAAAGAGAAAGAAAAGTAGCTGTGATGCTGGTTCAGACATGTTTTGTGTGAAAGTTCACAGTGTGTGATATTGTCAGTTAGATAAAGTTCATGGACTTCTGCTGGTAGAAAAGACATTGTGCAAGTTATTGCACAAATGAAACAACTACATTAAAGTTTCTAACTCAAGTTCTGACTCACAGTATCACAAATTATAAAGTTTATCTTTGCTACATCTTGCATAAGTTTCCTACAGAGAGAAAGGGGTCCCCCTCCCCTCTTACCCTAGGAAGACTTTTGATCTAAAAAAAATGTTTTCTACTGGTTAAATAAGGGGAAAGGCAAGGTTTGCAGTTTTCAATTTTCCGGTGACTCTGAGAAACCACTTGTAGGAGTGGGAGTGGTAGAGCTAAGGTCTGCAAAGGGAGGGAGAATTAGAAAAAGAAAAGAAAGAAAAAATGGATTTTGCATCCATGATTGCCAATGGGGAATTTTGCTTGGGCAGTTTTTGAACAAAACATTGTCTCTCTAACTCAGGAGTCCCCAAACTTGGCAACTTTAAGACTTGTGGATTTCAACTCCCAGAATTCTCCAGCCAGCTGGCTGGAGAATTCTGGGAGCTGAAGTCCACAAGTCTTAAAGTTGCCAAGGTTGAAGACCTCTGCTCTAACTTATTATCTTTTGCCCTGTTTCATCATAAAGTTTTAGAGTTCATCTGTCAGCTTTAGTTTGAGAAAAACAATTTATATATGAGTAAATAACCAGTTAAACAGGGTTGTATGTTTGAGAGTTGCTTTTAAGAAAAGATTAGCTAGATGGAATATTCACCCAGATGGTGTCTCTTTTTCTAATAACATGCCACCAAAAAACAAAAAACTTCACAGTATCTGCCAGAAAGACCACATCCATTTTTATAAATAGGGACTAATCAATTATGAGGCAATCTGAGTTACCATAACTTGCTAATCTCTTCATTTACAATCCTGATAAAAGTTCATTCATCCAAGTTTTACAGATATTCAGGGAGATATGAAATAATACTCATGCTATGCAAGAAAGTGTTAGAACGTTCTGGATCCAGGCTAACTTTTGGAAAACTGGGAATGGGGTGGTAAATATGCCATTGCCTCCTGCTATTTAAGGGGCACATTCTAGGTGTGATAGTTTCTTTGGTAGGAGCTACTAATTGTTTTGTTGTTAGAAATCGCTCTATAAAAGGCATCCGAGAGCAATTCAGAACTGTTTCCTTTTATCTGCCTTATCAATTGATGTCTATACAGAGCAAGTGAGGCTCCCTAAACACATCAGTCTGCCTCAAATACACAAGATTAAGTAGCAAGTGACATTCAGGACCAACCAGCCCACCCAGAAGAAGAGAAACCAGCGGAAAAGCTGTCAGATTCCCCCTTTTCTCCATTAATCTTGAAGCTTTTCAGTGCTGCCGAGTTGCATCTCCGTCAAAGAGGCTAGAAAGAGTGTCGGGGTGTTTTCTTTTTGCTACGCTCTCTCTTCTTATCATACTCTTCCAGTAACCCCTTTTATGCTGGCCTTTATTGTTGGGGAGCTCCCAGGCTTCCAAATTACCTTTATTAATGAAGGACAGATCGTAATCAACGTGGACATCAAGGCTTTAGAAAGTCAGCCCAAAAGAGATTCTAGGGGGTTGTTTCTTTGTTACATACCTATCTAGACGTGAAACAAAATGTGAGTCTCTACCCACCAAGCTTTTCAGACTGTTTAGTTTTCATTTCTGGTTGTATAATCCTATTCAGCTATTCCCACCCCCCACCCCCCAAAAAAATCTTATTAGGATAAAAACCTCAATTCCACGGTTTGTTTCTCAGCATGAAAGAGAAAGTAAAGATTGTTGTTCATTTAAAGAATGATTTAAACAGTAGTTTTCCCTTTTTTAAAAAACAAGGAAATGCTTCATTTGCGCTAATAGTTTAATCTTGTGAAAGAGATTGTTTATATTGATGGTTTATATTGCAAACTAATGATAGTGAAGGGAATATTACAGATATGTGGAAATAGTAGTTGTGGATGTTGTTTATGGGAACTGAGATTCCACTAAGATAAACACCTCCCTTCATGATCCCATTAGAGTGCAAACTGTCCCTAATTGGCTCTCATTAGATTTTATGTTCCACAGGCAATGAATGATGTGTGACTGAGGAGGCTGACATTGTGTTGCACAGAAAGGGAAAGGACTGCTGTGTATTCGACATGCATGGAAGGGAGCCTGTCACTGTGGTTATTTTACCCAGCAATAAAGAACAAAGCATCAGGTTAATAGTTCAGATCAAAGAGTCTAACCCTACCCCTACCCCTAACCTAGTACATAACTCCTGAAAAATCCCAAGTTAAACAAGTCCTCATACTCATAGACATCTTCAATGCTTTCATTAGGCAAAGAAGCTCATATGGAAAGCCATAAGATTAGTTTCTAAGAAAGACAGCTGGTCATTACCCTCAAGGGATGAGATTAATGCCTTTCTGTCCAGGGCCATTTCTGACTGCTTCTATTGCATATAAGATAGTGAACATCAAACATAAAACTTTCAAACTCAGGCAGAACTTTAGAGGTACAGGAAAAGAAAATGCATGACTGCAAAGATAATTGACCTGGAAGCTCCATGTCCTATAGAGTTCAACAATATATAGAGGCATGGCATATTCTGAACTGGAAATAGGACGGATGCTTGAAAAGCTAGAGCAGTGTTTTTCAGTCTTGGCAACTTTAAGATATATTGTCTTTGACTCCCAGAATTCCTCAGTCAGTCTGGGGAATTTGGAAAGTTGAAGTCCACCCATCTTAAAGTTGTCAAGGTTGAGAAATTCTGAGTTAGAAAATAGAACACTGTTCTTCTGAAAGAGCCACCAACCCAACTTAAATCGACAGAGCCATATGAAGGTAGATGGATGACGGGGTTAGGTGGCAATCTGACATCTCACCCATAATAGGAAATGCTGTAAGAACCTGGGTGGAATTAGTCCTGATAACATCAAAAGTTTCAAAAAACATTCTAGATCAGGAGCCCCAAACCTGTGGGCCACGGCCACTACCGGGCCATGGCCTGTTGGCAGTAGCTGGCAAGTGTGCACTAGCATTGCCATGAGCGCCATGCTGCCGTTACCATTGCTGTGAATGCCACGTGACTGCTACCGTCACCACGCTCATGGCCCAGTTTGCGTGGACCATGCACACGTAAAGGCACCTGGCCCCCCTCCAGGCTGCCAACCCAGAAAGGTTGGGGAACTCTGTTCTAGATAGTGATGTTTAATACCAATTAATTTCCTAGATTTTAAACTTGGTTTGAAACCTCTGTATATTGAAAGCTCTCTATATAGTGAGAACCAGTTTGGTGTAGTAGTTAAGTTGCCAGGCTGGCAAGTTGGACACTGTGAGTTCTAGTCCCATCTTAATCAAACTCTCTCAGCCCAACTCACGTCACAGGGTTGTTGTTATGGGGAAAATAGGAGGGAGAAGGTGTATTGGATATGTTTGCCACCTTGAATTATTTGTTAAAAATAATAAAGGCAGGATATAAACAAACAAATAAATATTGACAGTTCCCTAGATACAAAAACTGAAAGCAAACATAGATTGTACTAGGAAATGTGCTACGACTCATGGACTATGGCTTGTTGCCAAGGCTTTCTGTATTCAGAGGAACTCAAGGTATCTAGACAGTCCTGAAGCACTGTCTGGTAAATAGAACTCCAGGTAGCACGGCTGAAATTTTATGTCAACACTTACCTGAAGTTACTGAATGCCAATCTTGATATCATTGCAAGAACTAAACTTTCATTAACTTCATGGCTCACAAGAACCGTCTTGTTTCAACCTCTTACAAGGTGAACAGAAGACAGAGATTCAAGCCTGCCCATGCTCTATAGTGTCTGCTCAGACACCCACATTTCATAGCGCCTGTTTATAATGTTCATGTGTCCATGCTGCATAGCACCTACCCATGTCACCCACCCACCCACCCATCTACATTCCATAGTGCCTGTCCATGGTACCCACCCACCCAACCTTACCCACGGCTCTTATCCAGTGGTCTGCTTGCCTGAAATTCCTGTTTCTTCCCATGTTGTGGACATGTGAAGTCCCTGGTTAGTTATTTGTGCTGTTTTAGGTTTATAACAGCAACCAGAACTGCCTGGGTTGCTGTCACTAAGTGATGTGGTCACATGATATCATACATTATGACCGCATCAAGTAAGAACAGAAATTTTGGTCCCAATTGCTGTTGCAACCAAAGGACTACCTGAAAAGCAACTGCCCAAACATAGAATGAATGGGGTGCTTTCTTCAGAGCATTGAAATGGTTGGCAGGGAAAGGTTGCTTTGCATCCATTTTTAACAAGCATTCACAAAACTGTTCCAAACGAAAATGTCTATGTGAAGTCTCCTCTATCTGAAAGAGAATTACTAGAGTACATGATTGCATTTCATGAGCACCTGTTGCATTTTTAGTACCACGTATCTGGCAATCTGTGAATTTCATGGTTCTGTAATTTAGAAAAACTGGAGGTGATGGGGATTGAAGAACAGACAACCCACGAAGTTGGTGAGGCAATATCACTCTCAAGCCCGTGACCTGATGGGTTGGGTGACCAAAAGTAACATTAATTTCTGATAGAGAATTGTAATTTGGAATGGCTTGACATGTTAATACCCTAGACCAGGGATGTCAAACTCAATTTCATTGAGGGCCGCATCAGGGTTGTGTTTGACCTTTGGGGGGGCAGGGTGGATGTGGCCAGGGTGGGTGTGGCCAGTTTGATGTCACTCATATCGGGGGTGTCTGTGGTGGCCCGAGTGCTTTGCCAGCAAAAACAGGCTCCCGAGCTCCATTTTTGGCTGCCACGGCTTCCTGCAACCTCCAGCAAAAACGGAGCTCGGGAGAGCCGTCTGCGGCCCTCCCGAGCTCCATTTTCATTGGGAGAGGCACCATGGGACAGCCCTTTGCTGTTTCCAGGGCAGCCCCGTGGGCCAGATCTAAGCACCCTGCAGGCCGGATTCGGGCCCCGGGACTTGAGTTTGACACCCTTGCCCTAGTCGACGTTTTCTGACATCATCTCCGACATTTGAAAGTGTACGTTCTTTCAAATCACATGATGTTTTACATTCCATTCATATTGAGGGTTAACTTTAAAGACAACATTTTGCAACCATCATTTTGTCCCCTGAGCTCTTTTAGTTTCTGTTTTTAACTCAACAGAACAATGCTCAACAAAGGGAGTTTTGTAGCTTGCATACCCTCCCCCATTTTATTATGACCTTTGTTTCAGATGTGGAGATTCAAATTGCCTACAGGCCTTACAAGAATACATATGCGGAGCAGAACAGCAAGTTTATTCATCTTGAAGGGAATGTTTAACAATGGTGGGAGACTTCATTACCAAATAAAACAGAGCTGCAAGAATCCTCCACCTTCATTCATTTCAATGTATTTTATTTCATTCAAATAATTCATGATGCTGCCAAATGCATTCAAATGATTGTTCCACAATTATAATGAATTTTAGAAAATTCTGAAGCAGTACTTCCTTTTTCTGGAAAGAGAGAGTAGCTTGTTTTAGATACGTTTCTCAGTTCCGGCTGCACTTTCCTTGATGATACTTTCAAACATTATAAAAAAACAGGAATTATCCCAATACAGGAATTATCCCAATACAGGAATGTCTGCATTGGGGGTGGGTGATGATGATGGGATGAGGTTAAAAAAAAAATCAAAATGGCAGCCATGAACACATGATCAAAGCTCCACCTCTTTTTTGCAAGTGTTCAGAAATATATTGGATACAGCCAATAAAGATTCAAGAGAGTTTTGTGTAGGCAACTAGCTGACAGCTTCTTTGTTGTCAGTGAAAGAATCCACCTGCTAACCAGACCACAGGATGGTCATGAAAAAGAAAAGAAGGAAATCTCCATTGTAAGGATACACTATGTTGGTTCTAAACAGCCAATAGTAACTCCATTCCTTTTTTCTCCATAAATCTGTTTGAAGAGGTGTAAATTGTCTTTGGATGAATCAAGAAGTTTGAAAAGAAGTAAGAGGCCTTTGTCAACTTTTGAGATTTTTTCTTCTTCGAGATTTTCTCTCTGTTCTACAAATTTAAAGATGGTTAAACAGGATGAGCAAACAGCTTCTGAGTGGTGAGTGATTCCAAAATATAGAAATCTTTTTTGGTACCAGATGATGAGTGATAGCATATTTTCAGCTGTTTTTGGTAGCCCATATAATGTATTAAGTGCATCCTCCTATCCCTTTGCATTGACTGGCACTTGTCTTTATCCTTGATTTCCTGAACATGGACTAGTTTCAGGAAATCTCCAGCAATATTGTTATAGCAATAGCAATAGCAGTTAGACTTATATACTGCTTCATAGTGCTTTACAGCCCTCTCTAAGCGGTTTACAGAGTTCAGCATATTGCCCCCAACAATCTGGGTCCCCATTTTATCGACCTCAGAAGGATGGAAGGCTGAGTCAACCTTGAGCCGGTGAGATTTGAACAGCTGAACTGCTGAACTGCAGTGCTGCACTTTAACCACTGCGCCACCTCGGCTCTTGTTATCAGGCCAGAAATGCTGATTCCAAAAAAGAAAAGAACTGTTGCTATGTTTGTCTTGTGCATCTTGTGTATGGTGACTTTTTAACAGCATGAAACCTAAATAGGATATGATTTTGTGCCTATAATCTGTCAAATATATCCAAATTGTATTGTTCATGTATATAGCTTATATACATCTGATCAGAAAAATCCCTTATAATGTGAGATTTACACATACAGGCCTTGCACATCAAGAGGCCTCTCTGTTGAGAAAAACTGGATATTGTGGGGCAAAGAGATGACCCCCCAATATTTTTGACTTGTGTATATATTTATATAAAATACAGCCCTGACAGGTTTAGTTAAATATCAGTTCCACTTTTAGGTAATCCTTGGAAATGGATTTCTCCCCGCCCCCCCCAAATGAAATCTCCCTGCCCCCCAAAATTGAAAATTTCAAAATCTTTTGTCTGATTTACAATGAGTTTTCCATGCATGAAACTTGGCTGAAATGACAAAAATAATTTAGCTGTACTAAAGGTGCAGATTTTGTTTTATATCTAGATTTATACGTACTGTATGTCTGGATGTATGTACCGTATTTTTTGGAGTATAAGACGCACCTTTTTCCTCCCTAAAAGTGGCTGAAAATTTGGGTGTGTCTTATACTTTGAATGTAGCTTTTTTTCCAGCCCTAACTAGGTGCTAACAGATCTTCCCAGCTCTTACCTTGCAGGCTTTTTCATTGTTACTCTCTCCAAAGAATGTTTTTCCAGCCCTAAGTCTTTGCAGGTTTTTTTTTCATTGCTCTACTTGCTCCGAATAAGTTTTTTTCTAGCCCTAACAAGGTGCTAAATATCTTCCCAGCTCTTACTGGCTTGCAGGCTCTTTCATTGTTACTCTCTCAGAAGAAGGTTTTTTTAAGTCCTAACCAGGGGATAAAATAATGTGCTGAAGCTGCTCCGAATAAGTTTTTTTCTAGCCCTAACCAGGTGCTAACTATCTTCCCAGCTCTTACTGGCTTGCATGCTCTTTCATTGTTACTCTCTCAGAAGAAGGTTTTTATGAAGGGTAAGAAGTCACTATTCTTTCTTGTGGTCAGCTGTTAAAATGATAGGAGTTCAATGGAGCCCTCTCTTGCTGAGTGAGACCCTATTTGCATACACAAGGCTTCTTCAAGCTGGCAAAGTAGAGGCAACCCATTTGTGTTTCCTTTGTTTGTACAGTTGCAAATGATAGATATTCCTGCCACCTATGGCCTGGGCTTCTGACAGATTGCTTCCCTTTCTCTTTCATCCATTGGGTTGGTAATTACACACAAATAACGGTCAGATTAGCAATGTATTGAAATGCTTGGCACCATCTTTCAGCTGGATGGAATGTAAACAATGCTGGCATGAGCCTCACCAGGAGAACTTCTCATTCTCAGAAGATGCGGCGGAGAAGGGGGAAGAAGCAAGATCTGCTGTTACCTTGACCATTTGCTGCAATCTGTGTTTCCCTGGAAACTTACAAGGATTCAAAGAAATATCTTCAAGGCTTTTCCTTGGTTCATGAGGCTGCTTGTCTCAAGCGAAGATAGATGTTCATTTTTGGGTGATACAGCAAATCTATCGCTACTTTGACCTGTTACTGACATTTGTGTTTCCCTAGAAATTTACAAGGATTCAAAGAAATACCATCAAGGCTTTTCCTTGGTTAGTAAAGCTGCTTGGCTCAGGAGCACAGATAGACACATATTTTTGTGCGATATAACAAATACTGTATATCACTAAGATTGAAAGACTGAAATGTAAAAGGATGCCACTTAGTGAAACTGGTTGAAATTAGATTTAAACCCTTCTAGATTGGGACAAGGGATAGGGTGAGGGTTAGGGCAGCAGAATATAAATAACCCTTTTGCACAATTTTCTCCAGCGTCTAATAATTGAAGGCATGTTTTACAAAAACTAAAGGTGAAACTGATTTTTCAAGACCAGGAGTTGTCTCCTCCATGAACCTATCCTCTCTTTTTAAAGCATCAGGCTAATGGCCACCATCATGTCTTCTGGTAATGAATTTCACAGGTTAACATGCAATGCCACTTTCCATCTGTTTTAAATTTTCTTCCAATCAACTTCACTGGGTGGTCTCAACCCAAATGTTTTGAGAGAGAGAAAGAAAAACTTGTGTACTTTTTTCATGGCACGTCTCACCTCATTCACCATTTTCCAAGAAAAAGTTAATACTAGTGGGGTGTAAATATCACATTAAGTCCATTTTATTTATTCCAGTAAAATATCTCACACAAGTAAGGCACATCTCAACTCCAAATAAACCAGACTAAAAAGTTGAAATGTAGATTTGTGACCAAAATTAAACTCTGCCTTAACAGGAAAGGTGAATGACCCCCCATTCTTGCATATATATTTTTGCTACTATTTAGATGTATAGCATCTTTGTACTTGCTGTTGCTATTCCCACATGATTGTATTGCTTTACATCAAATGATATCCATACTTTGTCGTGTGAAGTAATTAAAATGGCAAAACAGTTTCTTTAGCAAGCAAATGTGGTCTCAGGAAAAAATGTGGATTTGCTACTCATAGCAGTTATACTATCCCAGCATACACAGTGGAAATAGATTTTGATTATTCAGGTAGCTGCCTGTCACATTTCCACATTGGAAATATATACCTTCTCTCTCTCTCTCTCTCTCTCTCTCTCTCTCTCTCTCTCTCTCTCTCTCTCTCTCTCTCTCTCTCTCTCTCTCTCTCTCTCTCTCTCTATGTCTTCTAGTCCAACCCCCTGCTTAGGCAGGAAACCCTACCTACCCTACACTTGAAACCCTACACTTCAGACAAATGGTTATCCAACATCTTCTTAAAAACTTCCAGTGTTGGAGCATTCACAACTTCTGGAGGCAAGCTGTTCCACTGATTAATTGTTCTAACAGTCAGGAAATTTCTCCTTAGTCCTAAGTTTGTAACACTGCTATCATGTCTGCCCTAGTCCTTCTTTTCATTAAACTAGACATACCCAGTTCCTGCAACCGTTCTTCATGTTTTAGCCTCCAGTCCCCTAATCATCTTTGTTGCTCTTCTCTGCACTCTTTCTAGAGTCTCAACATCCTTTTTACATCGTGGTGACCAAAACTGAATGCAGTATTCCAAGTGTGGCCTTACCAAGGCATTATAAAGTGGTATTAACACTTCACGTGATCTTGATTCTATCCCTCTGTTAATGCAGCCTAGAACTGTGTTGGCTTTTTTGGCAGCTGCTGCACACTGCTGGCTCATATTTAGATGGTTGTCCACTAGGACTCCAAAGTCCCTCTCACAGTTACTACTGTTGGGCAAGGTACCACATATACTGTACCTGTGCATTTTGTTTTTCTTGCCTAAATGTAAAACCTTACTTTTTTCACCAGTGAATTTCATTTTGTTAGATAGTGCTGGTGACATCACTGTCGGTGCCATTCTGTGCGCAATGCCATCTTTTTTATTTTGTGAGCATTTTTTCCCTTCTACGGCTTGAAAAAGTGCCCTCCCGCTCGCCCACGGGTGAATTCTGAGCTTTATTTCTTCGCCGGAAGCACAGCTGATGAGCTCCTCAGCTGTGTTTCGGGCTAATTCCTGCTTCTGTGCATGCCCGGAAGCCAAATCGCGCGAGGGGACAAGCGCGAAACATCGCGATGCGAACCGGTGGCAAAGGTAAGTGGAACCCACCTCGCCAGTTACCTATGCCTTTTTTTAGTATTCAAAACAATAGCTGATCATAAGAGCTCTGCTGAATTTGAGTAGTAAGCTTGCATCAGATTCTGAGTAATGGCCAGTCAGAAGCCCCTGAGAATCCTTCATCAGGGAATCAGCTACTGTGCTTGTGTCTCTCTCCCTATTGCTCCTTAGCGGATGTTCTGCAACAGAATGGTAACTTTGGGCCCGGAGGTTGCATATCTTTATTGTGGCTAGCCTCTGTTGATGGATTTATCCTTCATAAATTTGAGTAATCCCTCTAAATCTATCAAAATTGGTAACCATTACCACATCTTCTGACTGCAAATGTTGAGGTTTAGTATTACAGCCTGACCACAAAATGATTTAAAGTTCCGCCTCAAAAGGGAAGAAAACCTTCCCCATGCTCTCAATATTGAAGTGGTTGTGTTGTTTTGCTTTTAGCCTCATCTAACAATTCCAGTAGTCAAAAAAAGGCTTTTGTGTCTGCTTCCAGATGGGCTTGAACAGATTGCAAGATAGCCCAAAGCATCCCAGCCATGAGAATTGCAATGCCTCCTCTTCTCTGCAAGTAGAATTTCTTGCCTTTCTGGCATGAAACCTCTTGTTGAGTTGGCCTTAAGACAGTGTTTCCCAACCTTGGCAACTTGAAGATATCTGGACTTCAACTCCCAGAATTCCCCAGCCAGCGAATGCTGGCTGGGGAATTCTGGGAGTTGAAGTCCAGATATCTTCAAGTTGCCAAGGTTGGGAAACACTGCCTTAAGATGTACTATCTCCTTAGGAACTGGATCTAAAGCTCAAAAAACCTCTAGAATTTAAGCTTGTATGATGCTGTGCAGTTTGTACAAAAGGATCAAAACAACCCTGTTTCTTATTGCGGTATGCATAAAAGACTTTGTGACACTATGACTTTTCTTTTAGACTATTACCAAATGCTCAGATAATCTCTTTATATCTATTTTTGAAGTGAACAAATACAACTGATGTGAGCAATTGACCAGTCAGGGAATTTTAGAAATAGACACCTGGTTGCAATAATTTATAAATTCTTGTAGTGAAACATGGATTTATTGCTTGTTTTTTTTTACTTCATAATAAAATAGATAATTGAAAGAAGTAGTAATGATTCACTTATACCAAATTATATAATTTCAGTGGGATGTATTCAGCCTTACACGTAAAAATATTATAACAGGAAATGAGGCATGTGCAGCCTTAAGGGCAGAGGTCTTCAAACTTGGCAACTTTAAGACTTGTGGACTTCAATTCCCAGAATTCTATGCTGGCTGGAGCTATGCTGGCTGGAGAATTCTGGGAGTTGAAGTCCACAAGTCTTAAAGTTGCCAAGTTTGGGGACCTCTGCTTAAGGGTATCAATAATCATGCAACTTTATGTAACTCTGGATTACTAAAACATTTTATTTGTAAATTTAGAAGCACCAAATCCAATACTTTACTTCTTCTTGAAATAATAGAAATTTCTTCTATTTCTTGTAGGGGATACCTAGAAATTAAATTTTTGCAAATTTATCAGTGTCACCTATAGATGAATGTGCTATATCCACAACATTCCTCTCTTTCTTCTCTAAGGCTACAACCAGTGGTGGGTTGCTCCTGCTTCGGCCCGGTTCTGCAAACCGGTAGCGGCGGCAGTGGGAGGCTCCACCTACCTGCCCAGGAGGCTCCGCCCACCTGCCCAGGACGCTTCTGTGCATGCGCAGAAGCGTCACGCACGAGAGCACACGTAAACCGGTAGGATTGTGTTTTAGAACCCACTACTGGCTACAACCTTACAAATTATAGGACATATCACAAGGGCATAAAGTATTTTTGGATCTAAGCTCTTAAGCTTCCTCATCCCCAGCTAATGCTTCTCCAACATTTACAAGCCAGAAATATTTTGGATGGATTTGGATCGATACTAGGATTCAAATTCCTCCTATACTTGCAATATGCCCTAGAAGAGTGTTTTTCAAGCTTGGGAATTTATAAAGTTTTTTGAAGGATAATATCAATTTGTAAACCATGTTTCTTCACTGGCATCGTACTAGCTCATGGGAAGATGATAGCTAAATAACATGATTGGTGGAAGAAAGATTATTGAGGGAAGGTGCTGCTCTCTTCACTTCTTGCACTATTGAGTTTGTGATTTATCAACGGTAATATTGTGTTTCTACACAATTTATACATTGTGCATTAGATCTTCCGTAACATCCAAGCTTCATTCATGCAAGGAAAAGAATGAGAGATGTTATTTAATTCACAAATAATTCATATTTGTCTTCTAGCTGATTTCCAGCATTTCTTAAACTTCAACACATAAATTTTAATCTATCTAAATAAATATACATTATATTTTATCCCCAGCTTTCTCTAACATTAGCCTTCATTGACAAGCTAACAAGCTTACATTGGTATTTGGCTGTAATTTCTGAAGATGTTCAGATTAAAAGTGTTTTTCTGTATTTTATAATTAGGAAAGGATGTGTAAATCTATCCAGTTTATTTGAATAAACAATGAGGTAACATACTTCTTTAGATGAATATAGAGTTCTCTGTCAGACATGGCAGATTTTGGCTTTATTAAGTTGGACATGATTTCAGTGACAACAAAAGTCTAAATAATTAATTAAATGACTCAAAGTTTAGAAACATTTGAACCACTCGTGGAACAATAGATGGAGCCACACACTTATTGTATTCCAAAACTAGATTCAACAGGAAATAATTTTGGAAAATCCCAAGATTAGTGGTTGATAATTTTAATGATTCTCTATGAGAATCAAGCTTTATCATCTTTGGTTCCTTCTTTGCTACTCTGATTAGTTTGGAGAAGTGCTTTCTTTTGTATTAAGAGCCAATGTGGTGCAGTGATTAGGATGCAGTACTGCAGGCTACTTCTGTTGCCTGCCGGCTGCCTGAAATTCGGCAGTTCGATTCTGACCAGCTCAAGGTTGACTCAGCCTTCCATCCTTCCAAGGTCAGTGAAATGAGGACCCAGCTGACTTTGTAAACTGCTTAGAGAAGGCTGTGAAAGCACTGTGAAGCGGTATATAAGTCTAAGTGCTATTGATATTTCAAAGTAAATAGGTTGTCTGATAATTTTTAGCTGATAGTAAATCTTGGTAGGTTGATATGCAACCAATATCTCATTTCTAATAATGCCACATAGTTCCACAAATAATTAATTCATATCAAGCAAATCCTAGAAAGATTTTAAAAGAAAGAACTTGATGTGAGGGATCTAGCATGTGCTAGTGTTGTTGTTACCTAACACTTAGGATGTTATCTAGTTTGGGTAATGAAATATTTGTAAGAAAACAACCAAGCTCAGAGAGCACCAAAGATCCCTCGTTTCAACCCTGAGCTGCAAATATTCTCCTTTATTAGAACTCGATGTTGGTCTAAATTTGGATTTTTTTCTTTCCCTATACCAATACTTTGAAGGGTTTTCATTTGTAATTTCACTTAAAGGACAGAGTTGTCTAAAATTGCCCATTAATACCTGACAATGTAGTCATAATGCCATAAAGCTGCAACCATTCAGATGATATGATTTAAATAGCTTTCAAAATTTGGAACCTTAAAAAAAAAGGACACCTGCTTTTTCTCTAAGTTTGTCACTAGCACACAAGGAGTGTTATGGGATTTTTTCCCCTCTTGCAAATCAATAGGTTGTTTTACTCTTTAACATGACAAATGTAGAAACCATACCTGCTGTGTGATTCTTTCCACTTTGAGACTGATGTGGGTCACATGTGAACTACTGTGCTTCCCCAAAAATAAGACCTATCCTAAAAATAAGCCCTAGCATGTTTTTTGCATGTGTTTGCAATATAAGCCCTACTCCCAAAATACGCCCTGCTTAAGCGCCTGCGTGGCACCAGAGCAGGAGATTGAGCGACGCGTCAGTGCGGAGGCCACGAGGTAAAGCAGGGAGGTGGAGCTGCCCCACATGCCAGCTTACCTCAGGGCCCCCGTAGCCAGGCCATTCACACCCCTACAACTGCCTTGCCTCATGGTGGTGGCTCCAACAAACCCGTCCAGCAAGACCCCGCATGGCCAGCTCACTTCTTCTGCTTGCTTGCAGCTGCAACGGAGCAGGAGGCCGAGTCACAAGGCAAGGCAGGAGTTGGGGCATGGATAGCCTGGCTGCAGGGGCTCTGAGGTAAGCTGGTGCAGGGCACATGAAGCGGCTTCATGTCCCTGTCTAGCGGTGGCAGCACTCAAAATAAATAAGACATCCCCCCAAAATAAGCCCTAGTGCTTATTTCGGAGCCCAAAAGAAAATTATTTTCAGGGAAACAAGGCATTTAGGTGTTTAATACAGGTAGTCCTCGACTTACAACAGTTCATTTAGTGACCATTCAAAGTTACAATGGCACTGGAAAAAGTGACTTATGACCATTTTTCAGTTACAACCTTTGCAAGCATCCCCATAATCACGTAATCAAAATTCAGATGCTTGGCAATTTATGATCGTTGCTGTGTCCCAAGATCACGCGATCAACTTTTGTAACTTTCGGACAAGCAAAGTCAACGGGGAAACCAGATTCATTTAACAACCAGGTTACTAACGTATCAACTGCAGTGATTCACTTAACAACTGTGGCAAGAAATGGAGCAAAATTCACTTCATAAATGTCTCACTTAACAACAGAAATTTGAGGCTCTATTGTGGCGGCAAGTCGAGGACTACCTGCATTTGTAAATATTCAGCTGAATTCAGAGTTCCATTAAGCTTGCAAGTAAGTTGGCTGCCTTTGTATTACAAATGGCTTTATTACAGATACGATTTGATTTTAGGGATTACAAGAGGCACTGCCTTCTTCCTGGTGTTCAGCATGATGACTAATGCTTTGGCCCCAGTTTTGAGCAGTAGCAGGGACAGTAGCAGGAACTAACTTCCTCAAATTCATTCTTCCAGATTTGAAGTGCCAGAAGGCTGCAGTGGCACTTATTCCTTGAGAAAGAAGCTGCTTACTTTTACAGAAGCCATCTCAGGAAAGTCATTTGTTGCAATTCTGTAAACGTCATGGTCTTGTATTTTGGTGCCTGCCTTGATGCTACACTGAAAAGCAACACTGGAATTGGTCACTGCCTCTCTGAGAAGGGCTGGAATAAAGCAGTGATATTTTTGTCTTAGTTGCAGAGAATTCTTGACTGGAAAAGATGTCGCAATATTCACAACAGGGTGGTAGGATGTATCCTTTCCTCTTGCAGTAATGGAGCACCCAGTTTTACTTGGATCCTGATAGGTTTCCACACTTACATATTAACAAGCCATGACAGGATTTCTCTGATAGGGTTTAAGCATGTTCTAAGTATGCCTTCAAGTTCTCAAAATATAACCTCTTTCGTCATTTTTAAAGTAGATGGCATTGAGAGTCAGTAGAATGTACATTTAATCTTCCAGAGGGACCTGCTATTGACTCAAGAAATCTAGTTTTAATAAAATAGTACACTCTTGTATATAACAAGGTAAAAAAGCTCCACAAATGACTGAAGATTATGCATTAACAACTTTTCTATGTGAATATATATATATGAATAGATACTGAATTATAAAATTATTCAAAAGCCAAGGCTTGGTATTTAATGCTGCAGCTCATTTCAAACATTCCTTTTAATGAATTCCACGTACAGCAATTTCCTAGAGGTATGAACACCCCAAATCTCCTCTCTAAATATAGGGAAGTTTGTAACAGGTTCAATTGGAGACATCAAAAACATTTTAAATAGACACCACAAGATGCATGAGTAGTTTAAAGGTCAAATTTATTAGGAGATTAAGAGATGTATTATACATGGACTATAAATACAGCACAGCTGACTTTATTCACAGTCAGATGCAGAGACAACCAATGCCAACCTATTTTGTGGACACCCTTGTTCTTTTGTTCCAAGAAAAGTTTGCGCCATAAGACTTGGATTTAGGTTTTGGAATCCTCTGCTCTTGAACATCATAGCTCCAGCCTAGGAAAAAACATGTTGAGAATTCTAAACAACACACACATAGCTGGTAATACTGAGCAAGTGCAATACAAACAAAAGCAAGTTCAAGCTTTTAAGAGCTAACAGAAAAGAAATACCAACATATTTGATATACAATATGCAATTACTAGTTTATTCTTTTGCAAAAGGCAGGGAACAATAATCCTTTAAGACAGATATGCCTTAAATGTGACCTACACCTGTTCCCAGGTTTGTCAGATCTCAGGCACTGTGTGTTCCAACTTTCACCGCTCCTGCTGATGGACCAGGACTGACAGTTGACACATGAAGGCCTGTAATCTTATGCATTCACACCTCTCTATCAGATGTCAAGCCAACTTTTGGAAATATGCCTGGTAGCAGAGTACCCCAATGCCACAAGGAAGCAAGAAGGACAAAGAGGTGAGCTTTGGAGAATTTAGAATGTGATCCTGAATTCAGAATCAGCTGCTTCATATAACAGGAATCTTGCTAATTTTTCCATAGCTTCACATTTTAAAAAAAAACGGAATCGCCTGATATTAGTCTTTTAAAGAGTCGTTTTCCAGCTGTAAACCTTATTCTGATTATATTCCTCTGTCACATTCAGAAAATGGATTTGCATGATGATAACCATACAGAGGCAGAAAGGAATGGGCAGTCTGAGACAGAGACATGGGATCAAGGAAGGATAAATGTGATTAATAGACTATTCACATCCCAGTAAAAGTGCAATAATGATACTCTGCACTTGCTTCTGAGAAGGCCATCTGGGAATGAGAATGGGAGAGGATACCGAATGAATCTTTTTTATTTTACTCTCTTTTATATTCAAGATTGAGCCGAGGTGGCGCAGTGGTTAGAGGCAGTACTGCAGGTCACTTTAGCTGACTGTGATCCACAGGTCAGCGGTTCAAATCTCACCGGTTCAGGGTTGACTCAGCCTTCCATCCTTCCGAGGTAGGTAAAATGAGGACCCAGATTGTTGGGGGCAATATAAATATACATTGCTTACTGGTGTAAACCGCTTAGAGAGTGCTTGCACTGTGAGGCGGTATATAAATCTCACAAAATAAAAATAAATAATAAATAAAGATGTAATCTAGAGAAAATTAACAGTTCCAGACCTATATTTTTGAGGAACAGCTAACTCCCTTCTATGATAAATAAACAAAAACAGTCTTTGAGTCAGAAGAAAGTATTTCAGAATATATCAACATGGCGACTGTTTAATATGATTATTAATTTTATGCTTAAAAAATTTCCTATTAATGCATTACTATTAGTAATGCATTATATGCGTTACATTATCTATCTATCTATCTATCTATCTATCTATCTATCTATCTATCTATCTATCTATCTATCTATCTATCTATCTATCTATCTATCCACATCACACACACACACACACACACACAAAATACACCCATTACACACACACACACACACACACACACACACAAATTAGATTAACCAACTTAGATTTCTCTAAATCTTTTGGCCTATATTTCTTAAAATACTGTCAACATTATGTGTTATTAGGGATAATTTAAAGACAATTTATGCTGAAGTGAATATATATTAAACAAGAAAGCAAACCTGGGTTAGGCTCCTAGGGATAATTTCAACTTTTGACTCTAGTTCAGGAATGAAACTGAGTTTAATAACTGCATGTTTGCAGAGTGTTAGAAACAAGCACATAAAGAATCACAGGGTTTGGCATCATTTGATCTGCCTGAGAATCTCTGCACTCATGGGGCCTAATCATGGAATAAGTGAGACTTGTAAACCTAGATAAAGATGCCCTGGCACAGGCAGATGGTAAAACATCTCTCACTCGCATTCACTGGAATTAGGCCAACGTTCTTCGTTCTCACTTTAGCAAACTGATTTTCTTGTCAAATATTTGTAGGAAATGAGATAAAGTAAAATGTAGAGATTTAGTTTAACACCAACATTTATGGGATATGAATGCTTATAAGAACTACTCCCTAAAAATTCTCAGTCTATTTAAGATGTCAGGCGTAACATATTCAATATGTTTTAGTTAAGAAAATTGCTAAATCAACATTTTTGGTCCTGCAAAATGGAGCAGATGATCCCCCGTTTAAATTTTGATCCAACAGATGATCTTCTCACTAAAAGCAACAATATTAATTACAAATGCTTACTATGCATAGATCAAATTACTTATTGAGAATCTGTTTCTTGGTGCTGGTTTTAATCTCTAAAGCCAAATGGCTTTCTATCTGCAGGACCATTTAGTACAGATGGATCCTACCCCCCCAGCCCCCCCCAGTGACCATGTCCTCATTAGGGATGCTAAGGATCCTCCCTCCAAAGACATCTGTGGACAGTAAGAAATATGTTTCTCAATACTAGCACTATGGCACATCCATCCTGCCTATCTTGGTAAAATTGTGTCATAATGTGACACTATTGGAGAAGACAATGTTGGATACAAAACCCCCATGAAACACAGCACCAGAGCTTGGTATCAATAAAGGTAAAGATTTCCCTTTTCTAGTTGTGTCTGACTCTAGGGAGCGGTGCTCATCTCCATTTCTTAGTGTTGTCCGAAGACATTTCCATGGTCCTGTGGACAGCATGACTATACACCAAGCGGGCACAGAACGCTGTTACCTCCACTGAAGTGGTACCTATTTATCTACTCACATTTGCATGCTTTCAAACTGCTAAGTCAGCAGCAGCTGGGGCAAGTAATGGTAGCTCAACCCGTCACATGACACTCAAGTTCGAACCCGGGCTGTCAACTTTCCAGTTGACAAGTTCAGCATCTTTAACCGCTGAACCGCCGCACCCCCTTTTGGAATCAATATCCCAGGCTAAATTATACACAAGTGAAAAGTCTGCCTGGGGTGTTTGCAAAGTAAGACACCAATCACTCTATGCCAGGGGTAGGCAAAGTTGGCTCTTCTATGACTCGTGGACTTCAACTCCCAGAATTCCTGAGCTAGCATGACTGGCTCAGAAAGTCTGGGAGTTGAAGTCCATGAGTCATAGAAGAGCCAACTTTGCCTACCCCTGCTCTATGCCAAGGTAGCCAACCAGAGTGAGGATGGCTGAGAAAATGAGAGTGATAAGAGTCTAGGAAGGGACAACTGAGTAATTTTTACTATTGACGAGGTTCAATGTTTTTATTATTAATGATATCAAGTGTTAATCCAAACTTCAGTTTCAAGAAATATAAGAGAACGTTAATATTTGAATGTTCTATAGCAGTTCCTGTTGTAAATCACTATTTACACTAGTACTACTACCCACTCAACAGAACACATCTGCCAAGATGAAATTTCAGTCCCATGCCACTGTCATTTCTTTCTGCTAGTAGCTCAAACTCCCCCTCTCATTAAATAAGCACGCACTCATCAATTGCACTCTGGTTGCTGAGGTACATACCATTTTTTTCAGCAAATGCAATAGCATCTTCTTTTGTAGAGAACGTTAGTTGCATATTGGACAGAGGATCCGCTCTGTAAATAATAAAACATTCTGGAAATAGCAGGTAAAACATTTAAAAGTTGCACTATGACTTCAGAAAACTATTAAGATCTATCTGTTTTTTTCTAGTGCCAAAATGGCACAATCATTGGCTCTGGTCTAAAGGAAATCCTCTTCCTTTGGATTATCTTTGTATCGCTGAGAGAAAAGGCACACGAAGTTTCAACAGAGTCGCAAAGGTGCTTCTTCAAAAGACAACTGGACCAAAGGTTCAAGACCCGAAGAAGCTTTTTGGATGAGAAGCGAAACGTTTTCAAGGAAAAAAACCCAAGAAAGTCCAGTTGACTTTTGAAAAAGCACTTTTGGGACAACCATGACCTGCATGATTGAGAATCTCCATGGACAGTTTCAACAGAGATTCTTAATGGACAGATACAATAGTAAGATGTCTTGTAGGGCTTTAATGAGCACTCTGAATGGAGTTGGGTAATCAAAGGGCAAACCCTCTAATTCTGATAAAATTCACCAGTAAAATTCTAGCAACCATATTCTGTACTCTTTGAAGCTTCACAATACATTGCAGTAATGCTGACTGATAGTTCTTAAACATCACAGTATCTAGACCAGCAGTTCTCAACCTGGGGGTCGCGACCCCTTTGGCGGTCGAACGACCCTTTTACAGGGGTCGGGAGACTTCGCCCGGACACTGCCATTTGGGTTCTTTTACCCTCTGCGCATGCGCAGAACGTTTTGCGCACGCGCAGAGGGTAAAAGAACCCAAATGGCGGCGATGGGGCGGGGGTTGTGGCGGTGGGCGCGGCGGCGGGGTGGGGCACGGTGGGGGCACAGGGGTGGGGCGCGGCATTAGGAAGTTTGAGAACTACTGATCTAGACCATTAAGAGATACCAAAACTGGGCAAAAAGGATTTGGGTCTATAATAACCTTACTAATGATGCCATACTGGGACCTTGAGGACAATCCTGTCCAGAACAGAAGGATTATCAACTCCACAAATACAACGACCATTAGCTCACAGCACTTTCATCCTGTCAGAGTTCAGCTTCTGTCTTTTTGCTACCACCTAGCCCATTGTCAAAACCAGGCAGCTCCACGGCTTCACCTGACTCATAAGGCAAGGGAAAAGTGTCATCATATGCTGATCACATTTAACTCCAAATCCCTAGATGACCACATCTAGTAGTTCCAGAGAGTTGCTGAAAAAAAACAACAGATGGTGTAGAATAGCATGGAAGCTTGTGGGCACAATACAAGTGTGCCTCAGGCCTGGCTGGAAATCCCACAGATTTTTAAAATACAGATCTGGCTAGAACAACCACACAACCTTGCATGCATTCTTTTATCTATTTAAATTCAAATCATATTTTCTATCCAAGAATTGAGACAAATTGCTAGCTGCCTGCTTCTAATTCTGAAGTTTCACAATATCTTATGGTGGGTTAGAAATGCAATTTATTACACCAGAAAAAAAGAAACAAAAATAATCTAGTTTTTCTGTGTGCATTCTGATTTTTGATTTCTAAGGAGGCTGAACCACAAAAGGGCCAAGAATTCTTAGCCTTCCATTTTCTGAGTTAAGCCAAACATCCAAACCCACAGTCCGGCCTGAAATGTTAAACATGTGCTTACTTAATTTTTCAGAATATCTCTTTCATGAATAACACCACCACAATCACTAAAATAGAACTTCTAGTACTACCAAGGGAAGCATGATGAATTCTCAGAATTGATGAGAACAAATCTGTTACAGCAACTCTGAAATTATGTAAAATGTGTCTCAAGGTCATAAAAGGCTGTGTGCAATTGCTTGGTTGCAAAAAGTCCTTTTGATCTGCAATTAAATCTTCATAAAATCTGCAGTACTTTCTTCAGTGATGGAGAACCAACTTTCTGACTTTAGAAAGCAAGGAGGTAGGTGACAGACTGTTATGTATTCAGACTAAACTGTTTACTCCAAGGTTCGCTTTTCTGAGCGGGAAAATGGAGATTGCTGATTGGTTGAACCAGCTGAACAGCCTGTATAAAAGGGAGAGCTGTCAGCCTGGTTCCTTTGCTGGATCTAACTGTTATACAATAAAGAGCTGTTAGTTACACTACTGCAGTGATGGCGAACCTTTTTTGGTTCGCGTGCCAAAAAGGGGTGTGTGCGCGCGCTAGCGCGCGCATGCATACCCACACCTATTCCCTCCCCCCACACATGTGCACAACACCCCCCCATGCTGCCCCCTGCGCATGCGCACCCCCACGCGCAAAGGCCTTACCGGAGCCTGGGACGGTAAAAAACGACAAAACGGGCAAACCGGAAGTTCGGAAAAACACACTTCCGGTTTGTCCGTTTCGTCGTTTTTTTTCATTCCGGGGCTTCAGGAAGCTTCCCTGAACCCTCCGGAGTGCAAAAAACAGCTCACCCGCAAACCAGAAGTGCGTTTTTCCGCACTTCCGGTTTGCCGGTGGGCAACGCTCGCGTGCCCTCCGCTATGGCTCCGTGTGCCACCTGTGGCACGTGTGCCATAGGTTCGCCATCACGGCACTACTGTCTCCAGCCTCTTCAGTACCAGGACTTAACACAGACGAAGACAGATTGTAAACCGAATGGCTTCTTTCATTGAGCCTTTGATATAAAATTTAACAAATTATTAAAGTACTATGGAGATACTATCACATGGTATTATACAACAAAAATGCATCCACTCTCACACTGAGGTCAGCGAGTTTTGAGCTAAGAATCTGGGCAGTTATAATACAAGTGGGAAACTCTTTTTTTTTTAACTGAAGTCCAAAATCCCATGCTGCTGCACTAAGAGAGATCAAAATTGATATTTTTTTCTTAAGGAAGACACAAACCTATCTAATACAGTAAAATAAGGTAAACCAAGAATGTTCCCAAAGAATTGCTTCAGCCAGTATCTAAAGTGGCATAGTCCCCAAAGAAGAAGAAGCCTAATTCTAAAAGTAAGAGAGTTAAGGAACTCGGGCAATTACTTTAAGAATCTAGATAAAAAATTACCTAAGCTGGAAGCATCCCTACAGATACATATCGGCTTGTCACATTTGTTTGCAACTTTTAGCAATGCTTTCACTGGAATGCATTCTCTATCTGACTGAATTGATAAGATGAGGGGGTTTATCATTGTTTATACAGTCTACAGATAAACCAAAAATTTGTTGGAATATAGTGATTATTTCACAGACATTGCTTAGTCACATGCAAAGGGAACAAATCAGATCCTGCAAATTACCACATAATCAGTGTTTTATCTGTAATTAGAAAATTATACCTTTTGTTGTAATTTATTTAATTGTTGTGAATTGCCCAGATTCTAGGCTAAGATCCATTAGGCTATGGTAAATAAAGACGACTTTCTGTTTTGGCCTCATTTGTTTATCAGTAAAATTTAACCTAGTTTTTTTTACCCTTTCTGAAGCATTTTCTCATAGGTGCAGGATCTGCGTTTTCAAATCAACTGAGGGTTGACCAATTGATTGGACAGAAATTGACCCACCAGGTTGTGGCTTGAGCCTGATGTCATGGGCTGAGACAGAGTGACTGGCCCAAAGTTACCCAGCTGGCTGTCAACTCGCAAAGCTTTCCTGACCCTGGCTTTCATGCCTAAAGCGGGACTAGAACTCACAGTCTCCTGGCTTCTAGCCGGATGCTTTAATCACTGGACAAAACCAGGGGTGAAATTCAAAAATTTCCCCTACCAGTTCTTTGGGCGTGGCTTGGTGGGCATGGCAGGGGAAGGATACCACAAAATCCCCATTCCCTCCCCACTCTGGGGCCAGCCAGAGGTGGTATTTGCCGGTTCTCCGAACTACTCAAAATTTTCGCTACCGGTTCTGTAGAATCTGTGTGAACCTGCTGAATTTCATCCCTGGACAAAACTGATTCTTATGTAATGGAGCTAATAACAACAATTTGATCTTGTCTGACTCTTGGAATTTTCATGGCCTACTTAATGCAACTCTACATGGTCATTTGTACATTCGACCACCAGATGACTCCCTTTCTAGAGTGTGAGAATAGCTCCAATTTCACACTTAGAAGTTAATAAAAAAATCCCAACTAAAAAATAACATCCCTGGCAAAAATGTAATTTTATTAGCACTTTTAAAATCTAACCGTGCTTGATAAATGTCTGTATGAGTTGATCCAAGAATAAACTTTGAAAATGCTAACTATTTTATACTTACGAAGATGCCCAACCCATCAGTGGGTTTTCCCAGCGCTCCCTTGTATCAAATTCCATTTTCCATTTTTTCGTGTTATTAACACCAGCTTGCATGGCATTACGGGCTGGAACAAAAATATAAGCTTTTCTTGTTTTAATATGCTCCTCTGGAACACCAGTTAGAGAGCTAATGTCCTATGAAAACAAGAAAAAAAAGATATAAAGCAAGTGCATTTTTTAAAATGCTAATGACTTATACTTTTGAGAAAATTAATTTTCATTGAGAGGAACGAAACATGGAGTTTCCAAATCTATTCCTCATTCATGTATAGGATAACGAATATTCAAGAATCTTTTATGCATCTTACATAATCTTTCTGGAATTACAATTTTTTACAGAAGATCATTAACATTTAAACCTCAGGGGTGCTGCGGTACCTTTGCAATGAACTGCTGTAAACATTTCTTCTATAGTATTAAACAATGTAGCTCTATGGGACACCCGAGAAGTCTTACTGCAGCTTAACACCAGTGGTGGGATCCTGCCAGTTTAACAACCGGTTCGGTAATTGTGTGCTTCGCTGCGCGCACAGTTTTATGAAAACTTACCTTCCGCATTATTGCTGAGGAGAAACACAGTTGAGGCGCGGCAATGTGCTCTACCGCGTGAATCAGCTGACAAGATATAGGTCAGTAAAGCGCGCAGGCGGGCGGATGGGCGGGCCCACCTGATCGTCAGAGCAAACCGGTTCACTCCCAGCTGATCACTGGAGCATCCAGTTCACCCGAACCGGTCCGAACGGGTAGAATCCCACCTCTGCTTAACACCATGCATTTATCTCAGTGCCATGACTAAGCAGTTTTGCAACACCATTACATGTAGTCCTTGTTCAGTGACTACTGAACAGTGACTGTTCAGTTACAATTGTGATGACTCCAAATTCTATATTTCGCCTCCAAATTCTACACCATACTTGACTTATGTTTCGAATCTACAGCTTGAATGACTACCCAGTTGAATGAAGAATTTTGGAACGCAAAAAAGCTTGCACATTTTTGTGCAATTTTGCTGATCGGATGACAAGTATCAACTAACGTTTGGAGGTTAGCTTTAGTTCTTATAGGCCAACACAACTATTTCTGGTTTTAGCCAGTAATATACTGCATGAATGGAATTGGGAGTGATATGATTAAAGCTCAATAAGCCAGATATTTTGCATAGGTTTGAAGCAAGCCCTTGGTGGTACAAAAGGTATTTTCTATAATTTGAATCCTAATCTTCTAACATCTGTTGACAAAAGCTCAGATTATCAAATGCTTCCTCCCAAAACGACCACATTAACCTAGCAGGGTAATTCAAAACTACCAGCTACTTTAGATTTTTGCCTGCACAATGCCAATGGGAATGGCTTGGACCTCTTTCTTCTGCCTGTCTCCAAAACAAAGGCTGATGTGATGCAAGTCCAACTCTTGGCAGACAGAGGTAATCCAAACCAGTGATGACATGACTTAAATTTAAGGAGGCAAACAAATTTAAATAGCACACTGGGATTTTAAAAAATAAGCCTCCAGCTACCAACCTCGGTGTATCTGCTGCCAAAGGCTTTAAAAACTGCTCTCAGCAGACCATTCCTGGAAAAGGGGAGGCACGTCTTCCACTGCCCCCTCCCCTTTTTGTTTCACTTTATAAAATCAACTCTGAGAGATCAGTCACAACTGCCAAGTGTGAAGTGTTTGTCTTGCATTTAGAACTAAAAGGGGGGGGGAAACCCACAGGAAATTACAACAACGCATAAAAGCTGAGCTCAGACTACCTAAAGCAAACTGTCAAAATATTTTAACAATTTAATCATAAATGTTTTCTTTGAGTCCAAATAGTGTTTATATTAAATTCCAGACTAGTCAAAATATGAAGACACACCAATTATTTAGTCAAAAAGTTGCAACATACAAAACTACACTCTCTTCCGACAGACAGGCATTTATTTGATTGCTTACAAAGAAATATCACAAAGGTTGTTTGATTGGGCAATCAATTGTAGCACTTCACACAATTTGTTTCACCTATGGTAAAAATAAGGCGAGGCTTAACTGTTGCAGCTTGTCTTGTTTATAAAAATCAACTGACAATTTATTCACATTCACACAGATACATTCTTAAAGTTAGGATTTGTGTGCCTCTGCATAAATACTGTATGTAACTGACAGAAAAGTAGCTTCTACTGATTCTAAAAGGGATGCCGCAAAATATGCAGACATATACATTAAGGAAAAATGACAAAAATTAACAAAAATAGAAGTACTTAACCTTCATACTATTTACTTTTGGAATAAACTATGTTATGCAAAGGGTAGAAAAGTATTTAAAAAATTGTAAAGGAAAAAAAAACCTAAACATGAGATGAGAAAAAGAAAATTAGCTAAATTTAGTTTACACCAGAGGTCTTCAAACTTGGCAACTTTAAGACTTGTGGACTTCAACTCCCAGAATTCTCCAGCTAGAGAATTCTGGGAGTTGAAGTCCACAAGTCTTAAAGTTGCCAAGTTTGGGGATCCCTGGTTTACACAAACATATATTTGCCCACATTTTTTCCCATTCTTCCAGAATGCCCTTCATACGCTGCTTTTTTAAACTTCTCATGCCCTTCTTTTGAAGGACCTCATCAACTCCATCCAATCACCACTTTCAACTGGGAAGGGATTAAAGCATGAGTGACAATGACCACGTCCATATATCACTTCATATGTTGCCTTTTGCTCTTTTAAATTTACCACCTTTTGTGTAAGATTCATCAGCTCCATTCAACCATAACTTTCTTGGTTCTTTACATTCTCTTGACTTGTTCACTCTGCTTCCAGGTATTTGTTTTATGATTCAGTCCTCATACGTTCTCTCTACATGACCAAACCACAACAATTTATGTCTTTGAATTACTCACTTTTGCATCTTCCTCCCCCCCCCCAATTTGTGTACTTTCTGTGGAAGTCAGTTAAATTACTGTTGCTAGTTTCATTCTCCTGTCAAAAACAACTATCTTGATTTCCTGAAAATACTTCAGATTCTCAGCCAACAATTCAGGATTCTCCACATACAGTCGCATTCGTATCCTCAACCAATGTGTGTAATATCACAAAAACATTCTTGATGTATTTATCAATAAACAGAATAAACAACCAAGTGGACAGCATATACCAGTGGTGGCGAACCTTTTTAGGCTCGCGTGCCAAAAAGGGGGGGCGCGCTTGTGCGCGCGTGCCCACACCCATTCCCTCCCCCCCACACATGCGCACAACACCCCCCCATGCTGCCCCCTGCGCATGCGCATACACACACACACCCGCGCAAAGGCCTTACCGGAGCCTGGGACGACGAAACGGGCAAACCGGAAGTGTGGAAAAACGCACTTCCGGTTTGCTGGTGAGCTGTTTTTTGCACTCCGGAGGGTTCAGGGAAGCTCCCTGAAGCCCCAGAATGCAAAAAACTACAAAACGGACAAACCGGAAGTGTGGAAAAATGCACTTCCGGTTTGTCTGTTTTGTAGTTTTTTGCATTCCGGAGCTTCAGGGAGCTTCCCTGAACCCTCCGGAGTGCAAAAAACAGCTCACGGGCAAACCGGAAGTGCGTTTTTCCGCACTTCCGGTTTGCCGGTGAGCAACCCTCACGTGCCGGCCGCTATGGCTCCGCGTGCCACCTGTGGCACGCGTGCCATAGGTTCACCACCACGGGCATATACCAATTTGCTAAGTGTTACTCTCACTACCTTACTCTCATAAATTATTTACTTCTATCATATAATACTGGTATTGCATTCAGCAACCAATCTTTCCTGCTAATAATATGGACAGTACCATCAGTTTCAGCATATTTTGGCCACAAGCATAGTCAATGCTACAGTCAAAGCCCAGTTTTAATGCACGTAATATCATGCAATTCTACACACATGTATCGAATCTTTAGAAACTACTTTCTAAAGATTCATAAGATACATAAAATATGATTTGGATGCAATAGCCATAGAGGTGTTCTTGGAAATAATGTGTGGCTGCAGCCCAGTGCATTTTTTTTAGCTGCCACATGCATCTTAAAACAACGAAAAGAAGAAGAAAGTTGTGGTGGAGAAGGCAGCTGCAAGATGGGGCTAGGAACAGCTTCTCCCATTTGCCATCTGGTTAATGAGATTTTTGTGAATGGTTACAGTGACAATGATTTTGCACATGTATAAGCCTCCTCGCGGCAGTTTGTTAAGAGTTCCCATGGTATGGTTCCAGATTCCAAATGTGTTTACCAGTCTTCAAAAGCTACTCCTGCAAAAATCTCCAGATCTTTATTGACCCCAGAGATATATTTGGATAAGCGTGCATCTGAAATTAAGCCATCAAGGAGAAAATACTGCAACTTCATTTTACATATTTCTGAATTTTCTTCCTGAACCAGAAAGAGAATATTTTATAAGTAATCGTATCTCGTGTAGGATATATGAAAAGTATAATTCAATGAGAATATCCCATTAAAGGAAATTAGATCCCTACTTGAAATAAACAAGGAATGTATTAGGCTGTTTCACCTCCATGGTTTACCCATGTGGTACTTGGGTAAGAACGGGTTCAATCCACAATTTCCCTGTGTTTGTCTCCAATGGATGCTATGAGAAAATAAGACCATTTTGACTAAACGTAGACACATTAAGGGAAGGCAGTCATTCCCTATATTCATTTTTTTTAAATGAAACCTTTTCTGGTTTTCTCAGATTATCACCAGGACACATTTGCCATAGGGCAAATTACCCAGGACACTTACAAAGAAAACACTGAATACAGAAGTATAGCAAGATACATGCCTTACAAAAGTTGCTAGCATTAGCAAATTATTTTTCAATCTCAGTTTTCATTCTACTAAATCAATTTGCACAATGGATGCAAATGTAAATAAAGTGGACCACGATGTTAAGATACTTAGGGCCAGTGGTGGGTTCCTACCGGTGCGGTCCACTCTATAGCACTGGTAGTGGCTCGCTGGTGACGTCACAGTACCAGTGCAATCGGTTGCCGGTGCCTGGGCGCCGCCATTAAAAAAAAATTTTTTTTTATTTTTTTAAAAAAAATTTCTTCTGCGCATGCCCAGAAGCCGAGCTTCCTGCACTACACATGCACTGCCTTCCTACCCCACAGTGAGTCCAAGCAGGGGAGGATGGCTGAGGGAGCGCGTGACACGCTGAAAGAACGGGCGGCAGGAGCTATCTCCATTCCCCTCCCTTCGGCAGTCCAAGAAGCCACGAACACGCGGTCACATGGCTGGCAGGCCACACCCACAAAATAAGCCACACCCACAGAGTGGTAGTAAAAAATTTAGGAACCCGCCCATGCTTAGGGCTATAGGTTATGCTTTACCAAATAGCGACCAGGAAGAGGTATACATTAGAAGCTGCAATTTAGCAGAAAAAAACACACACAAATGTGAGCCACCATTTCTTCCATGGGATAAAAAAGAACATAAAGACCTGCTTTGCAAGGCTGGAGGGACTAATCTGCTTAACTACCGTAATGTGTGTCACTCAGGAGCATTCCACAACCAAAAGCCAGACATCTGAACATTAGCCTGCTGGAATAATTTTCATCCTTTAACATAATAAATAAACTTAACTTTTAAATAAATACCAATCATGCTCTTGTATTTTTTGACAAATCACTAATAATCATCTTTTCTTCTATTAGAAAGTTCTATTGATCTTGAATACTGAGAAGCATGTCAAATGGACAAAAAAATGTAGGCGCTATGACTCATACTAGAAACGTACATTCTGAACATAAACCTCCTTTGATTTAAGGAAGAATAGATCTGACTAAAAAGTAGAATATTCACTTAGTACATTCTTAAACCATAGGAATAACATCTTCCTACTGCAAGTTGCATTTTGAAAATGCGTAACAATCTACTATAGTTATTTCATCCACACAGCTTTAGCTGCTGACCAAAGAAATGGTCTTTTTAGTCACATTTAAAGGGGTTAAATCTCCTGCTTCTAGATGCCATTTAAAATATTTTAGATGTTGGGAGGAAAAAAAAATCTAAATTCAATTCTCCACTGTGTCACCAAGTACTTTGTTCCAAATTCAAGACCTTAGTGAAAGTACCAGTGAACCAAATGGCTTCAACACTATTGCTGGGAGAAGTAGTTTAAAATTTTCTTTAGCTTGATGATTTCAAGTTCATTCTCCTTTAATTATTGGCAACACAGAATGTGTGGGAGTCCTTTGATACACACTGATGTATATGTATATTTCAAGATGTTTAATGAAGAAATGGGAAAAGATCAACTGGGGAAACGATATATAAAATGAATTAGTATGGCACATAATTCTTCCAGTTTTGAAGCTTACTCTCAGATGTAGTGATCTAAAGGAGAGATATTAAATATTCCTATTTGTTTTCTTTTTTAAAGAGTTAAATATCCTATAATAGAACTCTTGGAGATTTAAGAAACTAGTATATAGAGTTCAAGTCTTTATACCACGTACTTCCCCAAAGGAAGGGGGAACCAGTGGAATTACTGACTCAAAACAACAACAGTGGAATAACGTCCATTACTATGATCTTGCTTTAGTTCTCAAGTCACTTTGGCCAACTTATTATGGCACACAAGTTCACAAGGTGAAGTATTAAGTAACACGTTAGAAGTAAAGAAAAAGGCAGAATAAAATCTTCTTTCTGCCCCAAGTTATTTATGGATATTTAAGTGTCAGCAGTTTGTGTTTCAAGTGACAGAAATACATCCAAAATTTCCATCTGCACAATCCCAAAGAGACTGTGCAGCATCCATGTGAGCAAGTAGCTGTTTAACATTTTCCTCTTCTCTAAATAAAGGAAGCTGGGAACAAGCTACGGGAAGTTGATGTCAAAATGCAGAAAACCTCCCAGCAAGCTCCCAGCAGCCACCCAAGGTTCTGAAACTTGCTAGCTGCCCTCTTTTCAATGCCAGAATTTCACACATTTCAATGACCATTATAACTTCAAAGAATCAAATTTTCATCATTGTCCATCATCTGCCAGTTGATTTGTATAAAGAAGTTCTGCAGGCACTCAAGACAAAAGGCTCCCTCCTTCCATGGCTATGTATCAAGTTTAAAAGTACTGTTTGTGACAGTTGTGTCTGTGGTAAATTGGGATAACACTGAAGAAGTGCAGCTGCTCTGCAGGAGCCTCCTTTTTGGCTGCATTTCAGTTAAATAAAAACTGAATAATTAGTCCCTGCTTTTATTAAACTGAAAAAATGCCAGTGGCCTTCATAATTACTTCCGGTTCCCTAGCCTACTTCAACTCCATAATAGATGCTTGGATTAAAAAGAAAAGGGATTAAAGACCAACAACCTCCCATATTTTTTGACAAAAGGTAGCCCAAATATACAAATGTAAAACTGAGACCACAAAGGTGATGCGAGTTCGCTTTGCCTGGGATGGACACCTGAACAAAGTGAACATTAAACAAAGCCGTATAACAAATTTTATCTGCTGACCTTCAAAAATACTAATGTGAAAATTTGGGTTGCATTAGTTTAGTTGCTTTTCCCATTACATTGCAGCTTTCTCCTACTCTTGATAGATCTCCATCATTTCCAGCTAGGATGGTCCTGCTGCACTTAAATTTAACTATAGACCTGCTGGCTAAAAGCAGAGGAAACAGCTGCTGTGGCCTAGAGGTGGAGCTCTTGCCTCACAATCAGGAGGTTGTGAGTTCGATCCTAGGTAGAGGCAGATGTAAGGGTCTCCTGCTTGGGCAGGGGGTTGGACTAGATGACCTTCAAGGTCCCTTCCAACTCTGTTAATCTGATGTACCTGACTATGTAGTCAGGCCTGGAGCTCCCAGCAAGCAGGAGACTTGCTCAGATGGCTCCATTGTTCAGGTGCCCATTTTTATCCTCCCTCTCCTGGGGTTTGGGGATTTTGTTTTTATGAACATGGATTTTTATTTTGTTGCTTTTATTTGTTGTTTTTTATGTGATTGTTTTGCACCACACGGAGTCCCTTTCGGTGAGACTGATAGCTGTATAAATTTAATAAATAAATCTGAAAAGATATTGAATTCAGGCAGACATGTAATTTCTCCTACAGAAAGAAGTGAAGGAAAGTTATAAACACAGGTCACCTGTGAGGAGAAGCTACCTAAGTTCCTTCCAATATACAACACTGTTCCGTTGTGAGTTAATTCACATAGACAAACAGGTGCAAACAGATGCTTTAGCTGCTTAGCATCTCTGCCCTGTACTCCCTCCACTAGCACTATAACTAAACCATAAAAACACTCTTAGAACATGTATCCTCTGAAGCATTTGGATATAGACTAACTCCTTCTTCACATTAATTCACTCTTTGTGCATTTATCCACAAGTGCATTAAATTCCACTAAAAAATTTCATAGAATCTTAGGGATGGAAGAGTTGTCCAGTCTATTTTTGAAAATCTGCAGTGATGGAACACCCACAATCCCAGGAGGCAAGCTATTCCATTGATTAATTGCTCTTACTATTAACTTTAAATTTTCTCCTTACTTCTACCTTGTGTCTCTCTATTACAAGCTTCCGCCCATTACTTCTTGGCCTGCCCTCTGGTGCCCTAGAGAATAAATCAATCCTTTCTTCTTTGTGACATCCTCTCAAGTACTGGAAGACAGTTATGTCCCCCCTGATCCTTCTCTTTGATAGTCTAGATCTCTCAACCGTTCATCATCCAGACTTTTTATCACCTTCGTTGCTCTTCTCTGCACACTTTCCAGGGTCTCAACATCTTTAATTGTATGCTGGTGACAACAACTGGATGCAGTATTCCAAGTGTGGTCTCACTAATGAAGTCTAAAGAAGTACTTTCATTTCTTGGTGTCTTGACACCAAACCTTTGTTGATGCAGCCTAGGACTGTATTGGCTTTTTTTTGGCAGCTGTAGTTGCTAAGACACATCATCAAAATCATTATTATTGCTATGCCTGGCAATTTTGTAGACAGACTACACTGGACAGTAGTCAATACAAAGAAAAAACTGAGAAAAACTAGATTATACAATTATGATAAATGCCATATAGTCTAACGTAAATGCTTAGCTGTAAAGGATTGTGTATTGCGACCAGACTGGGTCACAATTAGTATTATTTGCTACATTAAATGCTGGAAAAAGTTAAAAGGGAATGATTGCTATTGCTTTAAGATGTTCCCATCAGGTATTCTTTGAACATTCAATTTTGAATATGTGCTCTAATAACGAATGTAGATCTCTGCAGTGCACACAGTTTTGTCCTTTGAATCTATTATTAGTGCTGTGCAGGTCTAAGCTTTCTTAAATCTAGAATTGTCATATAGCATCTTGTAAGAGGTTGCAAGCAATTAAGTGGGAGACGGCATATTTTTAAAACAAACAAGCAAGCAAACAAACAAACAAGCCCACTTTTCAGGGTTATGCAAGCAATGTGAAAACTCATGCAGGGGTTTACTCTTCATTTTGTTTTTGTAAGCTGATAGTGGGCAGTTGCTTTACCACAAAGTGGTAAATCACACATTTAAGTATAAGCACACATGTGATTATACTTAAATATTGAAAGTACTACATTTATTTCTTATCTAATATCACTTAAAACATTAATTTTATTAATGGGCAGTATCCTACAAATTTAGCATTTTTGGAGTACAACAAAGTTTGACCACTACTATCTCAGAAAAAATACTTAAAAGATCTAATAAAAAAACAAAAATACCTTAGCTAGTTGCAATTATTGTCTAGGCACAAAAGACAACATATATCCATATGGTGAAACAAGTTCTCAGAGAGTTCAAGAAAATTAAGAACACCTAAACACGAACAGTGTAAATACAGTTCAATGAGGCACCAACAATTACACAACATGGAAGGATCAGAATATCTGAAATATCAAGATTGAGTTATTTGGAAGTTCTTTTAGAAGTCTGCAAATGTTGATGTTTTAGTTTTAGGTATTATTGCAGGACGTATATGTTTTTGAAGCCTCATCTGTTAAGACATTCTCTTTTTCTATAGATTCCCATACTATAATACACACTGTTGTGGACAGGCAAAAAAACAAGCCCCAAATAATTTGATTTCCATACTCAGCAGGTAGTCAGGACAGAAAAGAATTGACACAATTACCCTGTTAAAAGAGCACACAATGGTGTATAGTTATATAATATTAGCATTTCACAGAGTTATGCTTTAGCAATGATATGGCTACTAGCTCTTTAGAATTTCACTCTATTTTGTCACCTAATACCTAGTATTTTGAGAATTCCATTAAAAATAATCCCTTGAACATTTTTGTAAATATTCACATATGTATATATTGCTTACTAGTACTCCTGCTAGTTACTGAGATCTTCCCACGTATGGTTTTTCTTTTTAACATGACATTCAATCTGGTCTTGTTTCTTAGAGTAAACCTCACATTTTCACTTAAAAATATACCCACTTGGATCAAACTGATTGAGAATTTACAACTGTAAAAAAGGTTTTTTTTTAAAAAAAAGCCTTTCAAGGATTTGCAGTGCTCCAACATCCCTTTCACATTGGTTTTACATCAGCCAGAAACTGCTGGGTGAGGATATCATGAGATTTGGACTGAAGTGTCATCAATAGCTGATTATACCCAAGTATCTCTCATTAAATCCAGATGATCTCAATTAAAGCTTGAAGAAACCCTAATAAACTAACATCCAATATAGACAACATGAAAGAACTGTTGTAGATGGTTTATCCAACTATCCAATTAAATTGTACTCAATCTAGTTACTCTCTTAAATTACAAGCATCTGTGAACCAAAAGTACATTTACATTTCCCCTTTAGGTGATATCAGAATAAAAAAAATCCCCTCCCAAACCTCATTTTCTTTGGAACCCCTTATAAAATTTGTAAGATGTTAATTTGCTGCTAAATTTTGTTGGCAAATCATGCTACTAGCATTCGACAGCAAGATGGCAGAGAGCTCTGGATACTGCCAATAGGCCTTAACATATCAATATATTACACCAATATGTAAGCCGAAATGATTTTATTTATTAAACATATTTACATAGTTACTGGGTACTGTACACATAGTCACTCATGCCCTTGTGACCTCTCCTCTGGATTACTGCAACACATTATACATGGGTCTGCCCTTGAAGATATTTGCTGGGGCAGAATGTAGCTGAACAGGTAGTAAAATGGGGTCAGATATTCGACACATGTAACACCATTGCCACGTGAACTGCATTGGCTGCCAGTATGCATCCAGGTGCAATGCAAGGTGCTGGTTATCACATTTAAATCTTTTCATGGCTTGGGGCTGGGTTACTTAAGGAACCATCTTCTCCCAGTTATTTCTATCCATCCAATTTGGTTTGGCAGGTTGGGCATGTTTCAGGTCCCATCAGCCAAGGAATGTTGGATATCGCAGATCAAGAGATATGCCTTCTCTGCCATAGACCCTACGCTCTGAAATATTCTCCTGTCAGAAACTAGTATGACCTAAACCCACTGGCCTTTTGGAAGGCGTGAAGACCTGATTATGTATCCGACTGACTGGGGAATTCTGGGAGTTGAAACTGACACATCTTAAAATCACCAATTTTGTTTAAGCATATAATTTGTTACAGATAAAGGGATTTAAATATTAATTCATTTCTATAATTACAACAAATAGGTTCAAGACCCTGATTGGATAGTCTTCATATAAATAGGGGCAACAAAAAATAATGCCTATTGTTACCCACTTTATTTAAGCTTCTATACATATACTAGCTCGAGAAAAATAGGAAAATAGTCTATGGCAGAGAAGGCACATCTCCTGATCTGCGATATCTAGCATAGAATTTTTTTAAAAAAATCTCTTTAAAACCTAATTAAGCAAACAACCAGAAATTGATTCTGAAAATAACTCACAAGAATTTCACAATCTTTTCAGATTGTGTTGATAGGCCTGCAAACAAATTGATAGATATTTACAGATTCAACAGTAAGCTAGTTTACTTGGTTTAAAGTTTTTTAGAAATTGTAATATCTTTTATGATTCTTGCTTTTGGTTAAATAGAAACTTTTTCTTTGCATATACATCAATGCAATAGAAGAATCTGATAATTATTGTTACTAGTTTGTTACCATAACACATTTTAAAATAAACATACTGTAGTTCAATGAATGAGTGATATTTAAGTGAGAGAAATGATTCCAGATAAAAAGTGACACAATCAAAGAACACAGAAAACTCACTATAAAGGGGGGAAATTATATATAGATAATATGTTCATTATTTATCTGCTAGATTAACATTTTTCTTAACTGACCTGTAAATCTCATGCTACACAGAATTTCATTGTTTAAATTTTTAGAAATCACATTTGTGTTCACACAGTGTATACACACACTTGTTTGTACATTCTCAATTTTTATTTGTTCTTCCTACCTTATACATATACTGGCTTATTTTTTCTTTTAGTTTTGTATTTTTTTTAAAAAAAGATACTTTGTGTTTTTCTTTTAAAAAATCATCAGAATTCCCTCTTCCTATAACTCCAAAATAGAGCATGTGTCATTATCAGGCATTGTTCTTCAAATGTAACCCTGCTATGAGAGCCTGCCGATTGTAGATAACAGAAAGAGGCCCCTTTTTGGGGGATAGCGGTCTTGTGGGGAGAATGCCCTTCCTAGATAGGATCTATCTGAATTTTCTTTAGTACCAGGTAAAAACTACTGCTCTTTAGTATGGTTTTTGAGGTCATGGCTTCTTAAAACATTACACTTAGTTGGGTATAATTTTTCTGCTTAAACACCTTTACTGATACTGTGTTTTATATTATAATAGAATCTTTATTGCTAACTTTTAATTTTATTAATATTTAATTCTTCCCAAATTATGGAGTATCACAGAAATATTATTAGTATAAATAGCAAAGTCAAACACACAAAAAATAAAATAGATGTGTTGCAAAATACATCTTTCAAACTGAACAATATTAAGAACTAAACGTATGTATTGAACATTAAACATTTAAAAGACTGCTCCAAACTGCCATCACACTACCGTCTGAGTTATTCTTTGATGTAAAGCAAAGAAACTCATGAATTAAAAAAGACTCCTGTCTGCCCTTCAAAGAGAAATATCCTTTGACCCAGTGCTCCAGACTGAAGCCTTGAAATATCTGCACTAGAACCTTCTATGAGATCCAGACAAAACAGACACTTGAGATTTTTTTTTTAAAAAAAAGCTCAATCCAATTTGTTCCTATAACCCGAAAGAGATAGCAGTGCCAATGTGAAATTGAACAGGCAAAATAAAACTTCTGTTCACTTTACAAACCAAATGCAAATATAGTATGCACAAAAAAATGTCAGGTTAGTAATTCAAAATAATAGTCTTATACTCTGAAAAATCTGTCAGATTAGTTTTTGCAATGGAGAAGAATATGTGCATTTCTTTTATCACCTTTTCAATTAAAATATATTCCTTTTAAACAATAAAATTCTTTATATATATAAGGGTATGGCTAAGGGTATGGCTATCTGACAAGAGCAAAATAGCTCGAAATAGATCTATAATAGTCTCCCTTTATTTTCATTTATCAGCAAAAAATGTTACACACACACACACACACACACACACACACACACATATATGTAACATTTTTTGCTGATAAATGAAATTTATATATATTTATATATATATATTTGAACTGCGACAGTTACAGATATAGACTGTCGTCTAGCAGAATACTCGCTGCCTGCAGTCATTTTACAGAAAGCTCTGTTTCACTAGCCAGTTAGCTGAGCTAGCTAACACTGCCACATGTTTAATCACAGTAATTACTTACAAAAGCAAGTGGCAGCAAGCACCGGAGGCTGAATTGAGATATGTTATTCTAATTAAAGAGGGAATTAATTGACAAGTAATGAATTGCAATGAATTAGCGATCTTTTTTTTAAAAAAAGTGAATATATTTATCTAGATATAAATATGCATGCATTGGCTTAGACGATGGCTTTAATACCTGCATAATTATCATGTTTGTTTTTCTTTTCTTAATGTTACTTTGCAGTGTTTTCTGCAGTAGACAAACATTTGCAAGTTACAATCAAGCTGTACTTACTATAAAAGAAGTGTACATTATATCAAAAGGTAGTAGTCTGATAATTGTAACAGTTTTAATATCTATTTTAAGAACACTTTTGAAAATTTGTGGCTGACAAAAACATGCAAAATATTGTACTGTTTCTACTAAGAAAATGTTTGGTAAACATATCTAAATAACCATGTCTCTAAATGATAGGCCCGTGATGGCAAACCTATGGCACGCATGCCAGAGGTGGCACAGAGCCCTCTCTGTGGGCACGTGCACCATCACCAGCTGCTTTTCCGGGTTCCATCGCGTGCAGGCTGTCTGGAATGTGACGGAACCCAGAAGAGCAGCTGGCTGCCGCGTGCATGCGCACTGGCCAGCTGTTCTCTTCCGGGTTCCGGCGCGCATACGCTCCAGTTTCGGCACTTGGTGCCGAAAAGGTTAACCATCACTGTGATAGGCAATATCATAGAAAAGAAAAACAGCTATAACTAGTCTTTGCTTACTGACCATTAGTTCAGAAACTGTCTGAAGTTGTCACAGCGCTGAACAAGTATACTTACAACTGGTCCTCAAAGTTCCAGCTGTTGCACATGATTGCAATTTGGGTGCTTGGCAATAGACTTGCACTTATGAAAGTTGCAGCATCCCACAGTCATGTAATTGCCATTTGTGACCTCTCCTCCTGGCTTCCCACAACCAAAGTCAATCAATCAATCAATCAATCAATAAGAATAGAGTTGGAATTGACCTTGGAGGTCTTCTAGTCCAGCCCCTGATCAAGCAGGAGACCCTATACCATTTCAGACAAGTGACTGTCTAGTCTCTTCTTAAAAACCTCCAGTGATGAAGCACCACAACTTCTGAAGGCAAGTTGTTCCACTGGTTAATTGTTCTCACTGTTAGGAAGTTTCTCCTTAATTCCAGGTTGCTTCTCTCCTTGATTAGTTTCCATCCATTGTTTCTTGTCCTGCCCTCAATGGGGAAGCCAACAGGGAAGGTTGCAAGTTGCTTGGGTAAAACTTCCCCACATGGCAGCAGCCACCACTGGGATTGAAAACACTTAACTGTGCCATTACAGCCACCTGGCAGCAGCCAGTTACCTGCCTGCCAACCGGACTGCAAGCCACCTGGAACTTACAACTTCTCGCCAGCTTCCACACTAACATTATTTGTTGGAAGCTGTAGGAAGTTGTGAGAAGGCCCTTGCTTAATGACCCGCAATGCTCACTTAACAACGGCAACAGAGACTGTTCGGACTGTTGCTGCTAAATGATGTCACCTGACATTGTGCTTTGCCATTGCTTAATAATGAAAATTCCAGACGCAATTATTGTTATTAACTGAGGATTACCTGCATTAACAGAGCCTTAATTGTAAAAAAAAATTTCTTCCACCTTTCTGTCTTTGTTTTCTTTCTGCAATTATTGTTAGAGCAGAGACAAAGCCAGTTTCTGGTCACACAATGAATCAGTCTTGACGGGATTCAACTTCTGTTTTGTTTTGTTTTTCTATCCCAAGCCTTAAAGCCTCCAGGCTTCAGATCTTTTATTGCACCTAAGTCTCAAGTAACTATACTAAGAGATCATGAGATGATATCCAACTATAAACTGAAAGATGGCTTAGGTTTTAGTTATGGACTGGTTGGGTGATTAAAAGATTGGAATAGATGAGATCTATATTCAAAGCCTGAATTTTGTCTCATTATTAGCAGGGAATTATTCTTAGCATATGTCTTCTATCCAAAATGACTGAACATCTTGCAACTACTTTTGACCTAGTTTGTTTCTCCCCCCCCCAAGGATGCTCTTTTAAAACAAACACAACTAATCAGTACCTTAGGACAGACACCCTCACAATCCATTACACAGATTTGTTCTAAAACACTGACTGTGATTAAGCAAGAATAGCAATATTCTTTTAAAGTGCCCAAATGCTGTCAAATAAACCAGAATGTCTATGGAGATTCTTAGTCATCCAGGTCATGGTTGTCCTTAAGGTGCTTTTTCAAAAGGCAACTGGATTTTGTTTTTCCTTGAACACGTTTCACTTCTCATCCAAGAAACTTCTTTAGTTCTGAAGAGAACTGAAGAAGCTTCTTGGATGAGAAGCGAAACGTCTTCAAGGAAAAACAAAATCCAGCTGCCTTTTGAAAAAGCATCTTTGGGACAAATAAACCAGCAATTTTAAGAATATTGCAAAAGAATGACTGTTAAGAATAGAATAGAATAACAGAGTTGGAAGGTCTTCTAGTCCAACCCCCTGCTTAGGCAGGAAACCCTACATCACTTCAGACAAATGGTTATCCAATCTCTTCTTAAAAACTTCCAGTGTTGGAGCATTCACAACTTCTGGAGGCAAGCTGTTCCACTGATTAATTGTCCTAACTGTCAGGAAATTTCTCCTTAGTTCTAAGTTGCTTCTCTCCTTGATTAGTTTCCACCCATTGCTTCTTGTTCTACCCTCAGGTGCTTTGGATAATAGTTTGACTCCCTCTTCTTTGTGGCAGCCCCTGAGATATTGGAACACTGCAATCATGTCACCCCTAGTCCTTCTTTTCATTAAACTAGACATACCCAGTTCCTGCAACCATTCTTCATATGTTTTAACCTCCAGTCCCCTAATCATCTTTGTTGCTCTTCTCTGCACTCTTTCTAGAGTCTCGACATCCTTTTTGCATCATGGCGACCAAAACTGAATGCAGTATTCCAAGTGTGGCCTTACCAAGGCATTATAAAGTGGTATTAACACTTCGCGTGATCTTGATTCTATCCCTCTGTTAATGCAGCCTAGAACTGTGTTGGCTTTTTTGGCAGCTGCTGCACAGTGCTGGCTCATATTTAAGTGGTTGTCCACTAGGACTCCACGGTCCCTCTCACAGTTACTACTATTGAGCGAGGTACCACATATACTGTACCTGTGCATTTTGTTTTTCTTGCCTAAATGTAGAACCTTACTTTTTTCACCATTGAATTTCATTTTGTTTGATAGCGCCCAATATTCAAGTCTGTCAAGATCCTTCTGTATCTTGAGCCTATCTTCTGGAGTGCTGGCTATTCCTTTTCCTGTTGCTGGTGGAAACTTGAAATCAAGTAGCAGGAAACAAAGGTAGTCAATAATTTTTGAAGATTAAAAGCTCGGCAATCTCACAAAGATAACAAACATTTACAAATATTCCAAGAGCTGAGAGAAATAGTCAGGAATAAGGATTTATGATTGTTAATTCCAGCTATTTGACTACATATTTGAAATGTATTTATAAGTAATGCTTCTCAAACCACTTCCATTCCAGATTGTTCTACTTCAAATAATTTAACACTGATATTTCTTTGTTTTGTAACCAGATTTACAGATTATGTTTCTGGCTGTCAACACTGTCATGACACTTAGCTGTCATGAAACTGAGGGTGGGGGTAATTCCGGATTATTCAAGATTAAATTAGACACAGCAAAACGTTGTAAAAATTATGTAAGTACATAAGAATCCAGGAACTTCTGATGCCGATTTTGTTGATTAAAAAAAGCTAAGAAACTATTATGAAAGAATTGCAGCAACTGTTCATTATCAAGTTCTATTTCTAATAATTAATTGGGGGGTTGCATCTTTTTCTTGTCTTTTTGCAATAAAGAGTAATTTCCTTTTAGATAGGAATTTCAGTTTCTATCCCACACACACACCCCTTTTTTGGGGGGGGGGTAAAAGACAGATCTAGTATTAGGTTTACTGTTCAGAACTAAATTTCATTGGAAGACAGCCACAATTCTTAATTATACCCCTTAAATTCAACCCATCCAGAAGACAGAAGACATTCAGAAATTTCCCATTATATGTGTGTGTGCAAATGCATGCGCACATTTATACACTGCATTTATATTGGAGTGAAATATATTAGAAAAATGGAAAGAAGAAAGGAAGGAAGGAAGGAAGGAAGGAAGGAAGGAAGGAAGGAAGGAAGGAAGGAAGGAAGGAAGGAAGAAAGAAAGAAAGAAAGAAAGAAAGAAAGAAAGAAAGAAAGAAAGAAAGAAAGAAAGAAAGAAAGAAAGAAAGAGGGGTGGGGTGGGGTGGGGAGAGAGAGAGAATATGAATGAATCACACAGATATTCCACAACACTGGCCAGAATAGAAAAATATTGTTAATAAATGTGGCAAAAATGCAAAAATGGTTGAACTCTTTCTTATGTAAATATAAGAATGATGATGAAATAAAACAATAGAAATAAAAATAATTTAAAAGTTATTTGAAAATACAGTGTACATATAGCCAAAGTTGCACTCTCATTTGCCAATTTATTTCACAAAGACGACATTTTTTTCCTATATTTTATTTCAGTAAATCTTTGTCAGAGACAAAGAAGAAAAGCCTATTTTGTCAATGACACAACCTTCAATTTAAATACAAAGCTTTGGTCATAAGGTTATTATAATCCTTCCACTGCCTGTGTCCAAGGTACAGCTGTCCTCAACTATGCTTTGAACTGGTACTAGCTACAAAAATATATCTGGATGGACACAGAACAGTAAAGCAAATCTTCAGTAGCTAAAAAGGGAAAACAAACTGAACTCTCCATAACACAAATTAAGCAACAACAATATTGTTCTTGGCTACACAAAGTACTCTTGAGGCGTGTTATTCAGTATAAGGGATGAGTAGCAAACAACTGATTAGCCCAACTAAACAGCATTACAGCATATGTAGTTGGATTGAACTGGGCAGTCCATTTAAGATAAATCTTCAGTAAGTAATATGAGTGGCTTGGCTTGCACCACTGGAAGTAAAGTAGTAGTACAAAAGTCTGGGGCCTGTTCCATATTTAGACTGTTAGGTATCAACAAATGCAATCTATTTGTTTCCTATCCATGTGTCTACATTTCTGTAATTCTGCTATTTCACATGACATATCTGATGGCACAGCATAAGTTAATTTGTATAACGTATTGTTTCCAAGGATATTTCAGGAATAACATGACTCCAAGAATTTCATTGACATATTTGTTTTGTCCCACACTGGGGATGGAGAGGTGGAGCGTACATTTGTTTTACAAGATTTCTAAAGTTCTCTAATAAAAGTCATATGCAAAAGCCATAATGCAGAATTCAAGAACAGAATGTTTCTGAATATATTCTGATTTTGAGTCCCAGAAGAAAATAAAGCCCCAAATTCTAAATCATAAAAGCCCATTTCAATTTACTTGTTCGTTTCATTTTATAAGCTTAATTTACAACCTTTGACTATTGGTAGCAAGTTGGTACTTACTCCTTCAATTTCCTAATGGTAAATTGTGCTATCAGTTTATGTTATCCTTGCCTTTGACAAGGTTATCAGTTTAAATTTTTTACCAAGAAATCCACAACCATTAAACTTAAAACAATGAACACATTTTATTACATTATCATATGTCACTAAGCTCCAGAGCATTTACTGAAGTCTACAAGAAATTTCCACACAAAAGTCATGATGAACCTTCCTTTTGGGCCTCTTAGCAAAACCAACCCAAGATAAAGACAAATATTTCAACTGGCAGTATTCATTCATCTGCAGGCTGAGGTCAAGCAGATCAAAGAAGCATAAAGGATCAGAGAAATGCTTTCAGGACCCCCACAGAAAGAGAGACCATGAAAAATAGTCTTGCACTGCTGGTCTTCACTATCACTAGTGGATGGACAAACCATTGATTAGAAGAGAATAAAATCTGCCTTCTCCATTATATGATTAAAAGATGAATTGAACTTAAAGTCACCCTCTAAGACAGTGGTTTTCAACCTTCCTAACGCTGCGACCCTTTAATACAGTTCCTCATGTTGTGGTGACCCCCAACCATAAAATAATAAAATTATTAGGAAACTCAGGGGTGGGTTCTAACTTACTGTACCTTGCTGCCGGTTCACTTCTTCCTGCGCTGCGTGGCCACGCCTCATGGGCGCGTGGGCGCTTTGCACGCGCATGCATGCGCAGTGCCGGAAATTCGGCTTCTGCACATGCTCAGAAGTTCCCATGGTACAGATTTTTTTTTTGCAGTAGTCTATTTGCATGTGGGTGGACCCGCCTGGAGACGGATAGAGGAGCGGTGTCTCGGTTCCTAAGACCATCGGAAATATGTTTTCCGATGGTCTTAGGCGACCCCTGTGAAAGGGTCGATCGACCCCCAAAGGGGTCGCGACCCACAGGTTGAGAACCGCTGCTCTAAGATAACATGCGCTGAGTTAGTTTAGCAAAGGTAGCCTGGACTGTCTGAGACTGGACTACACAGATGGTATAAAAGTGCTAGTATCTATTATGAAGTATTGTAATATCCTTCCTTTTATACATAAGGTCACACGTTGCTGTGATTAACTGGCCAAATCTACATCAGAATATTTTCTGACGGAAGTCCATAATTTTAGAAGATGTTTCCTCTCTTCTTTCCTTATGGAAAAGTAGAGTGTTAGGGAAATTAGCATGTTAGGAATTCCACTTTCAATATTATAGGAAGATTTATCTGACACAATAATTTACAATCATATTTATGATGCAAGCTTTTTAGTAATAATTGGACACTATTATTATTAATAATAATAATCTCATAGTACCTACTACATACATATTATTTTAGCATCAAACTGAATAAAGACAGCTACTTCTATATGTTTCTGGTTTTAAGTGGAAAAATAATGAAATACTACCAAAAAATTAAAAATTTGAGCTATAGACATACTGACATGGTGACTCAGGCCAAAAGTCTGGAGAAATGGTTGAAGGAAAACCATATGTAACACACAAGGAGAAACATAATTTATACAATAACATTGGAACTACTTTTGTTTCATATGTGAGGCAGTAAATCATTTTAAGCTTCACTGAGGGAGATCACTACTGAAATCTCACATCAGCAACAGAGAAATCCTATAGGAGCCACCTGTAACTCTGAAAACAGATAAGATCAAATAGCTTTCAGCTCTTTAGGCCATGCCCCAGATCTCTAGAACTCCAATTGATGGTTTAGATGTAGCTTGCTGTTAAGTAGTAGGAAATGAGAATGCTATGTAGGATGAAACAATATTTTAGAACTCTTCCACTTTAGCTTCCTAGACATACATACATAAACAGTTTATGATTGTCCCAAAGGTGCTTTTACAAAAGGCAAATGGACTTTCTTGTTTTTTTTCCCCTTGAAAATGTTTCGCTTCTCATCCAAGAAGCTTTTTCGGTTTCTGGACTTTTGGTCTAACTTAAAAGATATGCAAAATTTGATAGTAAAATAATTTTCTACTAGATATAGAATTCTATTCATTTTTGTTGGAAACCATCCAACAGAAAATATCATTTGTGAAATGGAGTCAGTCCCAAATTTTGATTCCTAATCTAGCAGTTATTACAAAATGTTGCCTCATTTACTAATTCTAAGAATTATTACTATACAGAAGAAACTGGGAAAATATTAGTTACAGCTAATAAATAATTCAATTAAAATTATACAATATGTTGGCTTCAACTTGAAAAGTTGAGGCTGCAACTGCTAAAATATTTGAGGAAAAAAAACAAAATGCAACTGAAGTATACATTATTAAAGAGAAATGTCATGTATTCAATTAAACAATCACCTTTTTTTTATTTAATGCCCAAAAAATGAATAGTGAAAATTTCTCTACACTACATCAATTATAACAGTGATAAATTCAAACAATAAAACAAACTTCCCTTAATGTTACTTATTTTCCTTACTTTCTTGCATCCCAATCCAGCCATCCTAATAAGATGAAAAAAACAAGAACACTTCCTTCTGCTTTAAACTTTAAATTTATGGAATGGCAGCTGCAAATCATTACCACCAATAAAAATTAGATACAATACTGAACTTGCATTGTGTCAAAATTGTAGTCTATAGTGACAAAATTATTCCTGCTGAAAGCTCCGTTATTATTGTAAGCTTTTAAAACTCAATTTTTAAAAAAGTGACTTTATACAGATCTATTCTAAGTGTGTTTTGTGTTTGCTTTGCTAGAGATTTGTTACTATTTTTCACCTGCAAAAATAAAACACAATAATGTTAATGGAGATTATTAAGCCATGATATATCGTCCCTTGAATGCTTTAAAAAAAACCATCCAATTAATGAATAATATAAGCATAAATATTACAGCATCACTGTTTTGGTAATAGGCCACACACTGTAATATACTGGAACTTAAAAATTACGAACTGGTAATGATTAGCAAAAGAATGCTATACAGTTGTTTCTAATTGTGAACCTTCATGCACATTTTGGGAAGAATATGTGAGCAGATTTTACAATCAATTTATAAGGTGCATTTTTATTATATTTCTTTAAAAAGGGTAAATCTAACAATTACTTTTAATAAGTATTATTGAATCATGTATGACTTCATAATTTTCACTCAGAAAAGTATTTCAAAATGGCACATTGCATATTAAAACATTGTTTCCTAAACATGACGCAGGTATAGTGGTACGACAGTACTTGACTGCTTTCAAACTCATTGAATTTGGTACTCGACACATTTTGACATGAAAATTTTGCCCCGATACACATTTGTTTGATACTCGACAAGCAAAGTAGAACTTGTCAGTTGCCTCATGACTAATACATTATTCCTTATGCGAAAAATTTGTTTGGTCTTTTTTGGTACCTGTCGTCCTTCCCAGAACCAATTAACCAATGGTCTCGAGGTACCATTGTAGTTATAATACATAATTTCATAATACATGATTAAATATGTGGAGTCCACATATTAAGCCTCCATGCACCCTTATGACCTTTTTTTAACTTGAATGCCTTTTGATAAGTTACCATAGTATGTATTTTAGTTGAAGAACTTTGATAACTGGCAATTGCACTTACACTGATTCTCAACTACAGTATACAATTCTTAGTACCTGATACACAGAAATATCTTGAAGGGAATATATACATCAGAAAAGCCTTACCAATTTTTGATCAACTGTGATAAGTTGTGTATCTTGGGTTTGGTCCTGTGCCAACTGCCATGTGGAACTCTTCAAAGGCCTGCAGTGCAAGATTTAAAGTGAAAAATTGATTTGTCCAATGAAAAAATAGAAACCGACAAATATAATAATGATTTCCAAAGCAACAATGCACAGTTCAGCTGAAGTCTTAATTGCAGCTTGGAATGAGCAAGTGATGACAGCCTTGAATTGGATCGTCTCTGTGATCATGAATCCTGTAATGTACTCTGGATGTCAAGAACAGTGTTTCTCAATCTTTTTCCACCTGTGAACCCCTTCCATCCTTGTTTTTCTCCTGTGTCCAGGACCCATCACTAGATATGGACATAAGATGGTAACTGATGTGTTTGCTGATGTCTGCAAGGCAGCATTTGCAGTATTATATACTTTGTTTCTCTGTGGCACCCTTGATACATGCCATGACCTCCTGTTACATTATAGTTATAGAAAACTTCTCGCAAGTTCGAGAAGTTTGATTGAACTCGCGAGAAGTTTTCTTTTACAAAGGGCTTCTCTGGACACAACGCCGAGGAACTTCCCATCTTGACTATTGCAACACGTGCTCTACATGGGGCTGCCCTTGGTGAGCATCCGGAAGTTCCAGTTGGTGCAAAATGCAGCGGCCTGCATGGTTTTGTGCAGACCCCAGTGTGCACATGTATCACCTCTCCTGCAGGAGTTGCATTGGTTGCCGATTTGCTTCCAGGTGCAATTCAAGGTGCTGGTTGTCACCTTTAAAGCCCTTCATGGCTTGGGACCAGGTTATCTGAAGGACCGTCTCTTGCCGGTCAAATCTACCCGACCCATCAGAGCGGGGAGGCAGGGAATGTTGCAGGTACCATCCCCGAGGTAGATACACCTGGTGGGACCCAGAAGAATGGCCTTCTCTGTGGTGGTTCCCTCTCTCTGGAACATCATTCCCCAGAGATTAGAATGGCCCCCACTCTAATACTCTTCCGGAAGGCGCTGAAGATCTGGTTCTGCCAGTGGGCCAGGGGAACCCAGAGCAGGATGGAGCCCATTAAATGGCTCGTGTGATCTGCTGTCGCCGGGGTTGGGGGGTAGGAGGTGATTTTGTTATATTGTACTATATTAATTTATTTGATTCTTTTTGTTAGTTTTTATTTTAAATGTGGTTTTATATTCTGTAAGCCACCTTGAGTCGCCATGGGCGAATAGGCGGCAATATAAATTTAATAAATAAATAAATAAATTAAGAAAGCATACTATTAAAAGACATTCAACTGGATATTACAAACAACTCCATAAAATTTAAAACGTAAGCCTTTCAATATAAGATACCATTAAAGAGGTTTTTTAAATTCTTCCCTGGTATCAGATGTCTAAATAATTCATCATCAGTAGTCTTTATGCATATAGTTACTTATGAAAAGAAACAATACAGTACTTGAAAAAGCTACTAATATCAGACCAAGAAGCAACTATCCTAACTGGATTAACAGGCTGTGGCATTAGTTCCAAACTTTATTTACCTACAATATGGAAAAAATAGTTTTCATATGGTAAACAAATTAAAGAGAACAATTATTGTGCTCATTCAACAATTTCTGAACTACTGATTAGTGCTGGAATTCTGTAATTGTGGGCTGACTGCGAGAAGAATGGGGGTGGAAGTATTATTTGCAAAACACCACAGGTGACCCCGTGCTTTGCCCTGCATGTTTTCTGAAATGTCAAATGTCTCCCCACAAATATATTCAGATCATACCAAGTGTGCATTAATTATCACAACGTAACTCAAAAGTCAAATGATTTAATTCCAGAAGTGCAAGGAATGAAAAGCTTATGTTCTACAACCCACTTCACATTGGAAAAGTCTATTTCCTTTCACTGTTCAGAGTGCTTTAGAGCTGCTACACTTCGTTATTTATGTTAAATAATCCCCCAGTCATGAAAGATATATTCATCTTTTAAAACGTAAATGCTAGATACCAAACTAACCTTTAGCCAGATGATCCAGATAGTAATTGCTGATCAATTGTAGGCAATATCAAATGTGAATGATTTTCAGGATCTATTTCAGTTTGGCTTCAGGCCTGTTTTACAGGACAAACTGTTTTACTTGTCATGTGGAAGCATGATTGCTTAGACATCTCAGATCAAGTTAAATGGTATTCCACTTATGGGTAGAACTTACACTCCTGAATTATTCATCACTGAAGGGATGAATGAACTGAATGGGTCAAGCTGACCTAGACATAATGTCATAAACAATTCTCAATATTTTAATATTTGTTTATTTATTTCTAAATATAATATATAAGGCTCATTGTAACAGTACCTAGCAGGTATTGGTTGACTTTGATAAAAGCTATAAAGTGTCCAGCCTGATTAGTACTTGGATGGAAGACTGCTGGAAAATTGTTAAGACTCAGACTAAATTGGGATATTTAAAAAAAGAATGAGGTGGTGATAAAAAATATCTGATTTCCATATAATAAAGAAAGCTATTGGGTATGTTCAGGTAACCACAGACTCCCCCCCCCAAGTCTTGTTGTAATGTTTCATCATAATGGTGGTGGTGGTGGCAGTAGGTGTTCCTAGGAGGGATGAGCAAAGAATGCAGGGAGTGTTTGCCAAGAGAATATATTCCCAGCAGGAAACATCCAACGTTTAGAAGACCATTCTGGCTGCCCAGCTAAAGCAAGCAAGCAGCAGCAATGTAAGAAGATGCTGAAGCAGATTATCGCTTTAGTAACAAAAGCATTAATTCATACTGTGCGGAAAAAAGCAATGGTAAACCCCTCTTGTATTTTTATTAAGAAAACCACATAGATGGAAAATATACAATGACTGACAATATAGGGCCACATGATAGGCCCTTTCAGGTCTAACATTAGACTAGGAGCCAACATGTGAAGTCAAATCTGAAAGAATCTCTTTTCCATACTGAAATCAGTTTATAAACTCTAGGGATTAAGCCACCTTGAGTTGTACAAATTAAAATTGTGAGATATAAATAAAATAATTAAATATGTAAATTGGGACAGGTAGATAAGTGGTATTATTAAAATAAATTATTATTATTTAAATAATTAAAAAAATTACTGGATGTTGAATGTTTATGAGATCAATTCAAAGTGTTAATTACTTGTTTATAAGAAAGGAGGATTCTCCTCCATTAAAATACTCAGAATATATGAATCATTTCAACTAGGGTCCAAAATTAATGACAGGACATGGATATTTTACAAGTGAGAGGGTCTTTTCAATTATAGTCTTCTGTCCCTAGAATTCCTTCTACTAAAAACAGCATGAAGCCTATGTTTTGATGTTTCAACATGTACCCTTTTATTTTCATTTGAAGAATCAATTCTTTGATACAGGTAGTCCTTGATTTACAACAGTTCATTTAGCGACCATTGAAAGTTACAACAGTACTGAAAAAGTGACTTATGACCATTTTTCACAGTAACAACCTTTGTTGAGTCCCCATGATCGTGTGATCAAAATTTAGATGTGTGGCAACTGGCTTATATTTATGACCGTTGCTGAGTCCCAAGGTCATGTGGATCACCTTTTGCAACCTTTTGACAAACAAAGTCAATGGGGAAGTCAGATTCACTTAACAACCGGGTTATTAACTTATCAACTGCAGGGATTCACTTAACAACTGTGGCAAGAAAGGTTGTAAAATGGAGCAAAGCTCACTTAACAATTGTCTCGCTTAGGAATGGCAATTTTGGGCTCAATTGTGATAGTAAGTTGAGGACTACCTATACTGTGATTTGCATTTTAAGTTTTTAATCTGTACACTTCAGTTTTTGAGTAATTTAAAAGTATAAATAAGTATTCTACTACAACCGTGATGGCGAACCTATGGCACACGTGCCACAGGTGGCACGCATAGCCATGTCTGCCGGCACGTGAGCCGTTGCCCTAGCTCAACTTCAACGTGCATGTGTGTGCCGGCCAGCTGATTTTCTGCTCGCGTGGAGGTTCTGGGAGGGTGTTTTTGGCCTCTGGGGTGGTGGTGGGGGAGGGCGTTTTTGCCCTCCACGGGCTCCAAGAAAGCCTCTGGACCCTGGGGAGCGCGAAAAACAGGCCTACTGGGGCCACCAGAAGTCGGGAATTGGGGGAACATGGGGTATCGTGTGCACATGCACGGGGGGCAGGGCAGCGTGGGTGAGAGTCATGCATGCGCAGAGGTGGTGGGGCATGTTGAATTATTGGTGTGGGCACGCACGCGCACGCTAGCACACGCATGCACGCTTTTGGCACCCAAGGGAAAAAAGGTTCGCCATCACTGTACTACAAGATGAGTTTTCTTTCAGTCTCAGGAATTAATGACAAGCTACTACCAAGATTGGAGAGCAACCGGACACATTCCTAATCAATATACTGTAGCTGCTTACAAAAAATATTCTCAGAACTACTTTTCATATTTTCAAATGAAATTCATTTTATTTTTGTCCTAGCAAGTTACAATAGATGACTGATTGTAAAAAAAAATAAAGAATTCCACAATATTAATTAGATTCTTAATAGTTATGTTCATGTACTTTTCTTAGCTGTGTAATGAATTTGTCATGGCTGGTAAGCTAAATGGGGAAAGGTGTGGTTAGTATTTGGATGGGGGATCCAGGGCTGGGGATTAAGATGTTAGGAGGAAAAATCAAAAAGAAAACCATCGAACTACTTCAAAAAATGCCATGGATATGTCCATAAATCAGCAGGAATTGAGCTTAACTTGAAGACAACTTTAGATTTAATCTGGATTTACTGATTAGTTTAAACTTTACAACAATTGCATGGGAAATGTATGGTAAGTAAAGCTAAATATCATTAGAGTATTGTTTGGTTTCAAAGTTCCTTAGACTGATGGCTCTTCTGAATAAAGTTTGTGTAAATTATTCCTAATATTGTTAACTTATAACCCATATACCTAATATTTCAATGCTTTAGCAAGCCACTGAATGAAATGCACTTGATCTATTTTCAATGCTACATTGAAAGACAATTATTATTCTGAACAAGAGAATGGTGAGAACAGTTCTTGAATCAAGTGCATTTTGTACAATATAAACTGAACTTAGCAACAGCTGGCTGAGTATTTCTAGCTTGATCTAAAATAATTACATTTGAATGTAAAAGTTCAATAACTATGTAAATATAATTATGTTCTACTTTAATACATTATTCTTTTCTTTTTGAAAAAAAATAGCTGTGAAAAACTGTGTTATCATCAAGCTTACTGATTGAAAAAATGATTTCAAATATTGCTTGAAAATACCAGTTCTTTTTGGATACAAAGACCTTAGAGATGGGGTTTCTCATACCAACAATCAAATGTGTGTTTTGTAATGAATAACATTCTTGGAATGCTAATGACTGGTTGGGATATAATGGCTGGTTTAAAAAACCAGATTGGTCAAAGAGGACTGTCTGTTTGCTGCAGAACAATATTGTCAGAAGTATAAAAATAAAGAAATACGACTTTGTAGACTTTAGGTTGCAAATTAATTATATTCATAATATATTCTTCGTAATATGTTCTTCTGCATTTTGATTTAATGGATACTTGGTAGCAGTTAGGGTTATACTACCATCTTAGCTTTGAAAATGAGCATTCTGTCTTACAAAATGATGAACTAGCTTTTAATTAAGAGTAGCCTAAAGTATGCTTCTAATGTCTGATTTTCTACTACTTAAAAGACGTTAAAAGAATATTATAACAACCACACCAACTGCTTTGCTTGCAAGGAATTGCTTTGCTTTTTAGGAATAAAATGAAGCATAATGTGCAATCTGGATTATGAAAGACATCCCTTTCATTATTGTAAAGTATCATATTGTATGCAGGCATATACAATTAGGGTGTTTTTACAACATTCCAAATAACACTGGGATATACGTCATGTTATGTACTAATTTTCAGTAATAAAATATTTGGAGCTAATTGGATTTTGGCCATAAACTGACATAAATCCTTCAACATTGTTTTAATGGTTTTACATTTCTAAAAACTTTCACTTGGAAAAGTTAAGAAAAATATTTTTACACTCCCGGTGGAGGGAATTTTATTGCTAATTGTACATATTTTTTATATTGAAGTAAAAAGATCATGAGAATCAGTTTGATGTAATCGTTAAAGCATCAGATTAGAAACTGGGAAATTGTGAGTTCTAGTCCCACTTTAAACTCAAAGCCAGAGGGTTTGTCAATCAATGACATTGATTGGGCCAGTCAATTTCTTTCAGCCCTAGGAAGGAGTCAATGGCAAACCATTTCTGAAAAGCCTTGCCAGGGAAAAGGCAGGAACTTGTCCAGAAGTCTTGGAGAGAATTGGAAATGATGGAATGGAAGAAGAAGAAAAAATCATGTTCCAGAGAAGAAAAACAATGATCTATCATAGCATTGGAAGCATAAAACTTCTGTCTTCTCAAAAACTCATTTCTAAATACCCAAACTTTTGCAATACACTGGCCATAAATAACAGACCAGCTATTTATGTGGAATAATTATTTTTGCTTTCTAGCAAAAATATACAATTTTACACTGAGAAGCAGATCTATACTTTCTGAACAAAAATCTAAATCTATCTAAAGAGAGGCCTGATGCCTTAGAAATTTAACCATAATAAAATTCTTAATACCCCTTCTATGTTTTGAAATTTTAAGAGTATAATTTCTGTAGATGAAACTTGATTCAACTGGCTATTTACTAGAAAAAATAACATTTTATTAAAATGTTATGTCACCCATCTCCCCTATAAGGTGACTCTCAGTGAATAGTTCTTACTTCCAGGTAGATGTCATTTTTTCATACACCCTGGAATCTAAAAAAGGGATCTGAAAATTTCTGTAGATGAAAGTTGATTCAATTGGCTATTTACTACAAAGAATAATATCTATTAAATTTTTATGCCACCCATCTCCCCTACAAGGTGACTCCGAGTGGCTAGTTATTACTTTCAGATAGTGGTCACTTTTTCACAGATTTCCAGATTTCCCTGGAATCTAAAAAAGAAGGGGATCTGCAAATATGGGAAGCTTTGAAAGGCATACATATTAATAAACCGAACCATGTTCTGGAAACATAACCATCATAGACACAATAAGTATGATTTTTCATTCTTTTCTCCTTACACAGAGAATCAGGAAAGGTAGCATTGTCAGAATAACTGCTGTGACCATCCTATTTGGACTGATAACGACACAGCCCTATAGCCTCCACTGCTTGGTTATCAAGCTTCCCTGTTTCAGCCTGCAACCACGAGTAGGAGGAATCCGATCAACACGTAAAACGTTTCACGCACGTCTGAGAAATTCTACTATGTAGGGGCATTCCCGCTTGGTTTCTTCTCGGATGCCGCAGCGTCCGCTTTGTTTTGACAGCCTGCCTTCCGCTACTCCTCCCTCAGAGATGGCAGAGGCGGGATAAAGTCCGCTTCGCCGGGGGCTCCAGAGGGGATTCCAAATGGGGAGCTCAGCTTTTACAGCCGGAGAGGCGAAGCATGCTCAGGCCTCCGTTGCCGGTGTGGCCTGGGCGGTTAAACGTCTTCACCTCTCCCACTTTCGCGGGACAGAGGACGGGTAGGCAGGGAAAGATGCAATGGGGGGAGGGATCCGTCTAGCCAAGGAGCCACCCGCCCCTTCTATAGATACCTGGCCCCAATGGCGAGGACAGCTTCGCTCCTTCTTCTTCCTCCTCCTCCCCCGCGCAGCAGGTGTCTCGCCGCAGCCGTTGTCATTGAGATCTCCCGCAGCAACAGCACCGCCGCCGCCATGATGGTGCGAACAGCTGCTTCCGGGAAGGCGTGCCGCTAGGGACAAACTACCTCCGTCCTCGTCAGGAACGCGAAGCGACGCTACTGAAATCGCCGACGCTGGCCGAGCAGACGAGGGAGGCGGGTTTGGAGGGTGGTTACGGCCAATGCAAAATAAAGGGCGGGATGGTGGCGGGCAGGACGATGTGTGAGGACAATACGTTGGGGGTATATAGATTAGTCCCTTCTGAGCGATGGGTGGAAGGCGAAACTTTAGGAAGTGGTTCCAAAAGTCCGCGAATTAAGTCATTACCCACGGTTGAGTTGACTGTTGCATCCCCCTGAAAAGAAGCAAGTTTGTTTTAGGCGTTTTGTGTTTTGGTGCAAAAAAAAAATCTTCCTCTTATGTCGGCTTACGGAGGAATAAATGTTTGCATTTTATGGGATCCCTTCCATGGAAGGCGCGTATAGAATTGCACCTAGGGTGGATGGATAGGTACCTCAATTATTTCTGAAGGAAATGCATCAGTAAAATACCGTTTGGCATAAAACGTGCATACTGTCTATCAAGAAATGGTGATGCATTTTACTAGGAACAGAGATGTGTATTTTCTCATAGGAGGAAAACTGACTTTCCTTTGCCTGATCCATTTCCTGCCTAAGAGGAATCCTTCCTTATATTTGGATTTGATTGCACTGCACTTCCGTATTTATTTTAACTGCATTCATATTTTATGAAATAATTCTGCAGTTCCTGGGTGGGGTCTGAATGGTGGGGTCAAAAGAAGAGAAGATAGCGTAGAAAATCAGCACCCACCCTCCTAGAAGAATGAAATATTTTGAGGAATATTTAAAAAGGCAGATTATTATATTTCCCAGAGGGAGAAATGGAGAAATATGCTTTTTAGAGGCAGAAAGCAACCCCCACCTTTTCTTAATAACCCCAGCAGATATTTTGTGCCCATTAAGGAAAGACTGGACCAGCCTATCTACAACACAGATCTTCAGCTCCATGATGATGGAATTATGCTTCAGGACATAATAGTATTAACCCACTACCATTTTGCAGAAGACACACAACTCATTACATTGCACAATCTCCTAAGGGTATTTCAGAACACAAGCCTTCATGGCATCATCTCAGAGCAGTCCAAACTTCAGCCAAACGTAGCTCAGACAAACACCTAGGATTTGTACTTTGCCTATAGAGCCAGCTGTGACTCCTACATAACCCTTACATGGCCCCATGGGAGTCTTGACAACAGCCAAGAACATGAATACATGTTCTTGCACAGGAACAGGAAGCTCAAGTACAAAGCCCAAGAGAAGGTATTGAACCTCAACCCCCCACTCTCAACTCCATGTGGTCAGCTGCACTAGAACCCATGTGCTTGGTGGTTCTGCTTCACCATTCAACCCTCTTTCCAATCAGCCTCCAGCCTCCATTTTGTCTCCAGTGCCTTTCTCCCGGCTTGGAACTGAACCAGATGGATATTTCTTCCCACAACAGGTTTGAGGCTAGTTCTTTTAACAACCAGAGCACAACTACATGATTATAAACCTGGATCTTGAGGAAATTGAGATGCAATGTAATCCTTCAATTGAGGAGCACTTAATGTTTCTGCCCTCTAAATATCATTATTTTATAGCTGCTTCCTGATTCAGCAAATAAAGCTTTTTGTCACAAGTGATAACAGAGATCAGACATGGATATTTTATGCCCCTACCCCCCCCCCCTTGCCACTTCTTCCCCATTGGCTTTCTCTAACTGGCGCACAAGGTCAATCAAAAATGAGAAATCAAATGTAAATAACTATGGCATGTACATATCCCTATTGGTTTAGCCCTCTACATCATGCGGTCCCCTGGAAAAATTAATTGTCCACCCCTAATATAGATTAATACTCACAATATTGCAATTTAACATTTAACATTTATTTAATTCATAAAATTGAGCCTCTTATGTGTGTGTATGTATTGTAAAAACACACACAGAGGGAGATGCACATATCATTTATATGCCTACTTAAGGCTATGAACCACTTAGCCCTTTCCAGAAAAGGACACAATATTTTAAACCTAGGAGCAATTGTAACAGTGGTGAAATCTAAAAATTTTCTCTACCAGTTCTGTGGGCATGGCTTGGTGGGCATGGCTTGGTGGGCATGTGACTGGGTGAGCATGGCCAACTTGTAAAATGTGATGAAACTCACTTAACAATGCTCTTGCTTAGCAACCAAAATTTTGGGCTCAATTGTGGTCATAAGCTTTCTTTCCTTCCTTCCTTCCTTCCTTCCTTCCTTCCTTCCTTCCTTCCTTCCTTCCTTCCTTCCTTCCTTCCTTCCTTCCTTCCTTCTTGTCTCTCTCTCCCTTCCTCTCTCTCTCTTCCTCTTTCTCTTCCTCTTTCTCTCTCTTTCTTTCTCTCTTTCTCTCGGCGGCAGGAGAAGAGAATATTTGTGCTGAAGATGTTACCAAGTTGGGTAATGAAATGTCTGCAAGAAAACAACCAAGAGCACCAAAGATTCCATATATTATATCATTTGCCCCTTTTGCTTCCCAGATGCCCATGCTACATGCTGCCAGAAGAGACAATGCAGGTAATAAAAGGAATACATCTAATACAGGGGTGAAATCCTCCCGGTTTGCTCTTACCTGTTGGTCGCCACACAGCCGAAGAAGCTGGTGGCGTTCACGGTGCGGGGCTTCCCCCGCCCGCTTCCCCCGCCCGCCTGGACGTCGGCATTTGCGTTCTTTTGCCCTCTGCACAAGCAGAACGCTTTGCGCATGCGCAGAGGGCAAAAGAACGCAAATGCCGGCGTTCAGGCGGGCGGAGGAAGCGGGTGGGGGAAGCCCCGCACCGCGAACGCCACCAGCTTCTTCGGCTGTGCGGCGACCAACAGGTAAGCGAACTGGGAGGATTTCACCCCTGATCTAATACTACTATTAGGATCACTTCTGAACTCCCAGTGCGCTCCCAGTTCATAACAGTTCTAGCAGTCCTATAATTCATTGAAATATAGAAAAGACCACTTAATCCCTCAAATTAAGGCAGCAGAATAAGACATCTCTACAGCGTGTGAGTAGCCCAGAGACCTGCGGTTTAAACATTGTGACAAACAAACTATTGAATTAAGATGACTCCTGAGCTGATTCAACAGGGTTATTTGTATGTTCTTAGCCAGCAAAAGGGAGTTCACTGAATACATCCAGTGAAGGGGCCCCAATTACCTCTCTGGGTAATTGGTTCTGCTGTCAAACTGCTCTACTCTTAGGAAGCTTTTTGGAGTATAAATTGCTACAAATCAAACTGTTGCACAAGATTTGAAAGAAAGAAGTTGGCCACTGTCCCTGGCATGTTGACAGTAATTCACTATGATATTTCATGAGCTGATTGATGAAAGTTATGCAATAATGAAATGTTTAGTCTTGAAAGACTTGGTGTGAACTTTATTTAAATAGCACTGGACTAGTTTGCTGCATGTTTAATGGAAGTTCAACTGAATTCTGTAAATATTTTTCTATACAGTATGATTACTATTGTACATATGTACCTGATGCATTTATTTTTTAGAGTAAGCATCATATGATTAACTGGAACTGTTTCCCACTAAACAGCTTTAGGAAGGATGGATAGATAGAAGGTAGGTGATAGAGATAGATAGATAGATAGATAGATAGATAGATAGATAGATAGATAGATAGATAGATAGATGATAGATAGACAGACAAACCGTAGATATAGATATAGATATATAGATATATATACACATACACATATACAGACACAGATATAAATAGGTAGATAAACACTCGCAGTATATATACACATACACACAAACAAAGCAAGAGCTAGAAACCAGGAACCGGTGACTTCTGTGTGTATATATTCTGTTTTTACACACACACACACACACACGGGGTGGGTTCCAACTTACCTCGCTGCTGGTTCATTTCCTCCCGTGCCACGTGGGCGGACCTCATGGGTGCATGCACGCTTCACGCGTGTGCGCACGTGCAGTGCAACCCCCCCCAAATTTTTTAAAAACACCAAAACCACCAAAACCAAAATGGTGACGCATGTGCAGTGCTGGAAACTCGGCTTCTGCGCATGGTCAGAAGAAAAATAATCGATTTTTTTTAAAAAAAAGATGGCGGTGTCCACGGACCGGCACTGACCAATCCGGTTCAGTGACGTTGTCGTGATGTCTCCAGCGGGTCGCTACCAGTTCGGGTGAACCGGTCCAAACCAGGAGGAACCCACCCTATATATATACAAATAAGCTCGAAATAGATCTATAATAGTCTCCCTTAATTTTCATTTATCAGCAAAAAATCCTACACACACACACACACACACACACACACACACACACACACACACACACACACACACACACACGAGAGAGAGAGAGAGAGAGAGAGAGAGAGAGAGAGAGAGAGAGAGAGAGAGAGAGAGAGAGAGAGAGTTTTACCACTTAACTCATATCCTGACTTAAGGATTTCAATAAAAGAAAATAATAACTCTTTCCCCTGCTCTTTTGCATCTTTTAAAGCCCAACTGAACTTACTTTGCAATTCTGTTAGATAACAACAGGTCTTACACTCATACAATTTTCATAGTTCAAAATAAATGAGGTAGGCATCTAACATTTTACTTATGATTATATGCATTCCCCAATAGTCAAAGAGTGGATGGGAATGGGAATGAGTGGGAGATTTGTTAAGCTTGCTGACTGCACATGAAATTTACCATGAAGTCAGAACTATCTGGTTCTAATTTCACTACACACACACACACACACACACACACACACACACACACACACACACACACAGAGTCCCTTTTGTCTGAGTCTCCCATAAAATATCACAGTCGAAGGAGGAAATGAAAAATTAAAAACAGGCCACTTCTGCTACATTGTCCATTTCATATGCAACCAAGCATATGGCATAGTCCTATGAGAAAATTCCTCCTTTCCCCGAGTCTGCCAAATAAAGTAAAGTAAAATATAAAATACAATTCATTTTAATATGCATCAATTTGAAGCCACATACATATAATCATTTCAATCACACCCTTTCTTCCCAACTAAGTCAGAGAAGATTGTTTTGAATAGCAACCTATTTCCAATGTTTTGTAAAAGTCCACCTTAATAGGCAGTAATCTGGAAAAGGGCATAAATGAAATGGGGGAATGGAGATTCTTCTGAATATAACAACCCTGCAACTACAATATGGATTTCGTCATGTGAAGTCAGAAATATCTGGAACATCTTCAACTGTTAGTAACTATTATGATTGTTCACAGCTCCAACAATATTAAATCATGAGTATTGTTGACAAAAAAAGCCCAAATAACTATGATTTGTATATCAGCGATAAACCCACCATGTTTTATTACGCAATAGTGGAACAGCAGTTAACAGATATATTTTGCACTCTTTCAGGAAACTGTTTTCTGTTTTCTTCTAACACAACTTCTTTTACTCAGACCAAGAATAGTTCTCCAAGATTTAATATAGAAATTCCTGAAGGTTCTGAAGACTGAGAACGTTTGCATCAAAAACATGGACTTTTTTCATTCAGTCATGATCTCAATACTATCATGGAGCTACGTGAATGTTCTATGTTATGGTCCCACTCCTTAGTTATAGTTCTACCGCATTCCCCTACTGAACGATGAACAGACAGCAATTCATCAATGTGTAGGTATTCCCAATAGCTGAACTCCATATGAAATAAGTTGCATATTTTTATAATGGTTTTAAATGTTTCAGTTGACTGTTTTTTCAAAATTCCCTACCACTGTGTATTTTTATAACTATATCTATATAATTATTATATATATTACATATATTAGGCCCTTTTAAGATCTTTTTGAAGATCTTAACGACCACAGCTAATACCAGAATTTTCATTTCTAAGTCAGGCAGTCTAAACGTTTTTGCCAGAGTTGTTGAGGAAATCACTATAGTTGTTCGTGATCATTAAATCTTTGTTGCAAGCCAGATGGGAAAATCGCAAATGATGATCACATGACCCTGGGACACTACAACCATTATAAATGCATACCTGTTTTGATCATGTGATGGTGAGGATGCAATTATAAGTGTGACGACTGGTTGTAAGTCACTTTTTTGAGGGCCATTGTAACTTTGAATGGTCACTAAATGAATGGTTGTAAGTTGAGGACTACCTGTATTGGATCAATTGATAATCACAAATGCCAGTTCTAAGTTCTTACCTCTCCTCCTCCACAATAAGTAAACAATATTGCACATGACCTGAAGTTTTCAGAGCCTTTCCATATATTTTTCAGCAGCAGGCAGTAATATGCAGTGTTGAACATCAGAAAACAAAATTATGACACATGGATTGGAGCAGCTGTTGTTAAGGCATGAGTGCTTTTAGCAGTAACTACCTGTATTTGGTTCTGCTTATAACGCCAATCATTTATGTGAAGTTTTTTGATATAAGCAATCGGGAAATGCAAAGGACAGGCTGTTCACTGTTTTTCTTCTTGGTACAACATTTATATGCTGCAGTTTATCACTTAAAAACAAAAAGTGAAAGAAAAGAATTTTCAGTGTTTAAAGGCATTTTAAAATTGCATTTCTTTGTTCCTTACACTTGTGTACTGTTAAAAAAATAAGTTTGTTGACATCTACTATTTTATAAAACAATTCTAAAGATTCCCCCTAGTTATGTTTCGTTGATGTCTGTCACTTTTTATAAAGTTTAGGAAGACAGCTAAAATTCTTTTATAAACTAATATTGCTGACCTAGCAGGCAGAAAGAGACATTTTTCCCCACTTCAAACCAGCAGGACGAGTGAATAGTAGGCCACTACTGCAATGCGCTCTACATGGGGCTACCCTTGAAGAGTATCCGGAGACTTCAGTTGGTGCAAAATGCGGCTGCGCGTGCTGTGGTGGGTGTGCCAAGGTACACCCACGTGACACCTATACTCCGCCAGCTGCATTGGTTGCCCATCAGTCTCCGGGTCCAATTCAAGGTGTTGATCACCATCTTTAAAACCCTTCATGGCTTAGGACCAGGCTATCTCCGGGACCGCATTCTGCCTCATACTTCCCTTCGACCGGTTAGGGCCCACAGAGTTGGCCTCCTCCAGGTCCCGTCGGCCAAGCAATGCTGGCTGGCGGGTCCTAGGGGGAGGGCCTTCTCTGTGGCTGGCCCCGTGCTCTGGAACCAACTTCCCCCAGAGACCCGAACTATCCCCACTCTGCTGGCCTTCTGAAAAGCCGTTAAGACATGGCTGTTCCTGCAGGCTGGGGGTAGAGCTTAATCCACTCGAGCTCACCACCAAGTATGTATGGTTGTTGAATGTTTGTTCAATGTTCTTTTATACTGTGTTTTTTAAATTTTTATATTTGTTTTTAATTAATATTTAATATTTGGTCATTCTTGTATTTTTCTCTGTTGTACGCTGCCCTGAGTCCTTCGGGAGTTGGGCGGCATATAAGAATACCAAAATAAATAAATAAATAAATTTAAAAAGTTAAATTTGTTTCAGGCTTGTTTAGTGGTTGACAGTATTTAGAGACTGTTCTCATTGTTTGACGTAAGGCAGGGATTTACTTTTTTTCTTTTCTTTTCTGTTTTCTTTTCTTCTTTTCTCTTTTCTTTTCTCTTTCATTCACTACACAAACAAGCTCCCTCTTTCTTACAGCTTCTTCCATGGGGGTATATTTGGTTATGTTTTCCCTGAGGAAAATGAAGTAGAACAGATTTTTGTCTTTGAATTTTTAGAACCATATGCTCTAAGTTCTTTTTTTTTCAGATCTTGTTTTTTAATATCTTGGGCGTGCCTAAGTCAGACTTGAGCCCTGTGAACAATAAAACAGAAGCTACTCATAATGGCTCTTGTGCCTCAAGCAGCGTAAATCAGACACAACTTGGTAGATAATAATGTTAAATGCTAATCGTTCTTTGCTGAGAAGAAAATCTCTCTTTGTTGTTCTTTTTGAAGTCTGGTGGTAGGAAGAAACAGACTTTTGAAACTGTTTTAGCAAAGCCCCAACATATTGTACATTTGACGGATGCCTTGTCTACTAGAGCTCCCAGCTCAATGCTAAATAGACTCTCTTTTCACTGATCCATCTTTAGAATGCCTGATATTTTCAACAGTCTGTTCCTTCCCCCTCCCTTTCCCTCAAGGGCTGTCAACAGGCCATCAGCACAGCTGTTGAGCCAAAGATCTTTCTTTGCTGTGTTACCTGAGATGCCCAAGTTTGAATGTGATGTCTCTAAGTTTGGCACTATTTCCTATTCGCACTAAAGGTGAAGGCTTATGTAAACATTTTCAGAGCACTAGGCTTGAGCTGGAAACTTGCATTACCTTTCACTTCCTGGCTTGAACTCTGAAAAGAAGCCTTAACAAATTTGCAATAAAAGCCAGCTGTGGATAGTGCTGATTGGCTAGTACTTGTGATGTCCCCAAATCCCCTTCTAATCCTTTTTTCAAAACAATCCAGCTTAAAAAAAATGGACAAGGACATAGACAAGTAGACAGAGCAGATAAATGTTTGTTGCTATTTAATATTGTGAACCATTTATAAATTGTTTTTAATTGAAGAATTCTCTAGAAAAGTTTCAAAGGAATGCAAAGTTTTAAAAAAAGAAGCAATAGCAAACAGTATGTGAGAAAAAGCAGTTACCCGCTGAACCAGTATTGATTTGATATTATACGAAGTCTAAATACCTTGAGAGTTTGGAAAAATGCACTGAGAGAGGTTATTTTTAATTGTAAGTAAATCTTCAGCTGGGTTAGGATATACTTTCATAAACGAGTACAAAAATCCAGTTCCTATCCTTTGGTTTAGGATTAAGTCACGTAGCATAAAGCATCCTAAAATTCTAAAATCGTCAGTCTTATTTCTAATTATATGAAATTATTTCATAGTTACATGAAATAACTCATTTCACCATTAGTGATCTTCCCACGCAATCCACCGTTCAGCATGTTGCTGTTAGATGTTCAAATAACATTCTCACCTCACTCAAGGCCCAGTAGACCTTAACAACTATCTGTATAATCTGGCTCATACTGGATTCTTCGGTGAACTTTAACGATAATTAATTAATGCAATTTTTATTTTGGGAAATTCAAGGTAATGTACATTGTACCTTCACTACAGCCCTGTTTTATAGATTGGATTGGAAGATAGTGACTTATCCTAAATTGCCCAATGAATCTGATGGTCAACTAGACTGTGTTCAGACAACATGCCACACTTGATTGGTGTTAATTGTGCTAAAAGTTTTGTCGCTTTACCCAGAAAATAATTGTCTATTATGCAGACCCAGAAAACAACTGAATTTTGTAACTAGGCGACATGAATTATGGAAAGATAGTCTGTATTGCTGTGATGTTTTCATGAATTCAGTTTCTTTTATTGTTTCTTTAATCTGTTTTGCATAATATTAATAAACCTCAAAAAGTCCTGATAAAGCTTGAGAGAAGATTCATGATTGCTAATATTTTTCTTATATATTTCTTTCAAGTCCCTTCTGCTCTTTTCCCCCTCTGGTTAATGGACAGTTCCACTTATTGTTGTATCATCATCATCATCATCATCATCATCATCATCATCATCATCATCATCATCATCATCATCGCAAAACAATCATAAAAACTTAAAATTGTAAGCTGGTATGAGAAGAAATTGATTCTTTCAATTTCACTTCTGTAACTGCTTTTCTCCCTGCAAAATGAAATCTATACCTGTCTGGTGTTGCCAGCAGTGCAGCGTTGCTATGCTATACTTTTCCCTGCCAGATGGAATAACCACTTCAAGCAGATTTTCACAAACTATGAGGTGTACCATCCTTAGGGAGATGCAGACGCCATCGAGGGGAGATGCGAAGAACCTTTCATTTACATTGTTAGAATAAATCCATCTTTCTTGAAATTTCATTGCATTGTTTTCATTGTTCATTTATGTTCATTTTATATACAATACATAAATATACATATATACCTGCACTACACACACACACACATCACTGTCCATTTTGAATACAAAGAGGAAAGTTGAGAGTCCACAAGGTTGATGCTATATGGACAGTTGCAGTATCCCAGGGTCATGTGATCACAATTTATAACCTTCCAACAAGCAAAGTCAAGGGGGGAAAGCCAGATTCACTTAACATCCAGATGATTCACTTAACAACTGCAGTGATTCACTTAATTGTGGCAAAAAGATTGTAGAATGGGGATGCAATTTACTTAACGCTGTCTTGTTTAGCAGTGGAAATTTTGGTCGTAATTTCCAAAACTACAAGGACAACCAGAACTTTTGAAAATATGATTGTTTTTAATGTTTCAGTAGCAGTTTCAATCTGTTGCCGTTTCAGTACATTGCATTTCTTTATATGCCTTACTGTAGTTACCTAAAATGAAGACAGTTTATTTTCCAATGATTTATTTTTTTAAAAAAAAGGTGAGCGTATTTCGTAAATTTCTTGAGAATATTGTATTGGTAATTTTTTTCTTTCTATCTATTTTTGAATAAATATGGTGTTCTCCACTTTTATATTTGTTTCTTCTTATCAGGCAGTTAGGTAACATGTTAATCGTGAAAGTGCAGGATATAAATTAAAATGGAAAATGTGTCATATCTCACATCTCACATTCCAGCCTTTAACACCCCTAACAATGTATACCTTCTATTGAAAAGTGAGACATATTGAATTAATTGAAGCTTATTCGCCAATGGAGTTATCTTTACTTGTGATCTCCTAAACTTGAAACAAGGTGGGTGGGCGGGCAGTCATTTTTGCTGGCCATAATTGAATAGCATCTTAAGGTTCTTGGATAATGTTCAGTTTCCTGAGAGGCCAATTTAGGAGGATTGACTTTTGGACACAAGTATATGATTGCACCTCCGCTGTTGTCCTGTCCTACACAATAAACCACAGAAAATCCATTGGATCTTCTGTTTTGGCATTGTCTAGTGAAATACATTGTTGGCTTACAACCCCAGAAATTAACTAGACCAATCTGTGTTCTTCTTAATTAATTAGGAATTCCAATTGTCCAAACTTGCATTATCATTCAGACCATGCAATAAAATGAAATGTGGGGTAGTATAATAAATATAATACTGCTGTACTGAAATACTGTTTTGGTAAATACATTACCAAAACAACAATATATAAATGAGAATTTTATTTTATTTCACAGTACCTAAGGAGAGATCCAAACTTCAAGAGTAATTAATCATCATGTGATTCTTTTTTCACAGTGAAGTGAAATTTATACTTCACTACAGCAAAGTAATCTGATAAACTTATCAAAAAGTGACTCCATTTTTATTAATACTGTATATATTAGATTTTAAATTATACCAGCTTAAATTGTACAAGCTTAGATTTCTTTAGGTCAAATTATAAATCAGGGAGCCATACTATAAAATTGGAGAGAACAGGATAGTGGTATCCCATCCTATTAAAAGGCTTAGCATATTAATAGCCCTTCGACATTATCAAGCATTCAGCTGCGGATTCTGTCATAGAGAAGAAAAGGCTTCTTAACCCAACAGGAAGCATTGGCAAAGCAAAAGTGACATTAATTCTCTATCCCATGCAACCAAATTCTTGTTTTTGAGAGGCACCTCAAAACACCTTCTGCAAATTATGTTTTGCAAAATCTATGATTCCTAGACAGTATTTCTCTACCTTATTTTATGTTTACCTTCTTTATTTCTGTCATTTTAATTTGCAACGTGAGAATTCCTGTTACAATACAGTTCACATCACAACATGTCACCTTTTACAAAATTAACAAATGCACATTTTTCATTACCCATTTATCATTACCCATTTTCATTACCCATTTTTCCTCTGTCTGCTCATCAATAATTCGCCTAAACTGATCCTTCCAGTCAAAACAAGTTGTAATCTATGCATTCTTGTTAAAAGAGTGTTAATTGCATGAAGCAATGTTATTTTTTAGTACTACTATTCCAAATTTTATCAATGGAACTTTGGGGAATTTATGGAGTATCAATTTTATTTAAAAATGTCGTGTATGCATTATTGTTACAGACCTGCTTCTATCATAGCTGTCCTATATTATTTATATTGCAAATTATTTTTCCCTTTCCATTAATAATTCAAAAGAAGTCAAATAAACATTTAATACTGATCACCACTTCTGTAACAAATCAGAAAATCAGACTTAAATAAGACTGAGTGTATCAAAGATTATTGTAATCCTCCCATCAATTCCCATTAGTTTACAAAATTTATAAAAATCCTTAAAACAAAATAATTATGTTGTTTTTTTATTGAATTTATAACTTTAGTTTTGCATAAATGCCACTTAGTTAATACAGTAATTTAAATTACCCATAAAGTTACATTCGTTAATATGCTGCTGAATTAAACATTACTGTCCTTTATATTTTCAACTTTAATGAAATTAGAATTTCTTCACTAATCTAGATGAAAATACATCCAAATATCTGAGTGACAATCAGCCATTTTCCCATGCATAATTGAAAACGCTAGTTATAATTTCTAATGCCAGATACCGCTTAGGATCATGGAGTCTGGAAATCTACATGTTCTAACACCATTTTTTTCTGACCTTTCAGATATGTGTAAGATTATTTGCTCTGCTGTCAAATGTTCATTGAGTGAGAACATATATTCTGAGATATGATATTCAGCCTGGAGAAGTCCCTAACAAGGGAGACCAAACTAGTTCCTAACATGACATGCTTCCATTTTACATGCAAAACAATTTTTTACTTAAGTAGATCTTGATGTATAATCTGTTATTCATGGACTGTAGAGTGAAGCTCTAAAATCCAAGAGCTAGCTATGTAGTAGAAGTTAATTTATTAAAGAAGATAGTCTCTTAAGAACAAATGTTAAACGTACTTATATAAAAAATGACTTATATGAAAATGCTCATCTTCACTTTGCCATAATGAAAGTAGTTAATGTTTCTGTCAGATATATTGTTTTTACGTATAGCTCTTATGTACTTATGTCTGGGTTGATTCTGAGGGGGGTTTCCTTGCATATGTGCTGGAATGGAAGTGTAAGGCAGTGGTTCCAATCATCCTTTCCATTTTTGCTAGTAGCGAAGAACAACATTTGATTGGTGGCACTATGTGAAATTTTAAAAATGGGTACATTTACGTGTCTAGCATTGCTGGGGGAAATTAAGGGGGGCCACTTTAACAATGAAGTTTGTTAGAAGTCTGAGCTTTAATTCTTTTCTTTTGAAGAGTAATACATTTAGGCAGCAGTGACGCATTAGCCTGTTTTTCTGATCTGGAGAATAACAGAGGCTAGGACTACAATTAGGATTAATAGTAAAGGCAGAAATAAAGAATAATTATGGATATCAGCCATAGATTCTGCATTTCTGATTAAACATGTGTAGAAAGTTATAGAAAGACTGTTATAGCTGACCAAGAAGACCAAGAAAAATGGGGGAATTTAGGGGGGGAATTATATTCTAAGTGCAATAGAAAAGGAATTACTGACTTTCTTGGAAGGTTTGCCCTTGTACAAACAGGGTTCCTTTTTTGCAGATGAACAGGGCTAGATTTAGACCAGCATCTGACTCCAGTGTAGCTTTGCCAGCCTGAGAGGGCACTGGAGTTGGAAAACACCTGTTGTGGGAGTGCATGCAACCATGTACAAGGGCAAACCTTCCAAGAAAGTCAGTAATTCATTTCCTATTGCTCTTAGAACAGCTGAAACAAATGGTACATGCAGTTTATCTTTATTTGCAAATCTGACAGCACCTGTCTGACTGGATAATAGTGATTTCAATGTCCTTTTCTTTCATTTTTGAAAAATATGATTTGTGGGGAAATGTACAGGATTGGTGACCATGCAAAAATCCTATGAGGGTGAATCAGATTCTGGCAAACTATTTATTGTCCATGTTTAGCAGGCCAATTGTCGATCAGAGTTTTAAAAGACCACAAAAATAATAACAATAAGTAAAATATAATAAATATTGAAGAAACCAAAGATACTTTCCTGGAACATTATATGCATTTTTTAAAAATGTTGTTCTCCAAATAAGTCCGGTCTGGAAAATCAAAAAATATCAGCTATCATGGCCTATTGTGAGGTGACTATTCTAAGGACCTTATTTATATTTGTGCTTTTAAGTAAATGTTGACTGCTGGCAATGGCCTGGACAAGTCCCTGCAGGTTTTTTGGCAAGATTTTTCAGAAGTGGTTTACCATTGCTTTCTTCCTGAGACTGAGAGGGTGTGACTGGCCCAAGGTCACCCAGTTGGATTTGTGCCTAAAGGAAAACTAGAACTCATGGTCTCCCAGTTTTTAACCTGATGCCTTAACCACTACACCAAATTAGCTCTCTTCTCAATGGTACTTATTGTTAAACACACCCAGGGGTGGGTTCCAGATTCTGTTACTGCCGGTTTGCTCAGGGACGCGCGGGCGGGCACGCATTGTGCGCCACGTGCACAATGCGCAGTACTAAAAAAAAAAGCTGTGCATGCGCAGAAGCAAAAAACAAGATGGTGGTGCCTACGGTGCCACAGAGAGAACTGGTTCGGAGGCGTGGCAGGCCTGGGTCGCTGCCGGTTCCAGCGACTCAGGCCGCCAAGTTACTAACGGTTCTATAGAACTGATCCGAACTGGTAGGAACCCACCTCTGAACACACCATTCATTCAGATATGTAAACTCCATCAGTGTAAGTCTGTCATTAATATTTTGACTAATCTAGACTAGCATTACTTTTCTTCCATTCATTCATGTCTGATTCTCAGAGCTTGCCTGGACAAGTCCCTGCAGGTTTTTTTGGCAAAGTTTTTCAGAAGTGGTTTGCCATTGTCTCCTCCCCAGGGCTGAGAGAACATGACTGACCCAAGGTCAGCCAGCTGGCTTTGTGCCTAAGGCAGGACTAACTCTCTTTCTAAGGGCCTGCAACCACATTATTATTTTCTTACTATATTAGTAACTCTGATCTTCATTATTATCAACTTATTGACGCCTTGCTAAAAACCTGACTTTACTGGGTCTTAGATATGTTTTTAATAAAGATCATTTAATGGGAAACGATGTTCTCAGTAAAACAGAACTTTAATGTGTATATATAGAATATTGTTTTTTTAAAGAATAATTTTCCCAACCTCAAGTCCTTTAGATTCTATTTATTTATTTATAGTTATAAAATAGTTATAACATTTATTTGCTGCCCCTCTTACTTCAGGGTAACACTGGGCGGAGTTTATTTGATTCTAAATTGGATTTCCTGCTACTAAAAATATGACATATAAAACAGACAAGGTTGATTAACTTCAAATTTTCATCAACAAAAGCCACAGTGTTTACTAATAATTAATGGCATATTATATTTAACATCAAAAGGAAGCAATGTAGAAATGTATTGCTCCTAAATTAAATATTAATCTTTCCTAATCTGTTAAATGATTTGTTACTATACATTTAGAAATACTAGCATTAAAATTGGCAGCTTTTATTTTCTCTTTTCTAGTATCCTTTGGCTTGGACATAATCTCTTCTTGTTAAAGTTTCTAAAAAGAGGCAGGAGAGAATAAAGTCCCTGATTTGGATCCTAACTTCATTGTGATCTGTCTGTCACTTCACTGGATTCAAAATCTTCCATCACAATTAGCACCAGATTTCCTTCTCCTTCAATGCTCACAACGTTCTCCAGTCATGGCTTTTCAGTGTGAAGACCTGGAACAAGAGGATGAATTCAATAGCAACCCAAATTGGTGAATGAAGACTATTCTCAGGCTATTGTGCTGGTTAGTAGCATGTGGGGAGGTAATAACAGGGTATTATAATCTTCCTTAATGTCTCATCTACATATCAGTCTCTTGGGAGCTGAAACCTTTTCAGGCAGAGCTTTCCAAAATAAGAGGTATAGATTTCCCAGGACTGCCAGTGTGAACATTAGTTATATAAAATAAGTAAAAACAACACTTAAACAACACTTGCCTTTTTCACTTCTTGTTCCCCGATCTCAAAATACTTGGCATATCTATAGCATCAAGGATCAAGCAGAAGTAATGATCAAAAAATAGGGCCACAGAACCTAGTTTTGAATATAAACCATTCTTTTTAAGGCTAGGTTTTGTATATAACTTGTTTCCGTTTGCTTCAGAGATGTGTAAGCAATCCCAAACTCACTTCAAATTAATTCAGGACTTTCAGGGTGGTGCAATATTAGAACATGGGTAATTTTTCTGTTAATTTAAGGAAAGCAAAACAAAACTACCCAAATCCTCTCAGTTATAAATCTGGCTCAAACAAGAAAGGCCCAGCTTACATTGGACCAAATGTTGCCCAAAGTATTCCATTAAGCTACAGCTAATTTTTTAAAAAAGTATTGCTAATGCTTAAGGTAGATATTTTTATTATAATGACAAAATCTTGACAGTCACTTAAATAAACCTTTTAAAGTAGGGGTCCCCAAACTCTTCAGCTCATTGACCACGTTGGTGAAGTTTCAGATTGTTTATCTACCCCAAACATTTATTATGTACAACTATTTTAATAAATACTATTTTAATTAATTGTATTACCGCTAATAATAACAACAGTAACGGATAATCCACTGACCCTTTGCGATTGATATTGAGCATTGTGAAGGACCATGAACCAAAATCTGCTTATTGATATATAACTCCATATGAACAATGCTGTACATACCTATGCAATATTGAATTGGCCATTTCAAAGCAAAATATTTCTCCATTTTCCGTTTCTTCTATATAAATTGTGTAGGTCAACCTGGGGCCTTTCAGATGCTTCCTCAACCTGGGGCCTTCCAGTTGCATCCTTATAACAGTTGGGAGTTATATTGCAAAACACCCCAAGTCCACCAAATTGGGGAAGAAAAGTTTTTTTTAGTTTATGACATCATGAGGTGTGTAGAGGCAATGTTGCTTTGTAACAAGGATTTTAAATCTAGAAATTCTACAGTGAAGAACAACACAGTTACTTCTGCACTAAAGGCTAATTCATGATTTTTATGACATCTACATCCAAGGGAATAGTTCCGTGATGGCGAACCTATGGCATGCATGCCACAGGTGGCACGCAGAGCCCTCTCTGCGGGCACGCAAGCCATCGCCCAGCTCAGCTCTACCGCACATGTGCACGCATCTCCTGCCACCCAGCTGATTTTTAGGTATCTGCCGTGCATGCGCAGAGTGCGGGATGCATGCGGGAGACGCGCGTCCATGTGCGGGGGTCACATGTGCATGCATGGAGGTGTGGGAAGTGGGGGGGGGTGCAGTGCCCCTGCGGCCCAGGAGGCTGCAGGGAGGCCTGCTAGGCCCAAAACAGGGTGGGGGGTGCGGCGCCCCCCCGTGGCTCATTTTTGGTCTCAGGAGGCTGCAGGGAGGCCTGCTAGGCCCAAAATGGGGTAAGGGCTTTGAGTGCACATGAACGGGGAAGCATGGGGGTCCCACACACATGCATGGGGCGGGGTAACACGGGGGGTCACATGCACATGCATGGGGGCAGGGGAGCATGGGGGGTCATGCATGCATGTGCAGGGGGTGGGGCGCATGGTGGGTGGGTGTCGCATGCACATTGCATTATGGGTGCTGGCACACGTGCTTTTGGCATGCGACGAGAAAAAGGTTAGCCATCACTGTTCTATTTACTTTGAATTATATGTAAACACAATACTCAAAGCTATGACAAAAAATACTGTACCAATAAAGGAGAATATTTGGGTTAAATATTTGGGCTCAGGGTTGAAATGAGGGGTCCTTGGTGCTCTCTCAGCTTGCTTGTTTTCTTGCAGACATTTCATTACCCTAACTAGGTAACATCATCAGTGCTAGTAAGCTGTGCTGTTTGCTGTCAGTTTATATTCTGGTGTCTTCCTGTCTGTGTGGGTGGGAATCTTAGAGATTCTTTGGTTGGGCTGTTTACTGATGGCTCTTTGGCAGTTTCTTGATTGGGGTATTGCTTACTTAATTGTTGATCTGAAGTTAACCTTGGATTTAATCTATGCTGATCTGAATGCTGATTACTGGTGGAGAGGTGCTGGATTCTTTTTCTCTTTTGGGCTGGTTAATTATCTCTTTTGCATAGATGTTGTTAATGTCTAAGTGTCTATTGATGGCTGATTTGTCAGAGTGCCAGACTCTAGAAATTCCCTTGCATTTTTGGACTTGGCCTGGTTTAGGATTGTCACATTTTCCCAATTGAAACTCTGGTTAAATCTGTCTATATGTTGTGAAATTAAAGAATTTTTGCCATGTCTTCCGACTCCCAGTTGGTGTTCATGGATGCGTTCTGCCAGTTTTCTGCCTGTTTGTCCTTCATTTAATTTTAATTTAATTTAATTTATTGTATTTCTATGCCGCCCAACTCCCGAAGGACTCTGGTTGTTGCAGTTCTTACATTGTATGTTGTAGATGAGTCCTGTTTTTTTTCTTCTTATAAAAATATTGTGCACAAAATGTATTAAAATAATATATAATTTGTAATATGCAATTTGAAATAAAATAGGTTTCTTTAAAAATCATTACGCACATCCCCCTAAATCAGTGTTTCCCAACCTAGGCAACTTGAAGATGTCTGGACTTCAACTCCCAGAATTCCCCAGCCAACATTCGCTGGCTGGGGAATTCTGGGAGTTGAAGTCCAGACATCTTCAAGTTGCCTAGGTTGGGAAACACTGCCCTAAATGAAATATTATAAAACGTGTTATATACAAAACATTGAATAAAAATGATAGATACTGGTATAAAATGTAGGAGTTATTATTATGATGTTAGACTAGGACTAGAAAGAAGAAAATTTTATACTGGAATTCAGGCTCAGGCATGGAAGTTGACTGAGTGACTTTGGCCAGCCACTCTTTCTCTCCACCAGCCTCCAGTTAGTGTAACTGATTGGTGGGGACTCAATAATACAAACCACTTTGAAGAGAATTATATTTTCTGTTAACCTCAGCAAACATTTAATACATGCTGCAAAAGGTATCATTCGGATAAAACTCAGTCAGTCTTCACAGACCCATATAGTAAAGTTTGCAATATATAATATATTTTTTTTATTCTGGATTCGGTTATTGAGTTCATTGGCTTGGGCCAACTGTCTTATTGTGACTGGATTTTAATCTGTACAATGACACAAGTTTCTTAGGATTTTGTCAAGGGATTTATTTTTCATTTTTTAATCCTCCTACTTTTAATACACTACTTCCTCTGTCTTTGTTGTTATTACCAGAAAAAAGTCCAGGTGAAATAGCTGCACAATATTATTTTGGAATGCTAGGAGCTTTCATGTTGGTCTATTTCATGCTACCTATTTCAATATTCATATAAGTATCTTTAAATACCATGCTGTGATTTTTTAAGTTACAGACAATTGTATAACAACATATTAAAATGCATCTAAAAGCGTAATACTCTCTTTAGTTTTTCCCAGCCAAATTCATGCAATTACTGTATGAATATGGATGCAACATGGAACAGTTGGCAGGTTAACACGTTTATACATTTTAGCATGGACACCTCATATTAAATTCATCTGCAGCTTTGTTACCTCCTTTAATCTGCCTTGTTTATGCATTCAGCTAGTCTCCCGTAGGAATAAGTGTCTCACACATTCCTTGCATTTCTGAAACAGAGTGGTATCTCTTTAAACATGTGGCAGACTTGATCTCATAATGGGGCTCAACCATTCCAAAAGCCACAGCTTCACCTACCAATTGCTATATAATTTAGCTGCTACAATGATTATGGGATGCTTTGTTTTTGGTTGTAGTTCTATGAAATATAATTACATGTCCTTGTGGAGGAAGAGATTACTAATGGATCCTGTTTTGCTTTCTTATTTCCCAGAAAAAGTGTATACCAATTGAAATTTCATTAATCAGAAAGTTAATTGTTAATCAGATTTTTTCAAGGTTCCTCGATTTCACTAGTCAACCCATTGGATTTGAAGGAATGAATCTGTTAACTGTGAATTCAAATTGTAATTTATCATACTGAGTTAGATAGCTCCCTTCAAATATTACTTATTAGTAACAGGTTTTTGCTTCTCCACAGATCCTGTCTGACCACACTGCTGAATTTAAGTGGCATGATTGCTGCAAATAAGTAGCATCATTCCCACTATATTAAGACAAAAAAAATGTGAAATTGGGTAAAATACTAAAATGGAATTAAAAAGCAAACGAACTCCAAATCTTGAAAGAAATTAAAGAACCATGGTCCCATTTGTGCATTGAAATGACTCTACTCACTTCGCATCTGTATTCAATCCTTTTTCAAAGAAATGTGAGACACACCACATAAAAAACTATGTGATAAACTTAATCCATATTTGTTATGTATTAAACTGAATACATGGTTTCACCCAGGTCCAGCGTCTGAGCAGGAGAATGCTCAAATGCTATTGGCTGAGGCATCTGACAGCTCCCTATAAAAGGGCTAGCTGTCAGACTGCAAGTCGCTGGTTGTACAGAGAAGTTGCCTAGTAAAGAAGTGTTCCTTGAAGTCTGTCTCCTGTTGTTATTCCCACAACTCAACAATATTAGTGATAAAGAGCACCCTTCCTCAACTTCACACCCGACTAATTACATGAGAGGTACAGTATATACTATTCAGTCCAAGATCAGTGGCCGTTATTCAACCTCAACAATTTTTTCTACAGCTGACTGTCAGGTACTTTGGGGCTGAATGAAGGTGCAGAAGCATTATTAGATAGTGTTTTATTTCATGTAGGTCCATGCAGGTGGGACCAAAATCAGCAAGGGGGCAGATGTAGTGTCATGATGCAGCCCTACTTCTGACATTCATATGACAACATTGCTTGTACATTGAAAAGGGCAGAGCTTGAATCCAGAGCTTGTATCCATTGTGTTCCATCTGCCAAGCAGCAGAAGCTGAGAAGTTCTCCTATTGATGGTAGATTATTGGGTGAGTGAATGAATGAAATAAAAACTAATATCCTAATTGCTGTTAATGATAACTATTATGTTTTTCTACTCTACAGAGCTTTAGAATATAAACACACCTGTGTGTGAATGTGACTGCATCAGTGGAGGGTTCCGGTTATTTTCGCTACCGGTGCGCATCACGAGCATGCGCAGAAGTGAACTTGCGTTCCATCGGGCGATTTCACTTCCACGCATGCTTAGGACAACATTACAAGCTGAAACACAGCTGAGGAGCTTCTCAGCTGTGCTTCGGAGGAAGAATAAAGGTTCGTATTAAAACAAGGGCGGGTGGGAGGGCTTTTTTTCCGACAGCTCAGGATGCAGAGAAGCCAGAAAAAAGCGCCTAAAATGATGTCATCGCCGGGCTCCCACGGGTGCGCCGTCCCGCACAGCACTGGTAGGAACCCACCACTGGACTGCATATGTATGAAATTTACTATGTATGCTTGCATATTGTTTACTCCATATATTAAAGGCAATTATAAAACAAAATCTAAAATCTATCAAATTATTCAACTTGATATAAAGGCATTTTTAAGGGAGGAAAGAAGGTTTTCAAATCATGGCAGATAAGGACTGGATAACACTTTAGCTTTATCTCTTAAGTGAGGCATTATGCCATTCATTATGGAATCTTGAAGAAATCTGTGGATCTGTGAGTCCAAGAGAACATCCAGTTGAAGAGTTGCTATTTCAGAGGAAGCATAACCCTATCTAGAACTATCATTGGAACCAAACAGGAGTGCTAATGTTTTCATAAGAACAACTTATTTGGGATTTAACCTGTTTCATTTTATTTGGTACATCGCAGCTTGCAGGAAATTATCTCCATTACATCTCAAATTGGTCTTGGAAAGGTGATATCATAGAGGCATATTTGATCTCTCTCAGAAGTATCATGTATATGTTAAATATTGTAACATTATTACAGGATCATCTTCTCTTGTCCCATGATAATGCCTGGAACTGCACAGTCAGGAAGGAGCAGACCCACTGTAAAAGAAGTTTTTCATTCCCCAAACCTTACAGGGAGTCCAGAGAGATATTATGGTCAATAGTAATGAACAAGACCAAAAGGGACATAGTCCCTCCTTTCAGGTCTTAACAAAATTAATCCACCAGAACAACCAGTGTAGCAGAGGAGGGTTCTGGTTATGTTCACTACTGGTGCGCATCGCGAGCATGCATGGAAATGAAATCGCGCTCCACCATGCGATTTCACTTCCGCGTATGCTCAGGACGACATTACAAGCCGAAACACAGCTGAGGAGCTTCTCAGCTGTGCTTCAGAGGAAGAATAAAGGTCAGTATTCACACAAGGGCGGGTGGGAGGGCTTTTTCTCAACAGCTTAGGACGCGGAGAAGCGCCCAAAAATGACATCATCGCCGGGCTCCTACCGGAGCTGCGCTCCACACCACGCCGGTAGGAACCCACCACTTCAGTGTAGCTTTGGTCCCAGACCTGCATCTTGACTGGAAGGAATCTAGATAATTCACTTCATCTAAGATCCTCTGATACCCTTCAATAGTCTGCAAAATATTTCCCCAAAGTTGAAGATTGGAGATCAGGCAGAAGTTATATAAAGGAGCCGGACTGAGAGACTGTGCCCTTGTGGCAGTGGCAGGAGAGGACATAACTTTGCCTTCTTTAAGGCAATTGGCATTTCTTTTTCTCAAAGAAGCATTGATCATCTCCTGAAACCAGCCACATATATGCTTGTTGTCTAAAGGACCCAAATGGGAGACGAGTGACTGAGCTCATACCTTGAAGAGAACCATGCCTATTTCTTCACTCTCCGTAAGGGTAAATGAAATCCAGGTAACATTATAAGATAGTGCCCAGCTTGGGGTAAGACTTGATCCCAGTGGCATCTAACCAGAGCAAATACAAATTATTTTGTCTGCAAAGAATCTTACAAGTGTTGCAGCCTCATCTTTTCCTCACATCCTTTCTGGGAAAGGAATCAGTTTTCCCTACTTGATACTCTCCAGATGTGTTGGATTACAACTCCCTAAATGACCACTCAACATGGTCATATGTAGTCAAATACATTTGGGATTCGGGGAGTTGTAATTCATCATATTAATGGGCATAAGCTTGGAGAAGCCTGCAACAGAGCATCTCTTGGTAAGCGAAAAGACCCTTGGAGCCAAAGGCTTAATTCTCTTAATAATTCTCTTGTTCGTGTTTTTATTTTTTCTTCTTTTATCTAAGGAAGTCAGAGCACCATGCAGAATGAATTCTGTTCCTTTTAACCACACCACAATGCAGTGATCTAGGAAACGCTAAGAGAAAGAGAGAATGACCCAGTGAGTCAGGGGTGGGTTCCACTTACCTTCCGTACCAGTTCGGGGTTGCGCCAGAAGTGCACGTTTTGCGCGCGCCTCCCCTGCTGCTCCTGGGTTAAACTGCATGTGCAGAGCATTATTTTCACGTAAATTTGGCTCCGGTAGATGGATTTCAAGCCGGAGGACTGGTTCAGGGCATGTCCAGCCAGCCATCGCTGCCGGTTCGGCGAGCAGAGGGAAATTCCCGCTACTGGTTCTATAGAACCGATCCGAACCAGCAGGAACCCACCTCTGCAGCGAGTAAGGGGGAGAGATCATTCACTGAGAGGAGACTTTAATGGTCTATAGCTTATAGAATCCACACTAGCATTCATTCAACTTAGATCATTATCCTGCATTTTTTCTTACCCATCCTCATGTAATTTGAAAGAGTTTCCTAGAGTGTGAAGGTCTTACATGGTTTTTAGTTATCAGGTGACTAAGAGGTGCATGTGTATATCTTGACTTTCATTGGACCCATCCTGTCTTTAGGAATAACAGAATAACAGGGTTGGAAGGGACCTTGAAGGTCTTCTAGTCCAACCCCCTGCTCAAGCAGGAAACCCTATACCTTTTCAGACAAATGGTTGTCCAATCTCTTCTTTAAAACCTCCAGTTTTAAAATCTTCCCAGGAAGACTTGGGAGTTCTTCCCATGAGGCTATTTTCAGAAGTGTGAGTAGCCACTGATAGTGCAAATTGATCTGCAAAGAAATACCACCAATAGCACTCTTCACTATTTCTAAAAAAAAAAATGTGGTCAAAAATATCATCTGCTTTCAAGCTCCCTGATAGTAAAGGAGATGTGGCAGAATGGCAATCCAATAAAAATGGTATCAGAAAGTTCTTGAAGAAACCTTGGAACTGCAAAATGGTAGGCAAACCATGAGTAACCCATTTCTGAATTAATCCGATAGAAAGAACCTGAAAAATTTGTATCATATCACACATGAGAAATTCTGTTAATGGATAGAATGATTATCATAAGCTTAATTGCTTTGAAAAAGCCAAATGGAACTGACTACAGTACCGTATTTATCGGCGTATAACACGCACCGGCGTATAACACGCACCCCCATTTTAACAATAAAATTTGAGTAAAAATTTTTTTAATTAAAAATAAATGACTTGGAATGTCTGAACTTAATGTTGGATTCATATTTATAACATTATAACATGAACTATAACATGAACTCCTCTTATAAGGCAAATATGAAATGAAAAAGCACCTCTTTGAATGAAAAAAGAATTGCTTTCTGGGAAACCAAAAAATTCTTCATCTTCACTTTCCTACCATCTTTCTTTTTCTTTCTGTCTTCCTTCCTTCCTAACATCTTTCTTTCTTTCTTTCTTTCTTTCTTTCTTTCTTTCTTTCTTTCTTTCTTTCTTTCTTTCTTTCTTTCTTTCGTCTGTCTGTCTGTCTTTCTTTCTTTCTTTTTTTTCTGTCTGTCTTCCTTCCTTCCTAACTTCTTTCTTTCTTTCTTTCTTTCTTTCTGTCTGTCTGTCTTCTTTCTTCTTCTTTCCTTCCTTCCTAACATCTCTTTTTCTTTCTTTCTGTCTTCCTTCCTTTCTAACTTCTTTATTTTTCTTTCTTTCTTTCTTTCTTTCTTTCTTTCTTTCTTTCTTTCTTTCTTTCTTTCTTTCTTTCTTTTTTCTTTCTTTCTTTCTTTCTTTCTTTGTTTCTTTCTTTCTTTCTTTCTTTCTGTCTGTCTTTCTTTTTCTTTCTTTCTTTCTGTCTGTCTTCCTTCCTAACTTCTTTCTTTCTTTCTTTCTTTCTTTCTTTCTTTCTTTCTTTCTTTCTTTCTTTCTTTCTTTCTGTCCGTCTGTCTGTCTTCTTCTTTCTCCTTCCTTCCTTCCTTCCTTCCTTCCTTCCTTCCTTCCTTCTGTCTTTCTCCCTGTAGGAGAAAGAAGGAACCTCTGTTGCCGTCTCCCGCGGGGCTGCAGCCACCCGACTGAGTCCCCGACCGTGGCAGCATCTCTGCTGTTCTCCGGCCAAGCGGCAAAGGAGTCCTGGAGCCCTGACGCCGCTCTGCATCTCGGTCTCTTGGGGCTTGTCCGGCAGCCTGCTGGGAAGGCTGCCACGCAGGGAGGGAAGGAGCTGCTATTGCCGCTCCGGCATGTCTCTGTGGCTGACCGGGGAGCCGCGTCCTTGTTAACAATGGAGAAGCTGCGCGGAGCAGAGGCGCCTGGTGAGCGAGGCGAGTGGCTGCATCGGCGGCAGGCTCCTGCCCGCGTCTCCCGCCCGCCTGCCCACCTCTTGCCTTAGCATTTAAAAGAATGAGAGGCGGGCGGGCGGGAGACGCGGGCAGGAGCCTGCAGCCGATGTAGCCACTCACCTCGCTCGCCGGGCGCCTCTGCTCCGCGCAGCTTCTCCATTGTTAACAAGGACGCGGCTCCCCGGTCAGCCACAGAGACATGCCGGAGCGGCAATAGCAGCTCCTTCCCTCCCTGCGTCGCAGCCTTCCCAGCAGGCTGCTGGACAAGCCCCAAGAGACCGAGATGCAGGGCGGCGTCAGGGCTCCAGGGCTCCTTCGGCCGCTTGGCCGGAGAACAGCAGGGATGCGCCCGCCCGTTTTTGAGCTGCCCCCAGAGCGGTGAATCAGCTGGGATCGGCGTATAACATGCAGGTAGAGTTTTGGCTTGTAATTTTAGTTTTAAAACTGCGTGTTATACGCCGATAAATACGGTATATGCAGAATTCAGAGACTGTTTGCCTATGAATATCAGTTCCTGAAAAACAATAGTGGGGAAAAAATGAATACCTTTTATTTTTCTTTATGGGCTTCTTAGAGATATTCAGTTGGTAGTAGCTGGGAGATATAATGCTGGATTACATGTTACTATAATTCAGCAGGATATTTCCTATGTTTCTTGTTCATGACCACAGTATGTTTGAAATCTATTTGCAATTATTTGTAAAATAATTAGTCCACACTAGGATTACACTAGGAAAATTGAATGGACTAATTTATATTGTTAGATGTATTTAATTATTGTAAGGTGTACTGACATTAGCAAGTATTGCGGGCCCAATTGGCAAAATAAAGCTAAGGACTGTATTGGTTGGAAACATGTGGAAGCAGCCTTCATCCTGCAGTGGACAGACAATGGCTAAAACGATGATGATGATGATATATCGATGGCTTGTGTATTTGAATGAGCTATCATAGATTAAATATAAGATTTTAAAAAATAATACCATCTCAAGCAGATACTTCTCAGTAATAGTAACTACATTCAGCTGTAGGCCACCAAGAACAATTAAATTAAGTTATTATTTTAGGTTTTCATAGAATTGCTATGTGTAAGAAATATATAAGAGCAATTGCTCAATAAAAAGGCTTAAATGTATTATTACAATTTCAAGATTGTAGTGTCTGTAACAGAGAAACTTAATTATCTTGGCAAAATACCTTGCCATAGAATCTCATGATTGTATGAAACAGAGGTAAGTTCTATGACTTTGAAGGAGGTTTAAAATTGCAGTGAAATGTTAAAGGTATAATGAAACACAAATAATGCTGTTTTATTAGATTTATATACAGTATTTTCCTTCCTCTAAGAAACAGGGGAAGATACATAATTCTGCCCTCTTTGATTGTATATTCACAACATTCCTGTGTGGTTTGGATTTTGAACTTTGATTTCTTTAGTCCTAAGTCAACATCCAACCAATATAGTATATTCATTCTTATTAGTCTCAATATGAGATAGTGAAAACATAATAAATTGGGCTAGAGTCCTGTAGACTGAAAAAAATACCTTTACATTAGAATGAAATATTTACAATGCCATGGGGCAGAATTTTCCTCTCATCAAGATTGAGTAATGAAAGCAAAAGTTATGTTCAACATATTAATTTAATTATTACATTTCTATTACCCTTTTTCCATAATAGAAGCACTCTAAAATATTTAAATCTGGTGGTTTTCTATTTAGATATTAACTATTTGATAAAGACACATTGCATTATGGACGTTCAGAACAAAACTTGGAATAACTTTTTGCAAATACTAAATACCCTCTTCATTAATCACCTTCCCCACATTTAAAAACCCAATCTTGTACACCATCTTAACCCAACCAATAATTGAAGTCAATATACACAGATTTTGGGGAAAGGATATCCATTTTTTATTTTTTTTCACTCATAATTATTTACAAATACACATTATAACTTTTATATACATTGCACATTTACATGGTAGAAAAGTACAAAACTATATATTTAAATGAATTTATATTTAACTTGTCATGTTTGAAAATATAAAATTGCCTCAGAAAAAGAAAGTATTATGAAAAGCAAGAAACTTGAACTGATAAAAGTTTTGATATACTATCCTGTTAACATTTTGAATGTGAAACAAAAAAAATGTCTAAAAAATGGAACGCAGGACCATCTGCGAGGACAGACCTAATAAAACATTGATGTTCATGACAATGTATTTTCATTTTTCTTCTTTTTCTTAAAAAAAGAAAATAATGCTTTCTTTACATTTAGCCACATAGCAACTAAAAAACCCTTCATAATCCGATCTTTGGGTTTGAATTCTCATAGTACAATATAAACGTTCAGGATTTTGAGATCCCATTACTACATGATACAGTCAGAGAACATAGCCAGGGAAAGAGGTTTTGTTAAAGCTTTCCCTCTTTCCACCTCAAATATATACTTAACTCAGTTTACAGCGCCTTTTGGTCAGTCAAGATTCCTTGTAAACAAATATCCGAGGGATCATGTATTTATATACAGAATTGGCAAGAAGGAAACACAATAAATAGAAAATGTAACTGAAACTGTCATGCAAAGTTTTGTTAAAATGGAAAAGAGTTAACATTGGCAGAAATAAGGAGCTGAAAATTGTAATTGGGGAGGAGGGTTAGGCTCTAAGGAATGGATTTATAGTTTACAAGAAAAAAAGCTTTACTTTACAAGCAAGAGACCTCACAATAAATAACACAGCTCATCCCATAACGATTACATTTTTTCTTCTTCTTCAAAAAAAAGGTGTACAGTCAATCAGACTTCTTTAATGTATAAATTATAAAACATGACACAGTATAAATAAATGTCTACAAGATTCAACTATATGTATACTTCTTTCTTCCCCAAATAAATAAGCATACACTTATGTACAGTATGGACATTGTAATTCTTGCCCAATGGCTGTTTCAAAAGTGATGGAAATTTTTACCACTCTAGAATGGAAGATATAGGAAAGCTGTAGTCCTGGTCATCCTCTTCATCCTCTTCCTCAGGCTCTTCATTGATGGCTAGATAGGAGAATACAGGGGAGCTCTTGTTTAAATACGGATGACAAAGCGCAGAAGCTGTCTGTGCATGTTTTCAAAGCCCCCTGCATAGCCAAAATAGGATGTGGTATGTTTTTTTAAAGCGTAGATTGCAGTGAGATGCACTTTGGCACCTGTGGTTATACAATAAAGTTGATTGTGGGTTTTGGTTTGTTTGTTTGTTTGTTTGATTGATTGTTTGTATGTGTAAAGTGTGTGTTACATAATCTATGAAGTCATAATTGCAGCAAGTTCTGGAGACTCAATGGCTCAGGTTTATTTGGCAGATTCCTGAAATTAGATAAAAAGTGCTCTTGTGTTCTAGGTTTTTAAACTGCTGTTGAGTCCTTCATTCAGAGGCCATCGTGAGCGGACAGCAGCCCACATGGTTAGGGGGTTAAGCTAGTTTGGGAAGGGTTGAGGTGAGGGAGCAATTAGGTTATAGCCAAGTGTTAATAAAGCAGGCAGCAAAGCACACTCAAGCAAACAATATTAACGGAAGGCAAGAAACAGCTAGGAAGATGCATTTAAGGCAACTTTCTGATGTTAGACACTTCCTAAAAAGAGAAAAGGACCCTCAAACATTTGGTTTTTCTTCTCATCAAGCGCAAGATTTCTGCATAACACATAAATCTTTCTACATAAGATCTCACTACTGCATAGTTTTCTTTCCTGTTTAATAAAGGTTTCTATCCTCACCTATTCTAAGGATTTTTGTTTGTTTGCCTTCAGAAGATTAAAGTTCCTGCAAGGTTAAAAATCTCACTTACAGTTGCAAGATCCTGGGTGTTTTACTTCCAATAGCACACCCAGGGAACAGGCTGCTTCCTTCATGGCACACTCACTTGGATAAGTGGTGTTATCACTGGCACAGACAGCTTCGTCTGATTTGCTTTCTGGACATAGCTCATCACAAAGGGCACATCGTCCTCTGCCCACTCTGGAATCCCACAAGCATTTCTTCCCAGTGCTGCACTGGATGTCTTCACAAGATTTGGCTTCTATAGAGGGTTTTCATTAAAGGAGAAATGGGAAGAGATAAGGGTTAAAAGAGCAAAAGAAAAACAATGCTCTCAAAAATGTGTATGTGGGGGGGTAGTGAATCCCCCCCCCAAAAAAAATAGAGTGAAGGCAAAGGTGGAGAATTTGAATGATCACCAAGTGTTGGGGTAGAGGATAAGATCAAGCGTGCTACTAGGAAAGGTAGTTTGTGAAGGTGGTTGAATTCTTCAGCTGAAAAGCAAAATCACTGTGACTGCAAGTGGACAGCACCTGAAGTGATGCAGAAATGATGCCCAACCTTCAAGACAAGGTGCAGAGTACCCAAGACCAGTTCTGTACTCGGTATAGCACAAAATATAACACTTCTTCCTATTCCGTGTTGGTATAAATAGTATTTATCTGGATTTAATTCCAGCCAGGCTTGATGTAAAACCAGCAGAATTAGTGGGACTTGAGTATGACTAAAACTACTATCCAACAACACATACAAAACTATGTAATTCAACATATTTCCCAGCCTTAAGTTGGGGAGAGACCTCTGATGGGAAATAAAATGTTGAGAATCATCTCGTACACTAAAAAGTAAAGCCTTGGAAAATCCAGCTTTACATAGGAACAAAAGGAACATTGACTGGGTTTCTTTTCCAGATAGGATGGGGTATTCATTACAGCAAAGTGCTTTTAGCCTAAACCAGAGGTGTCAAGCGTGTGGCTCGCGGGCCGGATGCGTCACGCGCTGGCCACGCCCATGCCCGGTTTAGTGAAGGGGAGGAAAAAGTCACGATACGTCACGTGACAACGCTGTGACAATGTGAGTTTGCCACCCCTGGCCTAAATATTCGCCCAAGCAGACATGTAATCTACGTTGGCTTGAAATTAATTTATTATTCCTTTCTCTTAATTTCAGTTGGAGGGAATTCTTTTAAAAATGGTTGGAAAGGACAGGAGAGAACTTTAAAAATCTGCTTTTTAATTTCTGCCCCAGTGACAGTAATAATGCAATATATAGTTCTCCAGTTCTTAAGGGAGATGGAGGAGGGGGTGCACTTTATTATCAATATTGATAAACTGGTAGCAAACTATTTATCAATTTTATTTGCTGCCCATCTTGTGGTTCAAGGTGATACTGAGAGTACTGTGTATTGTGTTTTTCTGACATGTGCACATAAAAAGCATGCTGCTCAGAGAAACCAGATTTAATGAATCTAATGGCAGGAATGTTCCTAAAAGTTGAAATAGCTTATCTACTCTCTGATGATGCTTTCTTTGCTTTTGTTGGCATGTCTCTCTCTCTCTCTCTCTCTCTCTCTCTCTCTCTCTCTCTCTCTCTCTCTCTCTGTGTGTGTGTGTGTGTGTGTGTGTGTGTGTGTGTGTGTGTGAGAGAGAGAGAGAGAGAGAGAGAGAGAGAGAGAGAGAGAGAGAGAATAAAAAGAGAGAGAATGAAAAGAGAGAGAGAGAGAGAGAGAGAGAGAGAGAGAGAGAGAGAGAGAGAGAGAGAGAGAGAGAGAGAGAGAGAGAGAGAGTCAGCCAGACAGCCAGACAGACAGACAAAGACAGAGATCAGGCTACAGCAAGCTTGCAGCTTGATTATTTAAAACTACTTTATGTGAAGAGCTGACTTTTAGCTTCTAATAGGACAGCACTCATACATGGTTATATTTTTAAAAATGGCACATACATGGCATGACTTCAGTGTAACTCTTTGATCTAAGAAAGGGCTTAGGATATCGACAGCCACCCTATTTATTTTCCTTATTCTTCAGCATTTGTCACCTAAGCCAGTGTCACTAAACACAATAAGAATTATGTTTGAATAGTCATTTAGAATTTAGCCTACATGATTCCTTATTTAATACCGGTTTCCCAAGCTGCTAGTCAGCAGATCTCCCTGCAATTGCATAGTGCTCAGGAACTGCTGAAGCTTACTTGGTCTTGGATGTCAGTGCTCACAGTTTTAAAAAAAACACAGAGAATTTTTAAGTGAAAGGCAAATGGGGAAGAAATGCTTTTGTTTCTTGGGAAAAATGACCTTTTTTTCTTATCAAAGATCAGATGTCCTAGTGTACTGGCTACACAATCTAGATCTGCTTTTGCAAACTGGTGCCTTCCAGCTGTGTCTAGGCAACAACTCTCCAAAACCCTGGAGGTCATTGAGATTGGGATTTCTGGAAATGGCCTTTCCAAGGCCTTCCAGGCTTGGATCCAAAGAAGTAGGTTCAACATGACATTATTTAAAAAAAAAGCCATTTATAACATCTGAAGAAATTTCTCTATGAATAATCTGGTGAACTGGGCGTATATCCTTGCATTGAAATCTCACAAGCTGAACCTCACATATCAAGGCTCTCAGTTTATTTTTTTCTGCTTTTGAGAATACCGTTTGATACAACAAACACAAACATAAATGCAAGAATAGTACAACTGTAATACTCTGCTTGATTTTGAATTCAAAAGAAAATTGAAAAGTTGCAATAAATGGACAGATTAGCCTTTTGAAAAATCAGTCTATAAAATCATCCTATTAAGTGTAGCGGTATTAACCTAGAATCTATTATTTAAGAGTAGTAGTTGTAAAAGCACAACTGTTTTGGAAAACTGGATATGATTCATCAATGTGCAGCATCTTAAAAAGTAGGTTATTTAAATAAGGAAGTTAGGCATATATCTAAATCTGTTCCCTTGAAATCAAAGGAACCTAGAAGCAGGGATGGGCTGCTGGGGGTTCAGGAGAACCTCTAGCTAAGATTCTGTGCAGTTCAGAGAACCCCCAAATCCCACTCCTGGCTGGCTCTGCCCACCCTTCCCCGCCCCTCCCAGGAGTCCCCACGCGGCCTGTTTTGGATGCAGGTAAGTGCAGGGCGCGCACAGAGGCTTGGGGAGGGTGAAAAATGGGCCTACCGGAAGTTCAGGAAGGCCGGAAACGGGGCTGTTTCCGGCCTCCAGACGGCCTCTGGAGCATGGGAAGGCCGTTTTCACCCTCCCGGAGGCTTGAAGAACGCCTCCAGAGCCCGGGGAGGGGAAAAATGCACCCCCACCGTGGTGCAGGAGGCTGACTAGGCCACACCCACCATGGCCACACCCACCCAGCAACCGGGCAGAGAACCCCTTGCTAAAACTTTTGAAGCCACCCCTGCATAGAAGCATATTAGAACATAGATAGCCTGTGCTATAGCATCCCTAGAAGTCTTGTTTGCTCTATTTGCTTAGTTTCCTCCCAAATCAGTTAGGGTTTAACTGCCTTCTTGCTTCTAATAGTGAGGAGAACAATAATCTTCACTGGGGCACAGGAAATAGGCTGTGTATCTATTATTTTTGTGTTAGATGTGGACTCAGAGATATTCAATCTGAATCCTCAGGGTTTCACGTGGTCCCTAAAAGCTTTGCGTATAGCCTCTAGAACTCATGCAACAGTTGTCGCTGAACTTTAATATTTAATGTGACAGGTGATTACTCACCTGGGGAATACTTATATTAATGTTATGATATTAAATTACGCAGCATTTACTCTTCTGATGGTACTGCTTACATTGTGGAATGTCTTTCCTGGCTCGGCAGAGCATTCAAAGGACAAGTAAACTATTCTACAGACCTGTTTTAGAGGAATCAAGTCTTAATCCAAATGTAATTGCAACATAATTGCAATGATCTTTTACTGGAAAAATGATTTTATTTATTTATTTTCTACTTTATCAATTTATAAGCCCCTTCAAGATGCTGATACAGTTTTGAAGACTATGTTTGATCATGATTTTAGTACTTGCAGATGTCCATTATACGCATGACCTGTTATTTATTATTTGTAAGGGAGAAAAGCGGTTTTGGATCAATCCAGTGTGCGTTTCCTAAGCTTTCTTGCCTAGTAAAATGTTTCCATTGGAATCCAGTTGAATTGAATCCTAAGCCATGTGGTCAGAAAACGTCTTCAAAGACTTGGTGTTCACAAGTATCACACATTCCAGTGGAATCAAGGCCAAAGACTAGTCTTCAATAATTGTCAATAACTGGATTTGGTGGAAAGTTTTTTGACCAAATTCTATCCTTCTGGATCCAAGGAGTGCATTCCTATGAGTTTTTAAAATATAAATTTGTATATAATAGCATTTTTCCATAGCAAGGAAATAGCTCTGATGTGGCAGATGTGGAGTGGAATGTTTTATGGAAGAGCTGTGCCAGGTTTTTTTTTTTTCTATTTTAATAATTCGAAGTCAGAAATAGCAATTTTTGAAAATACCTACTTTTTCTTATCATATTTACCTCCTGCTATTTATTAGGAATGATTTTAACTCATCTACTTTTTTCCTTATTCCTAAATTAGTTAGCCAGTCAGAGATGGTGCAATAGTTTTATCTGGCTTGTAGGCTTTGACTGTATAATGCCATCACTGAAGACAAGTTAGATAAATTCAGGATAAATGACAGCAATAAAATAAATCTCTATACAAAGAACTTTAAACATTTTAGGTATTGGCAAATATATAATAAATTAAAATGGACATTATTAAATATGGAATAACATATGCAGATTTATAAATATGAAATGAATAATCTGATTTGAGTATAACTGGTTAAAATGGAATATTTGTATCTACCAGTGTCAATATAAATTATGCAAAAAATCCCTCACCCCAATTAATTAGCACTGAACTAGGATTATTAAAAAAAATCAGGATACTTCATTCATTATAAGAGCCAAGGTGGCGCAGCGGTTAGAGGCAGGTACTGCAGGCCACTTTAGCTGACATTGATCTGCAGGTCAGCAGTTCAAATCTCATCGGCTCAAGGTTGACTCAGCCTTCCATCCTTCCGAGGTAGGTAAAACGAGGACCCAGATTGTTGGGTCCTGAAGTGGTGCAGTGGTTAAATGCAGCCATTGCAGGCTGACTGCTAGTTCAACAGCTCAGCTGTTCAAATCTCACTAGGCTCAAGGTTGACTCAGCCTTCCATCCTTCCGAGGTCGGTAAAATGAGGACCCAGATTGTTGGGGGCAATATGCTGAACTCTGTAAACCGCTTAGAGAGGGCTGTAAAGCACTATGAAGCAGTATATAAGAAAAGTGCTATTGCTATTGCTATTGGGGGCAATATAAATATACATTGCTTACTGGTGTAAACCGCTTAGAGAGTGCTTGCAGTATATAAATGTCACTAAATAAATAAATAAATTTCCAGAAAATAGCTGAAATATTTCCAAACCCAATCCTGATACATTATTGAGATCATGACAGGGAGTGATTCATTTCCAATCTTTTGGGTAAACATCCAGAACCGATTTATTCACCTAATCAACTTCTTCTGAACCATTTGGGTTTATTGCTGCTCCGTCAGCAGTCATGAGAGAACAAAAGAAGGGGGAGAGAGTGTGTGTTTGTCATCCCTGGCATATTGTTCTGGCTGCATTTCAGTGGACTAGAAGTTATATTGGCCAGTCAAACAACAGAAATGGAAGAGGTAACGGAAACCAGTGAAGGTGACTGATGAGAGTTGAAGAGTGGCTGAAAATATGTGGATCAGGATCTATTAAGATATGTAGAGAGTAAGGAAGGGGAAATAAAACATCAGACTTGGAAGATTCTGCTATTATAGCCCATCTCAATCAAATATACTGTAGTTCTAGTCTACCTTTGGAGTCAGTTTCCTGGTCTGGATTATCTAGTGGGGCTGACATCAATCTTGCAAGCCTTATTGTACTTTAGCTCTTCTACTTCTTACACTTCCATTGAACTTGAGAGGCATTTCCCTCAGTAGCTTCAGAATATTATCTTAATCTCTAGGATTTAAAGAAGAGTTCAGCTCTTTGCCTAGGTAACAGTTTTTGTGTATTTCTGTCAAAGCCATCCCATCTGCTTTCTATAGGCCTTTAATATTAGCTTCTTATTATTTTTAATTATTTATTTATATTTACTGGCTGCCCAACTTCAGTGGATTCTGAGAGATGTACAAAATTAGGGAAAACACATTCGAGGGAAACATTATGAATTTTCAAATTTCATATTGCTTAAAGTTGGAAGCATGGATTTTGCTATCAATTCAGGACTAGGGATCTTGCGGCCTTCCAAAAGTTACTAAGCAATGTTTCCTAGCAATCCTAGTCAGCACGATTAATGCTAAAGTATTCTGAGTATTGTAGTTAGCTATATTATCCTAAATATTGCTTAAAGCACCACCTGCCATCTTCTCTTTTGTTTTGAGAAGACTGCATTCTACTTGAGACTGTTAATTAAAGAGACATGCTACTGGATCAATCTACGTTTGATAAGTAAACATAATAATATTTGTAATTTACTGCCTATAATTTGAGATAGGGGCATAAAGAGATTACAATTTTTAGTAATTTATACAGCCAGAGAGTTCTCTTGGCAACAATATGTAAGTGGTTTTTCACACATTGAAGTGGGTTGAAATCAGATCTCTGTTAACTTATTGACCAAACTATACTTCTCTGTTTTAATTTGTCATTTTTAAACCGGAAGTAATATTTCAGAGGGGAGCATGTGGGCCAACACCAGACCAAACAAAGGAACCCCTACATAAGCAGTATGATTTTTCCAGCTTCCCTGAGCTGGTGCAAATAAGAGATTGAGCTAGAATCAGAAAGCTTCTGATTTCAAACTTGCTTCTGACTTTCACTCACTTTAAGGGGCTTTTAGTAAATCATCCTCTCCAATTTGGTAAGATAATACCACCAATGGAATTTATGGCAGAGGGTAGACCTTCAGATGTAGCTGAATCATCACTTTCAGCAGCCCAAACCAACAGAGTCAATACTGAGAGAACTGGAAATTGAGCACATCAACATCTGGAGGGCCACCTCATGCCTAGTCCTCATGCATAATTCTTGGATAAACTATCCTTATTACCACTGCCACATTTTCACCACCAGGAAGTGATATGTAAATATATCATCTTAACCATCTCTCTTATTTTTTTAGGAGCATTAATTAATAAGATTACTTTAGGAGAAGGAAATTTGTCTTAATAGTTTTACTTCTTCTCGTTACTAGCACAGATGAGAACTAAAACTGTCACTATCTGGTAACATGGCTTCTTCCAGCTTCACTCTCCATTGAGACCTACCTTTATCATTAAGCAAAATGACTTAGTTACTTTAAGTGGATTTTTTAAAAATTGGGAACAATGACAAAATGTTGAGGTTAAAATGAATAATGTGCTCTACTTTCCCCATTACTTTTTAACTATTCTTAAGCAGTGTGTTAATCAGCTCTAGAAGTTGTAAGAGGAGAAAGTTGTACAGGTAGCACAGAGAGCAAACAAGCATTGTAATGCCACAATACAAGCTCTGCCTGTTTCATACATATATTGTGACATCTCATGGATGCATGTAAGAGGTGGATCTTGTGTCACAATATTGCAACTTCACCATTCTGATAAAATTGTCAGATAACGTAGATCATTTGGTTATACTATGGAGCTTCCTCTATAACCTTAAGTTACCTTCTGGTGCAATGGGGAAGCTATCCCATTGTCAGTACTTAGATGCAATTCAAATCCCAGTTTGCTCAGGTTCTGAATAGGTAGTCCTCCCTTAACAGGCATTTATTTATTCAGCCACTGTTCAAAGTTATGAAAGGGCTGGAAAAAATGGTAGTTACAACTGATGCTCCAGGTTTTGGCTGTTCAATTACCCTACATTCAGGTGATCAAAATTTGGGCAGCCCACCTTCATTAACAATTGCAACTCCCCACACTGGCTTATCTTCTCCCCACCTCTGCCTTTTGGCCACCCAAAGGCATTCCGAGGTCTACTTGATGCTTCACAAACCCTCCCCAGAGCCTGGAGAACTCTTTGTGGCATTGCAGAGGTCTTCAAAAGGCCAGCAGCTGCCTTGGCCTGGTGTGCTTCATCAGAAGAAGATGGTGAAGCTGGGAGAAAGCAAGGATAGATGGTGGTGGCAAAGTGCAGAGTGGCCAAAAAGGCAGCGATAGGAACAGAGATAGACAGATGGGGAGAATTGAAGTGGAATCCAACATGGCAGAGCATGGGGAATGTGCGGTCCTTGCCTAACAACTGGAACTATTAGAACTATTGTCACTAAGTGGTAGAGTTATGTGATGCTTTGCCTAATGACTGATTTGCTTAGTGATGGAAATTCTGGTCCTGGTTAAGGTCATTAAACAAGGACTACCTATACGTGTAGTGAAAGGAAGCCCACTTGCCCCTTGGCCATTCCTAGATTCAACTGCCCCATGTGACATATAAGATCAAGAGCCATTTCTCTCATAACGTTCCATCTCCCCTTTCGTAAGACCCTCCAGATGTGGAGCAATCCAAGCAACAATTCTCAGAAGCAAGGTAAGAGCCAGTGGTTTCTGGGGCAAAGAAGTCAGTTATATAAATAACCAATAACAATTCAGCTTCAAGGAAGAAGAGCCGTGGATTTGAACTGCTAAAGTAGGATTTAAAAGGTAATTTGCCCCTTAATTCTGATGGAGGACAATCAACTGCTGCTTTATTCTGGCAATGCAAAAAAAGATTTATATCTAGCCATGCCACATCATGTGCTTGAGAGATTCCAGTGGCTGTGTTAACTCAAGGATCCTGGAATTTCTGCTGAGGTTTGCTGGGGGAATCTAAAAACAATAACTATTGAGAACAATAGCCAGGTTTGTGCTATGAAATAAGGATTCCAGATCAGTTGGAAAAGCTTTCCCCTTTGTGTATTTCCTCTCATTTTAAAAATAGACCCGTAACCTCTTGTTCAGTGGTACTTACTGACACATTTTCCTTCATAGGCTAGGCCAATGGATCTTCCAAGCAGGCAAGTAGCTTTTCTTAGATGGCAGGCACTTGCGTATGTTATTCCATCATTCCCGCAGAGATACTGTTCAGGTAGAGTTGGCTCGGGGCAAATCCGATTGCATGTCACACAGTTGGCATTATTATTTTGATCAACCACGCATGTGGAACTGCCTGGGCATAAAACATCCCTACATGTCTCTGAAATAAATGGTAGGGAAAACATTATGTGAACAATAAGAGCATCTGAACCATCAGAATAGACACAAGGAGCAAAAACTGAAAAGCTTTGATTAAACTAAGGCAGTGGACCAGCAATCAAACTAATTTTCAGTTAGTTTATACTCTAGTTGCTGCATGAATGACCTAGCAATTGTAAGGTTCTGGACTTGGGATCAGTGATCTATAATCTAGTAACTCTTATGATCATCCTAGAAAAAGCATTAGGACTTGACATCTGTGAAAATGCATAACCTTGAAGAATCCCACTGTCAATTTCAGAATGGCTTTGCCATTGTCCAGCTTGCTTGTCACCTACTCCCTGGCCAACAAGAATGAGAAGCTGTAGTTTCAGCTGCTCCAAACTGTTCCACAGCATCTGGAAGCAATTGGGAAGACCTCCAAGGAAGGGGTTCTCATCCTAATAAGTGGGTATTTCTGCCTCCTCCAAATCTAAAACTGGCATGTGAGCAAACTTTCAAGGCTGCAAATAGATGGGAAGGACTCGTAGACCACAGTTTGTATCACTTGAGTCCACAGATTAATTTCTAATTTTAATAGGAAGGAAAATAGGTTGTGTACTTTTTAAGAACTGGTATAAGAACTCCAGATTTGTGTTCTTGGCATGTGGTCCCCCCCCTGTGTAGTTTAATGATGGAATCCACTGCCAGAAGATGCAGTGCAACCAGCAACGTGGATGACTTCAAGGAGGTATTAGACACAGGGCAGCTAAGGTTATCAGAAAGTACCATCGTGATCAGTGGTGGGTTGCTACCAGTTCGCCTTGGATTGGACGAACCGGTAGTGGTGGGAGGCTCTGCCCACCCACCCGGACATCATCAAAAACGCTCTGCGCATGCGCAAAAGCATTGCATGCACACTAAGCGCACATGCGCATCCATGCGCTCATGTTCCTGAACCATTAGCAAAGGTAAGTGAAACCCACACTGATCTTGATGCCTATGAATTATAGCCAATATTGTAGGCAGTTACTTGGCAATGTGGTCAGGATGCTATTATTGCTTGTGTGTGTTTGCTACTGTGTCCCCATGAGACAGATGTGGAAACTGAATGCTGGCTTAGACAGCCCCTGGGTCTGACACAATTTACTTGCAAGTGACAAGGCAGCTAATTCGTCAAGGAGCAAACTATCTAACATTTTTCCTCATTTTTTTAAAAAAACTTGCAGAACGTTTATGATACAACTTAGTCATCTCAGGATTTTCTACTTTGCTTTGCTGCAGAAATATAAATAAGTTCTATAGGAATGGCTTTTGTTTTTTTCAATCTGGGCATTCTCTAGATGTGCAGATTTCAGCTCCCAGAATACCTCAGCCAGTGTGGAATTACTGAGGATTCTGGGAATTGAAAAGCACACATTTGGGGACACCAAGTTTGACAATACTATGATAAAATTGCCCATCTCATCGTCTGTGTTTAGAACACTCCTTTGTAGTTATTATTTTGTGCACATGAACACAATTCACAACCTGTTTTCTCACAGGGTCCTATCATCTTTCTGCAGAATAAGTGGTTTACGGGGTTTTCTATACATGCTTTCTATCGCTGACTCTAGGATTGAGAAAACAGAGTTACTGTAAACATACTTTTGCATTTGCCCTGATACTGGATTTCAAGGTCTGGTTGTTCTTTACATTTGGCCTTCAGAAGAGCACACTCGTTCTTGTAGGTTTTCCCATCCAAGCCACACACAGGTCCCTTCCATGTGATATTTGAGCAATCTGGAGCACAGACACACCGAGGTTTGTTCTTCTTGTTCATTTTACATTTCTTCCCAGGTCCACAGTCCACATTCTCACAGGTTTCTAAAAGAGGAAATGGAAGGGGAATGGAGAGAAAAGAGTTGGGCAGGTGACATAAAATCCAAAATTATTTGTCTAATAACATCTAAATCTCCCATCACAATTTCATAGGCAACACATGAGAATATTGTTGACTCACAAAATACTATTTTTTCCAACAAAACTATATATAAAAAAATCAAACACAGAGGCCTTTCATTTTCTGAGCAGATTATGAAAACTGCACTAATGATGCCTACAGTGATGCTGAGGTCACAAAATAATGACAGTGCCCTCCTAGAAAATTAATCTGTTAACTTGCAATGAAATGATATGCAATTTTACATACAAAAACAAGTAGTAGCAGTTAAACTTTAAAACCCTCTCTAAATACACTTTGATTCAGGTCATACTTGTATTAGCATAATGTGGTTTGTTTGACTTTGATTTAGGGTGTTGTACAAATCCAGCTGTTACGAAGTGCAAGTTATGGTTTAGAGCAGTGTTTTTTACTCTTGACAACACTGAGGCAGCATGGGGAAATATGGGAGTTAAAAGTCCACAGATCTTAAAGTCAGGGCTGAGGAACACTGGTTTAGAGGTTATCATATTGTGGGAACTCATCTTTGGTTTGTTCAATAAACTATGGCTTAGCAGGATGAGTGAGTTCAGGCTCTGAACAGATAGAATAGATTAATCTCTCATTGCACTGATAAGTACTGTATATGTCAAGGTGACTAATTTCCATCAAGGAAACACGCGGTATGCCAGTTGGGAGACAGGATACCAAAGCTGCCTTATTTTTGTTTCACCCGCCTCCTCTATCTACCCCATCATTCAGTGCAATAACATCTCTGCTCATTATGCTCATATGGTGCCCTTGACATGGGCTGAGTTTGTTCTCTAACATCCTTCATGCTGAAGGTTACTGGAGCAGAGTTTTCTCAAGGTTGCAGGGTGAAAAGCTTTGGTTGCAATGCATAGTTTTTACTTTTAGTAAAGCATCCTGTTCATGATGCATGTGCCACACTAAATTAAGTGACTTCGGAACTGCATTTCCATTGTATCATCTCTTAGCTTTCTTTAGTACTATCCTGCCGGCACCAAGGACACATCGATCATAATATTCTCATATACACACCATTCTGTATTTCAGCTAGGTCTGAAATGCAGTGCATTTAAAAATAAATAAACAGTGCATTTAAACGCAGGTAAAGAATTCTTCTTTACGTCATCGTCTGGAGGGCAGGATGACGTAAAGGGCAGGATTACAACAAGCTCTTATGCAGCTGGAAGGCAATCCTGTTAGAAAGTTTGTTTTACAAAACTTAAAAAGCACAGAGACTGGGATTAAGAAAGTCACAAATAAACCTGCCTGAGAAATAGGATGCCTAGAGAATAACTTGAGTGAAGACAAAATACCTTTCTGGGTGAGCATACCAAGGACCAGAATGAGGGAGCAGGTCAAGTCATGCGGCTTTCAGTCAATCAGTTGAGCCATGGAGGGGAAATGTGTACTTTGAAATAACCTTAGTTATGGTAAGGAGGAGAAAACATTCCACTCAAATTACCTTCTAATTTGGGCTAAGTATTTGAACAATTCTTTGTATGCAGAATTGTGAGCTTAGGTGAGAGGAAAGTCTACTTCCAGTTTGATTCCTGGTATCCAAATGGATATCAGGTCAGTTGGGCAGGTAGAACACAATCCAAACGTTTTGGATAGGTTTCTTGACAATAATACATTGTCTCCTTGGATAGGCTCTCCTTCTGTTTTACTTCCCAGTCTTGTCTACAGCTCTGGCATTCTCGGGTAGCCTCTCATCCAAGTAGTAATCCTTTCTTATTCTGTTTCTGATCAGCCAAGGGTTTTTTTTTAAGATCAGCTAGTCAACTAGTGTTACTAGATAGGCTCTTGGAAATTCTAAAATCCAGTACCATTCATTGTAGAGAGATAAGGTAATTCAAAAGCCTAATAATTAAAATTGATATAACACAGAGTCCTACGTTCTAATAAATGCTTTTATCTGACTACACTTTCGGGTTTTCCAAAGAAGAGAAGAAATGCTCAGGCACAATTTCCATCCATCCCACTTGATTTTGTATGCTTTATGTACAATCCTTGGCACTGAAAATAATCTTGCTTATCCTTTCCTTATGGGAGGAGGCAGCAATTCAGCAGTGTTAAGTTCGACATCTTCAGGGACAGAGACTACACCCCTCATTGTAGAGCTAGGGAACCTCTGTGTCTAATGCTACCCATGTAAGGATTGTTGTTACTAGATTGAATGAACCAAGATGCTTCAATCGGTCTGAAGCCGCTTCCTCTCTTCATCCATTAACTTAACAAGCCCTTCCAAGAACCAGACCACTCTTAGCAGCACCCACCTTTGCAGGGGATGCAGTTGGGGGCCCCTCCGCTAAAAATCATCCATTTGAAAAGCACGTGGTCGCTGACATCCTCCTCCGTCCAGGCAGTGGTGAGCCTCCCTGTTTTGCAGCACTCTTCCTTGCTGAGACCGTTTTTGTAGAGGACCTGGCAGCGACCGTTCCTGGCTTGCCGGAGCCAGCAATTCCCAGCTAGTGCAGGAAGAGAAAGAGGGAGAGAGAGACGCAGCCAGCTCAGTGTCAGTTACCAGTGACCCAGACATAACACGTGCGGATTTCATTGACTTCTACTAGACTGTTTACTTTTATTTGTCCCGTTTCATAACCTGAAGCTACTCCTCTGAATCAAACGGAAGCACTGTTTCAACAACTTGATCAAACCCGTTCGACGCCTTGTTATTCCACCCGGGGAAGGTAGACAACTGCCAGCAATTTCAGAGGGGGGGGGGGAAAGAGGGGTTAATTGCGCACGGCAGGGTCTTGAAATAGACCTGGGGCATCAAAAGTGCGTGTATCTATGTGTGCGTGCGCGAGAAAGAGAGTTATTGTGATTGGCGAACCTGTCTTCGGTTCAGAACCATTAGCTGATCTCACCAACCCAGCTCCTCTGTTTATAAACAACCTAAACCGATAAACAACTTTTAACACTTAAAAAGAAGTTTGCACAATGAACTTAACGGGGAAATCTCACTACAACGGCTCCCACCCCCCCATCAATCCCGAGATGTAGGAGCGCCTGATTCTAGTAAGTATAAAGGACGGGTCGTTCGAAATATTTGAATTTCGCCTATTTCAGAGGAAAAGAGAGAAGAGAAAAGAAAAGAGAAAAAGCAGAGGGGGAATGGGCGTTCAAACTGCACACGCACTCCAGCAGCGATTTGCAGCTCTACCAATGGGGTAACCTAGAAGGACAAGTTGGCATGGACTTTATGGAGAAAACAGCAACCCACGCGCAATTACACACGCACACACTGACACCAACAACCTTGAGTCTGTCTGTTACTGTGGGAACCGAGCCAAAAACACTGATCTGACCTGCCGTCCTATTCCTTGAGATAATCTAGATAATTTTGTTGGAACCAGTTCTTCGTGAATCATCAGTCTGACCTCCAACAAATGCAGATCAAATCGAATTTGTTTCTTTACACCACAGGATGCCAGGCAGAACCGACACTGCTCTCATGCCCCAAATCTACTCATTTTAAGGTAGTAATGTCAGCAGTACCCAAGGGAACTATCAGTTAGGAAGTTCTTTTAATCTTGCTTAAAGTTACAATGATGTAACGTGAAAGATAAATTTATGGGTGGGATAGAACAATACATTGTGGACGTAATGTCACTAACCTCTCTCTCAGGCAACGCAAACCAATTGGGGCGGAGGAGACTATTTTCAGTTTCCAAAATGTGGGTTTCGTTTACTGTGCTTTAAACGAAGCCCAAAGTTGCAAATCCTAACCCTAACCCTTCACTCGCTTACCTGGAATGGAAGCAAGTTCCCCTGAACTGAAGGGGAGGGGGGATTTATTCTGGAAAGGCTCGTCTAGATTGGCGTCGCAGTTGTGAAACCCAGCCCTCCGAAGTTCATTCCCAGAGTGACATGAAACGAGGAGGCACAAAGAAAACCCTTCAAATGTAACAATCTCTTTTCTTCTCCCTTTCTCTCCCCCCAGCCCCCACGAACCCGCGCCCGGATTTGTGAGAACTGATGCGAATATCATTTTGCATCCGTAGAAGGAAGCGGGCTCAGTGATTTTTAGAAATGTAAATAGGCGGATAAATCGCAGGCAGGATGGAACCTCCTTGGTGGCCAAACTCGGAAAAGTTCTTAGCTGATGCTGGAAGTTTAAGCCAGGCAACAGCGACGCCAGCTTTTTAGAAAGCCCTTTCGAGCTAATGATGGAGAAGGTGATTAAGATGATAAGACTGGCGGGAAGAGGGATCCTCTGACCAGCGAATCGTGATTTCCCCCAGTCTCCGCATTCCCAGAAAGCCCCCAATGCAAAGCGATCCTAACTAAGCCAAGTTGGAAACCCCCGAGACTTCACTGGGAAGCTCTGCCTGAGTTTAGGACTGGAGCTTTAAACGCGTGGGGTGGGTTGAAGAAGGCAAAGGCGTCGGGTGAGCTAGAAAGGGAGGGCTAGAGGGACATACAGAGATTAGACAGAGGCACATCGGCAAGGAAATGTGTGAATTGTATCTTACCTTGTGCCGTTTGATCTTCTATGAAGTGGCAGAAAAACATCAGGAATAAAACCATGCCCGGAAAGATTCTCTGGTTTAACATCCTTAAATCACTTTTCCTCCAAGTGAAAGAGTCGAACGCAACCTCGAGTGGCAAGAGTCAAGGCGAGGGAAAGAAAGAGCGAGCACGCCCGTCGCACAGCCTGCTTATGATCGCTCTATCTATTGAATGAATGTCAGCCTCTGAATGCTGTCTGGCTTTAAATCGAATGGGGTCTTAGTTCTGCGGTGGGCGGTCTCCTAATGTGTGTGTATGTGTGTGTGTGTAGGGGGGGAGTATGAAAGAGGGAGGGAGGAAGGAGGGTGTGTGTGTATGCGCGCGCGCGTGTTCGGGTGGTGGGGGGAGATTTAAAAAACTTCAGCGTGAATCCCTTTCCGATTATTTGTCTCCAAAGGTGTGCGCGCACGCGCGTGGGTCCATCCACTGCTTTGGCTCACCTCCCCCCCTTCTCACCCTTTCCCGGGGCTTTGATCAAATCGACAGGAGAATCGCTGGGGCTTTGGCACCCAGAGGATCGGGAAGGAAGAAGTGGGTTTGCGCTGCCTGCCAAGTGGTGGGTTTTTAGGGGAACTGAGTGTGGGAACCCAAAGCCCAGGCTGCCCGCTTAAAGAGGAAGGAAGGAAGGAAGAGAAACGCTTTCTCCGCCGCAGGCGAGGCTGCTGGACGCGCGGAGACGCAGGCGAGACCCTTCCCTGCCAGGATTCCCGGGGCTGCTTTCGATTGGCAACCGCCAGCCTCACTTCGCTCCCGTGGGAGGGCAGAGGCGCGGCCCAGACTATCCCGCCGTGTTTCTCCCTCGCTCTCTCCCAGATCCCGTTGTCGGGGTCGAAGGTGCCGCGTGCTACCATTGCCGAGGGGGTCCCGCGACGGCATCTATAGTCTGTAGGGGCTGGGACATCCAGCGACCCACGCTTCTAATCCGGCGCGGAGCCGTCCCCTGTGCTCCCTTTGCCCCCGGGCGCCCTGCGAACGGGCTGCCTCTCTCCCCTCAGCTAGCCTTCGCACCCCCCCCCCCATCCCCGCCCAAATGTTGTGGCTACTCCTCGTAAATCTCCAACCCTCACACCTCCAAACAGTAGTTAAGTGTCTGGCGCGCCCGCATCTCCCTCTCTGGGACTCGTCAAAAACAAATCAGAGTTTAATGCCCGGTTTAATGTCCCGCGCGTTAGCCTCTTGACTCGAGGGCGTCTGGAGCGGGAGCGGGGAGGCGACGTAGGCGGTCCTTTTTCGCCTCAGAATGAAATAATAAGGATTCTCGGCTATTAGGAAGGACGCGCCTGGAGCGGGCCTAATGAACTTTTGCGGCGTTGCTCTATTAAGCGCCGTCTGGCAACTCTTCCCTTCTTTCAAGAGAGTTGGCGGGCCCGTTTCTCATAACAAATTTTTTGGCACTGCTGAATGAAACCGAATAGGCGATATTTCCTCTTTATACCAAAATGATTACTTAACGGGGAGGGGGGGAATTGGGGCGTGTGGATTCAAAAAGCCGCCTCTTTAAATAAAAACAATAAAATAGAAGGGGAGGAGGAGGAGGAGAGGAAGAGGAAGGCAAGGAAGAAGAAGGAGACTACTGCCTGGCTGCCTGCTCCAGAGCCCTATGCTCCCAGCCGTTACCAACAGGCAACTGACTGCAAATTATGCAGACAGAAATTCTTGCCTATTGCCAGGTCACGGTGCTTTCTTTCTCCTGAAGTCCGGGTGACCACCCCCCTCCTTCCCCTTCCCATTCAACCCGGTCTGCCCCCACCTTCCTTACTCTGGTCTCCCCAGTGTCTCTCTCCTCGCCCCCCCTCAAACGCCCCGCCTTGCAACTGCAAATAACTCAGTGATAACAGATTTTTTTCCACCAACTGCAGGAGATAGTGCTAATCTTTTAATAAAAGATCCCATTACAATAGGATCTGTCTGGACAGACTATAATAGATCTAGAAATACAGCCGTGCTAATATTAGAAGACAGTTGTTTGGGTGCCTCAGACTGCGCAGTAGTCCTAGCTTTGAAAATGGGCAAGAATCACAATACAACGCCCAGCACCCACAGTCAAAACCATTCACAACCAGACTGGTAAATGACTGATCTGTTCTTGCATTTTTTTGGAGGTGGGGGTATATTTTGTGCCTGGGGGAGACAGACATTGTGACCTTTCCTATCAAGCTCCAGGGCATTTTGATTACTTCAGAAGCTTCTTAGCAGTTTACATCCTTTTTTTCATCTGTCTCTCTCCCCCCCCCCCCCATTTAGTACCACTACTCTCCTCTCTTCCATGGAATATTAGCCTTAATGTGGGGTTCTTGGGCGCCCTCTTATGGTAGATGGCATTATCAATTAATAAGGGGAAAATAAAACCCACCACCCTTGTGCAGAAGTTATCACATTCCTGCCCCCAAAAGAATAAAAAGCAGTGGTAGGGTTTGAGATTTTGATATCCTAACATGGTTTGAAGTCCAACTCTTAACTTTCCCCAACAGAATGCAAAGAAGAAAAATGTACTCTGCAAGCCCTGGCTGATGACTTGTAAAAGTATTTCACTCTGCAGCAATAATGTCTTAATTTTCTGATTTCTCTTTATGAACCCCATTCCTAAATTGTTAGGGCTCAATGGCGAATGTTATGTATGGATTTTCTGTACTGTCTCCAAGTTCTCTTGATAAAGGCACTAAGAAGCAGTTTATGTACATCCCTAGACGTTTGTTATCAGGAGAGCAGCATGAGATGGAAAGTCTGCAAGTTATTCCAACTCTCCGTCACAGACAGTATAGACATGGCTTAAACACCACCTACAGCAGTGATGGCGAACCTATGGCACGCGTGCCACAGGTGGCACGCGGAGCTATATCTGCCAGCACGCGAGCCGTTGCCTAGCTCAGCTCCAGCATGCATGTGCGCGCTGGCCAACTGATTTTTGGCTTGCACAGAGGCTCTGGGAGGGCATTTTCGGCTTCTGGAGGGCCTCTGGGGGGGACGGGGGAGGGTGTTTTTGCCCTCCCCAGGCTCCAGGGAAGCCTCTGTAGCCTGGGGAGGGCAAAAAATGGGCCTACTGGGCCCACATTTCCATTTCCAGCCTCCAGAGGGCCTCTGGGGGGGCAGGGAGGCTGTTTTCGCCCTCCCCAGGCATTGAATTATGGGTGTGGGCACTCGCGCATATGCGATAGTGCACGCACATGCACTTTCGGCACCCGAGGAAAAAAAGGTTCGCCATCACTGACCTACAGTATATCTCTTTCCTGTTCCATCACCACCTCCAAATTTTCAATCTTGCCTAATGAAGAATTTTTGAAAGATTGCATGCTGATAAAATTATTGTTTTATAATATGTATCATCTTCAATATGGCTGTTTTTGCTTTACAGACATCGTCTACCTGCTTATTTGGAAGGAATCCCCTTGAAGTCAGTAAGGTTGATGTTCAATGAAGAATGCAGAAGAGATAGATAGATAGATGATACCGGTAGAAGATAGATAGATGTTAGAAGATAGATAGATAGATGATGATGATGATTTTAGATTTAGATTTATTATTAGAGTTGGAAGCGACCTTGTAGGTCATCTAGTCCAACCCCCTGCTCAAGCAGGAGTTCCTACCCAATTTGCAAATTTTAAAATAGTAATGTCAATAATCTTGCAAAGTAGAGTTATCATTTAGGAATGGAATTGGAATAATAAATAGGAGCTGCTTCATCTCTTTACTTGATTCTTTTGTTCATTTTTTAATTTTGCTATGGCAGTCTGTCACAAACAATAATAAAACTTAAAAGCCTGTTTAACATTTCATTCATTAACTTAGGCAAGGTAAATTTGTAAATTCCAGCAGGTGAAATCGGAGTTTTTCCCACATTCCTTATCCATTATATCACTGTTGATCAGTTTTTGATCCAGTTCTACAAGGACTCTTTACCTTCTTATGTTCATATGGACAAATGGAAAAACAATAAAGAGCCATCATGGCCCACAGAAAATAAGACCCCTCTGCACATTCCAGTTTCTAGCTTGGTGCTTTAAACCTCTACACCAAATTGATTTTATTGTTAACATACTAATATCCACCTTAAATCTAACCACCCTAGAATGAAAACCATTGCCTTCTCTTTTACTGTTTTGGCTTCTGGAATAACTTTCCGCAGCCTGAAACCTACCTGATATGGTGCATATGGAACTTTCTGCCTCCATCTGGTGGGCTTTCTGGGAGCCATAATCCCAATACATCAGCAGGTTGATGAAAATGAAGTTAAATGTTCAAGTTTGCCTCTCCCTCAACATTAGGGAGGCATTGTATTTTATATTTTTGTAGTATTTTATTATTCTTTTGTTTGTCAACCACAAAATGCAAATTACAGTAAAACCCACTCTAGATGCAATTGTCCAACAGGAGACAAGCATGTCACTATTAGACTGCATCTTCTCCCTGAAAAGGAAGCTTGTTTGAGAAATTTATACATTTTAATATGTCTGGCTGGATTGTGAGAAAAATACAAGAAAGACAAAGTTTTGTGGGAAAAAAATAAAGTGGAATCATAGCCAATATTTCTTTATGAGGAACCTTATTGTTGGAAGTTAATTAGCATTGGCTTTAAGAAACAATAAGGATTTTCTGCCCAGCTGTATTACGACTTACAACAGCGTGACAATTGTTGTTGGAAAATTCTGTTTCCTTGGCACTTTCCTTGAGATTGGTTATATCTTGTTTTGCTAAGAACAGTTTGCAAACATGAGGTGTTCTTTTTGAGAGCAGAAGGTAGGCAAATATTTCTGCACACTTGTAGAAATTCCAGAGGCAGCTAGGAAGTTATTTTCTTCTTAGGAGAATTTATCTGAATTTGCTTAGTAATATTTGCCACAAATGTGATTCCTCCCCCTTTTCATCCATAGTAATTAAATCAAAAACCAAGGTAGGTAATCTTTGGATTATTTAATTGTGGGTGGTGGGAAGAGTGCAGAGGCAATTATGTTGGATAGAGGCAATGATATAAAGTAGATGAAGGTTTGTCACTTGCAATGAGATTAAAATCTGGCTTCCCCCATTTTAGGCTTTCAAACAATATGAAAACCATTTTGGAGTTTATCTTACAGATTTATGTTTCCTTCTTCATATACTGAAAACCAAACTACTGATTGTTTGGCAGCATGATGGGGGAGGGGGGGGAGGAGGTTACAGAGTCCTCAGATGAAGGGATACTAGTAATCCTTGACTTACAACCATTTGTTTAGTGACTATTCTCTTACAATACTAGACAACACAGTATCAACAGTAGAGACCTTCAAATTTCTAGTTTCTATTATATCTCAAGACCTAAAATGGTCACCTAACATCAAAAAGTCATCATAAAAGCACAACAAAGAATGTTCTTTCTGCGCCAACTCAGGAAGCTCAAACTTCCCAAGGAGCTGCTGATACAGTTCTACAGAGGAATTATTGAGTCTGTCATCTGCACTTCTATAACTGTCTGGTTTGGTTCTGCAACCCAACAAGACAGACACAGACTTCAGAGGATAATCAGAACTGCAGAAAAAACAATTGCTGCCAACCTGCCTTCCATTGAGGACCTGTATACTGCACAAGTCAAAAAGAGGGCTGTGAAAATATTTACCGACCCCTCGCATCCTGGACATAAACTGTTTCAACTCCTACCCTCAAAATGATGCTATAGAGCAGTGCACACCAAGACAACTAGACACAAGAACATTTTTTTCCCAAATGCCATCACTCTGCTAAACAAATAATTCCCTCACCACTGTCAAACTATTCACTAAGGCTGCATTACCTTCTCACCTATCACCCATTTCCTCCCACTTATGACTGTATGACTGTAACTTGTTGCTTGTATCCTTATGATTTATATTAATATTGATTGTTTCCTGATTGCTTATTTGTACTTATTTGTACCCTATGAGTACAATACATTAAGTATTGTACCTCATGATTCTTGACAAATGTATCTTTTCTTTTATGTACACTGAGAGCATATGCACCAAAGATAAATTTCTTGTGTGTCCAATCACACTTGGCCAATAAAGAATTCTATATTCTATTCAAAATTACAAAATTTTGTTGTATGACCGATCCTCACACATGATCCTCACAACATCCCTACAGTTACGTGATCAAAATGTGGAAGCTTGGCAACCAACATGTGTTAATGATGGCCGCAGCATCCTGGGATTATGTCATCACCATTTGTAACCTTCCCAAAGGACTTTCGACAAGCAAAGTCAATGGAGGAAAGCTGAATTTGCTTAACAATTACATGATCCATTTAACAACTGTGATTTTCTTAACAACCATGGCAAAAATGGTAATAAAACTGGGCACAACTCATTTACAAACTGCCTTGCTTAGCAACAGAAATTCTGGTTCCAATTCTGGTCGTGAGTCAAGGGTTACCTATACTTCAAATTGTAGAGTGTTCAAATATGACGGATATGAGTCACATATCCTAAGTTATAAGATGTCATATTTTGTTCTGACTCAGTTCATTGACTAGTTTCAAGCGATTATGGTTTCTAGGCCATAATTGTGATTTAGCATTACATGTGGCCGCCTTAACCATAAGGAATTGCTTTCAGACTGTCCAGCAATAACAAAGTTAAAACTGAAGGATACATACATACATACATACATACATACATACATACATACATACATACATACATAATACATACATACGGTGGTGCAGTGGCTCAGTGGTAAAGACGTAGTGGACTTGTTGGCTGGAAAGCCAGAAGCTCAGATTTGAGACCCAAGCTCCATGTGACAGGGTGAGCGCCCATCCTCGCCCTGGCTCCTGTCAACCTAGCAGTTTGAAAGCATGCAAATGCGAGTAGATAAATAGGTACCACTACGTTGGGAAGGTAACAATGCTCCATGATATCATGCTGGTCACATGACTACAGAAATGTCTTCGGACAGAGCTGGCTCAATGGTCTTGAAACGGAGATGAGCATTGCTCGCTATGGTCAGCAACGACTAGTTGAGTAAAATCCACAGAGACTCCTTTCTTTACTACACACACACACACACACACACACACACACACACACACACACACACACACACACACACACACACACACTTTATATTGAAACCAAATTATTCGGGAATAAGACACTTTTCTATTTGAAATGTGTTTAATGTGTGCCTTGACGGGCTCCATTTCCATTTAACATTTCCTCTAATACTCTGAATGATGCTGTACTCCAGGTGTTACAGGAAATTTTAAATAGTCCACATATCAGTACTGATGGCCACTGCTGGAATATTGAAGACCTGGTTGCCAGATGACATATGACTATTTTAATTGCACTAAGATAAAGTGACCAGATATATATTTTTTAAGCGGGACATTGACGGGGGGCGGGGCCGCCTGGACGCTGCCATTTGAGTTTTGCCCTCTGCGCATGCGCAGAACGCTGCGCATGCGCAGAGGGCAAAAGGACGCAAATGTCGGCGTCCAGGTGGGTGGGTGGGGGAGGCGGGAGGCCTTTCCTCGCCTCCCGCCTCCCCGCTTCGGGAGCCGGCAGTGGCTTGGGCTGGCTCCAGATCTCCTTTCTCCCCCTGTCACTCCAGCAGCCCAGCGCTGGCGGAGGGGGAGCAGGAGAGCCCGGTGAGCAGGAGAGCGAACAAAAGTGATTCCGACCGCGGAGCAGAGATGCCCGGTGAGCGGGGCGAGAGGTGCGGGGATGGCAGTGCCGCCACTGTACGTCCTACCTGGGACTTTTCCCGGTAGCTCCAGTCGCGTTCCTTGCTAATTAGCACCCAGAGCAGAGCAGCCTCTTCCAAAAGATAACGTCTCACGATCTTTTGGGAGGGGCTGCTCTGCTCTGGACGCTATTAGCAAGGAACGCGACTGGAGCTACCAGGAAAAGTCCCAGGTAGGACACGCGCCCCGCCCTGCCCCGCCCGCCCTGCCCCTTTTGCTGCGGCACACTTGGCATGGCCTCATGGCACACCAGTGTGCCGCGGCACACCAGTTGGGGAGCACTGTGACCAGACATCCCGCTGTTTCGGCATTCTTTCCAAAAAAGCGTGACTTTTTGGAAAGAATGCGGGACGCGGGACACACGCTTGAAAAGCGTGTCTGTCCTGCCAAAAGCGGGACGTCTGATCACCTTACACTAAGAAGAGGAACCTACTGTCTAGATTCATCATTTGAGAGCTGCTACTCAGGAAAGTGCTATAAATGTTTCATTCTATTAGAGTATCTCCCAGGGGTCAAAAAGTATAAAAACACTTTTTCATTATACTTTTAAAAGGTGATGGAGGTGAAGGAAATGATTAATGGATGCATTTCCAGCACATTGTGACATTCTTATCATATGAGGAGATTCCAAGGTATATCATCTATACCGGGAATGTATGCTCCTCCCATAGCAATGTTCCATAAGATCAGGGTGAATCATGACCCCAGGTTCCTTATTATGGCTTCTCCATTGGCAGGAATAGAACATAGCTCATGATAAAATACAGGTAGTCCTCGACTTACAACAGTTCATTTAGTGACCGTTTGAAGTTACAACGACACTGAAAAAAGTGATTTATGACCATTTTCACACTTATGATCATTGTAGCATCCCCATAGTCATGTGATTTACATTTAAATGCTCGACAACTAGTTCATATTTATGACAGTTGCAGTATCCCGGGATCATGTGATCACATTTTGCATCCTTCTGACAAGCAAAGTCAATGGGGAAGCCAGATTCACTTAACAACAGCCTTACTAACTTAACAACTACAGCGATTCACTTAACAAATGTGGCAAGAAAAGTCATAAAGTAGGGCAAAACTCACTTAACAAATTTCTCACTTAGCAACATCAATTTTGGGCTCTATTGTGCTCGTAGGTCGAAGACTACCTGTATATATTCTCCTTATGCAGAGTTGTGTAGAGATTTGTAGGAACCAAAATAGGGTCAAAGTCATAGATTAGAGTCCAGAGGTCTTCAAACTTGGCAACTTTAAGACTTGTGGACTTCAACTCCCAGAATTCTCCAGCCAGCTATGGAGAACTCCAACTTGTGGAGTTGAAGTCCACAAGTCTTAAAGTTGCCAAGTTTGAGGAGCCCTGGATTAGACCTTCTATCTAATCTAAGTATTTCTGATGCTATTAATGATCTGTTTAGCAAATAGATGATTAGATCATACATTGTAAAAAGAACCATGGCAAAGTTTAACCTCAGCTTCATTTTTGCACTGAATTTTCCAAAGCTGTTCTGGAAACAATTGGTCATACTTCATGTCTCAGCGGACAATTGAAATGTTATGCTGTTGAGGAAAATGAATTATCTTATTTTTTAAAAAAATTGTTTTAGAGAAATATTGATGCATTGATTTAGAAATTCCAGAGAATTTCTCCCTCTCTTCCCTTTCTTAGGAGTTCTGTAACCAAAAGGCTATGACAAACTTTACTGTGCTGGCTCCAAAACTCTCTATCGCTTTGTAGTGGCTTTATTAGACCAGCTGTCTCTTTTCTGTATTTGGTTCATCATGAGCCAAAGGAAGCACTGAGAGGGGGTGCCATGTCTGTGACCTTAAGCACAAGCAGCCTCTTGTGCAGCCTCGTGAAGCTTTGAGGACTATGGTGACTGTGTGTGGTTAGACAAATGCTTTATGTGGATATAGTTAAAAGGGCTCGGGAGCAGGTGACATTCCCAAATGCTTCTAAATAAATCTGCACATGTTGTATAAGGTCAAACTTGCCCATGCTTGGGGTTTATTGGAAGCTCAAATAGTAATAACAGACTCTTGTGTCCCTACTTGAGGTCATAGATTTGGACACACATTGTTAACACTGAGACAGTGGAGGAAAATATGAACACGCTGGAATCTTGCAAGAGGCTAGTGAAGCCTTTTGCCCCAAGAAATACCAAATCCTATCACAAAATAAGAAAGAAGTGATGGGGGAGCAGAATAAAAGATTTTAAAATCCAAGAATTAGGGATGTACAAAAGTAAATGTTTTAATGTGACATTTTTCTTGGTTTTGTTGATGAACTCTCATTGTTTGACATTTTACAGCAAACACTACGATGTCCCTCTTTTGAATAGGGATCTGGGGTGGGTTCCAATTTTTTTTACTACCACTTTTTGGGCGTGGCTTATTTTGTGGGCATGGCTTGATGGTCATGTGACGGGGTGGGAGTGGCTTGCCAGCCATGTGACTGGGTGGGAGTGGCTTGGCAGCCATGTGACAGGGTGGGAGTGGCTTGGTGGCCATATGACAGGGTGGGAGTGGCTTGGCAGTCATGTGACTGGGTGGGAGTGGCTTGGTGGCCATGTGACCAGGTGGGAGTGGCTTGGCAGCCATTGACTGGGTGGGAGTGGCTTGGCAGTCATGTGACTGGATGGGAGTGGCTTGGTGGCCATGTGACAGGTGGGAGTGGCTTGGCAATCATGTGACCAGGTGGGAGTGGCCAAGTCAATGTCACTGAATGCTTTGCCCCAATGAATGACCTACAAAAAGAAGATATTAAAAAAAGGAAAACATTTTGTGCACTTACTACTTAAATAAGAATAAAATAAGTACACAAAACAATAAAAGAGCTACTTACAGAAGGAAGATGACTGTCCTGCCGGTCTTCAACACCACCAACTGACCACCTTGCTCCAATGACATGCACAAAGAAGAGACACAGAAAGGAAGACTTTAATTGCATGCACTTACACCTTACATAAGAATAACACAATCAAAGAGATACACTCAAGTACTTACTTGTGTTATTGCTTTGGTGGTTCAAGATGTTTCCACATCACTACTTCGTTTGGGGCTCCTCAGATGCAGTTCTCTTAATCTTCACTCATGGATCATCAGCCCTGTGATTTTCTTTGAGCCAGTTTCTGACTGTAGGAAATGGGTCCCATCTTTCCACAGGCATGCCAATGACGCTTTTTGTCATCAAATTACTAATGTTTTGAATAGTTAGGCAGGTTCTTTGTTCTGAACATATATGAGGTTCATTTTTGAGAACCCCCATCCCGCCTCTGCTGAACTAACAGCAATTGTCCTGATAATATCTCTAGCTTTTTTGACAGTGTCAGGAATTTTATAGTTTTTATAATTTCGTAGTGTGGATTTTTAGTACGTTTTCCAAAATTTAATTTAATTTAATTTAATTTAATAAACGTTCTTATAGGCCGCCCAATCCCGTGGGACTCAGGGCGGCGTACAACAGGATAAGAAACGTACAATAAAAACAATTATCAAAGTTTAAAAATTAAAAAGCATAATAAAAACAATTATAAAAACAACATTCATGGGGGGAATCTGATCTTCCTATTCACCCCACCTGCCGGAAGAGCCAAGTTTTTATGGCTTTACGGAAGGCCAGCAGGGTGGGGATAGTCCGGATCTCTGGTGGGAGTTGGTTCCAGAGGGATGGGGCTCCCACAGAGAAGGCTCTCCCCCGTGGCCCCGCCAACCGACATTGTTTGGCCGATGGGACCCGGAGGAGGCCCTCTCTATGGGACCTAACCGGTCGTAGGGAGGTATGTGGTAGGATGCGGTCCCGAAGGTAACCTGGCCCTGAGCCATGTAGGGCTTTAAAGGTAACGACCAACACCTTAAATTGCGACCGGAGACTAATTGGCAGCCAATGCAGCTGGCGAAGGATAGGTGTTACGTGGGTGTATCTCGGTACACCCACTACAGCTCGCGCAGCTGCATTCTGTACCAGTTGGAGTCTCCGGATGCTCTTTGAGGGTAGCCCCATGTAGAGCGCGTTACAGTAAAAAAATCTCTGTAGTCATTCAAATAAATTTCATAATTAAACATTTTGCTAAATTCAAGCAATCCTTCCTCTGCTTCTGCCCATGGAACGACTACATCTGCAATGTTCCAGTAATCCGGCTCCAAATATGTGAGAAATTATAATTTGTTTGTGTCTGGCAATTGGCTACCTGTTTTTAGGTGTTTGTAATCCATCAGCCTTTTCTTCAAATTGGTGATGATGCTTTCCAAAAGTTTTTCACGAGGAAGTGCAACAAATAGTTGATTGTTAACAAATTTTATATTTTGGAAGGTTTCTGAAGTTATCATTCCGTCAACCTTTTTTTCATATGGGCCCTTTCCCCGTCTAAGCACTTCAAATGTTTTAATTGATCGCAATACTAATTTTTTGGCCTTGATGATGTCTGCCTTTTTCCCTTGCAGGGCATTTGACAGAAGAGAAATCTCATTTAGAATGTCAATCATGAGGGTCAAATCAGTGAAAAAATTTAATTTTCAAGACGGGCAGCCATGCCTGGGTATTTTTCATTGCCCAGAAAAAACTGATGTAGTGCTAGATAAGCACGCCACACAGCTAGGGTTGACCTTAAACTACAGGCGGCCCATCTTGGTCCCAAAACTCTGCCAATCTTCACGATTTGAATGCCCAGTTGTTGAAACATTTGGAAAAGTTCCACCTGGCTCTTGCAGGATTTATGGAAAGTGGTGTGTATCTTGTCAAGGAATATTTTGAAGTGGTTCAGTTGTTTGATGTCCTTTATGGAGTCATCCAGCACAAGTTGGAGGCAATGGTTCAAGCAGTGCCAGATTATAATGTTTGGGAACTCTTTAGCTATTCTGGTGCTGACTCCAGATTTTCTCCCAAGCATAACGCTGGCACCATCGGAGCAGAATGCTATTAAATGCTTTCGCAGATATTCCATAGTAAACCCAACTTTATGTAAGCTTCCCATCACTGAAGAACATATGGTCTCCGCATCTTGTTTGTCCAATTCCACCAGCTCAACGAAAATGGTTGTTGGGCATTCTGAATCCTCGACTTTTACAAAAACTATCACGACTGCTTTCATTGATAGCATTGAGGCTTCGTCAATTATTAAACACACTTTCAGATTCTTTGCAATAATGCTTTTAAACATGGTAGTTTTAATGTCCTTTGCAATAAAATCAACTATTTTCACTGCAGATCTCTGTGAATGCAAGCCTACTCCCACATCTACTCCAATTCTACTTAGCAAATTTACCTGTGCTTCAATGTCTGAGAATGGTTTACATTTTTGTGCCCGAAATTAAACTCTATAAAACGATGTTTTAGGTTCATGTTTTTCATTTGCCTTCTCCATTGCTTTTTTAATAGCATCCTGCTCCCGTTGTTCAACACTCTCTCTGCAAAGGGCGTGTGATTTTGATTTAAAATGTTCATTCATTTTTTTCCTGAGAGATGCTTGCTGCACCTCATTTGTCCTTCCTGCCACGATTTTGAAATTTTTTCATTCTCTGGAAACATGAACACCTTTCTCTAATGAGAACTCGTATTTCTCACAGTACACACAACCTAATTTTTTGTCTGACACTGCCAGCCCATCATACTTCTCCTGGAAGTTTCTATATTGCTGCAAACTCCAGCAGTCAGGAAGTTTGGAAGATTTTCAGTTGAGGAGATGGACTTGCTGCTTTCTCTCACTTCAAGTGGTGGAAGCGGTGTTGCAGGTGTTACTGGTGTTGCTGGTGGTATTGGTGTTGCTGGTGTTGCTGGTGTTGCTGGTGGTGCTGGTGGTGACTGTTTTGGATCACCTGATTGTGCCTGTCTCGGTTTCTTTGTGTAGAAATCTTCACACACTGTTGCCTCTTCTTCATCCTGTTAAATAATACTAACTGCAAAAGAAAAATAATAATATTGTGGCTTGGACTCGATTGTAGTTGTAAGCTGAGGACTAAAGGTAACAGAAGGGATCTCTGTTTTCACCCAATAATGTGCCATCTTTTCAGGAAGAATGTCCCTCAACAAACAGGAAAGATATAGTTTTTCATCTAAGAAGTTAGATCAAGAAGAATGAATGTCATAGGTATATTCACAGAGCAATACAGATTTCTTTTTCTGAAATTTATTCCTCAGTTTAAAAAACAGGAATATATGAATTAGATTCAGTACTTAGATCAGTCCAAGTAGCTATTCAAGAGTTAGTGGTGTCATGGTTAGAAGTAATGGAAAAGCAAGATATGGATTTAAAATCAGAAATATTCTTTTGGGTATTTCAACAATACATATTTAATTTTACACATGTTAACAGATGCTGGAATTGTGTTTGCACAACAGTGGAAAAACAAATCTATGAAAATGAATAAAGAAAATATTACAATGTGCAGAAATGAATAAATTGACAATTAAAATCAAGGAGAAGTCTTTGAATACTTTTTAACGTGGGATTTGTTTTATCAATCGCTAACAAACAGAAACAGAAGTTAGAAATCTAAAAGTGTGAAAGAAAACACCAATTATGGTGTAAGGAAAGGTCACTAAAACGTATAAGCAAATATTATTAGTATTTGATCATTATTAATGTGTAGATAACTGCAGGACATTACACACACATACCCAAACTATGACAGCACCAGGAAAACACCAAAAGAATAACAACAGTTCCCCCCCCCCCAAACACCAGTTTTTCCCCTAGGGATTGGAAAGACAAAACCACTGGAATAAAAACCATCAAGGCATTGTGGAAAGTATTAGCATATAGAACAGTGCCAGAAACCTCACAGAACCAGAAACCACCAAAAAACAGTGCCAAGAAAGCCCTCCCCCCTTTAAGAAAACCTCAGGGAAAAGCACCAGCTAAATTCTTAAGTACACCCATTAAGACAAGGGGAATTAGAAGGCTAAAAATAGCTCACCTGGAACTCCCCTTTTCCTGTTTCCTGACAGAACTAACCCCCAGGATAGGAAAGACAAAAGACCTGGGACCAAGATTAACCTAGGAATACAGGAAAACAAAAGCAAGGCAATCAGAAACCCATCAAGCTGCAGGAGCTCACAAAGCCACACACAGATGAACATATGAAAGCAGCCATGGAGTAACATAAAAGCTGATTGCTGCAAGAAGCAATTACCTCAAAAACCAGTTATCACACAGAAGCACACAAAATTATCAGACATTTATTTATTTATTTATTTGTTCAAATTTATATGCCTCCCAACTCCCAAGGGAAATGGTGTAGGGTCTCCTGCTTGAGCAGGGGGTTGGACTAGATGACCTAGAAGGTCCCTTCCAACTCTGTTAATGTTAATGTTAATGTTTTGTTTTGTTTTTTTTTAAAAAAGAATAGTACAGGTTATTTTCCACTAGGTAACAGTATTGTACCAAAATCTCACAAACCATGGGCCAAAGGTGTTCAAACTTGGCAACTTTAAGACTTCTTGACTTTAATTCCCAGAATTCTCCAGCCAGAACCCACCCCTGATCTGGAGGTACCTTTTTCCCTATCTATCTACTTGTATAGCCATTTCCAGAAGGTGGTGCTGAGGGATTATTGCTCTGTTCTTCAGCAGTTAAACCTCGAGATTTTAGTATATTTCCCATATAATCTAGCATCTTTGTGAAGAAGCTCTCTAGATCAAAGGGACGGGTCTCTAGATCAAAGAAGAATCATGAGTCAAACATGACATCCAAATTTACCTTTTTTCTTTCATCCAATCCAGGTGAGGCAATGTATAATATGAATCCAGAGCTAAATTAGTTCATGGACTGGAGATCAGCCTGTATAAACTGTAGCTTAGTTTAGAAAAGATAAGAGCTACCATTTTTGCCATAGGTGTCCACTGCTAACCACAATAAGAAAGTGAATTTATGCAAACAATGGCATCTGGAAGCAAACTCCACCCTTTTTACTTCATTCCTAATAACAGGCACAGTTACCTTAGTCTTGAGTTTGCATTGTGATTATTTTTCACCATCAATACCCTCATCTCATTCTTGCCAAGGATGCTTATGCTTATCATTGGGATGGGTCATTAATACAGCTGAATGACATTCAAACTCTTTGGGGGAAGTTTTCATTTTCCTTGATATTCGGGTGCAGTTCTTGTGGTGCTAAGAATCCATCTTTATCCTAGGACAGTGATGGCGAACCTTTTTTTCTTTGGGTGCCGAAATAGTGCGTGTGTTCACTATTGCATGCGCGTGCGTGCCCACACCCATAATTCAAAGCCCCTCACTTGCCCCACCCCCCTGCACATGCGTGCGTGACCCCCCCACTCCCCCATTTCCTGACTTCAAGTGGGCCTGGTGGGCCAGTATTTCACCCTCCCCAGGGTCTAGGGGCTTTCTTGGAGCTTGGGGTGGGCGAAAACGTCCCCCCCGCCACCCTGGAGGCCCTCCAGAGGCCAAAATCACCCTCCCAGAGCCTCCGCGCGAGCCAAAAATCAGCTGGTGGGCACGCACATGCACACTGGAGCTGAGCTAGGGCAACAGCTCGTGTGCCGGCAGATATGGCTCTGCGTGCCAGCTATGGCACCCGTGCCATAGGTTCGCCATCACTGTCCTAGGAGGTGTAAGCAGCCTTGATGTCTGGAAGCACATTTTATTAGCTAAAATAAGTGCTATATTTCCATTTGGAAAAGTTTAATAATCCTATCTACAACATACTGAGTAATCAGTATGTTTACTGATTACATACTTGTGATCCACAACATACTTGTGGAGATGGACTATCAGACAATAGATAGTACCAACTGTCTATTCTCTGGTAGTCCAGTTCTCCAAGTATGGATTTCTCAATCTGGTGTACATGGGATTACTTTGAAAATAAATTGAAATCAGATCAAAAAAGAGCTTCTAGGTTGCTAACTGGGGCTGACTGATATGATTGTATGATTTCAACACTTCCTCAATGATTCTACCTTCCATTTCTGAGATTACTTTGAAACACCTACTGCAGATATCAACAGTTTTACATTTCTTGTAGCAAGAGTAATCTACACTTTCTTGCTCTGCCCTGCTCTGCTCTGCTCTGCTTTGCTTACCTGTATGTCTCACCTAAGTGACTCCAGGTAGTTCACAAAGTTGTTTTTGGGAGGTGGCCCTGCCAATTAAGGTAAGTACTAAGGAAGGAGGTTTTCTGGATGGTGGTATGCAAATTATGAAAAACCCTCTCCCTTTAAGATGTGCCCCCTAGTGCCCACATTGTCACCTTTCTGACAAAGATGCTTCATTTCCCAGCAATGCCCATTTTTTTATGTTATTGTGGTGATGTTTGAATTTGTTGACTTTGTAATGTATTGCTTCTTCTTTTTTTAGATTTAGGTAATGTATTCAGAGTAACTTTATTAATGTGTGGAATCAAACATAATTTGTCAATTTTAAATTTAATTTAATGTTACTTATTATTTTTGTGTTTTTTTAAAAAAAATAAACCTAGAATCTCCTCTAGGCAAGATGGGTGGCATATAAGTTGAATAAAATGAATAAGTACAGTACAGAAAACCAAAGTACATTTAGGATGAATTCCAAGTGGCCCTTCCAATGGAACGACTTTTGCCAATGCAATGGAAAGATGAGTGATTTCCGCTCTATCAAGCAGCCTGTTGCAAGGGGAATTTGCTGGATCAGATTTCAAAAGAGCACAGAGCACAGAGAGAAAAGAAAAGCTCCATTGCAATGTAGAATGTCACCTTTTACTTACAAATGAGATATGACTCAGGCATGTGGCTCACTCTAAAGGCCACGCTTGCTTTTCAAATATTAGAACCATGGTTACATTCATATAGACTGTCTAAAATGTACATTGTGAATAATGGGAAAAAACTTATATCAGAAAATATATACAGCCTCTGCAGATCACCAAAGAGCAATTACAGGGTGTAAATACAGCTGTTGGAATAAAACAAAGGGAATTCAGTTCTAAATTCCGAGTCAGTCACAAAGCTCAGTGGATTTCTTGGGGCAAGTAATGGTCTCTCAGTCTGATCTACTTTCATGATATGGTTGGTGAGCTCATATTGAGCCTGATGGTGAGAAGAACTGGATGCTATCTTCAGCTCATCAGAGTAGAGGAAAGATGGGATTCAACGGTGAGTGGACAACTCTGTGATCTGTTAGATCATCCTTTGAGAGAAAGGTAGTGCAGTTTGATGGGACCAGAATCCGGGGTGAAATCCAGCAGGTTTTGACAGGTTCTGGAGAACCGGTAGCGGAAATTTTGAGTAGTTCGGAGAACCTGCAAATACCACCTCTGGCTGGTCCCAGAGTGGGGTGGGACTGGAGATTTTGTGATATCCTTCCCCCGGGAGTGGGGAGGGAATGGGATTTTGCAGTATCCTTCCCCTGGAGTGGGGTGGAAATGGAGATTTTGCAGTATCCTTCCCCTGCCACGCCCACCAAGCCATGCCCATCAAGCCACACCACGCCCACCAAGCCACGCCCACAGAACCGGTAGTAAAAAAATTTGGATTTCACCATTGACCAGAATGTACATTAAATTTTAAGTTGACCATTTTTTTACCCCAACACTGGACAGTCCAATGATCATCTAAGAAGAGTATATCATAAATATAAAAATAATTGTAATGGAAATGAACTTCGACAATAAGTCAAAATTTGTTTACCTAAAAGGATAAACAGGATGGGCAAAAAAGCAATGAGAGCAAGAGTGACTACTCATTTCCTGATGGCTTCCCAGTTGACTGTGCTTGTAGGAAGCTGGCAGGGAGCATTGGAAATCACAATCACGTGACTATGGGGATGCTGCACAGGTGACAACTTTCTGAATAAAATGATCTTTGTATCATGGAAATTTTAATTCCACAGGAGTAGTGAGTCCGGGTTTTTAATGCATTCTTTAAGTTAGCAGATTTTAGGTATCTTGACTCAAAGTTGTGGCAAGTTAATTAACCAATTGTGCTCATGGGGTGGATGGGTGGGTGGGGTACAAACAGACAAACAGACAAACACAACGAGAGTTTTAGTAGTATACAGAGATAAATTGGGAAAATTATAGCTTTCTTTGCTGACTTGCATACTTAATGGTAATCAGGCCTTGTTACTGAACAATATTTAATTTAATTTAATTTAATAAACGTTCTTATAGGCCGCCCAATCCCGTAGGACTCAGCATAGATAAGAAATGTACAATAAAAACAGTAAAAGCAATTTAAAAGATAAAAACATTATTTTAAAAAACATTCATTCATGGGGGAATCTGATCTTCTTTTTCACCCCGCCTGCCGGAAGAGCCATGTTTTTACGGCTTTACAGAAGGCCAGTAGGGTGGGGATAGTCCGGATCTCTGGTGGGAGTTGGTTCCAGAGGGATGGTGCACCCACAGAGAAGGCCCTCCCCCGTGGGCCCACCAACCGACATTGTTTGGCTGATGGGACCCGGAGGAGGCCCACTCTGTGGGACCTAACTGGTCGTAGGGAGGTATGTGGTAGGATGTGGTCCCGGAGGTAACCTGGCCCTGAGCCATGTAGGGCTTTAAAGGTCAAAACCAACACCTTAAATTGTGACCGGAGACTAATAGGCAACCAATGCAGCTGGCGGAGAATGGGTGTTATGTGGGTGTATCTCGGCACACCCACCACAGCTCGTGCAGCTGCATTCTGTATCAATTGGAGTCTCCGGATGCTCTTTGAGGGTAGCCCCATGTAGAGCGCGTTACAGTAGTCCAGCCGTGAGGTGACAAGGGCATGAGTGACCGTGAGCAAAGCCTCCCTCTCCAAGTAGGGTCACAATTGGTGCACAAGATGGATCTGTGCAAAGGTCCCCCTAGCCACAGCTGAAAGATGTTGCTCCAATTTTAGCTGTGGGTCTAGGAGAACACCCAAATTGCGAACCCGTTCTGAGGGAGTCAATTTTTCTCCCCCGAGAACCAAGGAGGGACAGTCGACATAGTCCCTGGGGGGCAATATTCAGAGCCACTCAGTCTTGTCAGGGTTGAGCTTGAGTCTGTTCACTCCCATCCAGACCCTCACATCGTCCAGGCAGTGGCACATTACATCAACTGCTTCACTGAACTGACACGTTTATATTAAATAAACTACATTATGCAATTGAGGAATGGTATACTTTACATATACATGTCTGATATACTTTACATTATGGAGAGATGGAGGGAGGGAGGGAGGGAGGGAGGGAGGGAGGGAGAGAGAGAGAGAGAGAGAGAGAGAGAGAGAGAGAGAGAGAGAGAGAGAGAGAGAGAGAGAGAGAGAGAGAGAGAGAGAGAGGTGGGGCGAGGGGAAGAAATGAGATACCCAATATATATATATATATATAAAAAACATGTTTGTGTTTCTTTCATCACTGCATATATAGTATGATCATGTACTGTATTTACAAAGCATAAGACAAGGTTCATGAAATCATGGGAAGGGAGAGGAAGTACCAGAATTAACCTACATTAGGTATAAGAAGGACTGAACCATCTAGCTGACAGATAATTATTAACCTTTTTTTAGTGACTTCATCCTAGTAGGCAATAAAGATTTGTATCCAGCCATAGCATGTCATGTATATAGGAGTTTTCACAGTCAAAGAACTGTAGGCAAGAGTTGTGCTGAGATAAATGCTGGGTTCTTGCTGGTAAGATTGACAGCTTTTCTGTGTAGGCAGAATTTCCTTCAATTTCTCTTGCAAAGCTGTTTTACAAACTACAACTGGCAAGTGTAGTATACAATTCACAAAGTGAAGTTCAGCCCCAAATCCAGTCAATTCAGCTACTTCTCTTCCAGTGTGCACGAGGACCATGAGGTTTTCCTTTAGGAAAACCTACTGCACGTTTCTCAGTTGCAATGCTTTATTTCTGAAGGAACCTTTGATCTTATATTTGAATATTTAATCAAGCAAACAGTTCCTTCCAACACGACGATTCTGTAGAATAATAAAAATAACAATCTTATATGTATTATATCAAACGATCAGTGCAAGACTACTATTCGTGTCATCGCACTATCATAGGGTATGACTACTGAACTTCTCCTTAGGTTATTGATTCTTCCTTACAGAAATTTACAAAAGAAAATGCATTGAACTAAGGGGATTGAATGATGCTACTAGAGGAATTCCCCCCCCCAATTCCTAAATAAGTGTGTTCCATGGTAACTAATAACAAGTGCAAAAAACCCACCAAATCGTTTTTTCTGGGGCTGATGTAAGGATCTGGAGATGGTCACTTGCTATGAAGTAGAAGCACCCTTCTACTTCACTGTAGAAGTACTAGTAGTGAAGGCTACTAAGTCTCCACTGAAGACTTTGGTCTCTTGGCCACTGGATAAAACCAGAATATGGTGAGTTTTGCATAGAAAGATGGTGCTAAGCCACATCTGTCTAGACTGTGTTCTTTTCTACCCTTTTCACTTGCAATAACTTTATTAGGAAAATGCTATATTTCATTTAAGTCAGTGCGTGCTTTGCATGTAAAACATTTGGGTCCAATCCCTGGTTGGACTATTTCAAGTTCAAATACTTAGTTCAGACATCCAGATCTAGATGGATCATTAAAATACACACTTTATAATTGTTGCCTATTAATATTTCATTTGCTTTGGATCATAATTCAGCCATCCAGAAAAAAAATAATTCATTTTAAATGAAACTGGAGATCAGATCTTTTATCTTGTTTGGAATTTATTTTGCCTCCAATTGACTGACAAACAACTATAATATTTTCTTCTACTGGATAATATCTGAAAGCACTGTTCACTTTTTACAGGACTGTCAGACTTTTGGAGGTTTATTTTTTACTCATTTCAACCCCAGTTTATTGAAGATGCCACAGGATAGCTGTGAGCAATGGTTGTGATGTGATCTATTGGCAGAATCAGGAGGACCTCAAATAAACACCCAAAATTACATCCTCCTTTTTCTCACTGATTCCATCAAAGACATTTAGACATTCCTGCCTGTTGGTAAAAGAGCAACAGATATTGGAAATTCCTGCAATGTGTTATTTCAATATTTTCCACAACATTGCTTGGAAGCCCCTAATAAAATCATTCATTGTGATTAGAAACTTGATCTATTAGTCATATTTATCTCTGCATGCTTGAGTCTGTCTTAGCCTGGAGTAATAAAGCATCCCCCCGCCCACACCTATCCCTCTTGCCAAATTGGTCTGTTTCAAAACAGAATTTGAGATTCTGTTGAATCTGCTATAGCAGTGGTTCCCAACCTGGGAGTCGGGACCCCTTTGGGGGTCGAACGACCATTTCGCAGGGGTCGCCCTGGCATCCTCAGCTCCCCCCCCACTGCCACAAGCCTGGCCATATCGGCTCAACTCGCCCGAGCCCTCCAATTGGTCGGGAGAGGTGCCATTTGGTGAGAGGTGTTTGTGACGCCTGGTGGCTGAGCTTTGACGGCATCAGCTAAGGGGCGGGGCGTCACAAGATTGCACGCTGGAGAGTACAAGGCGGTGCTTAAGACATCTGTGGCCATCCCTGTCTCCTGCTCGCAGCGGCAGTTTCTTCCCACTGGTGTCGAAGGGAAAGGGAGTCACGGGAGGGAACGGCCAGCCAATGACCACTTAAGTTTCACAGCGCATGACGGCGGGAAGGAGGACAGCTGGGTCAGAATCGTCTGTCTGCCCTCCCACCCTCGGCTGGCGCGGAGACCCAGCGAACAAAGAGGCAAACAGGGAGGGAGGGAAGAGAGAGACTGAGAGATATTAGCGCAGGGCTAGCCTGATCATACAGTCTCGGTGCTGAGGGCGCCACTGCCGGGGGCAGGAGGAGCTAAGCTGGAGGGAACTGGAGAAGGAGGTGGTGCCGGAGCATGGTCCATCACCGCCGCCCTGCTCCGTATGATCAGGCTAGCCCTGTGCTAATATCTCTCAATCTCTGTCTTCCCTCCCTCCCTGTTTGCCTCTTTGTTCGCTGGGTCTCCGCGCCAGCCGAGGGCGAGAGGGCAGACAGATGAGCCCGACCCGGCTGTCCTCATTCCTGCCGTCGTGCGCTGTTAAATTTAAATAGTTGTCGCTATGCTTTAATTATGTTCAATTTGTAACACTGAAAATACATCCTGCATATTAGATATTTACATTATGATTCATAACAGTAGCAAAATTACAGTTATGAAGTAGCAACGAAAATAATTTTATGGTTGGGGGTCACCACAACATGAAGAACTATATTAAGGGGTTGCGGCATTAAAAAGGTTGGGAACCACTGTGCTATAGGCTTCTAATCTTTTTGTACTCCCATGGTGTTGCAGGAATTCACATCCTTGCTCTGCAATGTTTTTGTTTTTCTAACTATGGCTTAAAACTACTCTTTAAAAAAAAGCAATTGACTCATAAAAGCAGCTTGTTGTCAGCTGTTTCAGTAGCTGGGAGGTAACCAGTACCAACATGTATTTACAATGTATTTTCACTATTATTACAGAAAACCATGTGCCAGTTTATGCAGACAACAAATGGAAATACAAGATTAGGAAATGGCTGTAATGGCAACCATATGCACTGTAACTGGAAAAAAAGTTGTGTGTAAAATTGCTTTTATGAACATCTCTATCTTTTCAGGATATTGAAACCTACTGCTAATAAGGGCATTTAAAATAATTGATTCCTATAAATTTTAAAGGGCCATATGTTTTACAAACTAAAACTGGAAATAATAATTCATGTATGTTATGATGAATGTAACTTCCAGTTACAATAATCACAACAGTGATAGGCTAAGGGGAAGAAAGTTCAAAATCTGTATCCAGTAATATCTGTATTAGAACAAAGTGTATGGTATAAAAAGAAGTGCAGATTTTAAAGATCCCTGTAATTCTTAGGGAATTGCTGAATAATTTGATAAGAATCATTCCAGAACAGAGAACATGGAGTAGCAGATTTAAGCTATAGGAAGACAGATTCCAGTTGAATATTAAAATAAATGTCATAAACAGAAGATGATGTGAACTTGCATTCATTGACTATGTTTAAAAAGAAGCAAAACAGCAATATATGGGGATACTTTTATTCAGATTTCTGCATAATTTGGGGGATGGATTGCCTATTCCAACTCTATGATTATATCATCCGATAGTATGTGCAATGATTTCTTGTTTCATTCATATTTGTGGCTCAGAAGACCTTATGTAAGTCTGTAACCTTCAGTTAAACAAATAAAATAAATAAAAGTAAAAAAATTAAAAGTAATGAATATAAACTCTGATTTCTTGATGGTACATCTATGTACAGTATATGTATTCATTCAAACAGAATAATGATGTTGATATTCTGTCCTGGACTTCTTAGGAAATGTGTAAATGTACATAAGACTCCTATGTGATATGCAACATCTTAAGAAAACATTGGGCTCTTGGTTTAAGAAAACATTTTAAAAACATTAGGATATAAGCAGCAAATACAGGAAGGCTTATATGTTAAGATACCATCATTTCTTCTAGATCAGGGGTGTCAAACTCAGGGCCCGGGGGCCGGATGCGGCCCACGGGGTGCTTAGATCTGGCCCATGGGGCCAACCTGGAAACAGGAAATGACCGGCCCATGGTGCCTCTGCCAGTGAAAATGGCACTCGGGAGGGAAGCCCTCCCGAGCTCCATTTTTGCTGGCAGAGGGTTGCAGGAGACTGTCGCAGCCAAAAACGGAGCTTGGGAGCCCATTTTCGCTGGCAGAGTGCTTGGGCCACCACAGGCACCCCCAACACGAGTGATATTGAGCTGGCCACACCCAACCTCGCCCCCCAAGGTCAAACACAACCCTGATGTGGCCCTCAATGAAATCGAGTTTGACACCCCTGTTATACATGCTCTACCTGATAACCAACTATATTTGAATCCCTACATTTTTATTTTCAAATACATATTCTGTTGGTACACTACCTACTTTATTGAATAATAGCCTGATTTCCAAAATGATAGAAAAAGACCCCAAGTTATATAGATTCACTTATAAAAATCAGTCCCATGTAGGTTTCAGATGTACTGTTAACTGGATGTTTTGTCCTAGATAGTAGAAAATTATTTCGGGGTGAGACGAGAACGTCTACTATTATGGACAGATTATTGTTGCTGAGTATTACTTTTGTCAATAGTTCACCTATGCAAAAATGGAGAATATTTTCTCCTATGAAATCAGATGGCTTGAATAACATTCACCTGATTTCTCCTATGAAGTCAAGTGAACATCATTAGCCACAGCAGATCTCCCTCCCTTATAAAGTGAATTGTCAACTGGCAGACAGACACCTGAATGCAGGTTTGAGCAATCACCATCATCTACCCCTACCTACCCCACCTCAGATACACCAGCAGTAGACAATTCTCTATCTCAATCCCTCCAGCCCCCCCCACCTCTGATAATCCTAGAAAAAGATGTGCAAGATCTATTTCATAGGCAAAAGATGGGAAAAGCTCCAGGCCAAGATGGAGTGACTCCTTCTTGCTTGAAAGCCTGTGTTGAACAACTGGCCCCCAACTTCACTCAGATTTTTAATAAATCACTGGAAATGTGTTATGTCCCTTCTTGTTTTAAACAGTTTACTATCATCCCAATCAATGTTCCCTCTAAGCTGCGCAGCAGTGTGACCACGCACGTAACAAGAGAACGGCGCGGAGCAGTTTCCAACTGCCGTGCGCCGTTTTCTAATATCAGAGGCTGCGCAACTGCGTGCCCGCACACATGATTAGAGAACGGTGCGCAGCAGTTTCCAATTGCCGCGTGCCGTTTTCTAATGTTAGAGGGACCATTGATCCCAGTTCCTAAGAAATTTTCCATCAGGAAGCTGAATGACTACAGACTGGTTGCTCTGACATCCACAGTCATGAAGGCATTTGAGAGATTAGTTCTGGCCCACCTGAAAGTCAACATTGATCCTGACAGATCCCTTGCAGTTTGTCTACTGGACAAATAGGTCATCAGATAATGCTGTCAATATGTTATTATGCTACATTCTACAATACCTTGAATGCCCAGGGAACTATGCATGGATTCTTTTTGAGGACTTCAGCTCAGTGTTCAATGCCATCATTCAAGAAATTATCTACGCTAAATTGATCTGGCCTACTTATCTGCTCATACTTGCAGGTGGATAATCAGTTTTTTGACAGATAGGAAGCAACAGGTGAGGCTGAGGAAAATTACATCTAGTACCCAGGCAATGAGCACAGGTGCCCCTCAGGGCTGCGTGTGCTCTTTGTTGCTCCTTTCTCTCTATACCAATGCCTGCACCACAAGGGAACCCTTTCTTAAAGTTCTGAAGTTTGCAGATGATACAACTGTCATTGGCCTCATTCAAGATGGTGATGAGTCTGCATATACTGTAGATGGAAGGTTGAACAACTGGCCCTGTTGTGCAGCCATAAGAATCTTGAGCTGAATACGCTTACAACTGTAGAGTTGAGAGTGGATTTTAGGAGGAGCCCTTCTATTTTACCACCTCTTACCATATTCAACAGCACAGTATCAGCAGTAGGGTCCTTCAAATTTTTGGGTTCTTTAATGTCCTGGGAATTGAAATGGACACTTAGAACCTAAGTGGACCTAATTCTTACTAACAGAGAAGAAGTGGGTTGAAGTTGCCAGAACTTTGGGAGAGACTGACTATGTCATATTGGAATTCAATATTATGCATACACAAACAATAGACCACAATCAAATCAGTGTCTTAGACTTTAAAATAATTGATTTTAACAAACTTAGAGCTCAGGAAGGATTCTGTGGATGAAAATCTTAAAGGGGAAAAAACCTCAAGAAGCTTGGGAAACTCTGAAAAATACGATTATAAAAGCTCAATACCAGTAATAGCAGAATCAAAGCCAGATTAAATTCATACATCATGTTCAAGGCATCAAAAGCAGAGTCTGGGGTCAGTCCAAGGATTAAAATTTCAGCTCAGTCAGGAAGAGATCATAGGCTTCTAATGAGATCCTGAATGGATTCCCTAATTATACTAAGTCATGTTATGGCTTGTTTGGTTCAATTTTATATGTTGTGTGAGAATTGAGCTATGGAATGTATTCAAAATACTGAAGCTAAAGTAAAATATATCTTAATAATGTATGACAGCGTTCAAATGTCACGTTCAATTGCACTTCCTTTTATGATTTGCATAATAAAATGCAATTGGGATTACATAAAATGGAGCTGGATTAGTAGTGTGATGTTGCACTGAATCAATGTTGGACTCCAGAGCTGGTATATCTGGATCAAAAGGAGATTTTAAAGGACTACTCAAATAAACCACATTGCAGGAGTCAAGCCTCAGATACTACCAAGACAATGATTATACTTGAGTCAGGAGAGTTAACATTCATAACTGAAACTACTAAAAACAATGTTGAAAATATTATCAATCTTAAAAATATTATCAGTGCCATATTTGTTCTCTGCTCTTAGGTTAAGGTGACCAGACGTCCCGCTTTTGGCGGGACAGTCCTGCTTTTTAATAATTTGTCCTGCGTCCCGCGGCGTTTCACAAAAGTCCCGCTTTTTAAATTTGAATTTGCCCTGTAGGGTGAAATCCTGCCGGTTCGGCCGGGCCAGTCGTTCGGCGTAGAGCCGATGGAACTGGCGGCGGTCATGGCACGGGGCTTCTCCCGCCCGCTTCCCGCGCCCAGCTGGATGCCACCATTCGGGTTATCTTGTCCTCTGCGCATGCGCAAGTTCTGCGCATGCGCAGAGGACAAAATAACCCGAATGGCGGCGTCCAGCTGGGCGGGGGAAGCGGGCGGGAGAAGCCCCGTGCCGCAACCGCCGCCAGTTCCATCGGCTCTACGCCGAACGACTGGCCCGGCTGAACCGGCAGGATTTCACCCCTCTGCGGCGACGAACAGGTAAGCCTGCGCCAGTAGGAACCCACCCCTGCTGCATTGAAGGGGGGTGTTTGGGGGGGTGCACAAAGCTGCAGGATAAGAGAGATGGACCCCTCCCATCTTGCTCCCCTAGAAACCCCCCCCCATCAATGGTGTCCCGCTTTACAAAAAATAAAATCTGGTCACCTTATCTTAGGTAGGAATACTGATCCAATACAGTTAGTCCTTGATTTACAACAGTTCATTTAGTGACAGTTCAAAATTACAATGGCACTGAAAAAAGTGACCTATGACTGTTTTTCACACTTATGACCATTGCAGCATTCCCATAGTCACATGATTTTCATTTGAATGCTTGACAACTGGTTCATATTTATAATGGTTGCAGTGTCCCGGGGTCATGTGATCCCATTTTACTACCTTCTGACAAGCAAAGTCAATGGGGAAGCCGGCTTCACTTAAAAACCATGTTACTAACTTAACAACTGCAGTGATTCACTTAACAGATGTGGCAAGAAAAGTCATAAAATGGAGCAAAACTCAACAAATTTCTCACTTAGCAACATAAATTTGGGGGTCAATTGTGATCATAAATCGAGGACTATCTGTACATAAAACTATTATTTATTTAAACATTGCTTTTTTACCCATTAATATTTTGTCTGGAAAGATCAAAGTGTAGATTGCAACTTGCTAGCAAGGTATGACTATCCTGATCCTGCAATTCTGCTAGCTGTGTCTTCAATTGACAACTTTGCAAGAAAGAAAGAACTGTGAAAGAAAGTGGTTGCTTTTTATATATATATATATTTATATTATGCATATAATATAAAATATACTGAGCCGAGGTGGCGCAGCGGTTAGAGGCAGTACTGCAGGCCACTTTAGCTGACTGTGATCCGCAGGTCAGCGGTTCAAATCTCACCGGCTCAAGGTTGATTCAGCCTTCCATCCTTCCGAGATAGGTAAAATGAGGACCCAGATTGTTGGGGGCAATATAAATATACATTGCTTACTGGTGTAAACCGCTTAGAGAGTGCTTGCACTGTGAGGTGGTATATAAATCTCACAAACAAACAAACAAACAAACAAACAAACAAACAAACAAACAAATAAATAAATAAATAAATAAATAAATAAATAAATATGCCATATCTGTTCCATTAACAACACTTACATTTTCCCTGCAACTGGATTTGGAGGAATTGCTGATGCAAAATCAAATCTCTGAGTTCTTCTCAACATGCCATTCAACTCAACAGTTTTGTAAACTGTTGAAAGACTTAAAATCAGTCACATGAAGATTGTATGTGACTGACTCTGGACAGGAATGATTATGCAGCTGATACTAAGCCTAAAGGGTTAAAGCATGGATAACTTTGTCATGTAGTTAAATCAGAATTGTTTGCTTTTATATAATACAGTAAAACAAAATCAAACAAACCATATTATGGCTTAACAGGAAGTATGATGCAAGTTCATAATATGAAATATATTTAAAAATATGAAATACAAGTAAATAAAATAATACCAAGGTAGAATTATGATGAATCATTATATATAGCAGCTATTAATGGACCATTACTATATAATACATTAAAAAAGCATAATATTTGCCTAAGATTGTTTCATACTATAATTCAAAGGCAAGTCGGAATATCTTGATCTCAAAATGTTCTTCCACATAAATTAGTGCCTTTTTAATAATATGCTAGCTTTCTACAAGCATTTTTGACAGAGAAGAACATTCAAACTTATTACTGTTTACTTGAATTCTGAAGTAAGCGCTGAACTGAATTATGCCAAGATATATAGATGCAAATGAACAGAGCAGACAGTAAATGATAACACTCATAGATAAACTATTTATTCTTCTCTTGACTTGCAAATGCATTCTTCAAATGAAGATGGTCATGCTGGAAGAAAGGCGGAATATGACATCAGCCTTCCTCTGTCTACTGCTCTTTACATCGCCGAATGACATCATGCCTGGAGGACACCAGGGTTAGGAAAACTCTTACACATATCAAAGAAAGAAGATTTTGTTGTGTTCTGACTGACCTATAACTGAACCATAAACTTGTTTTGACTAGACGACCTCTGACTGAACTGTTGTTGTTATGTTTATAGTTGAACTCTACCTGAACTGTTGTTGCCACCCTGGTCATGTGTTTGAATGCTCATACGCTATTGGTTGTTGTGTCTGACAGTTCCCTATAAAAGGGCTATCTGTTAGACTGCAAGTTGCTGGTTGTTTTGAGTGAGCTAATAAAAGAGCTGTTCTGAAGTCTGTCTCCTGCGATCTTTGCCCACAATTTAACAGATTTAAATATAAAATTGGAAACAAAACTTCAAACATGGGAAAAATTCGAGAAGAAGCCATACCAATCCAAAAGTAGTATATAGGCTAACCTTTACTGATTGAAAGCTTTCAGCCAGCTTCATATGAAGACGAGAAAAAGAATATGGGATTTGTAAATGGTTCTAAGGCTGCAGTCAAAGCAGAACACTATGTGTCTTTTTAGTATAAACTCAAAAAGCCTAAAGAAGACAATCAGAGGTGACAGTTCCTGCTGATGAGAGTGGCAGACAAGGGTGAGTGGAAAGGGCATATTTTTAGGAATGTTGTTATCTAGACAGAACTGACAGGCTAAGAAAAGAGTCTGGATGTGAAGGGAAGAAACAAAGAAATGCAAAGATGTCAAAGTGGGGCGCTCCGGAGGAGCTGTTGTCTAACATCAGACAGAATATATTTGGAGTGAAAAGCTGCATTTTATTAGCTGGACTTACAGCTGTGCTCAGCCGTAATTTTTTTTTACCCGGAATTTACTGAGTAATTCTTAATTAACGTGATTTGCAAATTATCTAAGTCAGATAGCATGGTTTACAAAGTACAGTGGCAGAGGCTACATAAAACACAAAGCTATAAACAAACTAGGGTAGCTTAAACCCATATGTAAACCAGCCCGTAGTATGTATAAAGAACCATCCGGACAGATGGGTGGAGAGTGGGCGAATGATGACATATGTGTGATAACATCATCATCCAAATGCCATGTCTTAACTTGTATCAGATGTCAGGATACAAAGCCATAATGGCAGCATTAGTGTCCCGATATCCATTTTGTCTGTGTTGTCAAACTGGATTGTTCCTGTTTGCTGTAGACATCAGTGAACAGCATAAGCATTTTAGGTCCTGTAACTTCTTCACTATGTTCGAAGCACAATTCAAAATAATATGCATTAAAAAAACCCATAAAGGAAGAGAATATTTGGAGCTCAGAGTTGAACTGTGAGGTCCTTGCTTCCCTCTGAGTTGGTTAGTTTCTTGTAGACATACAACTACCAAACACTGTGACAGGACAAGCCACTAGTATATAAAATGAGAGCAAACTCCATTCCCTTTTAGCACTGATAACATTATATAGTTCGGTAATGAAAGGTCTGCAAGAAAACAACTAAGCTCAGAGAGCATCAAGGACCCACAAATCCACAAGCATTAGAAATGTGTTGCAAGAAAATTAAATGGAAAACACAAAATGTTGTTATTTAGTTCTTTATAAGAAGGGCAGCAGATTTTAATTTAATTTAATTTAATTTAATAGATTTGTATGCCGCCCAACTCCCGGGGGACTCTGGGCGGCTCACAGCATGTCCAAATCCATTACAATAAAACATATAACAATTAAAAAATATATAAGAATTAAAAAAAAACTCCAACATTCATAACTAAAGGGGGGAGACCCCGAGATAATCTACTCGGTCTCACTTTCACCCCGCCTGCCGGAAGAGCCAAGTTTTTATTGCTTTATGGAAGGCCAGCAGGGTGGGGATGGCTCTGATCTCCGGAGGGAGTTGGTTCCATAGGGAGGGAGCTCCCACAGAGAAGGCTCTCCCCCTAGGCCCCGCCAACTGACATTGTTTGGTCGATGGGACCTGGAGGAGACCAACTCTGTGGGCCCTGACCGGTCGTAGGGAGGTATGCGGCAGGATGCGGTCCCGAAGGTAGCCTGGCCCTGAGCCATGTAGGGCTTTAAAGGTAACGACCAACACCTTAAATTGGATCCGGAGACTAATGGGCAGCCAATGCAGCTGGCGGAGAACAGGTGTTACGTGGGTGTACCTGGGCCCAGATCATATTCAACTTTAAGGGGACAGGTTCTCAGAGCCATTTGCTAAGGGCTATGCGGCATGACTTCATTCAACACAGGCCTTTTTACTCATTCTTCCTCAGTGCAAACCTCTGAAGGCCTAGTTTTTATTTCTTAATTCTCCTTTCTAGTTGCAGCCTGGTTGGGGAATTGTGGGAAATGGTCTAATATACTGTATCTGGGGGCACTGGATTGAAGACGGCTACTTAATTTCAAAGCACATTACGAAGTCACATTTTGGCTTCATTTTACTTGCAGGTTCCCTCTTGGTTGCCTAATTGTCAATTCCTATAATTTATAAATAAGGGGAAATTTGAAATTGGAATCAGTACAAAAAGCAAAACAAAGAAAAACATAATGAGAAACACCAGACATCTGTAATAGGAACTCAGAGAATAAGCAGCCGCGGATTACCTAAAACTTAATGCATTATTTTCCAGCTGAAAAACAATAACACATAACAAATTTACACAAAACATTTGTTTTCACATTGTAAATTAGATTTTGTAGAAATGAAAAAGGTTTATTTTGATAGAATTACTATCAACCAGTGACCTAAAATCTCGTTTAGTATTTAACTATATTAATACAAACCAGACCTTTTGAATTAAGTAAACTAATGTGCTCAAAATGAGAAATAATCCTATCTCCCAAGCTTTATTTCTTTTTCTTTTATGAGCCTCCAATAGCTTCTATTATATCAGCAGAAATAATTCCTTTTTCAAATTATACAGAATAAATATTCACAGTCTTTTAAAGTATCTGATGCACGTACTTCTTGGTTTTTATGTGTTCTATAATGTTCCTTTTTTTAAAAAAAACCCTTAGGTGAGTTGTTCATCTGTAACAGAATCAGATGGGTCACTTTGGGATACAGGACACATGAGGTTATGAGGCTTACTTGGAACAACAGTCTGACCACCATTAAACGTTCTTTTGATCACAGTAGTTCCAATAGCAGGATGTTAGTTTTATCAAATAGCATGTTTCAAGTTAAACCAAGAAAGGAGCTGAAACCAGGGGTGAATTCTAGCAGGTTCTGACAGGTTCTGGAGAACCGGTAGCGGAAATTTTGAGTAGTTCGGAGAACCGGTAGGGGAAATTTTGAATAGTTCAGAGAACTGGCAAATACCACCTCTGGCTGGCCCCAGAGTGGGGTGGGGATGGAGATTTTGCAGTATCCTTCCCCCAGGAGTGGGGAGGGAATGGGGATTTTGCAATATCCTTCCCCTGCCACGCCCACCAAGCCACACCCACAGAACCGGTAGTAAAAAAAATTGGATTTCACCACTGGCTGAAACCCTTGTTCTAACAAGTGTTCAGAGTTAAAATAAATGCACAATGGTAATCTAACGCATTGTTCTCATAAGGCAGTTAATGGTAATTTATGTGCAGTGAAAATCTTGAAAGATGCCCCGGTTAAGGAAAGTTATTAAATAATATATAAATTCGCTTCAAAGAATGTGAAGGAATGCTAAAATAAATTGTTCTTGAAATATGAATCAGAACTGGAATGAACTTACTCCAAATTCTCAAAAGAATTCTAGATTATCTTTTTAGATCTTGTTTTACTATGTTAAATTAGATGATTAAACTCGCTAATTCCTATATATATAGAGGGGATGTTTTAACTCACTCCAATATATTGAGTAACCATTTTCATATACTAGAAGAGCTGTGGTAGTGCTGTGGTTAGTAATGCAGTATTGCAGGCTAATCCTGCTGACTGCCAGCAATTCTCACTGGCTTAATGCTGATTTCAGTCTTCCATCCTTCCAAGGTGGGTAAAATGAGGAGCCAGATTTTTGAGGGCAATATGCTGACGGTAAACTGCTTAGAGAGGGCTGTAAAGCACTATGAAGGGGTATATAAGTCTAAGTGCTATCCCTATTTCTACTAACAAATATATCAGGAAAGGAAGTTTCTGTTCTATTTATAGATGTTAATATATCAACATATACAGTAGTACAATCTTATATTCTAATTCCCCTTCTGCAATATTTTCAGAATTATTAACAATAAAAGCAAAAGTTTGCATATCAAATGGAAAACAATGGGGGAAAGCACCCTTGTCATATTCTATTTAATATATTTAATAATGATTGTTTCCTTTATTTTCATTATATATAGGGATAAAACAAAACACCATAGATTACACCAGAATATAAAACTTTGAAATATGTGGATGTTGATCAAGACTTCCTTCATAAATCTACAGGAAAATATAACAAAAATGTCTCAGCATTTAACTTAATAATGTCTGTTATATTCTATTTATACTGAGATAACCTGTTAAGTATATACTAAGAGAACCTGGTTGTCTAGAAATCCAGCCAGAACTACAAACATAACTATCGGAAGTTATAATCTGTGGGCCAAGATAGCTGTTAAAATATTAATATCCATATTAATTAGAGAAATAGGATGGTAATTGGAATGTACATATGAATTCTTGCTAGGGAGTACGAATCAATTTGAAAAAACTTTCAGCGTGTTCCTCCAAATAAAATGAGAGATAAGAACCCATATACTTCATGTATAAATGTTGAACGCAGTTACTGTGTATATTCCTTTTGGAGAGTTTCTCATGAAACCATATACTGTAGATTCAGTAACACTAAACATTGATCTTCAAATTTAGCTATCAATACTTTAAAAATGACCTTATTCTTCTGGGTAATATTTTTTCTAGTATTCTTCTTAGAAAAATGACTTATCAGAATCATCACAATGCTTGCAAATTTGGAAATTTCAATTACAAGCTACTTGGAGAAAAAGGACCTAATGTATGAGTGCTTGGACTCTTTCCCAACCTGGGTGTTAAAGTGACTATATGGACTGAATACATGAGAGATGACATATTCCTGATGTTCTCAAAGCGTCAGTAGATAGATCTGGGTAACTTCTAATTCTGTGATCCAGTGAATCTTTCATTTCTGAGCTAAGAATTGATGTGTACTCCTTTCTCAGAGCCTAGTCACACTGGAAGAAACCCATTTGGAACTAAGTAGGAGGACACAGTTCTCTTGAAGGACTGAATTCCCAGAACTTTGGGACTGTTTATAAAAGTATAAATGATAGAAATAGCAGGAAAGCTTTCGATAAGTTTGGGCTTGCATGTCAGCTGTGATTCCAGTAAAAAAAAAAGGCATATCTAGACTTATTCATGCTAGTTACATTCAAAGCAAATGGTTAAAATTCACTTTAAGTGGATATAATGGAAATTAACATAATGTTCAACTGGTACCAGAATACAGTCACGAAAGTTTCTGACCACGACCAAATTGGGTTCTGTCCAAACAATTCACAATTTTTTTTGCGGCTGATTTCCCCTTCCAGGCCATTTTTGTTGTAAGCACCAAATTTCCAAAATTAGGTTCGTGTCACGACCAAATCGGTTTGTGACCAAAGTTATGGAACAAATTATGGTCATGACCAGAGGTTCTACTATATGACCCTAAGGTTGTTTCTTAGAACATCATAGTGGGAAATATCATATTGGTTTTGTCATATCACTTCCACAAATTAACAGATGCATCTCTGTTGTTTCTACTATCTTTTCCATTGGCTCCAGCATTTTAAAATATTTTGAAAATTCTCATGTTTTGAAATTTTCATTGATTGGTATTACTACTGTAGATAGTCCTCAACTTATGACCACAACTGGCACATGAATTTCCATTGCTGAGCAATGCAGTTGTTAAGTGAGTTGCACCTAGTTTTATAATCTTTTTTTTGCCACTGTTGTTAAGTGAATCACTGATATTGTTAAGTTAATCACAGTAGTTAAGCAAATCAAGCTCGGAATGGGAGAACTCGCCATGGCCAACTCACCATGACCATCTCACCACGGCTAACTTGCCACGGCCATCTTGCCACTGTAATCTTGCCACAGCCAACTTGCTGCAGGACAATTCACCGTGGAACAATTCCATGTGGGATAAGTCCACACAATAAACATTATGCGCCACTGATTCTTCGACATTATTTTCATTGACAAAAATGGAACTATATAGAAGAAACAGTGGCAGATAACATTTATTACGTTGAGTAATCCCACATGGATTGTCCAGTAGCAAGTTGTGCCACTACAAGTTGGGTATGGCGAGTTGTCCCACAGTAAGATGGCCCTGCCAGGTTGACTCTGGTGAGATGACCATGGCGAGAAGACCATGGAGAATTGGCTGTGGTGAGTTGTCCTAGACTAACCATGACTGCCCTTATTATTGGTATTATATGTTAAAAGGGGGCTGTCAGCCTCTGACAGTTTTGCTTGCTTCGGCTGTCATGAGAAATGGGGGGAGGGGGTTGGGATAGGTATTTGGGCGGTTGGGAAGTTGCTGGAGATGTCCCGGTTTGTCTCTGATAGTGCTTTGGGGAGGAATACTCTCATCAGTTCTACCAGGCTTCAAAGACATGTTTATTGCCTGCTCAAGGTCAACGGTTTCATCAGACCAGATGTGGACAGCCAGGCGGGCCGCAGGCCCACATGACGCCTCGGCACATGAGGATTGGCTGGGTTGCACAGGGGGGTTATGAGGGAGGGCTTTGGGCTGCTTTGTATATGCATTTTTGCGTGCTTTTAGTTTCAGAACTTGCTTTCCTTTTGTTGCTATCACTTCTTGTCTAGTAAAATTACTCATCTCTATAAACATGGAGTTGAGGTTTTTATTTCCTGGACTTTGAATGGAGGCACACCTGACCTGAATGGAGGGTTTTGATTGTACAATAGAAGTCACCCTTTGGCCTTTTCTGACAACCTCACAGCCCACCTTCTAGATATGGACAGGCAAAGAGTAAAAGAATGTGGCTAGAATTTAGGCATTGTTATTTTAACTTGTGATAAAGTCCTTGTAGTCTCTGAGAATTTTTAATGGGGTATGGTAGATTCGGAGGGTATATGCATTCTTAAAAATAAATGAAGGCATTCCATGAACAGCAATATTGTGTGTCTTACTTAGATTATTATCCACTTTCAAATCCACATTCATAAAGTTTATTTCTAGAAGGAAAACCTTTAGCACTTATGTCTTCTCAAAATCTTTTAAATCCAGCATTATATTAGTCTTGACCTAGAATGTCTATTCCCAAACTTGGAGTTTCTTAACCCCATTTGAAAGTTTTCCACCCAAAACATTTCATCTTCTTTTTGCTTATAGCTGAACTATGTCAGGACACTGACATGAATGTGAGTCATACAATGTTGTGATATTTGCTTTCTTTCCCCCCACAACATTTGATTACAAAGAGGGTTTATGCCCTTGTAGCATAACAAAGCATGCTTTCAACACTGATGGCTTTATTAATCACTTGTTAGCTTTTGTAAATAATCCACTCACGTATATCCGCAGGATGTCACAAGGATACCAATAAGTAATTGGCAGTACAACAGTGAGAAAAAAGACCACGAACATTTTATATGAATATTCTCATCATTACAGGCCTTTCTTTCTATTACTTGGAATTCATCAGAAACAAATGTTTTGAATTGTAATTCCCCTCAATGCCAAACACTTATTAATTCAATCTATCTAGATTTTTTTAATCCTGGAAATTTTTTTTTCTGCCTAATGAGGCATGTTTTAAAATATATACATCCCTGCAATCTCCATGCATTCTTCCTGACTTCGCCACCTTCCTGCACCCCACTTAACCCATGCAGCACCTCTTACACACATCTGTGAACCCCACGCACCCTTCTTGATCTGCGCCACCCCACTGCACCTGACCCAACCCGCAAAGCATCTCTTGTGCATCCCAAGGCACCTATGCTACCCATTCATGTACCCTCCCCAACCGGCACAGTATCTGTGGTCCACACATCCTTCTTAACCCACCTGGCACCTCTCATACAACCCCACATACCATTCCTGACCCATATCTCTGCATACCTTCTTGTTCCCTCCCTTACCTGGAAGCAGCCACTTGCCTTCCAGATTGACTTATTTTTGCAACTTCCGGCTGACCTTTTCTCTACAAGCTTCCCACAAGCAAAGTAAATAGGGAAGCCAGCAAGAATTTGAGGGAGGGAGGAAGGGAGGGAGGGAGGGAGGGAGGGAGGGAGGGAGGGAGGAAGGAAGGAAGGAAGGAAGGAAGGAAGGAAGGAAGGAAGATCTTGGATGCTCCTTGCCAGCTTCCCAGATGCTCCTTGCCAGCTTCCCAGATGGAAACTCAGTGGGGGAGTCGACAGGAAGTCAGAAGTCACTCCTGCTCTAATTGTCCACCCATAGTCAGTCTATTTCTGTTTAAATGAGGAAATATCTCTGAAATGCTGACCCAGTGGGGCATGAGTTATTTAGTTCTAATATAATATTATAAAACTATGACTTCACTAGTGAGGCATAATAATTCTATGGTTTCACTAGTCCTCTTCAGAACATCCAGTTATTCTTAAAATAAACATTCTCATTTCCTAAGAATGCCCTTCTGATCCCAGCATATACCTGCAAACAATTAAGCCAGCATGTTCTTTAGCCCTTCCTCACCCCTCTGGAACAGTTTGTCTCTGTTTGAGACACGCTACATATTTGAGTCTTCAGACAGCAGTTGGCTTGCCTGGAAGCTTACATTACAGAAATGTTCAGAATAGAACGAGAAGAGTTCTTATCATTCCCTATGCTCGCAATAACCATGCTGGATTTCTTTCCAGTGCTGTTGATAATACAATCTATGGTAAGTGAATGGATTACACTTCATTGACTATTGGTTGAGCAATATTGATATGCTTGTAACAATTGTATCCTTAAGAGGCTCGTAATGCTGTAGTTTTGTTTAAGAGGCTTGTAACGCATAGTTCTGTTTTTCTTCAGAAACTTTTCTGATGTGATTAAACTCACTGGGTATGTCTCCAATGTTGTTCCCTCTCACTGACCTGTTTCATATATCACATTAAGCCAAAGATAACTTAATCACAGTTTGTTGACTAGTCTCAGTCAAGTTAAACCATGTTTTGCAAATCACAGTCTCTGAGTTCATGACCTGGGCCTATGATACAAACATCATGTGTTTATTATATCAAGGGGAGGAAGAATTTGAGTTGCAAATTGGTATTTCGGAATAATGAATCTTGATGATCTTAGAGGGAAGTAAGTTAGACTCTAAATCATGGGTGAAATGCTCCCGGTTCGGCCTGGTCCGGGCATACCAGTAGCGGCGCCAGAGAACCAATAGCGGTGGCAGCTTGACGCTCCGCCCACCCACCTGGACATCACCATTTTCATGTTTTTAACCCTCTGTGCATGCGCAAAGCCTTCTGTGCATGCGCAGAGGGTGAAAAAGTGCGTGCCACGGGGGTGCGTGCATGTGCAAAGTGAGCGTTTCCGAACCGGTAGGGAAGGTAAGTAGATTTCACCTAAATGGAAAAAAAGTGCAGAAAATATGCAAAATTCTGTTAGAGAGATACTGACAGCACAATCACAAACTATTTTTTCTAGCAGGAAAGGTGAGAGATATCTAAAGAGACTATGCAGATTATAGAGCTTGCCAAAATACTAAAGAAAAGAGACACATAAGTATAAAAGGAGGGGCATATAATAAAAGAGGCAATCAACATAAACTGTAGTGATTAGGTCAGAAAAGCTAATGCTCAGTACATTTTTCTTTTCTCAAAAGGGAAAAACAAGGACCTAACTGCATCATTAGTGGAAAGACAGCGCAACAGAGATTAGAACATAGTAAAGGAATACTTAGGCAACTTAAGGATTTCAAATTTCCACAATCAGGTGAATTTACTTTCAAGGGGACAAAAGTAGAGAAGATCAAAAGCTGTTAGGTGTAATCTCCAAGAACTCCATGAAAACTAGTGAGGTCCCAGAAGACTGGAGAACAAATGTCCCTGTCCTTTTTAATGTCCTGGGTCTTTGACCCATTGGTCATCTCAGAGGAGCTGCTCTGGGATGACCAATGGGCCAGTCCTGTGACTAGAGCTCTGGAATATGGGACCGGCCAGGAAGCTCGTGGTGGGGCTGGAAATCTCCACCATAGAGGGTGGTACATGCAACTTGCAACTTTACAGGTGGTGCAATGTTCACTGGCCGAAATGAGGTAATGGTGCTGTTGCAGCAAGGGGGGCGGTGCCGCAGGTGGGCCAAAGCAATGGGTGTCAGCAACACATGGCTCTTTCGTCTCTCTGTGGCTCCCAGTCGGGTCTTGGGGGTGCTTCTTCCAGCCCTTTTTGGTGCTGGGCACACCTCAGTCACTTGGGGAGACGCACGACTTCCTCTTCATCCCGAGACACTGGCCTGGCTCGGCTGTTTCTCTCTGCCACTGCCGTTGGCGCCTCCATGGCCTGCCTATTGCTCTTTGCAGCACCTTGTGCAGCAAAGTTAAATTTAGTGCACTTCACAATGGGGAGACGGTGTCCTCTCCTCCTCCTGGAGCCCATTATAATGCGGAGCATCGGTTACAGCCTGGCCGGGCCAGTGTCTTGGGGCGGAGAGCAAGTCGTGCATTTCTCCGAGCGACCGAGGAGTGTCCAGCACCAACAAAAATGGAAGAAGCGACCGTGAGACCCAGAGAGCGCTGGAGAATCAGAATGAGAGAGAGATGTGAGAGTGAAAGAGAGAGACAGAGATGAGAGAGATGAGAGAGACAGAAAGACACACACACACAGACAAAGAGAGACAGAGAGAGACAGACAGACAGAGAAAGAGAGAGAGTGTGAGAGAGTGAGACAGAGAGAGATGAGAGACATAAAGAGAGAGATAGACAGAGACAGAGAGAGAGAGAGAAAGAGACAGATGAGAGAGAGAGAAAGAGAAAGGGGGAAAGAGGGAAAGAGAGCGAGAGAGAGGGAGAGGGAGAGGGAGAGGGAGAGAGAGAGAGAGAGAGAGAGAGAGAGAGAGAGAGAGAGAGAGAGAGAGAGAGAGAGAGAGAGAGAGAGAGAGAGAGAGAGAGGTGTTTTCTTTTCCATAGAAAACACAGGGAACCACAAAACCTGGGTAGGCATGGCTGGGGGAGGGGTCATGTAACTGGGTGGGAGTGACTGACGTTGAGTTGGCCACACCCACCCAGGTTTTGTGGCTCCCGGTGTTTTGTTTTCTATGGGAAATGGGTCCAAATGGCTCTTTTAGTGTCTAAGGTTGCAGAAACAGGTGGCCAAGCTAAGTGTCTGAAGGACCCCATCCTGTCACTGGGAGTCCAGGCACTTCAGCAAGCGGCACGCTGGATTCATATTAGTGGTCTGCGAGATTTAAAATTATGAATTTAGTGGTCTGTGAGATCCGAAAGGTTGGTGACCCCTGAGCTGGATGACTCTACTGAGCAAGATCTTCCAATAGATGTTATTATTTCTCCATGTTTGTGAGAACTTGGATAGGACAAAAGCCAGCAAGCATTTGTCACAAGGAAGTCATGTCAGATTAATCTTATCTTTTTTTCTTAGTAGATCACAAAAATCCTGTGGATATTATTTACTTCAGCTTCAGCAAAGTTTTGACAAAGTCTCTCATATATCATTAATAAAATGACAAGAATGAGGTAGATGCCCCAATTATTAGATAGATTCATAATTGGCCAAATGATCGAACTCATAGAGCACACATACATGGCTCTATATAGGTTTGGAAATAATGTCAAGGCTCTGTCCTGGGCCCTGTGCTGTTCACCATTTTTATTAATGACCTAGCTCAGAGGTGTCAAACTCGCGTCACCATGGCGGCATTACGTGACGTATCGGGATTTTTCCCCTTCGCTAAACTGGGCGGGGGTGGGGCCAGCATGTGACGCATCTGGCCCACGGGCCGCGAGTTTGACACCCCAGACCTAGATGAAGGGCTTGATGGGATGATCATTAGAATGTGCAGAAGTGACTAACGTTTTAAAACAAAAAGAGAAGATTCCAGAAGATCTAGACAGGCTTGAACAGTGGGCCCAAATGTTAGTAACTTTTGTTTTTCTTCATACATTTTTGTTTACACATTTTGATAGTATATCCTCTGTTTTGTTTTTCTATATTACTGATTTGGTTTTTGATAGTAATATTAAATAAATCACTTGCATGGCATGATGCTATTGTCTATTTCAGTGATGGCGAACCTTTTTTCCCTCGGATGCCGAAATAGTGCATGCGCACGCTATCGCACGCATGCGAGTTTCCACACCCATATTCAATCCCCCCCACGCGCCCCCATTTCCTGACTTCTGGTGGGCCCGGTAGGCCCATTTTTTGCCCTCCCCAGGCTCCAGAGGCTTTCTTGGAGCTTGGGGAGGGCAAAAACGCCCTCCCCTGCCCCCCTGGAGGCCCTCTGGAGGCCGAAAACGCCCTCCCAGAGCCTCCATGCGAGCCAAAAATCAGCTGGCGGGCGCCCACATGCACGCTGGAGCTGAGCTAGGGCAACAGCTCGCGTGCCAGCAGATATGGCTCCACGTGCCACCTGTGGCACGCGTGCCATAGGTTCGCCATCACGGGTCTATTTGTATAATGCAGCATGACTATGTAGTATAAATTGCTTTATTTTAATATTAAAAGGTACACTATATTGCCTGCATAATGTTTCCATATGTTGCTTTAAATAAAAGGGAAGGTATTCATCATGCCTACTAAAGTAATGACTTGAAAGAAGAGTTGTGTTATGTATGTTTGTCCACAGAGTAAATGACAGAATTCCTCTGTCCTGCACACTCTGTACACAGCTTGTTGTGTATAGGTTTCACTGAATATGCTCAAGCAGAGGTTGGATAGACACATATGAGAAATAATCTGAATTTCTTTACTGAGTAAAGACAGAAAATGCTTCCATTCATAGGAAATTGATGAAATTTCATGACTGTTCTATGAATGGAGGCATTTCCATGTTAAAGATCTGCTTGACTAAAGGAATATGGATACCTTCACTGATGCAATTCAGCTGATTTGGAAGCTTGGCCCTTGTTGCTACACAACAAGGTAAAATTATTTTGTGGATGGATATTTCCCAGCACAAAGTAATAACAGATGTCTCACAGAAATGTCTTTCCTTTCCATTTTGACATGTTACGTTGATAGGATAATTGAAGAGGGAAAAAAATACAGGAAAAATAAGAATTGCATGAAGCGACGACAGGTCTGTTAATATAGAATATTTCTGTGATTTCCATATAAACACACACACATTGGTTTGTGATTTCCATACAATCATTGGATTATTTAGAGGGACACACCAGGAAACAATAAAATAAAGCTCTACATTTACTGCTCAAAGCCTTGAGGTGCCTCAATACTCACAAAGGTTTAGCTCAGTCATTCTGACATCCTTCTGGTATCATCTTGTGTATGTACAGACACAAGAGACATTTTCACTAGGACTGTTGCAAAAATTAAGTGACTGGATAACTTTTCTGAGTGGTTCACTCTACTAGAAGCATCCCTAAACTATTCCCTCAAAGTGGCTATTCTTTCTGGTTAGGTTATTATTGAAAATCTAGTTATAATTCATCATATAGATAACATAAATTAATTACTATGAATGACCTTGGCTATTGTGCAAAGAGTAGCCCAGATGTGCTTAGGGTAGAATTAAAGTAAACAATGACTGATTCTCAGAGTCTTAGCTTAAAACAACTTGAAACAATTTGGGTGTCCATGTGCATGACCTCTTCAGCATTTAGTATCTGCCAAACCACTTATGACTCATGCTTTATATGAATCCTTGTCATTTGCTAATGTAGAGACTTTGGTTTAATGAACATCTTGCTCCTATTTGACAAGTTGGTGTGTGGGATAGGATTTGTCTTCCAAAAGAGCTCAGCATTTCTTTTTTCTTGAAAAGTTAGAGAATGTAGACTCTGATTTTGTGACGGAGGTAATTTTGCTTCTCAATGTCTTTAATTTTTTTCATCTGGCTTAGTGCATCTAGACTTGCAGAGAACATATCACCTAAAATGTACTGTTTTTCTGAACATACAGCAGTTAAAGACGGCAAAAACTATGAGGTCGTCCAGTTCCTTCTGAGTTTTTTCCCCCACCATTGAACATAAAGGGAGAGAAGACTCACAGCCACCTGACAGAACAAATGTTTGCATTAAAAAAAGTGCTAGGTTCACTCATGAACGTTTCTCTTTATTTAGTTTACTTATGAAATAAAATCTTACAGCCTACTGTGTTTCAATGTACCTTCAACGGAACAAAAAGATGAAGCTTTAAAATAGAAAAAATGAACTAAAAACCAACAATAAAGACACAGAAATATGAAAAGCAAGACATTTTACAGTCCTGTAGACTTTTTTTTCAATTTACATGTTTCCTTTTTCCTTTAGGATTTAAATCAATTTCATGAGTAGATCATGTATAACTTGTTTCAGTTTCTCTTCAGCCATTTTCCCATTCCCTTGTTTCTACCATGACTGGTGTGCTTATGAGTAATTATGAGTAATTAATTTTTCCTCTGGTATATTTGCATCAAGATCTTTTTGGTTTTGGTCTCAGTGTCCTAAACTCTTTCTCTTTTCCATCTCTAGCATTTTAGCAGTTAAGCAACTGATCACTGCAACATAATTTTGAATCATGAAGATGTTTTCTTCTGTGTTTTAAGACAGAGATGCACAATCTATATCTATTTGATGGTAGTTTTGGCTTAATCTAGTTAAATGTGCAAAGCCAGGGCAAAACTTAAAATAAAATTTAGTTTAATCTCAACTAAAATAACTACAGCTTTAAATATTCTGGAGATTGATGGCCTTCTATTTCTGTCTGTAGAAATTTGAAGGGCTCTGCCATAAACTGCATGTTTTGTATCCCTCTATTGGAAAAATGTTCAATTTAATGTGACAGAGTACTTAATTTTCTACAGGTCAGATTTCCTATTTTCATGTTGTTCTCAAGCACACCTATGTACAAAAGAACATGCCACATCAACTGCAAAGATGCATGAATGTATACTATAAAGAGACATTTAATTAAAAACCCTACAAATACATTTTCCATCCTAAACTCAATTAAAGAGAAGTGGGGTTGCACCCACAATTCAGATCTTTTCAATGCCAGTATGTCTGACTAGTTACAGTACTGGAAGTGTTCTGAGCATAGTGTAACAGGTACAGAGCAGGGGTGAAATCCAGCAGGTTCTGACAGGTTCTGGAGAACTGGTAGCGGATATTTTGAGTAGTTCGGAGAACCGGCAAATACCACCTCTGGCTGGCCCCAGAGTAGGGTGGAAATGGAGATTTTGCAGTATCCTTCCCCTGCCATGCCCACCAAGCCACACCCACCAAGCCACACCACGCTCGCCACGCCACACCCACAGAACCGGTAGTAAAAAATTTTTGGATTTCACCACTGGTACAGTGGGTGTCTGAAGGAAAATAAATGCAATTTATATCTTTTGAAATACCGTAGGAATTTTATATCATAATCAACTAAGTAAGCACCGAGGCAGGAAGATTTAGATTGCTTGGTGCTCTTTTTTAGACTGCTCATCTAAAAAAGAAGAAATGCAGCATTTCTTCTACAAAGTCCATTTTTCACCTCTTGGAGAAAGCATTTGCAGTCAGGAGACTTGCTAAATTAAAGAATTTTGGGTTTTTTGTTTTTTTTAAACATTCACTTGCCAAAGCCCCCTTGAGTTGACATGCGGTGGTTGCTGGGAATTCCTGCCTGGAATCTTAAACTTGCAGGGCTGTGTCAAATTATACCTGCTGATGGAATGTGACTGATAATGGCTTGATCCCTTTAAGCTGAGATAACAGACTACACCATGCTTTTCAGCTGGGTTTGTTTATTTTAATTCTGGGATTCTCTTTCCATTCAAAACCAACTCAGTTTCATTCAGGTTTTTAAACAATCATCCTCTAATAAAGTAGAAAAGCTTTTCAAAAACATGTTTGTTGTTATAACTTTATCCTATGTTCTCCCAAACATGATACAACCTTGAATGTTATGAAGGGATAGAAAAATATTAATAGAACCAAAGGATTTAGGTATATTAAGACTGTTCCCTATACCATTCAAAGGACAGCCTTTGAAAAAGATGAAAACAAAACTGAAGAGCTTAAAGTCACAAACAAGTGACTTTAGTGATTGTGCTTTTTCACTGTTACAGTCAGCTTTCTGGTATTGGATCTAAAAACAACAGGGCTGGAAGAAAGACTTGTTGGCCAGCAAGAACTATTAACTCTTATGTAAGGATAGCCCTCTGAATGCAACATGAGGTTTTGCAATAGTTAGATAGTATAGACCAGGACTGTCAAACTCCCAGCCCGTAGGCCGGATGCGTCACGCGCTGGCCATGCCTATGCCCATTTTAGTGAAGGGAAAAAAGTCCGAATACGTCATGTGACGCCGCTGTGATGACATGAGTTTGACACCCCTGGTATAGACTGTACAATTTGGTCAAATCTAATGTTGCCACTAAGAAATTGAACCAGGATAAAGGAAATCAATATTCCAGTCAGTTCCATTTAAAAATACAGCACATTAGGGGTCTCCTTGTCATTTAGCCCAGTCACCTCATGGTTTTTGGTTATGGTAACCAAATGAAGGTAGCCCTATCTATTCTGTCTTAAGGTACCAGAAGAAAACTAAATATGATAAACTAACACACACACAAAAACACATTTTATAGTTGATGTCTGACCATCAGGACAGAAGTTTAAGAACACTAGTGACCTTTTTGCTTGTTTATTCTTTTAACTGTATTTCTTGTCCTTTGTATTTTCATTCGTATACAGTAGATCATCCAATTTTAGGGACGCTTCATATAGCAGCATACTGTCACAAGCATTGGTCGACCACATGGATCATATATTTGGATTATAATAAGAGCTTTCTCCATTCATTCAGCGGACCATTTAGAAGGCTTGCAAACTAGCTAGAGAGCAGGATTGCATTCACACTCCTTTCTCTATTTCCCCCAACCACCACTTATACATAGGGAGGTCTGAAAGGTGGCATTTCTCATGGATGTGTCCTCTTGATTTAGCACGAAGTACAGATTTTTCTTCAACATCCAGCTGAAAGAGAGAAAAGGGTGGTGGTGTCTGTTTTTTTAAAAAAAATCTAAATTAGATGTTAAACTACATGCCTGAAAAAAGTTGAATCTACCAAAACCACTTCTGTCTAATTCATGTGGTAAAGAATGGATAAAACTATGAGAATTGATTCTTTTTGGTCTTTGATAAATGCTGAGATCATATCTGCCCCCCACTCTCCGAAAGCTTTCAGTAAGGATCCTATCTCTCCTGGGATGCTGCAGAATTTGGTAATATTTCTATTTCTAAATTTAAGTGGCAAAAAATGCACACACTCCAGGAATAATACAGAGAAACATTTTGGTTGTGCAAGACAGCTCAAGAGATATCCTTACATTTGCATCTTTTAGATTAGATCTCATAACCACCTTGGGGGATGTTATATAAAGTAAGCTGATTCTAACTACATGGTTGGAAATTCAGAACATGGAATTTGATTCCCCCCCCCTCATGATCAACATAATAGTATTATGGCCAACAATTAATGTAGCAAATTGATTATGGGAACTGACTCTGAGAAACTTATTCATGAATAAAGCTTCTGTAGACTTTTGTTTGTTTCAATCAAGTTTTGGAAAAGGACTCAGTGGATTAATTTCTATGCATATCTTTAAATTAGTAAACCGAAGCTTGAAATGAATTGAGACATTTTGTGATTACTTGAGGGGAAAATATTTGGGTCATGCTGGGGTCAAGAATATTTTATTTTTATAGCCCTTAATGATGCTTGGCCTGATCTCAAATTACAAGTTTATGCTACAACTGTAATACAAGTAATAAATATACTAACAATTAAAGCTTTACCATACTGAAAACACACACAACATTTTAGCTGGATATTCTACTTTCTCCAAAATCTCTTGTTTTCATTTTGCCTGAGGTACTGTAGAGCATGAGGCTTAGTGCCAAAAGCTCAATGTGATCTTTCAAAACATATTACATTATACATTATTTACTGCATGTTTATTGTCTGAACTTCGCATTTTGAAGGCAGAAAAATAACTTCTTTGGGTATATAACAATGTCATTTCATGAGTTGGTGTGATTAAAGGTACTCATGGCGCTGTTCAAATATCATGATTCCTTCCTCCTCTGTCTGGAAAGTGAAGCTTTCAGACTGATGGACAACCAATTTTTTTCCTTGATGGGTCTGGGAAGGTGATAGCTTGACCTATTTTTAGTGTATGACACTCATTATGCCTTTATAGATTATATCCAAGTCTCAGTTGCTGACATGGTAAGTTCCTCAAATCTTCTTGAACATCAAATTCTTTGCAGCAAACCCCAAAATGTCACCATCAAACTTTGAAAGGGACACTAGATGTTATTTTATGAGTAAATCCATCTTTTCTGGGAACTTTCTATCTCCACTTTAATGACCCAGCTGTCTAATAATTTCAACAGTTATAGCTGATAGTAGCACGCTAAAAGAAATGAAGCTAATGCCCAGTTATCAACCCATTCTCTTTTCCATCTGCTATATTTCCTTTGGCTATTGAACTTAGCAGGTATATGCATTATTGAATTGCCAGAGCTGACTGATTCAGGTATCATTTAACCTTAGACTGACTTTCAAGTACTCAAGTTAGAGGAAACAGAGGAACTAGTTAAGCAACAAGAGAGCCAGTTTGAATTAGTTGTTAAGGCACCAGACTAGAAACCAGGAAAATGTGAATTCTAGTCCTGTTTTGGGCATGAAAACCAGCTGGATGACTTTGGCCTTGTCATCTCTCTCAGCCCAACAACTCTCAAGGGTAGTTGTTGTGGGAAAAATTGGAGAAGGAAGGACTATTCAGTATGTTTGTCACTTTGAGTTATTTATAAAAATAATAAAGGTGGGATTAAAAATTTTTAACCCTCCCCCACAAGTTTCAACTGAACAATTTTGTGTAGAATCTTAGATCAGCACAATAATAATGGCATTTAAATTAATTATTGCTCATTCTATTCTTAAATTAAACCTGAAACTCTATATTTCCTTTTTGAGTTCTTACAGTCTTTATTTTGATGTCAGAAAGGTAAAAAGGATTGGCAGTTTTTTCAGACAGAAAGTTATCTTCTGCAATAGAGAACACATTTATACTTTAAGACTTACATACACCTGTCCCATCATAAAGGATGGAAGCTAAGCAAATCAGAGGTCTAAAGTTCCAAGCAATATTTACAAACATACAATACCCGTGTTGGCGAACCTATGGCATGCGTGCCACAGGTGGAAGGCAGAACCCTTTCTGCGGGCACGCAAGCCGTCGCCCAGCTCAACTCCATTGCGCATGTGCACCGCCTTCTGCTGGCCAGCTGATTTTCAGGTATCTGAGGGCGGGACACATGCGGGAGATGTGTGTGCATGCATGTGGGGGTCGTGTGCGCATGTGTGGGGAGCGTGGGGTGGTGGTGCTGCATCCCCCCACAGCCTGTTTTGGTCCTAGGAGGCTGCAGGGAGGCCTCCTAGGACCAAAACGGGGTGTGGGGTGTGTGTGTGCCCCTGTGGCCTGTTTTTGGTCCCAGGAGGCTGCAGGGAGGCCTGCTAGGCACAAAATGGGGCGGGGGGTCATGCACACATGTGTGGGGGCAGGGGGAAGAGCCGGAGGGTCATGTGCACATGCATGGGGGGCAGGGGGAGCACAGTGGGAGCACTTGCACCAGAGGTGGGTTCCTGCCAGAGCTGTCCGGTGCATAGCTCTGGTAGGGAGCGGCCGATTGCGCAATTTGCGTGCAACCGCTCCGGAGCACTCTCCGCTGGTCCGTCGTACGCATCGCCATCTTTTTTGGTGAATTTTTGGGCGATTTTGCTTCTGCGCATGTGCGGAAGCAAAATCTCGCTGAAATATCACAAGGTTGAGATTTTGGCGTGATTTTGCTTCTGCGCATGTGTGGAAGCAAAATCTCACCGAAATCTCTCGTGTGCGTGTGTCCCCTCGTGAGATTTTGGCGCGATTTTGCTTCTGCGCATGCGCAGAAGCAAACTTGCGTGAGGAGGCATGCGCGCATAGCGAGCCCCCCCGAAATGTGGAGATGCGCGTGCAGTGCACCGGCACCGGTAAGTAAGCAACCCGCACCTGACGTGCACATGCAGGGGGGTGGGAGGGCAGGGGGGTGTCATGCGCGCATTACATTATAGGTGCCAGTGCGTGCATGCTTTTGGCACACAACAAGAAAAAGGTTAGCCATCACTGTACTATACGGTAGTTTAAACTTTAATAAAAGGAAAAAATTCTTGTCGGAGAAAGTCTGACCCCATGTCACTTTATGGGTGTGTTCATATAATTTTCTTGGCAACAGTACAGAAATGCTCTTGTAGTCCCTTGTCCTGAGACTAACTTTCTAGGTATCTGAGCTTTCCTGATGGATTCCTATCCCAACTTGCTTATCTTGCAAGATAGATAAGGTTGGCTAGATGCCGTAGATCAGGAGTCCCCAACTTCCGAGCCGCAGCCCACTACCAGGCCATGAGCCGTTTGGAACCAGGCCACAGAAGTAGTGGGCGAGCACGTGCGTGCACATCCCCACTTGTGTGAATAGCAGCCAAATACATGTGCTCAATTTGTGCAAGGGGCAGGGCACATCCCAGACTCTCATACAAATGGATCTGCTTTTGTGCTTGCCCACTGCTCGTGCAGAATCACTCCCTCTCCTCCATCGCTGGTCTGCAAAGCTGGAAAAGTTGGGGAACTCTGATGTAGATTGCAGACTCTAGAACAGTGTTTCTCAACCTTGGCTGAGGTTGCTGGCTGTGGAATTCTGAGAGTTGAAGTCCACACACCTTCAAACTGCCAAGGTTGAGAAACACTGCTCTAGAAACATATATGCATAAAACAAAAAAGAGACAAAATCTGAAAACCATACATAAAACAAAAAAAGAGACAAAATCTAATAAATAAGAATAAAACCCTATTCATAGATTGATTTGCCAACTGCATCAGTACTTCAATAAAATATATTTCATTGACTGTTTCATTGGTATTCTATAGTTTAATGATATCAGACACAATGCCTTTACTTTCCTCTTCTTTTTAAATAAAATCTTCTTTCATTTAGAAATTGGTCAAGAATAAGCACTGGCATCTGATGGAAAGTTTATGCAAGAAAAATATTATAGCACAAAATTTATTCCCATAGCATTGATAAGACATCAATAAGATGTTTAGCTTTTCTAATTTTACTTTGTAAAACTGTCAAAAATAGCTTCTTTTGAATTTTTATTTTGGAATATAAATGTTTGAGCTGCAATTGCTATTAAATACTCCTGTAGACCTTTTAGCTCCCTTCATTCCAGCAAAAACTTTTTAAGTTTTGCATAGTCTTAGTCAAGGCTGTTAAGTTGTTATTCACTATGTTTATAAGGCACTCTGTCCCAATCAGAGAGAATGAAATAGTCTTCTGATCACAATATTCTCAAGCACTGATATCCAAATTAGACTAAGAAATTATGTCTATACAAAAAACCCAGTGGTGGGATTCAATTTTTTTTACTACCGGTTCTGTGGGCATGGCTTGGTGGGTGTGGCGTGGCTTGGTGGGCGTGGCTTGGTAGGCATGGCAGGGGAAGGATACTGTAAAATCTCCATTCCCTCCCCCCTCCGGGGGAAGGTTACTGCAAAATCCCCATTTCCTCCCGATCAGCTGGGACTCGGGAGGCAGAGAATGGATGGGGGCGGGGCCAGTCAGAGGTGGTATTTACCGGTTCTCTGAACTACTCAAAATTTCCATTACCGGTTCTCCAGAACTGGTCAGAACCAGTAGTGGGTTCTAAAACCCATTGCTACCTGTTTGCGCTCGCGCGTGATGCTTCTACACATACGCAAAAGCATCCCGGGTGGGTGGGCGGAGCCTCCTGCCGCTGCAGCCGCCACCAGTTCACAGGACTGGGTCGAACTGGGAGCAACCCACCGCTGGTCAGAACCTGATGAATCCTACCTCTGCAAAAAAACTAGTATGATGTTCGAATATATGCAAGCCTATTGTCCACATGCCTGTATACCTGACCACTGCATAATAATCTAACCTCTGATATGACCTCTGGACAGTCTAGTGACAGTCCAGAGGTCATATAACTAATTGTAACTGAGTGGGGATTTAAACCTGCTGCTTAGATTTAGGACTCTAATTATTGTTTCAGATTATTGTAGATACATTAGGATCACAGGTGGGTTCCTGCCAGAGCTGTCCGGTGCATAGCTCCGGTAGGGAGTGGCCGATTGCACAATTTGCACGCGACCGCTCCAGAGCCCTCTCCGCCAGTCCGTCACGCGCGTCGCCATCTTTTCCTGAGAATTTTTGAGCGATTTTGCTTCTGCGCATGCACGGAAGCAAAATCGCGCCGTGAGATTTCGGTGAAATTTTGCTTCTGCGCATGCGCAGAAGCAAAATCACACCAAAATATTGCATGCGTGCACATCCCCTCGTGAGATTTCGGTGCGATTTTGCTTCCGCGCATGCGCAGAAGCAAAATCGCACGAGGGGGGGCGCACCCATAGCGAGCACACGCGCGCCTGAAATGTGGTGATGCACGCAGCACACAGGCATCGGTAAGCTAGCAACCCGCCCCTGATTAGGATGCACATATTAAAGGTACATGGCAACAATGGGATAAAACCCTATATAGGAATATTTTGGGCCAGACATAACGCTGACAATTTTGTAATCTTGTTATTCAGTAAAGAATTTCAATTTCACAGTGTGCTTGTATCTGTACAAAGGCTTTCTGATTATTTTGTCTCACAGACATTTTAGTTCAGGAAAACAGGTCAGAATGATAACCCTTTCTCACTCACACAAACTATTGCTCACTTTGATGATCATTTCCATGATTACATAGCAGTAGGTTAATATTTGAAGAGCTGGTGGCCTAACTAGAGCTACATCCTGTTCCTGGATTGCTCCATATCTCCATATGCTTTCATGTTATTCATATCTGCAGGTTAACAACTTAGTAGTCTACAAAATATTTGTACTTGGTTTTGAAGGGCACTTTCACATGAGCCTTTTGTCACTGGCTTCCAAACACACACGTTTCTCTCTGAAAGTAATGAAACCTTTGTAGAGAATGTGTTGATTCGTTTATGTCAACATTCTCTACTTTGTATGTAATTTTATGGGGACAGCGTAAGTTCGGCTCTAACAATGCATGGTTAAGGTTGCCTCCTGCATCCAATCTCCTTGATGAAAACCCAACAGGCAAGAGGAACTAACATAGTCAGTATGGAAGCTCAAACACCAGCTGAAGTACTTGGCACTCTAGGGGATGCAATTATAGAGAGTATAATAGGTAACACATTGCCATAAAAACTCTTACCAATGAATGATGAAGTCATGGTGGCATATTATGCTGTTTTCCCTGTCTTGCTGCAATATTAGGTAGGTGCCAGGAATAATACTGTCTCTTTCTCCAACCTCTGTTGTCCTCCCCAGCCCGCTGACTCCTTTCCAATCCTAAACAGCAAGACTGTAGCTATAGAATACTTAGCCTTAAGAATTTTTGTCTCTAGTCTATACAATAAAAAAAAAATCTTAGTTGCCCATGTTGGGAACTTAGTTGCCCATGTTGCCCAAGGTTGCTTCCACCACAATTAGAACAAAAAGCCAAGACCTCTAGTCTAGCTCCATCTTTTCTGTTTTAACTAATTTTCTCTGTGAACAAAAGCAAGAGCTTGCTGGGAAGACAAGATTTTGAGTGCAGAGTAGTGCTATCTAATTCCCTCCTAAAATATTATGGGAAAGGCAGGGAAATCTAAGGAATTGTAGTCCTCATATCTCAAGGACACCAGGTTGAAAAAGGCTGGAATTAAAGATTCTGAATCCTGTTAAAGCAAATTTTTCCATACCGGTTCTGTGGGTGTGGTTTGGTGGGCGTAGCAGGGGAAGAATACTACAAAATCTCCATTTCCACCCCACTCCAGGGGAAGGATACTGGAAAATCCCCATTCCCTCCCCACTCTTGGGCCAGCCAGAGGTGGTATTTGCTGGTTCTCTGAGTGACTCAAAATTTCTGCTACCGGTTCTCCAGAACCTGTCAGAATCTGCTGAATTTCACCCCTGCTTTGATCCCATCCAAAGCCGATCCAAATATTGCCAACAGCATTGCAATTTTGAATGCAACAGAAGAATGAAATGACTAAACACTATTTAAGTGTAATTAATTTAAGTATAGAAGGATTTTTGGCTGTTCCTGATATAGGGAGATATAGGAAGACCTCTTATTTGGTTGAACATGCAGTTGTGGACAAATTGAATATGTCATCCATGGTTCAATTCTACAGTGTTGAAGGATTTTTATCTCCCATTTCCTATAAAGCTGTACAGACAGTGTATGTTTCTCTTTCTCTCATCGTAATCACTCAATAATATGTAATGCTGTCATGTTTTGTGTAGCAGGGGGTAAGATAATGTTGGAAACTGACTGTTAGATAATTTAGTCACACAAAGATCATGCTACATATTTATATTGTTTATTACCCTCTGAGATTTATTTTGTATTATAGGTTATAACAGTGGAGTATACCATGTTTTCCCCAAAATAAGACCTACTCCAAAAATAAGCCCTAGCCCGGTTTTTAAGTGTGCACCTAATATAAGCCCTACCCCAAAAATAAGCCCTAGTGAAGTGGGGTTGGCGTGACCAGTACAGGAGGCAGTGAGTGCGCATAGGCTAATGGTGTCCAACAGTAGATGCAGCCTGTGCAGTGCAGGCGAGTTGATTCCCTGTCCAAGCAGCAGGTGGAGGCAGAAGCAGCACATGATCTGGACATGCTGTGTGGGCCGCAGGAAAGCTGAGAGTTGGTGGGCTGGAGCAGTGGCCACAGGAGGCTTGTCTTTGCATGGTGGCACTGGCAGAAGATGGAGGCAGAATCACGGGATGGGGGCAAGGCAGATGATCTGGACATGCTGCTCGGGCCGTGGGAAAGCTGAGAGTCTGTGGGTTGGAATGGGTGGGCAGCTGCAGGAGGCTCGTCTTTGCGTCTCTCATCTCGCCTGTGGCCCATGCAGCATGTCCGGATCGTCTGCCTTCCGCCCTGCACCTCTGCCTCCATCTGCTGCCACTGCTGCCTTGAGAAGATGAGCCCCCTGTTCCGGTCCACCATCTCTCAGCTTTCCCTGCCTCTCCCCAGCACCTCTGCCTCCATCTGTTGCTTGGACAGGGAATCAACTCACTTGCACTGCGTGGGCTGTGCAGCCCCAGAGTGCGCTGACCAAGAGACCGGCAGGCAGCAGCAGCTGCTGGATACCATAGGTCCCCGTGCACTTTACTGCCTATTGTGCACACTCCGGGGTGGCCCAGTTGGGCTGATCACCCTAAAATCGTGTTTCCCCAAAAATATAAGACTGGGTCTTATTTTCGGGGAAACATGATAGGATAAAATTGTACTATATTTTATTAGTCTGAACTTGCTTTATGATTTTATTAATAGCAATAGCTTTTTAAATAATCTTCTCTATAGCAATAGCACTTTACAGCAATCTTTGAGTGGTTTACAAATGTCAGCATGTTGCCCCCAACAATCTGGATCCTCATTTACTGACCTCAGAAGGATGGAAGGCTGAGTCAACTTTGAGCTGGTCAGGATCAAACTCCTGCCTGTGGGCAGAGATTGCCTGCAGTACTGCACTCTAACCACTGTACCAATATGACTAAGTTTTTAATCCACTGATTTTAATATTAGATTAATTAGATTAATATAACAATATTAAATTGCTATATTGAACATAGCCTTAATATTAATATCAATTAGAATCTATGTTTTGGGAAAACGCTTTTAATGAATTTCTGGACAAAGGCAGGATAAAAGCACATGGAGGGTATTATACAGAGGAACTGATTTTGTTTAGGTGGTGGGGCCATTTCTGCTGGATCCTACAGGAAGGCACAACGTACCAGATTTACTGTTACAATGAATTCACAGTTTTGAACAATACTACCAGTAATAATTCCACAGGTTTTATGGAAATGGTTGACAGTCCTACAGTTTTTTGTTATGCTGGTTAATTACGGTAGCTTAATAAAAATTTTGGGGTTTGAAATTAAATGTAACTAAATCTAAACTGAATGGAGTTCTTGTCCTGTCTCTGTCCCTGTTTTGCGGAATAGCTCCTGTATACAATTTAGAGGTTAAACGAGGCCATTGAATGAAAAAAACACAAAATTAAGCACCCTTCTCTGCCCTGTGTTCTGGTGCAAGATCCAGACTCCCTCCAACAGTGGATTCCTTTTGCTTCCTTACTGATAAAGAACTTGTGACCAGAAATACCTTGAAATTTGCATGATTTCCGATCAGCAGATCTTTTTCTTCAAAGTCAATATTTTGCAAGTTATACAAATTCAGCTGTAATTTGTTTGCTTGTTCTTTGCCTTTTAGTATTGAATTCCAGTTGTGCTTCTGGTTTAGATTATCATCTTGCCCCCACCATTCATTTTCCAGGTGTTGTGCAGTGTTACATCACTGTGCGAACGTTATACAATCAAACGATTGTGTCATTCTTACAACTCCCATCTTTTCCAATATGATTCCATAATCTGATAATTCAAATAATATTTTTTTTTCTTTTCCTTCTTTAGAAAATTTGGAAATTCTAATCTTTATATTCTTGCTCTTTTTGCTTTCTTCCGCCTATTTGTCTTTAATAATGAAATCACTGGTATATTTTGTAATATGAAATGTTCTACATTCTAGAGCATAAATACTACTTTAAAAAAAAATCAACATTGGAATTAATCCAAGCTGTTTCCCAAGATTCTCGGAACATGATTAAACAAAGCTCATCTTAGAATTTCTCATGCAAATTGGGAAGTAGTTCAAAAACACTGTCAAAGTGAACACATGGGGAATATATTCCTGATTCCTACACTAAATCAGATGGAGATGAAATAGAACTACTGTCAGGTTCTTCCAATGCTGGAGGCAAAACTCATTGTATTAGTTTTTTTAGTATATCTGGTAATACCATGATTTCCATATCCAAACATGAATGTTAAGAAATTTGGCTGTCACTACACCAGTTGTCCTGAACCTCCCATAGATTCAGTGCAGTATTAACTTCTGATGCAAGCCAGCACAGGTTGAATACAGACAGGAAGGAAGGATTAAGAGAAACTTCTTGACTGACACGTAATTTCAAACCTAAAATCCATATCCCTCTTCTAATCAGATCTTTATCCAAGAGAAGCAAGGTGATTAGGATGGCATATTTCTAACTTTTGTTTCCTAAGAGAAATATGTTGTCCTCATTCAGTCAAAGTAAGCAAAAGGCTACCAACTTTTTCAACAAGTCTTTGTATGCCAAATTCTAATTGTATTCAGCTATAATTAGATGGGATCCATCCTATCACTGTCCCCATTCCAGTATAATACATGGAATTATTAAGAATGAATAATTCGTTTCTGCAGAAGGAGACCTATGTGTCAGAAGCTGAATAGGCAAAGGTATTTGGACAGTCAGGGCTCTTGATCATACACAGGTGTCAAACAGGTAAAACACCAATGTGTGTCTGATTAGTCATGTAGAAGTGCCCCTTTTTACATAATTATTTTTAAGGTGCCTCTGCAAAAAAATAACCAGGAGTTGCTTCTGCTTTTAATTAGCATACATATAGCATTTTGCTGCATTAAAAACATACTAATTCTTTTTACTTATGCAATGTATTCCATAGCATTTGGAATGTAATATTCCATTTACTACTGCACCTAGGTAGCATATTATTACATTTTATGGGTTATATCCCCCTTAAAATTATATCCCTGATGAGTAGGGATACCATGTTATTTTTTTCAAGCTAGATGCATCACATATTTTATTGAATTCATATATCAAAGCTTCTTCTCTTCTCTGTTTCTGCTTCACCACTTGAAATTCCTCAGGAGGTATAATTTAAATGTAATCTTCATATTAAGACACAAAATACCAGCAGCCAAACGTTTTGGATGCTTTGTGTATGTTACTTTGGTACTAGTCTTTGACTATATTCATTTGACTTCTATTCAAATGAGCCGTGGTGGCACAGTGGTTAGAATGCAGTACTGCAGGCTACTTCTGCTGACTGCCAGCTGCCTGCAATTTGGCAGTTCAAATCTCACCAGGCTCAAGGTTGACTCAGCCTTCCATCCTTCCGAGGTGGGTAAAATGAGGACCCGAATTGTTAGGGGCAATATGCTAACTCAATTAGAGAGGGCTGTAAAGCACTGTAAAGTGGTATATAAGTCTAACTGCTATTGCTATTCATTCATGATCCTATCTCTTCTTAAGTCTTACTTTCCTTACTTGCATTCAGTGTACTTCAGTGATACTTCCAATATACCCAACTCACATTTATGAATACAGCCATTTTCCAACTTTCTGCTTCATATTTAGCCAAAACATTTCATAAGTCATACTATTACTCACTTAATAGTAGGTGAATTTCTCTAAGTCAATAAATGCATGCTAACCTTTCTTATAACAATATATTTCTCAATAATTTTCTGAAAAATAAAAATCTGCATATCCTGTATTTCCAGAATTTTGCACATTGCTACTTTTTGTGATCTTTCCAATAGGATTCTGCCTAATACCTTCCCAGGCATACAACAAAAGCTAATCTCTAATAGATTTCCCTCCATCTGTCATTCAAGCCCTGGTCATTTCATGCCTTGACTACTGCTATGTGCTCTACATGGGGCAACCCTTGAAGAGCATTCGGAAGCTTCAACTGCAGAGTGCAGCAGCATAGACAGTCTGTGGGGCCCTAGAGTGGCCCATGTTATACCTCAGTTCTGCGAGCTGCACTGGCAGAGGTGGGTTCCTCCCGGTTCTTCCCGGTTCGCCTAAACTGGTAGTGACCCGCTGGTGACATCACAATGATGTCATGGATCCGGTTTGGTTGGTGCCAGTCCGTGGGTGCCACCATCTGTTGTTTTTTTTAATTTTTTTGATTTCTTTTCAATTTTTCTTCTTCTGCGCATGTGCAGAAGCCGAGTTTCCGGCACTGCACATGAGTTGCCATCTTGTTTTCGGCCTTTATTTTTGCACATGCGCGAAGGAAGCGAATAGGCAGCGAGGTAAGTTAGAACCCACCCCTGTGCACTGGCTGTCAGTTTGCTTCCAGGTGCAATTCAAGCAGTTCCTTGGTTATTACCTTTAAAGCCTTGCATGGCATGTGTCTAGGTTACCTGAGGAACCGTCTCACGAGGGGTGAAAGCTCCATTGGCTCTGCGATGACCGACAGGTAAGAGCGAACCGGGAGGATTTCACCTCTGTGTCTCACCCTATGGGATAGGCCTGCCTCACCCGTGCTGGCAGCGAAGGCATGTTGACCCATTGGTCAAGGAATTTTGGCTAGTGGGGCCCAGGAGAAGAGCCTTCTCTGCCATGGCATCAGGCCTTTGAAACATCTTGCCCCCTGAGGTAAGATCTGTCCTCACCCTCCTAACCATCCATAAGTGCCTGAAGACCTGGCTCTTCCAGTTGGCCTGGGACCCAAACAGGGAAGTTTCACACTAGAGGTTGTTGATGGAATAATAGTAGATCCCATCTCCACACCCTATGCATCATGCTCCCACCTCTCCCATTTTTTATCAATCAATCAATCAATCAATCAGTCAGTCAGTCAGTCAGTCAGTCAGTCAGTCAGTCAGTCAGTCAGTCAGTCAGTCAGTCTGTCTGTCTGTCTGTCTGTCTGTCTGTCTGTCTGTCTGTCTGTCTGTCTGTCTGTCTATCTATCTATCTATCTATCTATCTATCTATCTATCTATCTATCTATCTATCTATCATCTATCTATCTATCTATCTATCTATCTATCTATCTATCTATCTACCTACCTACCTACCTACCTACCTACCTACCTACCTACCTACCTACCTACCTACCTATCCACCTATCTACCTATCCATCCATCCATCCATCCATCTATCTATCTATCCACACATACACACATATATATATTGAACAACTTTAATAAAATAAATTTTGCATGTACACTTGTCGCCTTTCTTTTACGTAAGCAATATTGCTGCTTTTCTTATATAAGAAATAATTGCAGCATTTCAATTAAAATGCATAGATGCAACATTCACTCACACATTGAAGAAGTTGTATAAGCATTCCATTATCAACCCACCTCCATATTTTAACATTTTCCCAGGTAGATCATCGGCCTTATCATTTTTCCATTTTCATAAAAGCATTTATGACTTTCTCTTCATTTTGTTGGTGGACACCAATACTTATACAACTTGTTTCAATTATGATTTGATGTATCCTTATCATTCCCATATAAATGTCTGAAATTCTTTTTCCGGAACCCCCTCCCTTCATTTCATTCCAAACCCTTTCATCCCTTTGTTTTAATCCCATTCCTTCTTTTGGAAGATATTTGTCTGCAACCACCATCCAAACAAGGTTTCATTTCCATCAAAATCACTCTGCATTTCCCCTGTCTTTTTTAATGTTGTTGTTTTTTTTGGAAACTTTCTTTGCAGTTTCTTTTCCCTTTTTATATAAATTATGCAATATTTTCTCTCAATCTTTCTTTTTGCAACGATCAATCCCTTTCATTTACAACCTTTTTCACTTTTTCTAAGCAGATAATCAATAGCCATACATTCTCGGGTCTCTTGCCAAATAATTGAATCACTTTTTCCTCAAAAACATGTTTCCATCCACTCATTCATGTCACTTGCTAGAATATTCCTTCCCCCCTTTCTATTAATACTTCCCCAAATTTATCCGGTTATCATACTTCACTGGAACATTACATGCAACTTTCATCAAGTTTCCTACATTGCTATGTACTCACAATAACCAACATGAGCCAAGTTCATATTTTCTGACATTCATTCAAGTATTCTATTCATAATTAACTCTACAGTTCCACCCTTTCTCTTCCAGTCATTGAGTCTTCCAACTACCCTCTACTCTTTCAAATGCTACTGATATGGCTAATTGGCTGATGTAGTGGTTACACTCCCAGGGATAACTTTCCAAAAGCTACAGAGAAACAAAGAAGGACTGAGAACTGGAAAGTGAAGGTAATAACTCAGTGATAGAAATATACTGTATGTTTTGGATGCAATTAGGAGAATCTCTAGATAAGGCTGGGAACGTTTCCTAGAAAGTTTTTGTCACTCATCTTAAGTAAGCATATTCCAATCCAATGCCCAGCATTGTTATCTACCAAGAAAAACAACTATCTGAATTTAGAATTGTCCTACCCATTTTGTGAACTTTGGGTAAGGTAGTTTAGATCATACAGACACCTGCTTTCTTTGAAGGTAACTTGGACTTAACATTTGAAACCAAGACCTTAAGGATAATATACTAGCATGGAGATAAGCCCTGGTAGCACAGTGGTTAGAGTGCAGCATTGCAGGCACAGCCTGGAGTTCGATCCTGATGGGCTCAAGGTTGACTCAGCCTTCCATTCTTCTGAGGTTGGTAAAATGAGGACCCAGATTGTTGGGGCAACATGCTGACATTGTAAAGAGAGTGCTGAAAAGCACAATGGGATAGTATATGTCTTAGTGCTATTGCTATATTGCTATAGAGAGGATTATTAAAAATCTATCACATAGCATTCCTCAATACATGTCAATCATTGTGAAATTGTGAGATTGTCACATAAATGAGTCCTTGTGAAAATTCTCTAAGAAGAGGTACAGTAGACAAGAGCAGTATAGAAGACCACCTAGAAGTAAATGGAAGCTGAGAAAAATATATCCTCCTCTATGAATAGGATTAACAGTGGTGAAATCCAAATTTTTTTACTACTGGTTCTGTGGGCGTGGTGGGTGTGGTGTGGTTTGGTGGGTGTGGCTTGGTGAGCGTGGCAGGGGAAGGATACTGCAAAATCCCCATTCCCTCCCCACTCCTGGGGGAAGGATATTGCAAAATCTCCATTCCCACCCCACTCTGGGGCCAGCCAGAGGTGGTATTTGCCGGTTCTCCGAACTATTCAAAATTTCCGCTACCAATTCTCCAGAACCTGTCAGAACCTGCTGGATTTCACCCCTGAAAGATGCATGTTTATTAGGAGAGTTGTATAATATGAAACAGTCCTTATCAGCCTGGTCCCCTCTAAATGTGTTAAACAGCAATTCCCGTAGCTCTCTAGCTTGCATGCTGAGGCTAGCTGGGAATCATGGGCCTTTGAGATGCAATTAATTTAGAGGGCATCACATTGATGAATATCCACAGGTTTTGCAGGAGTGGAGTTGATTATCCAGATGCTCCGTATTCCAAATTATGTTTAGGATTTCAGTTTTGCTGTAAAACAATGTTGAATAAGCCACAATTAAAATGAATCCCAACTACACGATGAAATCACATAAATGTTTCCCTTGCGTAAGATTAAGAATGCGTAAACCACACACGTATAAGTACTCTATTTGTGTAATCTGGCAGTTTTCCACTGAAACTACCAAGACCAGGATGCTTATAAACATTAACTAAGTATCTGTTGCCAAATGTCCAAACTCAATGAGTTCCAAACATCTGCAAGTTAGTAAGTTTATTATATACTCCTGACGGCAATACTGTTTTTTTCTCATGTAATACAGCCATCACTATTGTTTCTCTGACCAAAAGTTGGATCATTATCATGACTTAAACTTCATAGCTGAAATTAATTTGAAGAACAATTCTGATGCAAATTGTACCGGGTAAAATTACACACACACACACACGCACACACACACACACAATTTGATGCTTTAGTGAAGCGGAAGCACAAAATTTAAATCTTGCCAACTGCTGCAGCATAGAACTAATTTATTAATTAGGGATATTTTTCAAAAGTAAACTGTAAAAATATTTGCAAAAATACATGTCCAAGTCTGAGTCGCTGAATGTGAATTTTGTTTTTTTTTGCATTTGAATTCTATTTTTTTAAAAAAATTGTAAATCAGGACAGCTTCCTTTTATCCCTTTTACACATGCGATCTCCTACCCCAGTGTGTATAGGCCAAACCTTTGGTTCTTTTTTTTTTTCCATTTGGGGTGATTTGGGTGGATGGCAAAGCAACGTGGGTGGGGAGATTTAAGACTCTCATTTCATCCCTCAAAACATCCCCTCCCTCAAACCAAATATCCATATTTTGAGTGCAGCCTTTGACATGTTGGTGTGTCTTTTAAATTGATAGGGATTGCATATCTCTGATGTAGATAGTCTCTAATATAGATTTGTATAATTCTATAAATCAAATGAAATGACAAGTCACATTCTAAATTTCAGTACAAACTACTTTGTTTTTCTTATACTTTTAACGCCCAGCTAGGTGGCAGCACCTAATTGACCATGGGTGATTTTTAAAAGCTAAGCAGGACCAGGCTTAGTACTTGATAAGATACCACCAGAAAATTCTGACGACTATAGATTAGACTAGTAAGTGGGTGGGTGGGGGAACATCCTGGAGAAGGTTATAGTAAACCATGTTTGCTGCTGCCAAAATTATGGCTGTTTTCACTAAGTTCCCAGGAAGTGATATTTTACCTTATACTTCTTGGAGGAATCTTTACCTCATACTTCTAAAACAACTTTGTTTTATTTAGAATAATTCTACATATTAGGACTATTGTAAGAAGGAAATTCCAGTATTTGTTCTAACAAATATTCTGAATGTTCTACAGTATACAATGCACAATAACAAAGACTACTTAAGGCCAGTGTTCAGATTTTATCTCCCTGTGGGTCTTCAGAATTGTAATACTTAGACTTTCCTTCCTTAATAGAAAGATGTCTTTTGAACACACACACACACACACACACACACACACACACACACACACAGCCGCGGTGGCGCAGTGGAGTGGATAGAGTGCAGTACTGCAGGCTACTTCTGCTGATCACCAGCTGCAGTTCAAATCTCACCAGGCTCAAGGTTGACTCAGCCTTCCATCCTTCCGAGGTGAGTAAAATGAGGACCCAGATTGTTGGGGACAATAAGCTGACTCTGTAAACTGCTTAGAGAGGGCTATAAAGCACTATGAAGCGGTATATAAGTCTAAGTGCTATTGCTATTGCTATGCTACAGAATCAACCCAGGGAGATTTATTCACACTAACAGAGAAAAAATAGTCCTAGATGCTTTAGGAACATATATTCAATAAGATGAAATATGACAAAAAATCTTCTCCTGCTAAATCTATTTTTCTATATGCTTAAAACCCAGTATGGTACCCTCAACATGAATAGGAAGTAGAGAAATGATACAGGTAGTCGACATATAACCACAATTGATCCCCAAATTTCCATTGCTAAGCAAGACAGTTGTTAAGTGAATGTTTCCCCATTTTGCGACCCTTCTTGCCACAGTTGTTAAGTGAATCACTGCAGTTGTTAAATTAGTAACAAAGTTGTTAAATGAATCTGGCTTCCCCATTGACTTTGCTTATCAGAAGGTTGCAAAAGGTGATCATATGGCCCTGGAACATTGCAACTGTGATAAATACATGCCAGTTGCCAAGCATCTGAATTTTGATCATGTGACCATGGGGATGCTGTAACGGTCGTGTGAAAAAGGGTCGTAAGTCACCTTTTTCAGTGCTGTTGTAATTTTGAATGGTCACTAAATGAATGGTTATAAGTCGAGAACTACATGTATAAAACAGACAAACTATGATATGCATGTAGACCAGGACAGAGGGAGAACTGTCTATTTTTGTTTGAAGGGGGAAATCTGGATATTCTTCTTTTTGTTTGAAAATAATCATAAGCCTATTTTCAAGCTCACACTATTCTGCAGCCTTTATGCATTTCCTGTTCAAAATAAGAAGAAACCATGCTGTCGGTTCTTATTAATTACTGTTAAACAGGAGGTAGATGACAAGTAGTCTAGGGTTACAAATGTGTGGAGGGGGCTGAGAGGAAAAGAGAACAGAGGTTTGGACTTGTGCTCTATAGAGACTCCAAGTTGAGTGAATGAGAGATCATAAAGTCAGAAGGGAAAGGGATTTTAAATGGAATGTAGGAGGAGGAAGGAATGCTGGAGAAGTGGAAGATGTTGGAGATTGGCCAAGTGAGCCAGAGGCTGTGGGCAAGTTGTGGGTTGTTGTTGTGTCTGCCAGAGACTGGAGTGATGGAAAAGAAAATTGAAGTAGTGAAAAGAGAGATAAGTGAGACCTGCAGAGTTAACCGAACAATAGAATAATAGAGTTGGAAGAGACCTTGGAGGTCTTCTAGTCCAACCCCCTGCTCAGGCAGGAAAACTTATATCATTTCAGATAAATGGTTGTCCAATCTCTTCTTAAAAACTTCCATTGTTGGAGCACCCACAATGTCTGGAGGCAAGTCATACCACTGATTAATTATTCTAACTGTTAGGAAATTTCTCATTAATTTTAGGTTGCTTCTCTCCTTGATTAGTTTCCATCCATTGCTTCTTGTTCTACCCTCAGGTGCTTTGGAGAATAGCTTGACTCCCTCTTCTTTGTGGCAGCCCCTTAGATATGGGAACAATGCTATCATGTCACCTCTAGTCCTTTTTTTCATTAAACCAGACATACCCAATTTCTGCAACTGCTCTTTATATGTTTTAGCCCCCAGTCCCCTAATCATCTCTGTTGCTCTTCTCTGCACTCTTTCTAGAGTCTCAACATCTTTTTTATCTCATGGCGACCAAAACTGCATGCAGTATTCCAAGTGTGGCCTTTCCAAGGCATTATAAATTTATTTTATTTTATTTATTTATTTATTTTTGTCAAGTACGTGTTGGTAATATACATAGATATAACATTGTTTATATACATAAGATGGGTACTGATAAGAGGGAACATTAGGACAGGGATGGTAGGCACGCTGGTGCACTTATGCACGCCCCTTACTGACCTCTTAGGAATCGGGTGAGGTCAACAGTGGACAGTCTAAGGGTAAAGTTTTGGGGGTTTGGTGACGAAACCACAATGTCAGGTAGTGAATTCCAGGCATTTACCACTCTGTTGCTAAAGTCGTATTTTCTACAGTCTACAGATGTTTGACCATTCTGACACAAAGTCTAGGTCTTTTTGGAGGATAGCAGTGTTGTCGGTGGTGTTGAACAGTTTTACATCATCGGCGAAGAGAACGCAGTCGCTTGTAATGTGATCGCAAAGGTCATTTATATAAAGTATAAAGAGTGTTGGTCCTAGTATGCTGTCTTGGGGAACACCGCTGTTAACAGGTACGGGATTTGATAGGGCACTCCCTATTTTGACGACTTGTTGTCTGTTTGACAGGAACGCAGTTATCCAGTCATAAAGGGGTCCAGAGATGCCGTAGGATTTCAGTTTCAGAAGTAGTTTATCGTGAACCACTGAGTCGAAGGCTTTACAGAACTCTATGTAAATTGTGTCTATTGTTTTGCCCTGGTCAAGTTTTGAGGTCCATATGTTTTTGCAGTGTAGTAGTTGTAGATTGCAGGATAAAGTGGTATTAACACTTCACATGAGTTTGATTCCATCCCTTCGTTAATGCAGCCTACAACTGTGTTGGCTTTTTTGTCAGCTGCAGCACACTGCTGCTCATATTTAAGTGATTGTTCTCTAGGACTCCAAGAACCCTGTCACAGTTATTACTATTGAGCCAGGTACCACCTATATTATACCTGTGCATTTGGTTTTTCTTGCTTAAGATCAGCATGGGAAACAGATGCAAGACTGAGAACCTAGAGGTGGAACTGCCTGTATCTACGTTGCCACCACTGGGGTTTCACTGCCAATCAGTGAGAGAGCAATGGCAGAAAGGTGGCTACATTACAACTTTTTGTGCATTACTTCAGATATCAATTGAACTGAGGGAGGGAAGTGGGATAGATTGCTACTGGAGTATGGAAAAGCAAATTTAAGGATTGAGTAACTGAAGATATGGATGGAAAATGGCTTGGAACTGGTGGAGGAGATATTAAATGATTGGTCAAAGAGGGCCTTTGCACAACTTCATATTATTTATCAGTTATTTAATTTAATTTAATTTAATTTAATTTATTGTTCTTATAAGCCGCCCAATCCCGTAGGACTCAGGGCGGCGTACAACAGAAAGAAGAACAATCAATAAAAATACAATAATACAATATAATTCAATAAAACAATTTTAAAAATTACAAAAGTTAAAACCAGTCATCCATGGGGGCATTAAGATCTATTTCACCCCGCCTGCAGGAAGAGCCATGTCTTGATGGCTTTCCGGAAGGCCAGCAAGGTGGGAATAGTTCTGATCTCTGGGGGTAGTTGGTTCCAGAGAGCTGGAGCCCCCACAGAGAAGGCTCTCCCCCTTGGTCCCGCCAACCGACATTGTTTGGTTGAAGGGACCTGGAGGAGACCGACTCTGTGGGACCTAACTGATCATAGGGATGTATGAGATAGGATGCGGTCCTGGAGATAACCTGGTCCTAAGCCATGTAGGGCTTTAAAGATGATAATCAACACCTTGAATTACACCCAGAGACCAATGGGCAACCAATGCAGCTGGCGGAGAATGGGTGTTACATGGGTGTATCTGGAGACACCCACCACAGCTTGCGCAGCCGCATTTTGCACCAGTTGCAGTCTCCAGATACTTTTCCAGGAATAGGTGGCTTTAATGATGGTTACTCCTACCCTTTTCATCTCATGTTTAGACTATTGCAACTCAAATTTATAAAGGGCAGCCCTTGAAGACCATTTGAAAGTGAGATCTGATACAAACTGCAGTGTCATGGATAGTTATGGACTTTATTTGGTTTGCTCTTCTAACACCTCTCTCTATGTTGGTTAGACCTCAATCTATGTTGGTTACCAGCAAATATCTAGGTGCAATTCATTGTTGATCATTACCTTTAAAATCTTTTACAATTTAGGATGTGGGTAACTTTGAGATTGCTGCTCTGTCCAATGAGATCTAGGGGGACCTCATACTGTAGATCCCATGTCAGATGGAATAGTGTCATTAGAATTACATTACACGAGCACACAATAGATTCAAACTCAATGTAAACTGCTCGAAACTCGACTGCAGAAAATATGACTTCAGCAACAGAGTAATCAATGCCTGGAATGCACCACCTGACTCTATGGTTTTTTCCCCAAACCCCAAAAACTTTAACCTTAGACTGTCTACAGGCGACCTAACCCCATTCCCAAGAGGTCTGTAAGAGGCATGCATAAGCGCACCATCGTGCCTACCGTCCCTGTCCTACTGTCCTATTGTCCAAATTTACCTATACCTACTTTGCTTTTGTTTATGTTTGTATCATACCCGTTATCTTGTACACGTTTGACAAATAAATAAAATAAAATAAAATAAATAAACAAATAAATAAGGTCCAAGAAATGAATTTTCTTTGTTATGGTTCCTCACCTAGAACAGCTTCCCCCAGGAGTGGTCCATCCCTATTAATGTTTTGAAGAACATAAAGAACCTGGTTTTCTGGAGCATTTGGGGAATACAATAGAAGAACTATCATTACTCCCAAGTAGTAAAAGTGAAAAAGATGTTTGATGTACTGAGATCATGAACGTTTGTTGCTTGATTTCATTTAATCTTAAGTGCTCACATTTATTTCTACTTAAGCCTTCTAGACTATTTACTTGCGGTCCAATATCTTTGTCAATGAGTTGTTAAAAGAACTGTTGATATTTAGTTGCTGCCTCTGTAGTTTTTGACTGTGAGAGATACCATATCCAGTTAAGTCGCGATGTGTGTAGACTTTTAGCTGCTCTGTCAAAATAAAATTGCCTGGAATATACCATCATGGTCTATATTTCATATCCCATATGGAGCCACCTGAACAGAATCAGGACATGCCACACCAGAACTAGGGCGAAGCTCTTTAAGTGGGGAATGGCTGAGAGCCCACAATGTGACTTGGTGTACTGGAACAAATAATAGTACACATAATCCAAGAACGTCCCCTCAGGAGATTTCAAGGCACCTGGGATGATCTCATCACAGCCACACCAGAAGCAGTTAGATGGTTAGCTTCCTTAGATATTGAACCATAGCATCTATCCTATTGCAACTTTATGGCACCATATTGTGGTGTTTTTATCATGGTTTTTACCCTAATATATCACTAAGTGCATGACCTAGGTAGATGCCATATGCTAAATAAATAATAAATAAAAATGTAATCTTAATTACTATAGGAAGAGCTGCATGTCATTTATTTTATTTATTTATTTATTTTATTTGTGAGATTTATATACCGCCTCACAGTGCAAGCACTCTCTAAGCGGTTTACACCAGTAAGCAATGTTTATTTACATTGCCCCCAACAATCTGGGTCCTCATTTTACCTACCTTGGAAGGATGGAAGGCTGAGTCAACCTTGAGCCGGTGAGATTTGAACCGCTGACCTGCGGATCAGTCAGCAGTGACCTGCAGTACTGCCCCTAACCGCTGCGCCACCTCGGCTCTCCTTGTGTCATGAAATCTCTGTGACACAAGCAGACAGCCACAGACAACTAAGAATGTACAAGTAATCCTTATGACTGTAATTGAGCCTGGGATTATGGTTTTTAGTTGTGGCAGTCATTAAGCCGGTCATCATGTGACCGTGCCAGATTTTACAACTGTTTTTGTGGCTGTTATTAAACGACCACTGTGTGTCAACTTTGAAACGGATTGGGCCTACTGCAGCCATTTTCTCCTTTTCTCAGCTTGACACACTTTGGGGGGAGGAGGGAGCTTTGAAATGTTAAACCAGACATCAACAAATTAAAATCTCGTGGTCATCCTAACAAGGTGACTGGAAGTCGTTACCAAGGAGACACCAGAACACCTAATTGGACAACGTGACTTGTGACAAGGAGGGAGGGAGCTGTCTAATCTTTAATTATACCGAAAGCACAGGAAATAGCCAGAGCTGGTTTGGTTTTCAACTGTGCCGAAATGATATACTCAATAAAGCAGTTCTTTGAGAAAGCTACAAGTCTCAAAGTTGCTGGATTGGTTGAGTTTATTACTCGGAACCTTGACACTGTGGTTGTTAAAGAAATGTGGTGGTCATTAAGTTAAAAAAAAACACAGTTGTTAAGTGAACCTGTTATACCCAGTGGTGTTTTTTTTTTGCTGAAAACAGGAAATGCTGGTTTCCATTTTAAAAATGCTTGAAATCATAGTCATGTGACCCTGGGACTCTGCAAATGGCTATAAATGTGGGCTGATTGACAAGCACATAAAACACATTTCTGTAACTGCAGGGGGAGGCAGCCATCAGAATTTCAAAATGAGGTCATTAGTAGCTCTAGGAAGGTCCATTATAACTTCAAATGGTTGTTAAGCAGCTGGTTGTAAGTTGAGGACTACCTGAAAATATGTAAATAAATGTAGCCATTGGGACCCAGATCTCTCCTTCTTGCTAAAGGTAGACAAAAGGTGTCAAAATGTGAAATTCAGTAGGGTTGAGAACAGTGTGGTCAGAGTTCAAATTTGCCAGCTTCACATTGGATAATCTATTCCACACTTTTTAAGCACCATTTCAGATCATTTTTGTTTAATTAACATTTCTTATATTAAAGATGATATCCTAAAGCAAATTTGATCTCTCTGCTGACACCTCTTCCTACTGAAAGCCTCTTATTGTGTTTGGCTCCTGCAACAGTTCTAGTAGCAGCAATCACAGGATTTTGCAGTTATCATTGCACCGATAAATGCAGTTTGTACTGTCTTGCTGCAAGCTTCACCTCTTTGGGGCATGTGGGTGTGGCATTTCAATGCATGTAGATAAAAGCCAGGACTTGTGCTGCAATGTTGCAAAGCTCCTGATATCAGATTGATAGCTTGGCACCTTGTAGCTCCTATGGATGGATTGATTATTAGTAGTTTGACTTGGGTGATTCATTTTAATCAGGTTAATAGATCACAATATTGAAATATTATCTGGATTCTTTCTTTTTATTTACTGTGTGCTCCAATGTGATTTATAAACCACATTTTCTTTCTTGGGATAGGTCTGTATACCACATCAAGCCAAAACCAAGCTAATGTGACCACATCTTTGTGGTTGGCTATCACAGCTATTTTCTGGTGTGTCATAATCATGCTGGCTGAGAATTTGGGAACTATATTCTTAACATATCTGGGGACAATATCTAAAAAAAAAAAAGATGAATGAGCATTTGCTTTGAAAGACCTGTCCAAGGAAAAGAGTTTTTTGAAGAAACTGTGCTGTTACTTCACTTACTCACTTTGATTAAAACTTGAGAGAACGTTTTCCTTTTGGTGACCTTCAGTTGTAGTGCTATACTGTAGTCTCCACCAAGGAGGAATTCAGAAACCATTTCCTTGTAGAAGTTCAAAGAAATTTTGTTGACCACTGAATTGGTGAATAATGTTGTTTAGTAGTCCTTAACAATAGTTCACAGCAGAAATATGAAAAGATGAAGACGTGACTAAAAAGATGACTCATACATGCCTTCAGGAGGTAGAAATGATACCAATTATGCCTGCTAATCCATATTATGTCTGCTGCAGCCTCTTGCCAAGAAGATCTGGTGCTTTATTTGGCTGTTTCCTGGAGCAGTGGGAAATTCCCTGTCAGTGTTATTTCAATCTTCACATATCCATGCTACTTTTGTCATCTTCATTTGCTATTATTCTTTGAAAGAACACATGCAGTCTCCCTTAGTAGAATTTGATTCAATTGCAGCTACTGATTGACTTTCTTGTGTCTTGGAATTGCTATATCCAGTGCTATAAATTGTCTTGGATGTCTTGAAATTGCTATATCCAGCCCAATTGCTATATCGAGGCTTTAGAATGCCAAAGGCAAGAGGAATTACTTATAATCATCAAATTATAAAATCATAATAAACTCTGAGAAACAGAGCATAAGGCTGTAAAAGACAAAATATCTTGAAATTAAATCTTATTTAGAACTCTTATCTTGTTGGGGTGCCTACCATCCCTATCCTACTGTCCTATTGTCCAAATTTACCTATATCTACTTTGCTTTTGTTTATGTTTATATCATACCTGTTATCTTGTACACGTTTTGACAAATAATAAATAAAAGAAATAAAAGAAAAAAATAAAAGAAATCCCCATTATGCTACACTTATGAACATCTTACTGATAGTCAACTGTTCTCTATTGGAGGCAGTGCAAAATGTGTCCATTTTTTTATTTATTCAAACAAAGTTATTTTGTTAGCTACAGTAAATATTCTGGATTCCTTCAGACTTTATCTTGTCATACACACAATTTGGATCTGCTCTGTGCCTTTAACAATATATCTTGAAAAAATATTTTGATTTTGCTGACCGACTATGACCAAATGAAACATCAAGTGAAAAAACATGGTTTGTATTGCTCTTCCAGTGATCCCAATCAATAATGAGACATTGACTCAATGCAGAACATTCCAGATGATTTTACTGTGAATAATGACAGTGCCACAAATATCTGTTTTACTAACTTTTTGGTATAAACTGGGAATTAATGTAATTTACTAATGTTGAGAAGGTTTACAATCTAATTGGACGAGTTATGGACCTTGGACATTTGTAATGTCTCCAATCCAACTTTCTAGCTGATGCTATCCTAGCTTAGATTTTAATTCAAGCCAGCAAATAAATGTACCTAACTCCCTTATATACCATATTGCAACTCCTCATTCACTTAACCTATGTTAAGGTTACGCCTATGTCTATGTTCATAAGATGTATGAAATTACAAATCAGCCAATGTGATGTTTAGTCTGGTTTGTTGTATGAATGCATTGCATGTGCTTAGCTTATGGCTCATTGTGTTTAATGTGCCTAGATAAATCAAGATACAGTTAACTAGGTATGAACATGACCTATGAAGGCATAGCATATGTGAAACCACATGGAAGGTGGTTTCACCGTCATCAAACATCAGATCCTGTGGATCCCCCTATCCAACACTTAACCATTATATCTTGCTGGAAAATTTAAATTAGGATTCTCTTCTGCTTCAAAACCTTTTTAGGTCCTTCAATAACATATACAGCTTTTCTCCATTAATACTAATAGTAGTAATATTTTTCATGCACCTATACCTGTACATGATAAAATACAAAATCAACGATTTGATAAATAACACACTACATTCTTCTTTAAAAGCACAACTTAAATGGTAGAATCATACACAACCCAATGGTCCAAAGCATGTAAAATTACATACCAATAATATTAGACACGAAGCATTGGTATTCCCAAAACCCATAAAAGGAAAACTATTTTAGTGTTATTTAAAATTTGGACAATTCTGTCTCCAATTATAGTTCTGTTGCAAATTGATTTTGAGAGCTGGTGGCACATGGAAAAAGTGACAACTGTGATATTGTTGTGGTTCAAGGAGGTACAAGTTGGGCTTGGCTAGCTTATCAGGTCACAGGCAAAAGAGTTGCAAATAGAGTTTCGGATAACTGGATGTGCCCTTGTGCAAGCTCAGAGAGACCACACTAGCAACTTAATTTGGCACTTTTCACAACCAGTGTGGAGAAGACAGGGGTGGTTCAGGGAAGTTCTAGGACAGTCCCAATAGATTTTTCTGGGACCATGTTAGATGTCAGAAGCATTCAAGTAACCCAGGCAACAGGTTGTTATGATAATCCAAACATGAGATAATCAGGGTATGGATCGGTTTTCCCCATCTTGGTCATAAGGAACCAATGGACTGGTTGTGGTAATGCAAAAAGTAAAAAAAAATCAAGACCATAAAGTCAGTTCCTGAATAAACTGATTAATGCCAGGTAGGGAATAAATAATGTAGTTAATGCGTGTTAGTGGAAATTTCATTTCTCTGTCCAGAGAGTCAAGTGTTTTGGTTAAGAAGAAGCCAATAAAGAGGAAAACATTATCAACGGTGAGGCCTCCTTCTTACCCAGATGGTCTAGGCCTGTACCTAAGTGAAAAGCTCCATTAGAAAGGTTTGTTTTGGTCATGGTGCAATTAGGCCTTATCCATGATTTCATAAGACCTGCAAATTGGATGGATTGATAATTTAAATGTTCTGATAGAAACTGAGTCTTCATAATAATTGAATGAATGTTCCACAACACACAGTTGTAAACAACTTCATCAAATGTATTTTTGTGAGCTAGAATTATTAAGAGTTTTCCTGGAATGCAAGAGAAACATTCAGCTCATTTTCTGTTATTTCTAAGGGGTTGGGGTGGGGGTGAGAGTGATCTACTACAGCTAAGTAGGGATAATGAAAATTAGATGTTGCTATAGATTTCCTGAGTACAGATAACTTGGCTATTAATGCGATATTTGATTGTGAAATCAATATATCAGATAGCTAACAAGGAACGATAGTAAATACTATTATTTTCCTACAGATTACTCCAAGGTAACAGCTTACTAATTGCCAGGGTTCTAATGTTCATACAGAAAATAGTGCCTTGGGTTCTAAACCTGAAAAAATATTCTAGAAGATAGTTAAATGGGGTGTGGATCAGTGTTGGGTTCCTCCCAGTTCCTCCCAGTTCTAAGAACCGGTAGTGCCGGCGGCTGGAGGCTCCGCCCACCCACCCGGGACACTTCTGCGCATGCACAGAAGCCTCACGCGCACACACAGAAGCGCATGCACGAACCAGTAGTAAAGGGTTTTAGAACTCACTACTGGTGTGGAGGGTTCTGTAGGTGCTGATTTTTCCCATTCTCAATAGAATCCCTCAGAAAGCCCAACAGTAATAATTATATAAAGTCAATCTGTTGCAGAGATTGTTTCAGGAAATATTTGGTGAAACATGGGGCAAAGGAACGGGAGCAGCCCAAATCAACCATGAGCAGGGGTTGAGAAAACAAGCTATCCACTGGTCTGGAAATTACAATGACAAAATACATCAGGTGGCATAAAGGGAACTGGGATTCAGTTCACATCAGGAAAGAAAAATCAGTAAGAGATTTCATAGTACAAGTTCAGGGTGTGGAGGATAGCATTGAGAACTGCATCACCCTATTTTGCGAGAAATTAGAGTGATCTGCTTGAGAACTGATTTCTGTTTAGTGTTGAGACATCAACTTGATTTTTACATGAGCAATGTACACGTGTGTGAATCATATTTTAAGTCAGGAAAACATCATGCATAGCTAATTAGATTGAGAGCAAAAAATAGTTTCTTAAGACACAATTTCAATAAAATCTGGCAAAGAATTCAGTATTTATTCTTAACTCTCTTATTATCTTGATGGCCTAATCAACACCAAGTAACCTTTAGATTGCTCTTTTGGAGGGGAAATGTTACGGTATTTTTCTGAGTATAAGACGCACCTTAGTTTTGGGGGAGGAAAATAGGGGAAAACAATCTGCCTACCAGGTATTCATCTGGCTAGCGTCCTTAGTCTGGTCAGCTTCAGCACATTATTTTATCCCCTGGTTAGGACTTAAAAAAACCTTCTTCTGAGAGAGTAACAATGAAAGAGCATGCAAGCCAGTAAGAGCTGGGAAGATCGTTAGCACCTGGTTAGGGCTAGAAAAAAACTTATTCGGAGCAGCTTCAGCACATTATTTTATCCCCTGGTTAGGACTTTAAAAAACCTTCTTCTGAGAGAGTAACAATGAAAGAGCCTGCAAGCCAGTAAGAGCTGGGAAGATAATTAGCACCTGGTTAGGGCTAGAAAAAAACTTATTCGGAGCAAGTAGAGCAATGAAAAAAAAATTCTGCAAAGACTTAGGGCTGGAAAAACATTATTTGGAGAGAGTAACAATGAAAAAGCCTGCAAGGTAAGAGCTGGGAAGATCTGTTAGCACCTAGTTAGGGCTGGAAAAAAAGCTACATTCAAAGTATAAGACGCACCCAATTTTTCAGCCACTTTTAGGGAGGAAAAAGGTGCGTCTTATACTCCAAAAAATACGGTATATGTAGTTATACGAGTGTCTATCAGTTCGAGTTTACAGATGACCAAAGAAAATGCTTTATTTATTCTGAAACCACTTAAAATCATGCTGTCTGAAAGTCTTTTAATATTAAGAGAAACTCTCTGCCATAAATTGGAAGTAGTGTAGCATACAGTGACTATAGTAAAGATACCCAGATTAAAATGCCTGATAAATCCTGTTGTTGTTTTCTATATTTTGCATCCCATTTCCAAAACATAGTTATTTTGCAAGAAACTGATATGAATAATAAATTGCCTTTCCCATCTTAACAGTGAAGAAATCAGGCTGTCTCATATTTCAGTTTATCAGAATTCATCCCATTTTCCTGCAGAATTGTATTATTTATTATTGCAATTCATGCTGTTGCTGACCACAGGAAGCTGCACTCCTAAGTACAGTTTAATGAGTTCATGTGGGGGAATTTTTTTTTAATTGATAAAGCTGTCAAAGTGGTTAGGAGTAAGCAGTAATAAGAGACGCTCAGGTCCAAAAGACGTACCACAAAGAAGAAGAAGAAAAGATTCAGAAAGAAGAATGAAAAAGCAACTAAACGCACACAGGCATTGTTCTTAACAGACACCTTGGAAAGAGAAGGCAAAATACCAGTCTTGCAACTGAACCAGTACAATGGTCTAAAACACGGGTGTCAAACTCGCCGCGTGACGTTGCCGTCATGTGGTGCTTCACATTTTCCCCATTCGCGGAGCTGGGGTAGACGTGGCCTGCATATGACGCATCCGGCCTGCAGGCCGCCAGTTTGACACCCCTGGGACTCTAAAAGCCAATCTACCTCTTTCCTACAAAAGCAGGTGGAAGGGAGAGTCACTAGCTCTCCTCAAACCATTGTGTTTTTCTTCTGAATCAAAAGATATCAGTTGTACGATGATTGTACTGTTATAGTTGCTCTGGTGGTGTCCTGGTGCAAATGGCATGTCTGCTGTTGACAGTATTTACAGAAGCTGGGCTAGAGCCTTTCGGCATTCATCCAGCTTCTTTTGTGCATTTTCCTTTTGGTCTTCATTATTTGTGTCCATTTTCAGCCAGAGCCTTGATATTATCTGAATGAATATAGGGAGCATTCAGAGAGGACTCAGACTTTAGTCTGCAGGATAGATTGCATCCAACGACACTCACATGTGTTGTTTCAGAGGCAGAGCCAAAGTGGCATTTATTTATTTATTTATTTATTTATTTATTTATTTATTTATTTATTTATTTATTTATTTATTTATTTATTTATTTATTTATTTATTTATTTATTTATTTATTTATTTATTTGTGAGATTTATATACCGCCTCACAGTGCAAGCACTCTAAGCGGTTTACACCAGTAAGCAATATATATATTTTACATTGCCCCCAACAATCTGGGTCCTCATTTTACCTACCTTGGAAGGATGGAAGGCTGAGTCAACCTTGAGCCGGTGAGATTTGAACTGCTGACCTGCGGATCATAGTCAGCTAAAGTGGCCTGCAGTACTGCAACTAACCGCTGCGCCACCTCGGCTCCATTTCTGTTTCCAACTGCTGCTCTCCTGAGTTAAAGTTAAATATCCTCCTTTATCCTCCTCCCGCTTGTCACCATTGTTTAACAATTATATTTAACCAAGGCTTCCCTTCTTTTTCATGAAACCGCAAATATTAGTTTTTACTTGAAAGACCAGTACTTTTACCAACTCTTGGAAAATTGATGAAAAAGGTTCTCTGTTTTTCTGCTTATAAATACAGGCATCAGTTTTCAGAAGGAAGGTAGACAGAAAACAACACTCTACTATTTATCTTGCTCAATAGATCCAACTGGTACATTACACTATGTAGATTCCAGGCATTGAACTGTGACAGACGCAGTTTCCAGTCACCAGTTTTAGGAAGGTGCATCAATGCATATGCTTGACTTAATATTAGTATGGGGCACCTCTAAAAACTAAAACTCGTGGATCAGACAGCTGGTCTGTCAGTAACATTCATCTTTTGTCAGGTTTCAGCTTTGAGATGTTTCTCAACATTATCTAAAACCAAGGAACAGGTTCAGGACTCTTTGTTAATGTTTGGTGTGTGTGTGTGTGGGGAGATCACATTGCAGCAGCAGCTGTTCGCATGGATTACCTAGTCTAGTCCTTCTGTCAGAGCTGGGAAAAAAGGGGGATGGTGAAAGGCAGAAAAACTGCGCCTCAGGAAGAAAAGAATCAGAATATCAAATTGAGAAGGCCTTTTATTACTCAAATAATAAGTAATAAAAAGGAAGGTGACCATTTAGAAAAAAAAGAAAAATCATTTTCTTTTCTGGAGGATGATTAAAATTACTAATGGAACAGCTGTTTAATTGAATCAGGGAAACAGGGCTACTTGACTCTTGTCTAGGAGTGCAGAAACTATAGCAAATATTCCAGTAACTATCTATTTTATTTATTTATTTTTATTTAGGATTCTTATATGCCGCCCTACTCCCTGGGGACTCAGGGAGGCGTACAACATTTGAAGAACCACTAAATACAATTTAAAACAATTTAAAATACAATTAAAAAGCATATAAAATCTCACATACATAGGGGAGACCAAGATGAAGCTGTCTCAAAACCTGCAGGAAGAGCCATGTCTTCACGGCTTTTCGGAAAGCCAGCAAGGTGGGGATAATTCGTATCTCTGGGGGGAGTTGGTTCCAGAGAGCAGGGCCCCCCACAGAGAAGGCCCTCCCCCTAGGCCCCGCCAGCCGACATTGTTTGGTTGATGGGACCTGGAGGAGACCCACTTTGTGGGACCTGACTGGTCGAATGGAAATATGAGGTAGAATGCGGTCCCGGAGGTAACCTGGTCCTAAGCCATGTAGGGCTTTAAAGATGATGATCAACACCTTGAATTGTACCCATCTAGCTATGATATCTACTTACTGTATATAAATTAAATTGGTTATCAGCTAAAGGAATGCGAATTAGGGGAGCTTGCTTGCAAAAGACCTGCTGAATTTCGGCTCACAGAGTAACATGCATTCAGCAGGGAAAGGAAATATTAAGTCAGGTGACAATGAAAAGTAGATACCCTCAATAGATTTGCAGTAAGGTGGAGAACTGCACTTCTCAATATGAGTTATTCATTTACTGGAGAATAAGGGTTTAGCATTTGTACAGTCAGTGAATTATGGCCATCATTCCTAAGTATTTTGGTTCTTGGATAAGGAAGAAAGAATGAAGCAGAAGACCATCCACAATGTATAAAAGATATATGAAAAGCCTTATGGATGGTCCTCACTTAACAACCGGTGGCTTAAAGACTGTTCCAAGTTGTGATTGACTTCAAAATAGCTATTTACAATCTGTCCTCAAAGTTATGACTGCCTCCCTTGCAGTCACATTTTGTATTTTGAGTGTCTGTCAGCCATGTTGCATTTACAGCTGGTTGCAGCATCCCACAGTCACGTGACTGCAATTTGCAATTTTTTGCCACGTTCCGGCAGACAATAGCAAAAACTGTCCATTGACAGGCAGTTCCTCAGATAACTTGGTTCCACACTTGAAGGGCTTTGAAGGTTAAAATCAGCACCTTGAATTCGACTTGGTAGTACCTTTCCATCATGAATAGTATTTATTCTTGCTGCTCAAAATTTCTGCAGGAAAATGGCAAAAAAAAAATTACAAATGGCAGTCACATGACCATGGGATGCTGCAACCAGTTGGAAAGACAAGATGGCTGCCAGACACTCAAAGTACAAAATTTGACTGCGAGGGAGGCAGTCATCACTTTGAGAACAGGTTGCAAGACTGGCAGCCATGCAACTTGCAGAGTAGAAGTGTGATATGTGCTCTTCTAGGCAAATACATAACTGCCTGCACTGCACCAGTTGAAACTTCTGGATATTTTTTAGTAGCAGTGCCACGTTTCCTATTATTGGAAGGTTATAACCCCTAGAATCTATGAGATCAAATAGTAAAGACTACAAGAATAAGTACTATTAATAATGGAAAGGCACACATTTCATTGGGAGCAATAGGGCATGGTCCGGGTGTGGGTGACAAGACCTTTGTGTCAATGTGAAAGCTAGATCTTCACCTGGTGCCAAAAGTCTGCTGGCATGGACTTCCGGTTGGCGCCGCGAGCTTTGAAGACGCTCCTTGTCGGGCGCCCGATCCCGGGTTCTGTCAAGCCCCCAGAACAGCTGTCTGGCGGCTTGAAAATCTTCTCCCCAGGCATAGGGGAGAGATGAGGGTAGAGCCCCCCTAGTGCCCCAGGAGAAAATCTGGGGCGTGAAGGGTGAGGGCTCCCCAGCAGCCTGTCATTCGCTCCGGGACCTGGGACGTCTCCGCTTTTGTGGAGCAAGAAGCCGCGTCCAATTTCTGCTTCCAACGTGCGATTTTAACATCAGGATTTACAGCAGATAGCAGACAGAAAAAGCCAGGAGACTCGGTTGGCAAGTATTTAAACTTAACTCCAATTTTCACTTTGGAAGTGACAAACTAATTGAGTTAACAAGCTACAAAATGGCGATTGAAGTTTCAAAGGGCGTGAAAGTGAAAGTTAAAAGGAAAGCTTTGCTTTGCTAGCAGCCCTCTGTATGAAAACGCCTGACTTTGATGAACTTTCTCTTTTCTTTCTGACTTCGGAGTAAAATAAAAAGTCTAATTTTAAATTTTAAATGGCTTCAAAATCTGGAAAAACTGTTTTATTCATAATTTGGATTTATTTGTTATACAAGAAGAGATAAAGGATCAGAGTCAGACTAGAGCAGCAGCTATATCTAAGGATGAATCAAGACAACAACAAATCAAGTTGACAACTCAAGAAATTATCAAACCACAAGCGGGTGGAAGAGTTGGATCTAAAGGTCGAATGAGAAGAAGGAACAACTAGAATTTGGCTTCAGTATGGGTAATCGTAGGCCAGATGGAGAGAAAATTTAAAATTTGGTATCTTGCAGTAAGAGGACAATTTGATAATATAAATAAAAGATAATAGTTAAATGCATATAGAAAGGTTGTATAATGTGTTAATGGAATTAATTTGAGAAATTGAGTTTAAGGATTGTATGAAAATCGGGTTAAAATAGTGGAGAAATTATAAGGATGGAAATATGGGAAAAGATTAAATCTATAATTTAAATGTGGGTGATGTGAAGATGTTATGTATTTTTGTATATGATGGTTATGTTAAAAAAAGAAAAGAAAATTTAGGCTTTTTGGATAAAAATATGGTGGACTATTTAAAATATTTTACAGAAAATATCAAGTTTATAACACAATTTTTCCTGCTGGGAACAACTATGGACTGTACTGTAATAGTAATCAAGTTGACTCTAAATGCCAGACTATTGGAGGTATAGTGTTGGAAGAAGGATCATTTAATATTGAGGAATTGACGTTGATGGTTGCGCATCTGGCCGAGATGGTGAAGAAAATTTCCCTTTTCTCTTTTTATTATTATATTTTAAATATTATCTAAATGAAAGATATATAGTAACAATTTCATATATTGGAATGTTAGTTTTATTAATGATATACACTTAATTTTTAGATTATGTTTTAAAAGTTTTGAGTAATTAGGAGTTAAAGAACTAGAGAAAATTTGAAATTAATAATCTGTTAGTATATTTTAATATTATGTTTATTGAATACTATACCCTGTGTTTTTTCTGGGAAGTGGGGGGGGGGGTAAAAGGGGGGGGGTAAGGGGGTGGGGGGAGGGGAGAGGTTTGGGGGGAAGGGGGGGGAGAAAAGAGAAAAATGTTTGTACTTTGTACTAATAAAACCTTTTGAATAAAAAAAAAAGTCTGTTGGCATCATCCTGGCTTCCAGGAAAAAAAGTTATTGTAAAGCTGGGACACCATGACAAGAAGACCTTTTCCCATATCCCTTTCCCAGCCTGGAGATATTGAGGTCCATCTGTTACAAAAATTTAATATCATTACACATTGGAAAAGGTGTTCGTGTACTGGGGTCCTACCTTCTTTAGGGGCTTAAATATTACAACTAAAACACTGAAGACTAACTAGTATAATATAAACAGCTGATGCAGCTTCTTTAAAACTGGTCCATAAAGGATTTTCTTGACAATAACACATTTTAGCACCAGCTAAAATGTTATTAGCACATTTTGCACCAGCTACAGAAGGGATGTCAAACTTGATTTCATTGAGGGCTGCATCAATGTTGTGTTTGACCTCAGGGGGCTGGGGTGGGCATGACCAACTTGATGTCACTTGTGTCGGGGACGTCTGTGGTGGCCCGAGCGCTCTGCCAGCGAAAAAGAGGCTCCCGAGTTCCTTTTTCGGCTGTGACGGCTTCCTGCAACCCTCTGCCAGCGAAAACGGAGCCCAGAGGCATTGCAGGCTGGTCTTGCACTGTTTCCAGGGCAGCCCCACGGGCCAGATTTAGGCACCCCATGGGCCAGATCCAGCCCACGGGCCTTGAATTTGACACTGCTGAGCTACAGCTTTGATCCAGTTAAATCACCCTGCAGAAGTCTAAGGATAAAATTACCAGCATGTTCATTGACTGAACCTTTCCTGGATATGGACAAAGTCAAGGCCTCCATGTCCAGGAAAGATTCAATCAATGAAGTTCCCAAGAACTTGGTAACTTTTGATCCAATCAATACTTAATATTAAAGTTTACTAAACAGATTAATCTGTAAGGAAGCAGAACTGATACTATATGACTATCTCAGAAAAGAAACTTCACCACTCTTCTCCTAGGATTAACTTGGAGAACTTTAGCTGGGGAATGACGAGATGTTGTCTAGCAACAAAAACAGAAAGTTGTTTTCATAAGCAACTAGTACATGCCTGCAAGGCTACTTTTTGGCACATGGTTCTCCACTGGTACTATGGCATTCCAAATATGATCTTTGTTTTTGGTATTCGGTGCCTTTTTTCCTGGAATAATAGGTTGCCAGAACTACAGCTGCAGAACTTCATGTCACAATCCAGGATAAGTATTGGAGATCTGATGACAACACAGTGATATGAAAACAAGTGGTGACAGGGCGAATGATGGATACTTGTGTGGGATAGATGCTTCTTTTATTGGTTTTAATTAGTCACTTATATAATCATCCAAATGATTGCTTAGTAACTAGGATCAAACCAGATTTGCAACTTCAATTTGCCCTGTCCTTGCTGATCTCGGTTTCATTGATGTTTTTTCTACTTCCTTTCATTCATCTAATTAGAGCATTGCAGATTTAATTACAGACTGTACACAGATCCTAGTGGGAATATGTTTAGGCTTAGCTAAGCTCCACACATTGATGCATCTCATTTTCTAAAACCTCATATTTTCATAGCTTACACTGTTGCCCTCAAGCGACATTAAATAGGCTAAGTAAAACAACATAAATTTATGTGGGCATTGATATACTCTGACGTTCAGTAGTTATTACACAGAAGAAAGGTAATGTCTATGATCCTGTAAGGCCATAGAAACTTGCATGAATAACACATTTCCCCCAAAATTTACAGAGGAGAAAAAAGAGTCTACATTTATTATAGGAGCTTTGCAAAGAATAGGTGGAAGGAAACAGCTATTCATCAATATGCACTTATGTGTATTGAGGGTTGGGGTGGGAGGGATAAGAGTTCTTAATTGTTCAAGACCTGTCTGAATTGGCTAGAGCTGGACCAAATTTGTTGTATGCTACTATAGATTTCAAAGCTACAGTCACTAATAATCAGCAATGGATAATGATCTGGTTACATGGGAAATAAAAGTACTATTATTGAAATACTATCTCCTAAAAGTGACATCCCCTTCAAGTAGAGTTTGATTTCTGATAACTTTATGGACACATTGGAAGTGGTTTGACATTCCCTTTTCCCAGGATGTTTTTTTCAACTTCTTAGTGTAGCCCAATGTTTTTTGACCCTAGCAACCATAAGAAGCGTGGACTTCAACTTCCAGAATATGCCTTCAAGCTGCTAAGGTTGAAAAACACGGCTCTAAGCCTATATAGCCCAGTTATTACTTGAAGAGTTCTATTTAGGCAGTAAACAGCATGGAAATCTGCATGCAGGTGACAAAAACTGCATTGCAGTGTTGAACAACAAACTGTCTCTTTTGTAGAGACAGGTGATTTCACAATGCAGATTCAAAGGGGATGCTGCTTTTGTCATTATGTCCTTCTTGACCCCTTCTCCCTAGTCCAACTCCACCCAGCTTTCAGCTCAGAGAAGTTGAGAAGGTACTGCCACCTGTGTAGATGGCTGTCCTTCTCACTTCTGCAGTTTGAACTGGTTCTGAACAATCTCTGTGGTATGTTACGGAGATCCTCATTAACTTAGGTTTAGCTATGTGAAGGCTTAAACCCATTGTTCTTTGAAACATGAATATGGAATAGATAATCATAACCTGAAAAGACTCAAGCCTACATAAGCATGCCACTTATTGCTTTGATGTGTAATTTCCAATTTGCAAATTGCTGGGTTATAAAAATGCCAGGTGTGGCCAAAAACTGTCTCCTTTTGTTTCCGTTAAAGTCAAAAAAAGTTTTTAAAATTGTGTAGCCCTCTGGCCAAAAAAGTAAGGAGGAAAGAAAAAGAGAATTATTTATCCTTGTTATAATCAGAAAATCAGAATCTGGTAGCACCTTTTCTGAATAATAAATGTTATTAAAAAAACAAGATTTTGTGAGCTGCAGCTCACTTTATCAGATGCTGGTATAGAGGCTGGTAACCCCTTCCTTCCTTCCTTCCTTCCTTCCTTCCTTCCTTCCTTCCTTCCTTCCTTCCTTCCTTCCTTCCTTCCTTCCTTCCTTCCTTCCTTCCATCCATCTATCCATCCATCCATCCATGAAGCTTGCCCAGGACATTGGTACTTAGAATGTGGTAGCTTTTGCATAAGATGACTTTCCATGGGTTAAAAATAAAAGCCTTGATCTGGATAACTTTTCCACTTGAAATATGGTTTGTCTCCATTTTATGCAATGATAATTTGTTACTAGTTTTAAGGGCACATGAATTGTGCAGCTCCTAAAATAAGCATATCCCATGATTGCAGTGATCATACCAAATTCAGTGAAAGTTATGGGTGGTCTTGGGAACTTGGTGTTTCTCAGCCTATTTTGGTTCTGTGAAACCAAATGGTTACAGGAATGAAAACAAATCTGTCTAGTTAAAAAAAAGTTTCCTTTTAAAATAAGCATCATACCTTGGAGGGATTTTCAAACTGATCTCAATGAATGTTCTAGTCTTCCTACTTTCATTGATGTTGAAAAAAAATTGTCCCTCAAGGCTTTAGGTTTTTAGTCTGTGCCAACCATAATGCTCAGGTTTTGACATAAGAAGAATATGCAGGAAACCCTTGGATTTGAGGAATGTATGTGATAGGTTCTTGTTTACTTCTACTGCTGACTCAGCCCAGGTGCTATGGGATTTTGCCTCACAGGTGTGGCATTTATATAACTAGAAACCTTTTTCAGTTTTCAAGACTGCTTTTATACAACACACATAGAAACATATATTTTATAGAAGACATATAGACTATACAGAGACTTTCAACCTCCCCAACCTTTCCTTCTCACCAAATCCCTGGTTTGTTCTAAAGAAATATGGATTCACTTGTAAGGTAAAGCAACTTGACAACCTGACTCCTAATTCAACAAACATGGAAATGCCTTTCTCGTGACTCCTTGCATTATATTTTTCGGGTGCAGCTCACTCTTTCCCCCGAGTGTGTCTGGGCATGCTTACAGCATTTCCCTCTTATTGAACATTACATGATACCATTGCTCTAAGGCTGGTGACTCATAGCTTCCTAAGGGGCTTCAGTTATATTTAATTATTCACCTTTGGATTGTGGAAAGATTCCATGCAGCTGTTGGTATTTTTCTGGCTTTCTTTCGTTAGGCCACACCTACTCAGTGTCAAGAAACTGATAAATGAGAAATGTCTCTCAACTGACCGACTAGGCCCTTGTTCTGCACGTGACTCACTAACTTGCAAATGAACTTTGGTTTCTAAGCAGAGGGAAATCTAGTTGAACTTTCATCTGAAGAGTCAACCTTCAAACATGCCATACAGTTGTTCTTTTATTCATATATCTTGTTTAATTGGTCCCCTAATTTTCTGCCTTTTTCATAAAGAAAACACCGGGTGCATCTGGTTACCCCTCTTCAGAGGTGGGTTCCTGCCGGAGCTGCCCAGTGCGCAGCTCCGGTAGGGAACAGCCAATTGCACAATTTGCGAGCAACCGCTCCGGAGCCCTCTCTGCCGGTCCACCGCACACGTCGCCAATTTTTCGTTAATTTTTGGGCGATTTTGCTTCTGCGCATGCGCGAAAGCAAAATTGCACCAAAATCTCATGCGGCGCGTCCCCTCACAAGATTTTGGTGAGATTTTGCTTCCGCGCATGCGCAAAAGCAAAATCACGCGAGCGGGCACGCGCGCGTAGAGGACGCCCCCCCGAAACTTGGAGATGCGCGCGCAGTGCACCGGCACCGGTAAGACAGCAACCCGCCACTGCCCCTCCCCCAATACTGGAAGTACAAAGAAGAGTTGAAATGTAAATGATGTTAAACTGGAAAAACTGGGCTACATCCACTTTGTGACTGTACATGGTGTTAATGTGCCATTAATCTCCTGCCTCTGTAGGGTCCTTGATGCTCTCTGAGCTTGGTTGTTTTCTTGCAGACATTCCATTACCAAACTAGATAACATCATTTAATGCAGATCTGAATTAAAACAACCAAGTTCAGAGAGAACCAAGGGCTCCGCAGTTCAAACCCGAGCTACAAATATTCGCTTCTATATCCTGCCTCTGTTAATCATGGTGATGGTGTGTTGTGCTACTCACTGTCCATCATACACATCCATCATTCATCCTTGGTATTATCTGCACTTGACCAATCTAAAATGTATAGTGTTGTACATTTATATTTACGTGGGACTAACTAGCCCTCTCCATCTGTAATAATCCAACGTTAAATGGCATCCTTAGGATTCCCCTGTTTTTAGTGTTTAATTGTCATTATTCTATCATTTTAAAATGTTTAACACAAATTTAATTTTTAATTTTAATGCTAATTTTTCTATATTGTTTTACTTATCTGTCATCCCAAAGGAGCTTTTTCAAAAGTCAACTGGCCAAAGAAAGTCCAGTTGCCTTTTGAAAACCATTACCTGGATGACTGAGAATCTCCACAGACATATTTTATCGGTTGTGTTATATTGTACACAACCCCGAGCACCTCTTTGAGGGAGATGAGTGGTTTAGAAATAAGAAGGATAAATATTTCATTGCAATCTGAATGTTTTCTGCCATGTTGCTGTTGGCATGAGTATGAAGCAGACAAACCAGACCAAACCAGTGCTAATGACACCACCGGAAAAAAAAGGGAAAATGGTAGTTCTGAATGCAAGATGGCTTCCTGAAGGTGAAGTCTTTCAACTGCATGCTTGATTATAGGGCAGAAGAGTTATTTATCTGAAATGGGTTTACGGACTGAGATAACTTCTTAGCAGACAGGAACCCACCTAAACTAAGTGTTATTTTGAAAAGATAAAGTACCCTTTGAGAGAACATGCATTTTGCAACAGCGAACATTGCTTGCTTGTAACATTGAGGTTAGACACTCTTTTCCAGTATTCCAGGAAATGAATAGTTTTATTAGTTTTATTTATTACGGTTACCTTCTCTTTATGACTCTTAGTAACCTGTATAGAAGAGCTAAATAACCTCCCCATCAGATTTATTAAATCTTGAAGGAGCAATTTATTAGAGAACACCCTTATAAATTCATAGAACATTGGATACACTAAAAACAAGGCCCTGAGATTTTTTTTCAAGCTGGTAACAAAGGTTGTTAAAAAATGGGGGAGGGAGGGAGATTCATTTCTTCCCATGAAAACAAATAGTTGGAGAGTGACTGTTGAAGGCAATTCATTTTCTTTACACTTTCTACTGAAGTTGCCAGTTTTCTTTTCTTCGCAAAACAAAATCTTACTCCTACAGTATGTCTGGTTTCCTTACACAACCAATATGTGCTTATATAGATTGTTCTATATAATGCATTTTTGTCTTATAATTTTTTTCATTAGTTTGCAAAATACAGGGGAAGATAGGAGAGATAAGGCTTGCTTATCTCAATTTGCAGGAGCCAGGACAATGGAAACAAAGTTTTGGATATTTTGCCATTTTGAAAGTCCTGCCAACTCATGGGGACAAATCTGAAATTGTAGTTGATTTTACTAAACCTATTAGCCTAGTGCTGACTATTAATTCAGAACTTCCTGAATGAAACCAGCTATACTATATCTAGGATCTGTTACAGGATCTGTTTTGGTCCTATAGTAGACTCAGCCTTACAGAACCTTTAAGGGTTGTTCCTGGGTATGTAGCAAAAATGTTCAGGTTGCCCAATGCACATGCTTCCCTTTTTTATATCTCAAAGGTGGGTGTTTTTTTTTTTGAAAAGGCAACTGGACTGATTTGAGGAAGAAGAAAAAGACATTTAACTTCTCATCCAGGAAGCTTCATCAGTTCATCCCAAAGTGTATGGCTAAATGTCTATGAATATTGAATGACTGAGAATTTGCATAGACATCTAGCCATACACTTTGAGATGAACACTGTTTGAATCAGTGGTGGGTTGTGCCTGGTTCAGACCGGTTCTTAGAATCAGTAGCAGCGGGAGCAGTGGTGGGTTCCTACCGGAGCTGTCCGGTGCATAGCTCCGGTAGGGAGCGGCCGATTGCGCAATTTGCACGCGACCGCTCCGGAGCTGTCTCCGCCGGTCCGTCGCATGCGTCGTCATCTTTTTCTGAGAATTTTTGGGCGATTTTGCTTCTGCACATGCGTGGAAGCAAAATCTCGCTGAAATCTTGTGTGCGCACGCGTCCCCTCACGAGATTTTGGTGAGATTTTGCTTCCGCGCATGCGCAGAAGCAAAATCATGCAAGGGGGTGCTTGCGCGAGTGTGCACGTGCCTGAAACGTGGAGATGTGTGCAGGGCGCACCGGCATCGGTAAGTGAGCAACCCGCCCCTAAGCGGGAGGTTCCGCCCACCTGCCTGGGATGCTTCTGTGCATGCGCAGAAGCATTGTGCACGTGCGCGAGGGCACGCGAACCGGTAGCAAAGTAATTCAGAACCCACTACTGATTTGAATGGTGCGGGAGTATAACTGATGAAGCTTCCTGGATGGGAAGCAAAACATTTTCTTCTTCCTCAAAAAATCAGTCCAGTTGTCTTTTCAAACAACAACAACAACAACAACAACAACAACAACAACAACAACAACTATTGAGACAACTATGACCTGGATGACTGAGAAACTTCAGACACATTTTCCCTTTTTATGCTTTGTAGCACCTTGGCTGTCTTTGAGCAACTGCCAGACTCTTGGCCAAGATCTGGTTCTTCTTCTGGATAGTTTACAGTATGTACCACACACACACACACACACGTATACATACAGACACACATAAGCACATATACTGTGTATATTTATACATGGCAGCATACATTTCTACTTTGGCTCATAACATCAGCCTCAGCCCTCTCAAAGCAGAGCCAAGAAGAGAAAAGATGGTTAGGTTAGCATGGCACAAGAATATTTTAGCAGGTTCCACCACCACCAACCTTTGGATTCTACCAGCCTGTCTTAGTAATATAGTTGCCACTCACTGAAAGGGGATAAGCAGCTTTTATATGTGCTGCATTATGTGGCTTCTGTTAAGCATTAGGTGTGTTATGTGACAGACAAATGCCAACCCATCTTAAATCTAAGATTTACAAGACAACCTCCATCTTGTTGCACTGTATGGCACTGAATGCTGGGCAGCAACAACAGGGACCGGAAGCTATCTCCATGCCATGGAAATGCGAATGCTCCGTTAGGTATCGGGCATCTCCCTTCTTGAGCACATCACAAATGACACCATTCTACAACATTTTGGTGTGGCACCAATTATAGAGAAGATGAGAGAAGGCCGACTCTGCTAGTATGGACATGTCCAGAGAACAGCACCTTCCACCATGACCAAGACTGCCTACCAACTAGAAGTCAATGGCCGGCAACCTCGCAGGCATTCAAAACACCATCAACAAAGATATGCAAACCATGGGCCTGTGCCCTGGAGATGCAGCTGACCATGTGAGGAGGAGGAGGAGGAGGAGGAGGAGGAGGAGGAGGAGGAGGAGGAGGAGGAGGAGGAGAAGAAGAAGAAGGAGAAGGAGAAGAGCATTAGGTGGTCAAAGGTGTCTGAAGGAGGGCCAAGGGGTGACAGATGTTGAAAGCATAATCATCAAACCATTGTGCCACAATCTTTCCCCATTTATACATAAATTATGTTGTCATATATTAGATAAATTATGTTGTCATGTATTAATTAAACAGAACCTGTAGCATGACTGTACAGCAGTGTTTTTGTCTTTTGACAAAAGGGCTGAATCCTTTGGCGGTGGCATTGGCAATGAGGAACTGGCTACAGAGATGCCAACTCTTTAGTACAGATCTTGATTTATGAATGAAGGAATTCATTAAGAGATTTTTAAGGCTCCTTAAACTGCTGTCAATGATCTAACCAAACATGTAAATAAAGCTGCTGGTTCAGAGGATTGGTACACCTGTGAATAATAAAAATAAAAAATAAAATTCTCAGTGTTTAATAATAATTATTAAAGAAGCCTGAGGAAAAAATAATTGGTTCACAACTGTACTTTTATCTAGTTTATCTAAAATATCTATTGTAGATTTATTTGTGATACACATGGAGAGCATCAGAAGAAAAGGAAGGAGATCCAGTTGGTTACTAAGATGCCAAACCTGGAGTACATTGGGCTAAAGAAAGCCAATATCCATCTGAATCAACTCATCAGACTAGGAACCTGTATTTATGTTGGATTAAAAAAAAACTTTAAAAATTAGGAGAATTTTCAGCATTTTTTATTATGAAGATAAATTATGCAATCAAATGATATAAGTTATGCTGTATAGTTAAATGAAGTAAAACAAAATGAAATAAAAATGTACTTAGGATTAATTCCTAAAAATGGGAGCTGCACAGTGGCACTGTGCTTTTGCCTGATCGCAATAAGTCTCATCAAAGTTTCTGATGGAAGTAAACTAATAACCGTTCTTCAGTATGACCCAGAATTACTAGTCTGACACTTGCCAGAATACGATGAAATGAACTCAGTTTACAAAGGCACACATACTAACCAATTATTCTGTTCAATGACACTCATTCTCAGCTTCCAGTGTTTTTAAAAAATTTATAGGCCCTGCTTGCCTTGACCTTTTTGGTTCAAGGTTTGCTGAGCTTGCTTTTAAACAACCACCACAAAAGGCAATGCTTTTTATGTTGGCAGCTTCATCACTTGATTTATTTTGGTACTTGTTCAAACTCACCAGCCCAGGATGACATTTGCAAAATTTTAGCATATCTAGTGCATTTCAACAAACCCTTTTTGCTTATGTTCATTTAATTTGTTGTCTAAAGGATAATCATTAACTGAAGCTTGGTGAGATAGGGGGCTGCAGATCATTGAAGGCTTAATTGTATTTTAATACCAGGAGATCTTTTGGTTTAACTAGTAGGAAATTATTTCAAATCCTAAATCCAATCATCAATATTTTGCCAGCATCCTCTGATATTCCAAACAAAATGACTCAACTTGAGAAGACTTAAGCCAGAGAGACTAGTCAAACTAAAAAATACTAAGGAAAAGGAAGCATCATCTTCTAGGATTATTAGTTCTGCTTTAAGAGATTGCACTTTATATTCCAAATCACTTCACTTTCAACCAGCTCAGGGAATGGTCTCCAGCTCATCTCTGAAGCAGAATTCCAAGGAAGATAGCTTAAAAATCCATCAAGAGGAAGAAGCTGAGATCAACTGATCACCATGTGCTAAAAATGCATGTATTCTTGACCCTATATCAAGTATTAGAAACTATCAAAACACTGAGAATGTTGGATTTTTAAGGCACAAGTTAAAAGCATGATCATACATTGGAAGAAAAAATCCACACCTGATTTTCTATAATAAATGTTATATGTGTTTGTCAACAATTGAATTAGGGAAGGAGGAAAGGAAAGGAAAGGAAAGGCAGGCAGTCAGGAAGACTTTCTAATAATACAGTTACAGTCATATTTTTTGAATTTGTCCTGTTGATAACATAATTTTCAAGGCACTTTTCCATTGTCTATGATGATCATGATTACCATTTTTGAAGTTACATTAATTTTGTTCATGTTCTTATATGTATGTCTTCTTTGTCTTTTGCTAAAAATTTTGCTAAATTTTTTGTACAAAAAATTTAATAAATAATAAAGAGAAGCTGGGAATAGGATAAAAAATGAATACTTATTCTTCCTGAATTTTACCATCTCCTCACATATCGAGCCGAGGTGGCGCAGCGGTTAGAGGCAGGTACTGCAGGCCATATTAGCTGACACTGATCTGCAGGTCAGCGGTTCAAATCTCACCGGCTCAAGGTTGACTCAGCCTTCCATCCTTCCGAGGTAGGTAAAATGAGGACCCAGATTGTTGGGGGCAATGTAAATATATACATTGCTTACTGGTGTAAACCGCTTAGACAGTGCTTGCACTGTGAGGCGGTATATAAATGTCACAAATAAATAAATAAAATAAATAAATATTAAGCCATCAATCATGATAAATTATAATTTATATTATAATTATATTATTTGTTATAATGATAAATTATTATGTTCTCTTACTGATTTTCCCAAATGTTTTTTTTTTTAAAAAACCTTGAAGCTCAGCTGAATGAACTGCATGTGGGGTTTTTTGCCCAAAGAAGAAAATGACAGAAACAAGTCTCATTTGGTGCAATAAATGGGCATTCATGTCAGAAAAGGTGTACGTTCAGTTAGAAGAGCCTATGTCAAAATTCTGAATTGCAACTAATTTTATGCCAGAATTTCTACTACTTCCAACACTTCATTTGGTATTGGTATTAACTCACATAGAACCATCAATATTTCCTTCTTATTTTGCCATTTTAATAAAGGTACAAATATCATTGCCATTATATTATACTCCATGAAATATATCTTCTTTGGTATATATCTTCTTTGGTTTAAAAAAAAAACATTTTTTTTTAAAGTCATGGTTTAAGAAAAATGATCTTTTGTTGATTTAATGTTTAACCTGAATACTGTAGATGGTTTCATGGCTATAACACGATTTTTGAAATCAGAAAAACTGAAGATAAGACTTAGCAAAATTGTCTCTAAATATGTTGTGGCCCGCCAGCTGTCAGCAGAGCTGGCGGCAGACTCGGATGATGAGGAGGTTGGGAAGGAACTTGGGCTAGTGCTGGAGTCTGGGGAAGGCTCTGATGGATGCTCTGCATCGGACGCAGAGATAGAGCCAGGGTCGACATTTCCCAGCCACCGGAGAGGCAGCTGCCTTTAGAGGCTGATATGAGTGAGGAGGAAGAACAGCAGATGCATGTATGCGCAGAGAAGTTAGAAGAGGTGAGCAACGGAGGACAAGGAGTCAAAGCACATGTGGATGCTGAATGGCCCCTCCCTGGCTGGTGAATAAATAGAAGGAAAGGGGAGTGGTTGTCGTAGGAGACAACAGTTCGTATTTCTGAAGATTTTGCTCATTGTGTTTCGTACCACAAAGACTGCTTGCCAGAACTTAATTTGCAGCTTTTCGGCTGGGAGCTCATGGCCTTGTAATTATCGCAAGGAACTGATAAGGTCTGTACTGCAGTTAACTCCTTGAAGGACTATTGCCTGGACTTTTCGGTGGATGAATGCAATTAATTCACATGAATTAATTAAAGAGGGTTTTTTCATGACAAGGAGTCTGTTTCTTGCTTCCTGCTAAGGCTGAGTCAGAACAAAATAAAATGAACATGTGTTGTATGTGCAAAGACACTGCACAACATAGCAGTGGTACAAATGGATGGAAACCAAAGTTTATGAGAGGCTTAGAATTTAACTTTGCTTCAGAATAATAATTGATATTGTGGTGCTCATGTTGCTCATCTGGTCTTACTTTTTACAGTCATTTGAAATTGTATACAAACAAGCATTTTACTCAAAACCATGCAGTGAGGCTTCACAGAAACAACAGTTTTGGACTCCAGTTTGAAAAGTCGACGTTTCTTGGAGGATGAAATGGAAAAAAAAATAATTTATTCAATTTATTGCCAGTAAATTCCCAAGGGGTCACTAAATGAAGGTAAACAAGGATTTCCAACATTTTGTATCTTTTAGCTTTTGTACTGAAATTTTTTTGGCAGTCAAGATCAACTAAGGGATCACCTTTCATTTCTGGAATCGAACCAGAACTGCAAAAAGTGGTGTAATTGTGAGGAAATTCATCTTTTCACACATAATGGTCAGGCAAACTCACTGCCAAAACATATCAGGAGCAAATACATCTGCTTAAGCGGAACAAAAAATTGGAGAAATCTTAGTTTCCAGTGAAGATAAAATGGGTGCAAATCTATTTTAATGGGAAAACATTCCCATTAAAAACAATGGGAATGTTGGTTTTGAGTAGTAAGTTGAGTTGCAGGGATTAATGAACAACTGTAATTGTACTGTAATGAAGCTTTAAAATCTTTTTTCAGATACTAGAAAATTTTACACAAGCCATTTTTTGTGTGTTATTGATATATGACATTTTACTCCTAACTTGGGGACATTATTAGAATTACACTACCAGACTATATAGGTCTATATGTTAAGAAACACACAATCAAAAAGAATAGAACTATAACTATATAGTTCATACCCATTTGCATCACTCAAGTGAGCCTAATGACACAGTTAAACAACATAACAGCTTGCTAAAAGAATGCAAATGACCAGCTGTCTGCAAGGAGTATAAATCTGTCCACAAGGAGTATAAATCCTTCCATTCCCCACCACCCAGTCAGAGCTGAAGAAGCTTCTTGGATGAGAAGTGAAACATCTTCAAAGAAAAACAAGAAAGTCCAGTTGCCTCTTGAAAAAGCCACTTTGGGACAACCATGACCTGGATGACTGAGAATCTCCACAGACAACCATAACTATAAGTAACTAAGTTGCCCAGAGTTACCCTATATTATTTTATAATAAAATTTTATTAAATAAATAAATACATAGGATTATCTAATAAACACACATTTCTAACACATTCTAACTCTGGTGGCGCAGTGATTAGAACACAGTGTTGCAGGCAAACTCTGCTCAAAGCCTGGAGTTTGATCCTGACAGGGCTCAAGGTTGACTCCGCCTTCCATCCTTCTGATGTTGGGGGCAATATGCTGGCTGTCAGGGTTCCAACAGATGCCCTAATTAATTCATGAGCCTCGAGCCAAGTTTCAAAAGAAATCCAGTTGTTTATTAGGAGCAACATGTCGGCACATACCCAAGTGGAGTCAGCTCTGCCCCACGTAATTTACGTCCCAACTATGACCCTGTTTCCCCCCTCCTCCCAGGGTGTGTCATAAATCACATTCTCCAACAAAACACTTTCGCAGGCTGTAGAGAACACCCTTTACGACTGGCTCTGGTAACCTAGGCTGCAGCCTTCAGGAAGGTATGCGTGGAATGTGCTTCTGGTTGCTGCCATATTGCTCCGTCAGCTTTCCCCCCTCCTGCCTATGGCAACTCGAGAGCAGGCCAGGAATGCTTTATGAGTTGACACTGTCATTGTAAACTACCCAGAGAGTGAGAGTGAAGGTTCGTTCTCCGAGCTTGTGAGTTGGTTTCCGAACGTTTTGTTACCAGGCTAGGTAACATTTTCAGCAGAGTTTAGGGGAAGAGTTTTATTACTAGCCTGCTAATGAAACATTTGGAAAGCAACCCACAAGTTCGGAGAATGAACCTTCATCCTCATCCTACACCTGAGCTACAGATATTCACCACTATTGTATAGCCAGAGAGTGCTGTAAAGCACTATGGACTGTTATATAAGACTAAGTGTTATTGCTATTGCTATTTCTCACACTGATAAAGTATCATGATTATGAGAATGACATGAGATTTGACAAAAATCATTAGGTAGGAGAACGAAAATAGCTCAGTTCAATTCAGTCTTCTACTGCTGGTCAGGAAAAAATATACTTTAGATTACTTTACTTGGAATTGGAAGATTATATAGTTTTTATTAATAGGATTGAGCTTTTTCAGTAATATTCATATTGCTATTGCTAAGAGATGTCCTGTTTTGAGAGACTGTGGGAGAATTTCTCCTTCCTTGGGATAAATTCAGAAAAAAACTATCCGTGCTATTTTTTTTAATCTAGAATTTTGATGGAAGAATTCAATGGGCTGGTTTTGCCCAATTCTGTATCTAGAAATAAATATCGAGCTATAGGTTCAGGGGGGGGATGAGATCCCTTTCAGAAATAACTCCTGTTAATCACTTTGGCAATAATCAGTTATGTGGATTAATTGACTACCTTCATACAAGGCAGTTTTCCAACTGTAATATTAACCATAAACTCATGCAGGAGTCAAGGTCAAGCACTTATAACATCTGCATAATTTTAAGGACTTTAAATTTCAGGATGGGTATTAGTACTATAATGTGATGGTGATTGTGTAAAAATCTGTTTAGAATCTTCAGATGCAGGAAAAACTGTTAACAATATATTATTTGTAAGTTCGGGACTGTGTCGTAAGTACTTGGATGGATGTCATAACTTTAAACCATCACTAAGTGAACTGTCGTAACTCGAAGACTACCTGTAATATGAAATATATAGTATGTTTGTTTTCACTTAGCATGATGTATGAATAGGTTCTGAATAAACTACGTCTTGTTTAGGGTTTGAAATAGTTTGTTGTTGGCTTATTGACTGCAACTGTGGCTTCAGTTTGATGTGCACAGAGTTTAGTTCTGTGAAACAAGCATAATATAATGTTTTTCCAGACATTCAACAATGTTAAGAAGCATTTGGAGGCTGTTTTTTAAAATAAATGTGGATTACATTTAAAATAAATAAATGGAAGAACTTCTAAGCTACCTTCACTTTTGACTGATGCAACATTTCCACCTATGCTCATAAAGAAACATTATAGTGTGGCTCACTAGTTTGTCAACATGATTCATTTTTAGTGCTTTAAAACCAGTCTCCAGTAATGGGTATGCATGTTCAGAAGACATTATGTTATAAGTGAGGCATTGTATGTTTTTCATTGCATCACATTTTTAGTTCAATAATATATTTGATCTTGTTTCAGGCTTTTTTATTTTTTGAAAAGACTGTTTAATGGTTTTATGAATGTTAATTTTAAAAAGTCAAACTACTAGTAATTTTTCTTCAGTCATTATTAGAAGAAAATTTTAATGGTTAGATCAACTCATTTTTTTCCTAGTATTTTCTAACCAGTTGCAAAGAAATAGTGAGAACCATTAATCAGTGGAACAACTTGCCTTCAGAAGTTGGGATGCTCCATCACCGGAGGCTTTCAAGAAGAGATTGGGTAGTCATTTGTCCAGAATGGTATAGGGTCTCTATTCAAGCAGGAGGTTGGACTAGAAGACCTTCAAGGTCTCTTCCAATTCTATTATTCTGTATTCTATATAAGATGAGCAAGAAGCAGATGAGGAAGAAGTGGTAGTGGTAGTTGTTTCTGGATATCTTAAATAGTAATGAGAATTTAATTAATAGTTGTCAACTAATAATAGGAAGGGGGAAGACACAAGTGAGAGTGAGCAGTGGAGAATAGTAGTCCTGTTCTATGAGGTTTTTGAAGAGGTGTGTAAACTTGAAAGCTTTATTAAGTAAGATCTCAGATACATATCCCAGCTATCTCAAGTCTTCCTGCGTTGCTTCATCATGTTATTGGTAGTGGATGTTTCTGGGAAGTATGAATGAAGAATGTCATGAGTGTTTGCCAAAAATTGTGGAATGAACTTTATTTTATTTTATTTTATTTTATTTTATTTTATTTTATTTTATTTTATTTTATTTTATTTTATTTTATTTTATTTTATTTTATTATTTTATTTTATTTTATTTTATTTTATTTTATTATTTTATTTTATTTTATTTTATATTTTATTTTATTATTTTATTTTATTTTATTTTATTTTATTTTATTTTATTTTTATTTTTATTTTATTTTATTATTTTATTATTTTATTTTATTTATTTATTTATTTATTTATTATTTATTTATTTATTTGTCAAACATGTACAGGATAGTAGTTGTTTGTATAAACATAACATAAGTAAAAAGTAACGATAAAAGAGGACAATAGGACAGTAGGACACGGACTGTAGGCACAGTGGTGCGCTTATGCACGCCCCTTACAGACCTCTTAGAAACGAGGAGAGGTCGACTGTATACAGTCTAAGGTTAAAGTTTTGGGGGTTTGGGGAAAAAACCACAGAGTCAGGTAGTGCATTCCAGGCATTGATCACTCTGTTGCTGAAGTCGTATTTTCTGCAGTCGAGTTTGGAGCGGTTTACATTAAGTTTGAATCTATTATGTGCTCGTGTATTGTTGCGGTTGAAGCTGAAGTAATCATTGACAGGAAGGACTTTTTGATATATGATTTTATGAACTACATTTATATCAGATCGGAGGCGGTGTAGTTGTAAATTGTCTAATCCCAATATTTCAAGTCTGGTGGAATAAGGTATTTTATTGCGAGCAGAGGAGTGGAGGACTCTTCTAGTGAAATATTTCTGGACTCTCTCGATTGTATTAATGTCTGATATGCAGTGTGTTGAAGATGTTATTAAGGATGAGTGTGAAAAGAGACTTCCTAAATGAAAAGGAAGCAAACTGGATATCAGAACAAACGGTGGAAGAGAAGAGAAGCCAAAGCCAAGACAAAAAATTCAGGAATTACGTTCAGGAATGAACTTAAAGAGTGTCAATGAAATGTTAGAAGACAGAAGAAACAGTATTACAGCATCATCAATAAAGGCACTGAAGATGGAAACAGATATGGAAAAGAAGCAAAGTTTTTCAAAAGATCTCTGATCTCAGAAGGAAGTCCCAACCTCGATGCTAACAGATGCTAATAGTAATAGTAATTAATTCAAAGAAGATCAAAAAAGGTGAAAAGAATATTAAAATGCTGTGTAGTAGAGATGTAAATATCCCAGATACCTTAGAACAGTGGCCTCCAACCTTTTGGGCACAAGTTCCATGGAGAGAGGTTTTTGTGCGGACCGGAGGAAGTGTGGTTTCGTGTACTGCCTGCATCCCATGGATGGGGCTTTACTTGTTTGCGTGGACCGGTTTCTGGCATGCTGTGGATCGGTGCCGGTCCACGGACCGGGAATTGGGGACCCCTGCCTTAGAAGATATTTCCTGTTTACAAGAACCTCTAGTAATAACAGATGAAGTAAGGTCATCACTCTAGTCATTATCAGGTTAGAAGGTTACAGGACTTAATAAAACACTGAACAGAAATTTGGCAAGTTAACAGAAGACAAATAATTAAACGTTCTAACCAAGTTATGCCAGAAAATCTGGAGAAAAACCAAATTACCAACAGATTGGAAAAGATCAATCTACATTTCAGTACCAAAAAATAGATGTAACAGTGTACACAAATATCCTTAATTTCACATGCTAGCAAAATAATGGTTAGGATTATGAGCCATGGTGGTGCCGTGGTTAGAATACAGTATTGCAGGCTAACTCTGCCCATAGTCTGGAGTTCGATCCTGATTGGCTCAAGGTTGACTCAGCCTTCCATCCTTCAATCCTTCGGAGGTCGGTAAAATGAGAACCCAAATTGTTGGGTGAAATATGCTGACTCTTTAAACTGCTTAGAGAGGGCTGTAAAGCACTATGGAGTGATACATAAGTCTAAGTGTTATTGCTATTCTAATGTAGATTAAAGCCTGACATGGAAAAGGAAGTGCCAGGTGTTCAAGCTGGCTTTAGAAATGGCTGAGGAACACAAGACATTATTGCTAATGCATGCTGGATAATTGAATACCAAACAGAAGTCTGAGTATTTCATTGATTATAGAAAGGAATTTGGTTTTTGTCAATCAAGCTGTGGAATGTACTTAGAAGAAGGGGAATCCCAGAACATCTTCATGCAAAACGTATATACAGATCAGGAAGCCACTATGCACTCAATGTGGTGAAACTTACTGGCCATGGTTTTAAATCTGGAGAAAAATACTCAATAACCTGCACTGTATTAATGACACCACTCAGATTGCTGATAATGCAACGTTCTGCAAGTTCTAATAATAAAAATCAACTAGCAGTCTATAGGCGTATCCAGTCTATTTAATTCTACATAGAACTCTTGGGACAGTAAATTGTGACATGGCTGTGGTAGTTACCTGTCCACAATATCACTATTTTAATAAGTCTTTCTGGCTATCCATTTAGAGTAATATTTATGATGCAGACAAGGGACAAAAATGGACTGTCTGCAAAGGAGCATATTAATGAAAGAAGCTAAGGATGATTGTACCTTGATAAGTGATAGGTCATCCTTGGACCACCTCTGCAAATAGAGGGTTAACTTTACACATGAATTCAAATGGAGAATAGAGAACTCTCTCTTCACAAGAGAAAATTCCTCCTGATAGGATCACGCCTGCTGGTTCTCTTTACTTGCCCATGTCTTGAACATCATGTTAACAGAACATCACGTTAACAGGAGAGAGAGAGAGAGAGAGAGAGAGAGAGGAGTATGTGTGTGTGAGAGAGATGAGAGACAGAGAGAGGGGGGGAGAGAATCAGCTTTCTTCTCAGGATCTGGTGAAAGTCAATTTTAAATGACTCATAGTGATGTCTAATCATATCCTAATGCATGCATTAAAAAATGAAACACTCAACAAGGAGATATTTGTATGTGATCGTTATCTGTCCTGTTAGTCATATTTTGGCATGTGCACCGACATTACTCAGATTCAAAATTTATTCTAAAAAGAAAATGGGATCTGTGATTGAGAAAATGAGAAAGTAAACAAATTGGTATTTCAAAGTATTCCAGGGTCAGAACTTAATTTTTTTTAATGCTGCTTATTGTATTCTTTTTAATTCACTGGCAATGGATGGCACCTTATGTTTTTCCCCCAAAATATACTCCTAATTAAATTATAAAATATAATGCATCCAGTTCCATTGTACTGCAATTAATGAAAAATAATTCATTAACCTAGTCTCAATTTGAGAACAATGCTAATTAGGCAAAATAAATGTCTAATCTGATATTTGCTTATATTTTCTATCTAGTCTCCAAACCCATTCTTGGGGTTAAAAAGGATAAGTAAAACAGGAAACAGGCTTCATTTTCTGAAACAGCGCATTTGGAAAATCTTAGGGGGTCTGGAAGTTTTAAGCAAGAGATGGGTTTTTTTTAAAAAAAATATATCATTAGAGAGTCTTGAAGTCAATAGGATGTGCCTTATGTCAAGCAAAGGGCTTTCATTTCCTGTTACAGTTTCTACTGATTAAAGCATTACAACCAAACCATTTGTCACAGAAAAAATAATGTTTGATTTTCAAATTCATTAATGATACAGAGATTTTCCCATTGACCTCTTGCATAAATAACTTCTTTATGTGACATACAATTTAATTTAATTTAATTTAATTTATTGTATTTCTATGCCGCCCAACTCCTGAAGGACTCTGGGCAGCTTACAACAGGATATAGAAAATACATTTAAAAGGATCATAAAAGATTAAAAAACAGTTAAAAATCACATACATACCTATCATTCAAGGCCGGACCTCGCAATTGTGAGATCAACGGCCCCAAGCCTGCAGGAAAAGCCAGGTCTTCAATGCTTTCCGGAAGACTAATAGAGTGGGGGCAGTCCGGATCTCAGGGGGTAGTTGGTTCCAGAGAGCCGGGGCAGCACAGAGAAGGCCCTTCCCCGTGGGCCTGCCAGCCGACACGGCTTAGTTGTTTTACAAGAAGAAAAGCCTTCACATGTAGATGAAAATCAATGGTTGGTTTTCTTAATATATGAGATTTTAGATGGTATTTAGGTAGATTTATTTGATTACATGTAAATAGGCAATATTCTCACTGCAAGGAGGCAAGTCACTCTTGAATAGCTGCTTGACATTAGATAATTTCTTCAGTCATTTAATCACTTCCAACTCTTCTTGACCTGACATCATTGTTCCTTTAAATTTTGTAAGTTCATGCTTCTATTGTCAATAATAGTACCTTTCAACCCTTCAGCCTGTTTTCCAAGTATCAGGAACTTCTTTAGTGATTTTTGCCTTTACATCATGCATCTGTGACATCTATCTTCTTTTCAGAATTCGATAATGCTGGATAAGGTGGAAGGAAAGAAAGGATGACCAATACCAAGGTGGATGGACTTAATTACAGTGATGCTGGATACACCATTGGGAATCCTGAAGCACCAGATAGGCAGATCATCCTGGAGAATGTCTATCTGCATAGTTGGTAATAGTGAATGTCAACTTGATGGGATGCAATAACTTTATCAATTAAAAACACCTATTTACTTATCACTGTTAAGCTGTAATAGCAAAATGAGAAGTCCTGTTTGCCTTATTCTTGAGTTCCTGAAATCTGCAACAGAAAGTAGAGCATATATTTAAATAGGTATTTCAATAGATTCAATAGTAATTTCTATTTCTTTCTCTTTTTTCCCCCTGGACATACTTGCCAGACCTCCATTTTTGATGCTGCCTTCAGCATGTCCCAAAAAGCAAAGTGTATCCCTAACTCAAAAGAGAGGTCCATTCCTGACTTAGAGAGGAAAAATAGAAAATATACGGGGAGAGGTATGGAAAGTTGTGATTGAAAAAGGGAAAGGTAGACGATGAGATACCTAGATACAGTATATAAGAAACATAAGCTTATTATCTGAATATACCATTTCCCTTGTCACAGAGGGGGAAAACACTTTAAAAAGTCCATGGAGAGAAAATTGAGTATTGGGCATGTTGGGCATGATATATTTTAAGAGAGAATTTATAGAAATGAACAAAGTCAATAGCCTTTAAAACAGTTTTCAAATATAAGCAACAATGGAGTGACTGTAACATTGAACTTCAATCCTCAACACTATAGCACAGTGATGGGGAACCTTTTTTTCCCTTGGGTGCCGAAAGCGCATGTGCGTGCGCTATTGCATGTGTCCACATCCATAATTCAATGCCCCCTGCCCCTCCGTGCGAGACCCTCCTGTGCTGCCCTGCCCCCGTGCCTGTGCATATGACCCCCCGCTCCCCTGCTCCCCCATTTCCTGACTTCCAGTGGGCCCAGTAGGCCTGTTTTTTGCCCTCCAGAGGCTTTCTTGGAGCTTAGGGAAAGCAAAAATGCCCCCACACCCCCCCAGAGGTCCTCCAGAGGCAGAAAATGCCCTCCCAGAGCCTCTGCGTAAGCCGAAAATTAGCTGGCCAGCGTGCACATGCGCGCTGTAGCTGAGCTAGGGCAACAGCTTGCATGCCCGCAGATATGGCTACGCGTGCCATCTGTGGCACGCATGCCATAGGTTCGCCATCACTGCTATAGCAGATGTTTTAATATGACCTTGCTGTAATCCATATAAAATGCTTACCTACACCTGAGGACATGCACTGCTCAACTATATTCATTAATAGAGAAAAGGGGGAAACTTCTTTTTACCCTCATAATACTGTTTGGAGAACAAAATAAGATCTAATAACTCAGAAATTAACAGTGCCTTGCATAGAACTTGCCATTGAAATTGCCCTGTGAAAAGTGTTGTGGGAATCTGGCAAGTAACTGAGTTCTGGTGGACTTGGAATTCTTGATATATAAAGAAAATTAATACAAAGGATACAGCTACCATATCTGGGCTGCAAAAAATCTATTTAACCCCAGATAGCAGGGGTTAGATTTACAATTTTCTCCATGTGCTTGTAGGTAAAACAATACATATGGAGGGCTGCAAGTATAAGAGGTAATTTTATAATAGTTATGATTCTGAGACAAAGCCTGATTCAAAAGAGGGGGGGGAGTATAATCCTGGTTTGGATGCTTTGATGATTTCATAGATCTCCAGGTAGCATGGAAATTATATCTCAAGTGTTCATCAATGGTTCCTTAATGAGCTACAGACAGGTGTTGAATAAAGGCTATTGTCAAACTCAAGACAAGTGTTGAGTACAAGCCACAAAGCTGAGGTCTAGACCCAACAGTTTTCAGCATTTTTACTAATCATTTGGATGGAGAGGTGGAAGAAATTTTGATCAATTTTGCAAATGAGACAAAATTGGATGACACAGGTAATATCTTAGAAGACAATACCATCTCTAACACTTTCTGTAGAGTCCATCCAAAATTATTTTATGGCAATCTATCACATGAGAAAATAGGATTTAATATTAATTTAAATTGCTGTCTATTGGATCCAGCCACAGGTGTTTTTATCTGAAATCTTATAAATCTTATACATTGTCAAGATTTATCACAACATTTGTGAAGATTTTGATAATCTCATCTAAACTTTTCTGAGGTCACTGAAATTGAATGAGATTTTAAATTTTTGTATGTTTCAGCCTCTTAGTAGTTAAAAATTAAATTGCAGGCATAATTTGGAGCTAGAGGTGCCCTATAAACCAAGAATATTTTGTTGCTAATCTCTGGATTAGCATTTTAGCATTTTACTCTTATTTCCACTATTTAGGTCATTTTTACAACGGCAATAACTAGCTGCATCATCATAGACATAACAGCTGATTTTGCTAAAATCATATCAAAACTTAGTTGAATACAGAAGGGCAATCAGACATAGACTTGAATTGAATTAATGACACAAATTGCCAGATAATGTAGCTCCTTCCAGAGAGTTTCATAACTAAACAGAATGCACATGTATTATTTTATTACTGATTCTTACAGCATATTTTAATTATTTTAAAATTATAATTGAATTTTATTGAATTTTCTCTTTTAGTATTGTTGAATAAAAAAAAAACAGAATATACATTTCATAGATCTATACATACATGATTTTTTCCTGTAAATCATCGCAATGTTGAGTAACGTTTTATACTTTTGTAATACTGTGAAGTAAGCTTTCATAATTGCAGCATACCAACAGCCCGCTCCATGTTCAAGTCCTGATTTGTTTATGTATTCAACATGCTAATTGAAAAGCTGAGATGATTGGAAAGTAAAACTACAAGGCCATAGTTAATTACAGGATATTTTCCCAATTGGCTCCTTTCCATAGGTGTTGAACTACATTCCAAAATTCTGGGGGAAATACGACCAATAAAATAGTATTCTTAAGAAATTTCCCCATATTTTACTTCAGGGACTAATGACCCACATCATGTAACAAATGCTAAAAAATGGAATGGATCACTCATATTTTAAAAGAGAGGTACCATTTTTGAAGGACATGACCTTTTGTCTTCATGCTGTGCTGTATAACAAAATTCATACTATGAGGTCCTGGCATTGTTCTCCTTTTATCTTGATGAATTGATAAATTCTGCACCTGGTATCCAGGGTGCCCTGAGGAAATGGCTTAATTAATCTGGAGGAAGGATAGAATCTTGGCTAGTTTTATGCAATCAGATTATTCTTTCCAAGGTGTAACAGTTTCGATGTTCAACATTGCTGATGTATTAAAGGAGTATTATACTTCTATATTTTCTGAGAATCCAAAGCAAGTGTTATAATTTACCATGATTTTAGTCATGCTGATCTGGATCATGAGATGTGGATACTATTAATTCAACCTTAAATTGATGACAAAAATAGGGTCTAGTAATGGAAGACTGTGATTTGAATTGAAAGTTTTCTGAGCTGTAAGTCAGTCACGCAATTCTTGGTTTACAAAATGGACTACTATAAACTAACCAGATTTTTTTTCTAAGCAGAAGACATATTTCTATGCGATAATGCAGCTTTTATATTGAAATGCAATTGTCCTGAATGACACCATGCAAAAATGTGCTAAACCACTAGATGGCAGCAAAGAGCTGCATAAACTTTGAATTCCATCTGATGCCATCTAGGGGAGAACTGGAGGTTTGGAGTCTATATCATAGCCCTAAAGAAAGAGAAAGATAGTTTCTTTCACATGAAGTGATTTGATTTTTCTAGCGCTTGCATTTAATTGCACCCCCTAAAAAAGGAAGGCGAATGTTGGTGATAGGAGATTCTATTCTCAAAGGAACAGAACCAGCCATCTACAGACCAGACATACAATCTAGGGAGGTATGCTGTCTCCCTGGAACAGAAATCAAGGATGTGGCTGAGAACCTAACCAAAATAATTAGGCCCATAGATTACTACCCATTCCTACTACTACACGTAGGGACAAATGACACAAAAAAGAACTTGAAAACAATATTGAGTGATTATGAGCAGCTAGGCAAGAAAGTCAAGGACTTAGGTGCACAAGTAGTTTTTTTCATTTATACTGCCAATGAAAGGACAACATCTGGTAAGAGAACAAAGAATTCTAGAAGTGAACCACTGGCTGGTATCACCAAAAAGTTTTTGGATTCCTGGACCATGGTCTGTACTATCTCCATGGGCTTTCAGCAAGGGATGGGCTGCATCTCACAAAGACTGGAAGAATGTTTTTGGAAAATGACTGGCTCAACTTATCAGGAGGGCTTTTAACTAATATTGAGGAGGGGAGGGTGACCAATCTTTAGGATCTCCAGGACCTAATTCCAAGCAAAAACCCCTAGAAAGCAAGTCAAATAATGAAGTAAGGAGGGATGGGAAGGAAGACAAACTCAAACACCAGATAGGAGACATAGGAAGCATACCCAGACATAAAGATCTCAGGTGCCTATATACAAATGCACAAAGTCTGGGGAACAAACAGGGTGAACTTGAACTATTAATACATGAAGGTAGATATGATATAGTTGGAATAACAGAAACTTGGTGGGATGTAAACTATGACTGGAACATACTGATAGAAGGATAAAAACTCTTCAAAAAAACCCAGACCCCATAAAAGAGGAGGTGCACTGTATGTAAAGGACCACTATATTGCTACAGAAATGCATGAAATGAAAGACCAAAACCGTCTAGAATGCATATGGGTCAATATAAAAGAAAAAAAGAATGACATGGCCATAGGTGTATACTATAGGTCACCCAATCAAGCAGAAAAAATAGATGTTCTTTTTGCTATCCAACTAACAAATATATGTAGGAAACATGTTATAATAATAGTGGGGTACTTCAATTACCCTGACATCAATTGGAAGACTAATTCTGCACCAAGTGAGAAATCAAATAAGTTCCTAACCAACCTAGCTGACAATTTTGTTGTCCAAAAGGTAGAGGAGAAAACTAGAGGGACTGCGAAAGTGGACTTAATTCTTAAAACAGAGAAGAAGTGATAGAGGGAGTTGAAACTGCAGGAACCTTGGGTGAGTGTGACCATGTCATATTAGAATTCAACATAACGCAAACACAAGCAATAGAACATAATGATATCAGAGTCTTCGATTTTAAAAGAGCTGATTTTAATAAACTCAAAGAGAACTTGGGAAAGATTCCTTGGATGAAAATCCTAAAGGGGAAAACAACTCAAGAACCTTGGGAAACTCTGAAAAATATGATCATAAAAGCCCAGACCAGCACAATACCACTGAGAAAGAAAAACAAGAAATCCAAGAAGAAACCAGCATGGCTGCACAAAGATCTCTCTGACAATTGAAAGACAAAAAGGACAAGTACAAAAAATGGAAAGAGGGACACACAACTAAGGCAGAATATCAGCAGATAGCCAGAATCTGCAAAGATGAAGTCAGGAAAGCAAAGGCTCAGAATGAACAAAGACTTGCAACAAAAGTCAAAGATAATAAAAAAAGTTTCTTCCAACATATAAATAACAAGAAAAAAAATCAAGGAAACAGTTGGTCCTCTAAAGAGAGAAGATGGCAAGGAAGTAACAGGCAACAGAGAGAAAGCAGAGCTGCTTAACTCATTCTTTGAATCGGTCTTCAAGCAACCAACCAAAAACCTACCAAAAACATAACTGTAAAAAAACAGACTAGAAATAAAAGTTAAAATAAGCAACAAAAAAATAGTAAGAGCACACCTGTCTGATCTTGATGAATACAAATCACCAGGACCTGATGGACTACATCCCAGAGTTCTAAAGGAGCTGGCAGATGTCATTTCAGAACCACTGTACCACATCTTTCAAAAATCCTGGAGCACCGGGGAACTACCAGAGGACTAGAAAAGAGCTGATGTGCTTTCCATCTTCAAAAATGAAAAAAAAATACCCAGACCCAGGAAACAATCAGCCTAACATCAATACCCGGGAAGATACTGGAAAAGATAAAAAAACAGATCTGCCAACATCTAGAAATGAGTAAAGTAATAACTAGCAGTCAGCATGGGTTTGTTAAAAACAGATCATGTCAAACCAATCTTATTTCATTTTTCAATATAGTGACTAAATTAGTAGACCAGTGAAATACTGTGGACATAATATACTTAGTCTTCAGGGTATTCAACAGAGTAGACCACAACCTACTTCTTGGTAAGCCAGAAAAAAGTGGGATAGATAGCATTACCACCAGATGGATTCGTAACTGGCTGACAAACTACTCAACAAGTAGTCCTTAATGGGTCTACGTCTACATGGAGGGAAGTAAGCAGTGGGGTGTCACAAGGTTCCGTCTTAGGCCCAGACTCTTCAATATCTTCATAAATGACTTAGATGAGGGAATAGAAGGGGAACTTACCAAATTTCCAGATGATATTAAGCTGGCAGGAACAGCTAATAGCCTAGAAGATAGGTTCAAGATCCAGATGGATCTTGACCAGTAGTGGGTTCTACTTACCTTTGCTACCGGTTCAGAAACAGGAGCGTGTGCGCACAACACTTCTGCCCATGCACAGAGTGTTTTTTGATGATGTCCGGGCAGGTGGGTGGAGCCTCCCACCACCACCACTACCGGTTCGCCATACCAAGTCGAACCGGTAGCAACCCACCACTGATCTTGACAGACTTGAACACTGGGCCCTATCTAACAAAATAAAATTCAATGTAGAGAAAAGTAAAGTCTTACACTTAGGCAAGAAAAACACAAAGTACATATAGATTGGGTGAAACCAGGTTTAATAGCAGTAACTGTGAGAGGAATCTTGGAGTCTTAGTGGACAACCATGTCCTGACCCAGCTGCTAAACAAAGGAATACAGCACAAACAGCGTCAGACAAACCTTGTTTTAATATTAACAGCTACTAATTATCTTTCTTAGCAGTTGTTCTAAAGTCAACAAAAGTATAAATCAGTCTTTTTGGTGGAATGGTAGTTAATTAACCTTCTTAACAGCCGGCAATAGTCCAAACAAAAAGAACACAAGTCTGATGAAGAGTCTGTCTGATAACAGCAGATAATCCACACAATCTTACTGTTGTTGGCAAAATGCCCAGGAGCAATTTGCAGGAAACTTGACAATTTTCAAACAAGAGCCGAACAGGAGTTTTAAAGTCAAAGACAAGACCTGGAATGAACAAAGTTGTTTCTTGCAAATTCCTCCTCTGTTTTCCTCACTTAAATAGGCTATGGGAGTGGCCAATTATCCCCAAGCCTTACTCCCGAGTAGTCCTCCTCAGGAGCCATTCCTGCCTTTTGGCAGCTCTGCGCATGTGTGCATTGAGAACAGGCTCCTCCTATTCTTCTTCTTCACTCATGGCAGCCTCTGGAGGTTCTGATGACCCTGGCTGAATTCCAGCCTCTGGCACCGAGCCTTCTCCAGCCTCCTCGCTGTCCGACTCTGGTACCAGCTGCACAGGCCACTGGTGAATCACAACACCAGCCTCCTCGCTGTCTGAATCAGCTACCAGCTGCACAGGCTGCTGGCGGGCCACAGCAAACCAGTTAAATATGAGTCAACAGTGTGCAGCGGCAGCCAAAAAAGCCAACACAATCCTAAATTGCATTAACAGAGGGATACAATCAAGATCAAGTGTGGTACTAATACCACTCTATAAAGCCTTAGTAAGACCACACCAAGAATACTGCATCCAGTTTTGGTCACCACATTATTAAAAAAGATGTTGAGACTCTAGAAAAAGTGCAGAGAAGAGCAACCAGGATGATTAGGGGACTGGAGACTAAAACTTATGAAGAACGGTTACAGGAACTGGGCATGGCTAATCTAGTGAAGAGAAGGACCAGGGAAGACTTGATAGCAGTGTTCCAATATGTGAGGGGCTGCCACAGAGAGGAAGGGGTCAAGTTACTTTCCAAGGCACCTGAAGGCCAGACAAGGAATAATGTATGGAAACTGAACAAGGAGAGATTCAACCTGGAAATAAGGGGAAATTTTCTGACAGTGAGAACAATCAACCAATGGAACAGCTTGCCTTTGGAAGTTGTGGGAGCTTCATCACTGGAGGCTTTTAAGAAGAGAGTGGACTGCCATTTGTCAGAAATGGTATAGGTCCCCTGCTTGGGCAGGGGGTTGGACTAGATGACCTACAAGGTCCCTTCCAATTCTGTTAATCCAATCCAATCCAATCCAGTCCAGTCCAGTCCAATCCAATCCAATCCAATCCAATCCAATCCAATCCAATCCAATCCAATCCAATCCAATCCAATCTAATCTAATCTAATCTAATCTAATCTAATCTAATCTAATCTAATTATATGAATATATCTTACCCCGATGAATGATCTTGGATTGATATGCAATGATGCAATAACCTTGTTTAGTGGCATGTATGCAGAGCACATTATACATAGACATTTTGTAGTCTTCCAAGATTCTAGGAAGGAGATCATTGAATCCGGCCAATCATCACCTCTAAATACTAAACTGAAAGTTTGTTTATTTTATTTAGTCTTTAAAATTGAGTTTGCTTTCCATTGATTTTGCATAGTGCCTCCGGGTTCTCTATAGACACAGATTTTGTTAGCTTGTTGAATGATCCAGGAAGAGAGAAGATAATCTATCAATTGAAGCATGATGCAGTTGCTTAGCAGTCTACCCAAACATTTGACAGCATTTGATTTACATTCCCATCATTGGCAAAGCAAACTGTGACTTAAAATCTGATACAGGTGGAGACCAGTAGGTTAGGCCTGCCCAGGTTCCATTTACCTTCTCCACCGGTTTGCACTGCGACGTTTCGCACACTCACATCCCTTCGTGCAATTCTGCTTCCTCGCATGCTCAGTAGCTATAATCAGCCCGAAACACAGCTGAGGAGCTGATCAACTGTGCTTCGGGCAAAGGAATAAAGGTAAATATAAACCTGGGGTGGGTGGGAGGGCCCTTTTTCAAGCTGCAGCAGAGGAAAAAATTTCAAAACAGTAAAAAATTCTGAAAAAATTCCGAAAAAAGATGGCGGCGCACACGGACCGGCACTGATCGAACCAGATCCATGACGCCATTGTGACGTCAACAGCAGGTAGCTACCGGTTTGGGTGATCCGGTCAAAACCGGCAGGAACCCACCCCTGGGCCTGCCATATCTAGGCTGCAGATATCCAGATGACCCTTGGAGCATAGCAAAGGATTAGAGATTTTGGTATCTTTGCTGCCATCTAGTTAGTTCTCAAGCAGTTTTTGCAATTCGGCTCAGATATGGTAAGGAAGGCAGTTTAAAACAAGCAAGCAAGCAAGCAAACAAACTGTACTGTATAAATTTGGGTCACAGAAAAAATGAGTTTGTTATCAAAGATATTAGCAGAGGTTACTGTATATATCATCTATCAAGGTGTTGCAAAAGAAAAACTCAAACCTTGAGTTTTAACCTCTTAAATTGCATTTTATCGCACTACTTTCAGATTCACTTTCTGGAATCACAAAGTATCATTTCTGGTTGATTTCTTATGGGAAACATTTTAAAAGGATGCTCATATCTGAGCATTGTCTGAGTCAATGACCTTCTAGCCTTAGAACGCTTGTGAAATCCTCTCTCCAGTAATCAGTAATACCAACTCTGTTATAGAACTGATTATCTGGGAGAGAACCTCTTCCAGACCAACGTGTACAGAATAAACAGACTCTTAAAAGTATTGGCAATGCCAAATAATAAAAAAGAACAGGATTGTTAGCATTGCAAGCTGGGCAGCCATAGATTGTGTGTGTGTGTGTGTGTTTAAGAAAAAGGACTGAAAAGGCTAATTTGTATCTAATCAAGCTTAGATGAGAACCCATGGTTTTAAAACCATATGAAGTAAGTATGCGTAGTTCCATACAGCTCTGCTCATTTGTTATTGCTGTACAAGGGTTTTAAATACCTTACTGTAAATGTTCAGAATGACTATCTTCTTGTCCAGTTCACTTTGCCCTTCATTTTTTCTTCCTATAGGTTTTGGTGGCTTTCCTTTCCTTTCCTCTCCTTTCCTCTCCTTTCTTCTCCTCTCCTTTCATTTTTTTGTTTTTTCAAAAAGGCAACTCTTTCAATTATTCCTCTGGCAGACTTTTGAATCCAGGATTGTGAAGGTGAATGGGTTGTGCATCTGGTTAGAGCAGTATTAATACTGACAGGTGATCCTTCTGTGTTATCGCTCAGGTAGCTGCCTGAGATAATTTTATGATTTTGGTAATAAAAGCTAAGCAGGGTCCAAGCAGATTCATACCTTGAATAGAGACTTTTAGAGATTCCAGGTCTGTAGGTTAGACTAAGTTTTAAAAAAATATCCTACAGAAGGCAACAGTGAACCACTTCTACATTGTTACCAAGAAATCTACAAAATTGTCCATGTAGTCACCAAGGGACAACTTGGTTCCAAAAAAACTTAATCTTTTATGGTATCAGTAGGTCCTCAGACTTACTTTGGTCCTCTTCAACATTTTTCCAAAATGTATTGCACTTGACTGAACACAAAATATGAATTTATACCTTCAACTGAGATGTTTTTGAGTCCATTGTCAGTTCTGCCCAGTTTCTGGCTCATTTATTATGTTTCATGTGTAAGGTTTAGAACTCCCTTTTTATTTCAAGACTAAACCATTCAGCTCAGAAATTTTTTAAAAGATCTCACACATATTCAAAAAGTTAACAGACAAGGAGCAAAAAAAAAATACTGGCTGGATATTTACAAAACTAGCAGTGGAATGGAGAATTGTGAAGCTCAGACATTTGAAATAAAAAACCCCACATCTTTATATAATAATATATTATTGGTACCAGCAATGAAATACTACTAGAGAAGAACCATTTGAACTTTTGCTTCCAGGTCTTTGCATCCTGAAATCATGGGTGCTTGAATAATGGAGATGTTCAAGCAAATGTTGGACTCATGACTTGAGCAAGGGATAATCTAGAACAGTGGTTCTCAATCTGTGATCTGTAGACATCTGTGTGTGTGTGGGGGGGGCTGTGATGTCGTCATACGGGGTCCATGAAGGCTTGAAGAAATGTTATGATTTAAATCTGGAGTTAAGTCTTGGTGGTCTGTGGTATTTAAAGGGGGTTAATGGTGAAGAACAGGTTAAGAACCATTGATCTAGAAGACTTTCAACTTCTGCCATAAGCACACAAACAATGTGAATATGTATTGGATGATTTTCTGAGTTTGTGTGTTCAATGCATCATTGCATTTAACATGCATATATTAAGAAAGTAAGTCTCATTGAGGATCATATTTAACACTCCATTAGGAATGTAGGCAAGGTGGAGAAAGCCCAATCAAAACACAGATCATAAAGGGCAATGGAGAGGGAATCTGTGGCAAATGTTTAATAACATAAGATGATTGGCAAAACAAGAACCAATGGGTGCAGACTCTACAGTGATACCCAAACATGAACTAAGGAAAAATTTCCTGACTCTGAGAACTCTTAAGCAATGGAACAGCTTGCCTTCTGAAGATTCCTTCCAACCCTATGATTCTATACGACAACTGGAAAAAAACACAAGTAGTCCTTGACTTACAACCCACCATTCAAAGTTACAATGGCACTGAATAAAATGACCTATGACCGTTTTTCACACTTTTGACCAATACAGCATCCCCATAGTCATATGATCAAAATTTGAATGCTTGGCAACTGTATTCATGATAGTTGCACACGTCATCACCATTTGCAATCTTCCCAGCTGACTTTGACAAGCAAAGTCAATGGGAGAAAGACAGATTTGCTTAATGACTGCATGATTCACTTAACAACTGTGGCAGAAAAGATTGTAAAATGGAGCAAAACTCAATTAGCACCTTCCTTGCTTAACAAATGATGAGCCGAGGTGGCGCAGCGGTTAGAGAGCAGTACTGCAGGCTACTTTAGCTGACTATGATCATTTGAGTTCAGCTCAAATCTCACCAACTTAGGGTTGACTCAGCCTTCCATCCTTCCGAGGTAGGTACAGTAAAATGAGGAGCCAGATTGTTGGGAGCAATGTAAATATATACATTGCTTAATGGTGTAAACCGCTTAGAGAGTGCTTGCACTATGAGGCGGTATATATATATATATATATATATATATATATATATATATATATATATATATATATATATATATATATATATATATATATATATATATATATATATATATATATATATATATATATATATATATATATATATATATATATAAACAAACAAACAAACAAATAAATAAATAAATAAATAAATAAATAAATAAATAAATAAATAAATAAATAAATAAATAAAGTTTGGGGCTCAATTGTGCTTGTAAGTCGAGGACAACCTATAATATGTGCATCACACTGATCATAAATCAGCTATTTGCAGAAAGCTTTGATTCAAGCTAGATGTCATAACCTATTGTGGATAAATGACTAACGCTGTTAGACTGTGTAATTCCAACAACCCCAGACAGCACAAGACAAGCAAGTGGGAAAACTGCTAGAGACAGTGATGGAGTGAATGCTTAATTTATTCTGATTCTTATTTTTATTGTAAGTTGACTTGGAAATAGACCTTAATTAAATAGCAAAGATTCTTTTTTCTCTTCTGTGCTGTCTGGACGCAGTCCTTCTCTTTCTGTACTGACAATCCCTGTGCATGACAAAGTCTTAATTTTAAGAATTCAATATTTCTATTTTCCAATATGCATTTAACAGATGCAGTTGCCAACTAAGTCTTGAATTTTACTGCATAATAAGCCTTACTGAATTTCTTTAAAAAAACATTTTTATTAAGTTATAAAATACAAGTACATAAAATATAAAATACACAAGCAAATAAGAGGACAGTGAGCACTGTCAAGCATGAAGTTCAGAAGAGGTTTCCCTGTGGAAACAAAAATACTTATATTCTTTTCTTTAAACAAAGTAGTCAATTTCGCCATTTCACCCAACTCCATCACCTTCTGCAACCATTTTTCCATAGTAGGAATCGAAGTATCCTTCCATTTTTGCGCATTCAGTAGTCTTGCTGCTGTCAACATATATCGTAATAAAGTTCCAAACTTTTTCTCCAGTTCTTTTTCCATTAGACCCAAGAGGAAAAGTTCTGGTTTCATTTTTATCTCCATTTTCAGGATTTAGATATGAGTCATAGTCTTTTTTTTTTTTTTTTTGCTTTATCACATGTCCAAGCCTTACTGAATTTCTATTGTTGGGATTACTGCAGATGTCGACCCTACAAGCATATAGAGAAGAATATGTACTACGGTAGCATTTTATTCAGATGGTAATAATTGTATTTTAAATAATAGTAGTATAAAAGATTGGAGCTGTTTTGACATTACTACAGAAGGTATGGAGGGCCTTGAGGGTACATTTTGAGGGACTCAGAAGGAATTTTATAATTTTATGTGTGTGTCAATACAGATATTTAATACACTTACATTTCTTCACCTTTTGAAAATCAGTGGAAAATTGCACTGCTGTGATTCAGTAGTTTGCTGCCAAAAATTGACAGCATGAACTTCAGGCCTCCAGCAGTCACAAAAGAGTGGTGGGAAGTGTACACAATAGAGTACTGATCTGCAATGTGCTATAGAAGGCTACATTCTGGTGAAGGAATTTAGCATGCTGCTTAAATTTTCACATATTCTATTTTTATCTCAGAGGCAGGCATGGTTAACATAATTGCAAGGGCATGCTAACCAAGTCTCAGAAAAATGGGGTGGGGCTTTAACCACACAATTCGACCACCATCTTGAATTTTTATACGCCTAAAGATACACATACCATGCAACATACTAGGCACAACAGCAGCACGGTGTTCTAAGAGGACTCTATCCAGATGAGGTAGATCTTTAGTATACTTTCCATCTGATTATACACTGAAAATTAGTAGTTGCTACTCCTTGTAGCAACAGCGGACAAAAGTCCTATCTGCTTTACCTGAGGTAAAGATTGGGGAAGTTCCATAACGTTCAGATCACTGTTTCTTTGCAGTTAACAGCAATCTTGTTCTTCTGGCTCACTAATGGTGGATTTTCTGGCAGTTGGAAAAAGACAGTGGAGTTCACAGAGCTTCTGCAGGCCACAGAGAGACCAGCCAAAAGCTATGTGAGATCATTGGATTATAGGTTTCTCATATGTGAAGCAGATATAAGAGACATTTTACATAATTTGTATCCTTTAACATGTTGCATTTTAATCCTCTATGACAAGAGATTTGGAAAGTCCTGAATTGAAAAGGAAACTTAATTTCTTCCAGAGGGGATTGCATTGAGATTACAGTTGGTCTGGACTCCCTGAGCTTGGTTGTTCCTGTGCAGACATTTCATTAGTAGTACTAGCACTGATGATGTTACGTAGTTTGGGTAACAAAATGTCTACAAGAAAACAATCAAGGTCAGAGAGCACCAAGGACCCCTCAAAAAGGATATATTGGAAGATAACGAAGCCATTCTCCGAAACTAATAGAGATAGAGCTCAGGAATAAGAGTATTTCTTATCTTGACAGCAAGGAAAGTATTATCAGTGGCAGTTATAGCACTCTCCAGATGCATGGATTTCAACTCCCAAAAGTTTTAGCAGTGGGCATATTATTAGTTTACACATCTGGGGAAGCAGCCAGATTAGGCAGATATAGTTTTTTTATTAATATATTTCTTATCCACTGTGAGTGAATTTTTTAACCATGGGAGTTTAATGTTAAATTATTGATTGGCCCATTTTGCTTGACATTTATTACCCAAACTACGTAACATCATCAGTGCTAGTACTACTAATGAAATGTCTGTAAGGGAACAACCAAGCTCAGGGAGCACCAAGGACCCTTCATTTCAATCACGAGCTACAAATATTCTCCTTTATTAATATCTTTTTTTAATGGTCAAATTAAAGACTACAAGCAGGGACAGAAATTAGTGTCTCTTTAGTTATTGCTGGACTATAGAACCTATCCTACACAATCTTTAATCATACTGGCTGAAGATGATGGGAGACAGAGTTCAGCAGCAGGCGGACCACCATAAATTATTTGCGTCAAATGCAAACATGTCAATACTAATCTGTTAGTATTTGTTACTCATTTGCAGACAACAGCAGTTGTCTTTACAGCTTGGACCTTATAATCCGAAGTATGAACATAGTGTTATTTGCATTTCAGAGACTGGTATCTCTGAACACCTATGATGCAATAAAAATAGAATTTTACTGGCCATATACCAAAGTTCCAATCATACTGATGTTTCATGAAAATCTTTTTGCTCTATTACACTAGATGAACTTTTAAAAATATATGCTAATGAGCATGCATGCTCTTTAGATCAGATGGTCAATGATGTGTATTGTTTTTTAATCTATCATAATATTTTAATCCCATTTTTATCTCCACCTGAGCTCTGTCATTACTTCAGTTGCCCACATTGGCTGTCATCTACTTCTTCATCCTCTGAAAAGAAAACTTACAAGATCCCTCAGTAGCTTCCTTGGGAGTCATTAGTATAAAAGAGAAATGAGCAAAGAAATAAGATTCAGCAAATATAGCAAAGTTGTCTTTTACAAGCACCAGGGAGAGTTGTCAAACAGAAAGCAGCTTCATGAATAAAGGGGCACCCTTCATTTAGTTTTATAGCATTACTTTCCTTTCAAGTACTTCCAGATGTTTTAATGAATAATTATTTTACAAGGTGAGAAATGCAGTTTGAAGTTTGCATAGATTGCTGGATATTCTGAATTTATAACACATTAGAATGCTAAACATCTCATGTGATTTTTAAAAAAACTTTTATTAATGAATTTGCCAGAATTGTTCATTTCTTATTCAATAATGTGCAGAACACAATTTACATCGATCTTCACCGGCCAAATTCAGTAGGTAGAACTAATCCAAAAAGGAGAGGAGCATGCAATACCTTCTTGTCCTGTAAAACACAGTCCCTAATTCAGCTCACTGATATGGAGGTCACTCATGTTTGGAACAAAACCTGCCCCATCATGCTCCCGTCATTCCAATAGTGCTGCCAGCAAGACAAAGATAGTTTAGTATAAAATGCAAAATATTCAAGTAGCAGGTCATGGATGGAGAACCAGATTTTTTCCCCTCCATATATTGCCGCATGTATGGGAGGAGCACCTCATACTTTGCTGCTTTTGTTTTAGAAAGGAGAGGAATTGCAAGCAAAGTTCTCAAACAGACGTAACGCGCCCTGCAAAGCAATGGGAATAATTGAGAGGATTTCTGGGTGCCCCTCATTTCTTCTTCATTTTGGTAGACACATTTGAATTAGAGCAATTGGAAGAATGGTTCACAGTAACTACAGTATATGAAGAGGAAAGTCATCAAAAGTGCACTGTGGAGCAGTGTCCAAAATTCAGTTTGTGCAATGAATGCCACCCACGTATCCTGCCCTGTGGCTTTTGACACCACAAAATATTTTGTAATTCCTGTGTCCTCTGTAATCTTGGCAGCCTGGCTGCTTCTGAATTGTTTAGCACTTTTTGCCTTGCTGTTCCACATAAAGAAATGCATTGTTCTTTCGGTTTATGTCCTGGTTAAAGTGTTGGCTGACCTCTTGGAGATTCTGGTGCTACTCTTCTGGATCAGCTACAATTATCACAAGCACCACTAGGCTATAAGTTAAGGGACCTATATGAAGCTCCTCTTCAGAACCTTCTCTGCCAAGAACAACTTCATGTGTCTCATTGCTATGGAATGTTACATTAGACTTGTTTATGAATTTCATTGCCAGGGAATATTCACAATGCATGCCACCATCGAGGTTATCACTTCTGCTTGGCTTCTGGAGGCCATTTTCTATGTTCTTGCCACCAGTCTCAAGTAAACCTTGCCCATTACAATGGACAGAATATAGATCTGTTCATCAACTAAAAACTTTAAGAATCTTAAAGAATAGGACAAAAATGCATAGACTAAGCATTCTATATTAAGTAGCTGCAAAATGCAGTATGAGGCACCAGACCTGGCATGGAAGCTGAAAGGGGAAGCAAGAAAAATGGAACATCCATGAGTCTTCCTATTCAAATGTTATTATTTCAGGCATTATTTGCCAAGTTGGAGGTTGCACTTTGCCTTTGATGGCATGCCAAAAATGGCATTCTAAAAAGTAAGCAAAGCAAATAATAATAATAATGAAAAGAAGTGGGTAGGGCAGGACAACAGTTGAATTGGATGTCGTTTACATATAAATCAAATTAAAATAGCATTTTAATTAATTACATTCTTCCGTGTCTAGATCAAACTGTAAACTGCCAGGATGAAGCCACCTTCTTGGCTTTGTTGTTGGCCAAAAATAAGTCATTATCGGTACATGTGTCTGGTAGTAGCTGGCATACCAGCAGATGGGCCGGGCTCTGTGTATCTCTTCACATTCACATAGCATGTTGTTATCAGCTAAGAGCCTCTGTTTGAGCATATTGGTTTTACATTTAGGCACTCCATCTCTCAACCTATCCATAGTCTTCCAAGTACTACAAGGGAGACCAGATCCTTCAGTCACATCCTCTTTTAATGTTATTCCTTGTTCTATGGTCTCCTTCCTCCATCTTTTACTTCCATTTTATTCTTGTGTACCCTCAAGAATCATTGTTCTTGCCATAAAGCTGTTCCTAGATCTGAGTTGGTAGGCTTGGAGCATATATTAATTACATTTAACTTTTTATTTATTTATTCTATTGAGTTTCTCTGCCATTTGTTGTTCTCAGCTCTGAGAGTTGAACTGCATATTATTTCTTATGTATTTAATTATTTCCTGTCTATGTCCTCTTAAAAGCTAAATGCAATAGCATTAGGGCAGTGGCCCCCAACCTTTGGGACACCAGGGACCAGTTCCATGGAGAGAGGTTTTTTCCGCAGACTGAAGGGGGTGTGGTTTCATGTACTGCCTGCATCCTGTGGATGGAGCTTTGGTTGTTTGTGTGATCCAGTTTCTGGCATGCCATGGGCATGTGCCAGTCCACAGACTGGAGGTTGGGGACCCCTGCTTTAAGGGAATCATGTGGGTCTGAGATTTTGAGGATCTTGAGGCCATAGGCAGACCTGGTGATCTCAGCATCCATGGGGACCACAGGTATCCCTTGACCTCAAGGTCCTCAAGGAATCCTGGTTTAACCTTAACCAAAATGAGCCTCCTGTGGCTGCCAGGGTGCTCCGGCCAACTGACTCTCGGCTTTCCCGAGGCCCGCATGGCGCATCCAGATAACCTCCCCCCGCCTCTGTCTCCGCCTGCTTCTTGCACAGATAATCAACTCACCTGTGCTGTATGGGCTGCAGCTGCTGCCAGACACCGTTGGCCCATGTGCACTTGTCTCCTCCAGTGCTGGCCACGGTCACCCCTTCACTAGGGCTTATTTTTGGGGTAGGTCTTATATTAGGCACACACTTAAAATCAGACTAGGGCTTATTTTAGGGCCAGGGCTTATTTTGGGGAAAACAAGGTAAGTCTAAGTGCTCTTGTTATTAATTGGATCTGTCATCCCACCAATATGCATTCTGCCCCAGTTTTCTCTTGTGGCTCTGACTCTCATCCACCAGTTTCTGTCTCTTAGTGTGCCCTCTGTCTTTCTCTCTTTCCTTTATGTTGTAGAAGAATTCAGTGTAAAAAGTTGATCCAGCAATTTTGGATCAATTTTGGAGAATGGTCCGAACCATTCTCTATAAATGTCATTGCCCCCTCCCCACCCCCTGAGGTATGACTGGGTCCTGCCTTGTTGGTTTTTCAAGAGGTCCTGAAGGCATGGTTTTGTTAGAGGGCCTGGGCACCCAAATGGAGACAGAGATGATCAAGTGGTTGATTTCATTGTATTGTTGCTGCCGGGAGGGGGGGTGCAGCAAGGGCTTCTATGTTGTGGATTTTAATGTTGTAAGCTGCTCAGAATTACCTGTTTGTGAGTTAAGCAGCTATATAGATTTGTTTAATGAGCAAACAAATAAAGAAAAAAAAATCTCCATTTATCAGAGTGTCCCTGGTTGGAGACTAAAATGACAGAACATGATTATAAAAATCACGAGCGGTATCTAAATCCCCACTGAATCACCCAAGACTGCAGGATACTGGATTTATATACTCACTATCTTAATCTGACTGGCCCCATGCGTCAAGCCGATGTCACAGTTTGGGGAAAGCATCGGTTTGCCACACATATTCTTAGAAGGCCTGCTGACTATGGGAACCTGGGAGGGGGGATTGCATGAGGGACGTAGATGTAGCCATAACACATTCCTTCTAGGTTCTCAAGGTCATCCTTTGTCCAACACCTGCCCGGAAGCTGGGAGGAGGAACGGCCATGTTGGCAGAAGATGAGTTGGCAATGTGACGGATTTGGGGGTGTGGGACAAGGGTGTGAACTTTAAACTGGGTGGGAAACGTTGGTAGCTTCAGATTCGGGTTTCCCACGGAGGTGCCAGCATGGCTCCACGAATAAATTGGAACTTTGAGGAATACCTTGCCTCGGACTCTGATTTCATTTTGGATGTTATCTGGAACCCTGACTCTATGTTCCTATCCTTGCTGTAGTATCCATTTGGATGTACAACAGTCTTCCCTGTCTCAGATTCTCCACAAATGGAGAATGCAATTCCCAGGATTCCCTAAGAGTTGGAACCTCTGTACCTGTGAATAGCACCATGTTGGGGAAAGCGTAAATTCTTCAGAAATTCTGATTATTAAGGTTTCCTAAATATGTCAAACCTAGAACTTTCCACGCTTTGTGCTGAATCTGAAAATGACAGAGCTGAGGTCTGATAATGCGAACAGGAAGATACTGGCTACTTTTTCTTCTGTGAGTTATTTTATTTGTCAATTATACACTACCTCAATCGCAAAGTGACCTTAGGAAGTTTAGATACTTGTCTGAAAGGCCAGTTAGTGCCTGATTGTGTAATTCATTCAGCCACTTATGGATGTATTAAGATGATTGAAAAATTAAGGATTATATCTTTCAGCTATAATGTCTTATTGTACACCACCCAGATTCCCATGGGTCGTTCAAAATTGACATGGGCAGTTCAAAATTGTGGAAAATAAATAACAGGGAAATGGAGAAGAAAGGTCATGTTATGGGCTTTATAATTGGCTCAATGGATATGTTAAGTGTTCTGCAATGGGTTAACTTGTCTTCTAGTAACTGGGTATTCTGGATCCCTGCTCTCTGTTGTGGAAAATGAAAGGATCCCAGACCTTGTTGAACTGTGATGGAGGTTTACTACTGCCACCTAGAGTAGGAGTTGAAAATGTGGCATGCTTCTCCTACTTACACCTGTTGCTACTACTGGAGGATCTGGCAACAACCAAGTTTATTGTGTCAGACTCTCTGGCAAAAGAATAAATAAATAATAAATAAAATAAAATTGTGCACATCATAGTATCTACAAGTTATGGTGAAAAAAGTCAAAATGGCAATCACAATGGTATTGTCACAGCTCCATCTTTATTTTAAGTCCTTCATACATAAAAGTGGAGCTTTCATCATACTGCATTCACCCATGGTGTATAGCTGAAAATATATATGAACATATATAACATATATGGTAAAAGTCTAGTAAAAAGAAGGACTAGGGATGACATGATAGCAGTGTTCTAATATTTGAGAAGCTGCCACAAAGAAAAAGGAGTCAACCTATTTTCCAAAGCACCAGAAGGCAGAAGCAAGGGATGGAAATTAATCGAGACGAGAACCGACTAGAATTAAGGAGAAATTTCCTAACAGTGAGAACAATTAACCAGTGGAATGTCTTTCCTTCATAGGTTGTGGGTGCTCTGTCACTGGAGGCTTTTACGAAGAGACTGGACAGCCATTTGTCTGGAATGATGTAGGTCCTCCTGCTTGAGCAAGGGTTGGACTAAAAGATCTCCAAAATTCTTTCCAACTCTGTTAATCTGTTATATTCTGATGTGGTTCCAGTATCCCAGATAATCTCTTATTCAAGTAGGTTAGTCAGTGCTATTCCAGTAGAATACTTATTCCAGGAAGCAACAATTCATGCTGCAATGGTATGTTAAAATGACCTTGGGAGACAGAAGGAAGAGCTGCAGATTAAACAAATTTTCTGGAGAGTAAAAGGAAAGTAAGGGAGAAATAACTTTCTGTCTTGCAAAACTCTGTTAAAGTAACTTTACAATAAAGATAGAGTTAGTGCTCTGGCTTGTGCTTTTTGTCTGGACTACCTCAAAGGGCTAACAACAATGCTGGTGGCTTAAATCGATGTCAGGTCTAGCAAACCTAGACATGTATGCAGAATTAGATCAATTCTATATTCCTCCTGTTGCTTTCTCCATTCTGCTCATTATAGGTCTGTACTTTTAGTCAAATCTTGATCTTTCCAAAAATTGTGTGAAAATTACTCAAACAAATCTACACAATTCTCAAAATTCTGAGTAGTGTTAGCATCTTTCTTGTAGCTGGTTGCTTGGGTCAGGTTAACCAAAGTGTCACATTTCCCAGGTGTACTTGGAAGAATGCTAAAATATTTTTTGGAAACTCTTGGTTAATGAAATGAAGTTGTGGGGGGGGGGAGATCTGCCAAGGGCATGGAGTCTGTTCACCAGGAAGGCTAGCTGGCACCGGAGAAAATTTCAAGGGTGTGGCATGACATAGCAAAACAGCCAAGTTGCAATGCTCATATAAAAAGGATGAGACTTTGAGGGAACTGTTGTGGACGCCATCTTGACTTTTTGACTCCTCTTTCCCCATGAAAGATTTTCTGTATTTTCTGCATTTCCATGTTTAAGACATTTCAGTGGTTTGAAAGATTACAACTGCACGTATTGCTCTTTGTTTTGTTTTTTTATGGTGAAACTGAGGTAACTTGCTTTTATACTTTGCTTTGTTTTTTTAAAAAATATATGCTATAAAAGGAGTACTGAATATTACTTGGAGAATACTTTGCTGATGGGTGGTTTTCAAAAGCAGTTTAACAAGCAAGCAAGCAGGGTACCCCGGCACCAAAGAAATGAATGAGGCACGCTTGCAGGGGTGAAATGCTCCAGGTTCACTCTTGCCTGTCGGTTGCCGGAGAGCCGATCGCGAAGGCAGCGTGATGCTCCGCCCACCTGCCAGGACACCGCCATTTGAGTTCTTTTACCCTCTGTGCATGCGCAAAGCGTTCTGTGCATGCTCAGAGGGTAAAAGAACTCAAATGGCGGTGTCCCGGTGGGTGGGCGGAGCGTTGCGCTGCCTTCACGATCGGCTCTCCAACGACCGACAGGCAAGAGCGAACCGGGAGCATTTCACCGCTGCACGCTTGCGTATTCACAATATTATGATCATAATATTTTTAATCACCCATATTAATAAAATGTTAATCTGAGCACACAACCTCTTTAACCGAAAGTTACTTGATAGGGCTGAATAAATTTGGTGGGTTGCTACCGGTTTGGACCGGTTCTCTATATCCGTGAAAGTGGGCCCGCCCGCCCGCCCCTGGGTTATACTGACCTTTATCTCTGCTTCCAAAGCCCAGATGATCAGATTGAATTGCTGCTCCACAGCTGTTTTCCATGCTCCTTGCCTAGTTTGTAACGTGGAAGGTTTTTTTTTTAAGTACTGAGCATGCGCAGAGGATTATTTTCGGCGAAAGGACGCACAAAACGTGCACTTCCATCGCAATGCGAACCGGTGGGGAAGGAAATGGAAAAGCAATGGAAAAGCAAGGCTGGGACGATAACTCCTAGAGTCTTTCAATCATGATTCAGAGCTTTGGGCCCAGTACAGAAGACAGTAGCAGTTGGCAGTTTTTTCAAGCCCAGGTGCCATTAAGAGATTTTGTCTGAGCGCCCAGGCACACCCCTTCCCCATATACACACATTAGCAGCTCGCCACAAAGTCTTGCAAGATTTTAGGTGAAAATGGCAAAGTGCTGCAAAATTTGTCAACCTTGTAACATTTTGACCTTTTCCTAAATCACATTTGGCCTTTAATTTTTTTTAGACACAGTGACCCTTTGGAAGGGGGTTACAGTGGACTTTGCTCAAGGAATGCACAGATAAGTTCTCTGACAGAGGTCCATTTCAATGGTCTTCTTAAAAATGAAAAGTCCAGGAACTGAGATTTCTGCACTGAAGTCTTCCCCATTTTAAAATGTGTCATGTGTGGCTCCATCCTGACAGTACATACAAACAAACACAATGCCCCTGCATTACAAGTCACCTGTTTTCAGCAAGCTGCCTCACTTGGGGGAAAGTCCTGTATATCAAAGGCTGCACAGAATCTGCGTTTGGTAGTTGACATGAAGTATGCTTTGTTTGTTTGGAAGAAAATGCTGTTTCTTAAGTTTGCCTGGCAAGAGGCCTGGTTTAAAATGTCTTTGTTCTCCCAAATTAAACTCCTGGTTCCAAGAAACAATTCTCAGTACAAATTCCTTCATAACAAAAATTTTATACCAGGTAGCGTTTCTGAGCTGATGATGGCTTTCCTTGTTCATCTCATATCACTATCAGCAGCAGCAGCAGCAGCAGCAAAAAATTGATACCTTCCCTTTTTGACTCAAAGGGCTTTGTAAATGTAATATACTTTATTAATTTATGGCCAGAGATCCCAAATTATGCACACAGAAAAGAAACATTTTATGGGAAGAAATGAATACTAATATTCCCAACTAAAAAAAAATCAACGTACAACCAATATTACAAGGCCAAAGTCTGGTAAAATTGTGATCAAGTAGAACTTTGTTACATTCTTGGAGGTGTCAGCTGAAGAGCCAACAAGTAAAAAAATCAAACTGCATGAGTTAAGAAGGGGCATGTGACAAGGGGAAAATGAAGTAAGACATCAGCTGGAGATTCGCCATCAGATCTAAGGCTTGGAACCTACTTAATGTGAATAGTTCTGTAAATATTGTATGTTTGCAACTCAGAGAATGTGCTTCGTAATCTAGAATAAAATGAAATTAAAAACTATGTAGTACTTGAGATCTTATTCCAAAAAGATGTTTCAGAATGTGCTGTGACATGAATGTCAATTGCTGCATGAGGGCATATGAGGTATCTGGATTCCAGCATCTAAATAAGAAGAAGTACTAATGCCAGAATAATTTGGATCATCATAAGGAATATATGAGGCGCAGTGACGCAGTGGTTAGAATGTAGTACTGCAGACTTCCGGGGCGGGCGCTATGGTGGTGCGGAGCGAAGAGAGCTAGCTGCAAACTTCGCCCGACTTTTTGTGGTCTTGGAAGCCGAAAGCGGCACACGATTCTCTGGAGGAGATCGTGAAAAGAAGGGGGACACTGAACAGCAACGGGAGAAGGTGCTATCTCCCGTTGAAATAGGTGGAAACCCCTGATAACAGCCACGAAAGAGATCGGCGTTAGAAGACGATCCAGAAGCATGGCGCTTTGATCTAAATGTAGAGGAAGAAAAGCGAGAGTGGAATGGTAAACGCTTGACAACCCTTTCATCAGACCTGAAAAGTGCTGAAAGCTACCGAAACTGGAGACGGAAAAACTGAGGCGGAAAGTGATAGTCTCCTGAAAGGAACGGGCAGCACACAATTGGTAAGGAGTTATAAGAGACGATATCGGGGGGGGGGGGAAAAAGGAGATTGGTGAAAGACGGGAGGAACTGTTCCTAGACTTAAGAACTGAGCTATTTTGGAGTCTGATAACTAAAGAACTGTAAGATCAGTGGAAACATTGACTCTGTTGTGTTCCAGAAGAAGTAAATACGAAAGAGATTGCCACATTGTTATTGAACTTTCCCTTTTGACAGCGACATCTTGGAGAACCCGAAGGGGATACATTTTAACAACCACAGCGGAGGATTAGTTTAAAATCTGGAACATATATTTGAAACTGTTATATTAGAAACTACTGTGAACTTGGGAAAGTAACTGCTTAATGCCTGATTTGCTACAGAAAGAGGAGGTACAGCTACAGAATAGAAACAGATAAAAGAATTAAAAGGACTATAATTAAGAAGACAGTGACTGTGCAGTTTCTACTAACAGAAGACATCTTGAAATTTGAATAAGGACATATTGTTATACTGACTGCTTCTCTTGGTGAGGAAAAAAAAAAGAAAAAAGCCTGAAATTGAATATAGATTGAATATAGAATACTGATTTGTACTGAATACTTGCTTAAATAACAAAATAAGAATGTTACAATAATTTTACCTACTAAGTTAGTCCAAAAGAAATATTAGAATATTTACAAAAGAGTGAATTTATTATATTTACTATATATATATATCGATAAGTAACCATATAAATAGATAGATTGACTGATTGTGTGATTGATATATTGTTACATTAATTTATTGATAAGAATAGAGACTGATTGTTTAGAATAAATATAAGGAGATATAACAATATAAAGAAAATTGAATTAAGAACTGAGAACTAAGAATTAAGAAGTACGAACAGTATAATATTGAAAATAACGGCAAAAGTGGTCTAGAATATAACTAACACATAAAGGGGTTATATGAGAGTGTGGAGCAATTTCTTTAAAAACTATAATTTTTTTACAAAAACACAAATGTCCCTAACTACAGTGACAAAAACTGTAAAGAAAACAGCTCCAACTACACCTTCACAGGCAGGACAAAAATTAATAACAGAAATGACGACAATAGAGAAGCAGGGACAGATACCCTCTTTACAATCGATGCAGGCCTCACTTGATAGAATTCAGGAATTTATGTTTGCATCACAGGAGAAGCAGACAAAAACACAAGAGACAATAGAAAACAACCATGAGGAAATGAAAGGGAACTTCGAGGTGGTCAAAGGAGATATCAAGAAGTTAGATAGTAGAATGCAAAACATACAAGAAATAGTAGCTAGCCATGACCAACAAATAAAAATAATAGTGGAAAAAACAGAGAAGGTAGAGAAAAGACAAGACGCAACAGAAGAAAGATTGAGAACGATAAATAGGGAGTTAGACGGGGCAATTTCCTTGCTGGAGTTTGAGAAAGCAAACTATTACCTTAGATTTCAAAACATTTTAGAAGATAAGGAAGAAGACACCCGTAATGTAATGTCAGAAATCCTGGCAGAAGTTCTCCAAGCAGATAAGGAAGAAATAAAAAACAACATCGATGAGATATATAGAGTACAGAATAACTACATAAGGAAACACAAATTGCCTAGAGAAATCCATGTGAAATTTACGAAAAAACATAAGAGACGAGATTTATAAAATTACGAGAACAGGACAAATAAATTATAAAGGAAAGGATATCGTAGTCCTGAAACAGATACCAAAAAGAATAAGAGACAAAAGGAGGGACTTCCAATACCTTTCGGTAAAATTAATAAGGAAAGGAATACCATTTAGATGGTTAATACCAGAAGGACTTCTGGTCACATGGAAAGATAAAAAAATAAGAATAGACACATTCGAAAAGGCAGACCACTTCATTGAACATTACTTAGAATTAGAGGGAGAGAGCAGTAGTGAGTTAGAAACACAAAGTCAAGAGGAACCAAGTGTAGAAGAAAGAGAGAAACAGGAGAAAACTTATAGTAAGACCCAAATAGAAACAAGGAGTTCAAAAACAGCTAAGGCAGCAGTAAAATAAGTAAATGGAAAACGTAGCCAAAATTCTATCAGTTAACATAAATGGAATTAATTCGCCGATTAAAAGAAGACAAACGTTCAATAAATTACAAAAGCAAAATTTAGATATAATCTGTCTACAGGAGGTACACGTTAAAAAAGAACATGTAAAATTATTAAAAGCAAAAAAATTAGGGAAACTGTTCACATCACTGGACGATTCAAAAAAGAAAGGAATTGCAGTATATGTCAAGGATTGGTTTCAACCAAAACAATTATTTCAGGATAACGAAGGTAGAACATTGATGATAGAAATTTCAATAAATCAAAAAAATTGTTACATAATAATATATGCACCGAACAACAAACAAAAAGAATATTTTAAAGAACTACATGAACAGATAGTCAAATTAGAAAAAGGAAACATATGTATTGTGGGAGATTTTAACGCTGTACCAGATAATAAATTGGACTATAAATCAGTAAATAAAAAATGCCATGAAAGAAAGATATTACCATGTGAATTCTTTGACTTGGCCAGGGAACTTAATCTTAGAGATGTATGGAGGGAAAACCACCCACAAGAAAATCAATATACATATTATTCAACTCCACAAAATTCCTGGTCGAGGATAGATATGGTCTGGGCAGATACAGAAATATTGAATAAAACACAACAAATTGAAATAAAACCAAATATATGGGCGGATCATAATCCCATAGTCTTTACAATAAAAGGGAGGAAAAGGACAAATAACAGATGGTTTATGAATCAGACGATACTAAGAGAAAAAGAATATATTAAATATATGGAAAAAGAATTAGCCTTCTTTATGAAGGAAAACTGGAATATTGACACTACGACGCAAAATATATGGGATACCGCAAAAGCATATATAAGAGGATTAACTACAACATATACCATAAGGAGAAATAAAAATAAAAATAAACAAATCAATGATCTACAAAAGACAATGGGAGAACTAGAGTATAGACAACAAACCGAACCATTAAATGAGAAAATCAGAGAAGAAAAAGTACTAGTTAAGCATAAAATCAATCTATTGACACAAGAAGAGGTGGCACAGAAAATTAGAATAGCAAAGCAAAACTATTTTGAAAATGCTAATAAGCCAGGTAGATGGTTGGCCTATAAACTACGAAAAGAAAGAGAAGAAAGACATATACAACAACTAGAGGATGAAAATGGTGAATTGAAAACAACAATAGAGGATAAAAAAGACATAATAATTAAATATTTTAAAGAACTATATAAAAAAGAGGAAAGAAGAGAAGAAGATATACAAACCTACCTCCAACAAGCTAAAGATACACCAATAATAGAAACAGATAGAAATATATTAGATGAAGAAATAACACTTCTAGAATTAGAAAAAGCTATAAAGAAACAAAAAAATAACAAAACACCAGGGCCAGATGGTATACCAGCGGAATGTTACAAACAATTACAAAATTCCATTAAACAATTATTATTAACAATATACAATGAAGTCTTAGAAAAAGGAGAAATCCCAAAATCATGGGCAGAATCAACTATATCATTAATCCCAAAAGATAAAATAGAGAAACAAAAGATACAGAACTATAGACCAATTTCGCTCCTGAATGTGGATTATAAGATTTTCATGAATATAATGGCAGACAGACTAAAAAACATAATTAATAAAAACATACATCCTGACCAAAATGGTTTCCTCCCAAATAGAAACATCAGAAATAATACGAGAATGATTATAAACATATTAGAATACTACGAGGTAAATCCTGGAAAACCTGTAGCGCTCATGTTCCTCGATGCTCAAAAAGCATTCGATAATTTAAATTGGGATTTTCTTATTAAAAAACTAGAGATCACAAATTTTGGCCCCAAATTTATTAGGATGATTAGAGCTATATATTCAAAACAAACAGCTAAAATAATTATAAATCAAGATACAATGGATAAATTTGATATTCAAAAAGGAGTAAGACGAGGATGCCCACTGTCCCCCTTGCTATTTATATTCACACTAGAAACGTTATTACAACAAATTAGATTAAACCCAAACATTAAAGGACTTAAAATTAGAGGGCAAGAATATAAACTTCAAGCTTTCGCAGACGATATGGTCTTTATTATGGAAAGCCCTATAGAGGTCGGACCAAAACTAGTAGCAGAAATAAATAAATTCGGAAAAGTAGCAGGCCTAAAAATTAATAAAAATAAAACCAAAATAATAACAAAAAATCTGCCAAATAAACAAATGCAAGAATTAGAAGAGAATATGGGTATCCAAATCGTTAAAAAAATTAAATATTTAGGTATAATATTAACGGCCAAATGTACAACAATTAAAAGTGATAATTATATTGAACTGAATAAACAAATAGGAAAAGACTTGGAAAGATGGACTAAACTACCTATTTCATTAATAGGGAGGATCTCAACGATCAAAATGTCTGTATTACCAAAAATATTATACCTGTTTCAAATGATACCAATTAAATTGGATAGAAAATATTTTAACAACTTAAATAAAATGATATCGAAATTTATTTGGGCAGGGAAAAAGGCAAGAATTAAACTAAAACAACTACAACAAAATAAAGAGCGAGGGGGCTTTGGACTTCCCGAATGGGAAATCTATTACCAAGCAGCAACATTACAGTGGGTAACGGATTGGATTAAAATTAAAAATAAAAGAATATTAACGCTCGAGGGACATGACCTACAGGTAGGATGGCATAGCTTTATATGGGATGGAAAACATAAAACTCATTCTTACTTTCAAAAACACAAAATTAGAGAGGCACTATACAATATATGGGGAAAAATAAAACATCAACAGTATAAAGACATTCCAATATGGTTTTCACCCATGGAGGCAATTACATACCCCACTACAACAGACATACACAAAATGGTTAAATACGAAGAACTATTAGACGAGCGAGGAAATTTAAAAGAAATTCAAACTCTTAGGGAACAAGGCATTAGAATAGACTGGTGGCCATACTATCAAATTAAAGATAGATTTCAAGAGGATAAGAAAAAATTTGGAATAGCCAAAAAGAAATCAGAACTAGACAAAATTCTACTGGGACCGGAAAAAAAGATGATAACTAAAATATATAAATTCTTAATAACTTACAAAATGGAAAAAGAAAAGGTTAAAGGGAATTTGACTAGCTGGAATAAAAATTTTGGATATGAAATAAATTTGGAACACTGGGAAGAAACTTGGATTAAAAATTTAAAGATAACCAAATCAACCGCATACAAGGAGAATATCTGTAAAATGTACCATAGATGGCATCTTCCCCCGGCAAGATTGGCTAGAATGTATGCAAACATGAACCCCAAATGCTGGAAGTGCCCGAATAAAAATGGTTCATATTTTCACATGTGGTGGACCTGTCCTAAAACTAAAAATTTTTGGCAAACAATACATACCTGGCTGCAAGAAATAACTAACTTAAAAATAATGTTTAAACCGGAAATTTTCTTATTAGGGATGGTGGAGCAAAATACAGAAAGGAAACACTGGTATATCATAACACACATACTAACAGCAGCAAGAATAACACTGGCACAACACTGGAAACAAGGAGACGTACCGACAGAGAACATAGTAATAAAAAAAATCCTAGAATGCGCAGAATTGGACAAACTAACATTAGAACTGAAACAGAAAGAAAATTCAGAATTTTTTGAAACGTGGAATCTTTTTTATAATTGGTTTGAAAAGAGAAACGGAAAGATAGAATCATAGAAATGCTTAGACTATAATGTATAACCTATTAACCTACAGAATAACAAATAAGAATACTTACTACAGTGTATACATATATTTATTAAGTTATAATTAAACTATAATTAAAGAAATAGCAAAATAGAAAGGTAATACATATAGATAGATACAATTGTATAGAAAATATATAAAAAAGAGAACAAATGTGAAGATGTTTACCATATAAGTTTATATGTATATATACATATAATGTCATTTTTTATGTATGTATGTCTTTTTTAATGTTTATACACGTAATAAAAATTATTATTATTATTATTATTTTTTTAGAATGTAGTACTGCAGGCTAATTCTGCTGATTGCTGACTGCCAGCAGTTTGGCAGTTCAATTCTCACCGGCTGAAGGTTGATTCAGTCTTCCATCCTTCTGAGGTCGGTGAAATGGTGCAGTGGTTAAATGCTGCGACTGCAGGCTGACTGCTAGTTCAGCAGTTCAGCTGTTCAAATCTCACTAGGCTCAAGGTTGACTCAGCCTTCCATCCTTCCGAGGTCAGTAAAATGAGGACCCAGATTGTTGGGGGCAATATGCTGAACTCTGTAAACCGCTTAGAGAGGGCTGTAAAGCACTATGAAGCGGTATATAAGTAAAGTGCTATTGCTATTGCTAAATGAGGACCCAGATCGTTGGCAATATGCTGACTCTGTAAACCTCTTAGAAAGGGCTGTAAAGCACAGTGTAGCAGTATATAAGTCTAAGGGCTATTGCTATATGCCAGTAATTATATTTTAGGCCAATATCTGTACTTATATTAAGGAGCTCTATACTAGCACAGAGATGAGCCCTGGTGTTGTAGTGAGTAGAATGCAGTATTGCAGGCTAACTCTGCCCATCCCCAACAGTTCGATCCTGACTGGCTCAAGGTTGACTCAGCCTTCCAGTCTTCTGAGGTTGGTAAAATGAGGACCCAGATTGTTGGGGGCAATTTGCTGATGTTGTAACCCACCCAGCAAGTGTTGTAAAGCAATATAGGGCAGTATATGTCTAAGTGCTATTGCTATTGTTATATTAGGTAGCAGTAGCAGTTATTATTATTTTTTATTGTTCCACTTTTCTTACTGAAGCACAAGAACACCCAGTATTCCCCCCCCCCAACAACAACTCTTATATCTATAATAATATTATGGTATGAAGCAGCTTTCTCCAACCACCAAGAGCCATATTGCTTGAGACAGGTTAGAAACTTTATACATAACCCTTGAATCTTCCAGACATGTTTGACTTAGAGTTCCTAGGCAGTTGGAGGACAGTTGCAACTAGAAGGTCTCATTTTGGAAAATGGTATTGAAGAATGTATCTGTTTCTTATATTCACAATGGGTTCACTTTTGCATGTTTTTTGTGCATGCAATTTTCCTATAAATGGGTTCAAATAAAGTGTGGATTGGTGGTTCTCAACCTGTAGTCCAGGGAACCTCTGGGGGAGGGGCAATGTCATGACAAGTGGACCAGAAAGGCTTGAAGAAATGTTATGATTTAAATCTTGAGTTAAGTCTTGGTGGTCTATGGCCACAAAAAAGTATTTAAAGGGGGTCCATGGTGAAGAAAAGGTTGAGAATCACTGGTGTGGATGATGAGCTAGAGCAGGGGTATTCGATTTCATTGAGGGCTGCATCAGGATTGGGTTTGACCTCGGTGGGCCGGGGTAGGCATGGCTGGGGTAGGCATGGCCGGGGTAGGCATGGCCTGGGTGGGCGTGGGCGTGGTGGGCATGGCTAGCTCAATATCACTTGTGTCAGAGGCACCTCAATGTCCCTCATGTCGGGGGCTCCCCGAGCTCCATTTTTGCTGGCAGAGGGCTGCAAGAGGCCATCATGGCTGAAAACGGAGACCGGGAGGGCCATACATGTCCTTTGCTGTTTCCAGGGCGGCCCCGCGGGCCATATTTGGCCCGTGGGCCTTGAGTTTGACACCCCCGAGCTAGAGTGAATTTTTCCATGGGACCTTGATCCATAATCTTATTTTCAGGTTATCTGATAGTCCTTTCTGCAATAAGAGATGATGCAAAATAGCCACCATATATATTTTGGTACTGACATTCCTCTTTGCCCTGTAGGGCACTAATGGTGCTACTTCAGCTGGAAAACTGGGAAAAGGTAAATAATAATCAAGGATGACATATATGAGACAAGCATTTCCCATCCCAATAGTCCTTTCTCAGAACACAGATTCCCTCCCCCCGGCTGTAACTAGCTAATGGAATTAAGACTTTCTAGCAGGTGTCTCCCAACAATAAAATAACTTTAGAATCATTTCTCACTTAATCTGAAATTCAGTTCTGGGGTACTTTTTGTTCTCAAAATCACATTGACACAAACATTAATGAAAAAAGAAAGCTTCCTTTGTTTTAAAAGGGTTGGGCAAACTTAACATAAGTTTGCACATAAAGAGTAGGAATCTGACAGCTGGCTTTTGACACATTTTACAAATTATTATTTTGTATGTTTCCACTGCTTCCAAGGAGCAAGAACCGGTCTTGCATTTTGCTTTCTTCATATATGAACTTTCTGCCTGTTAAAAAGTGAAAGCCAATTAAGCAGCAGGAGGTCTGGGGCTGTGTTCCTCTGATGGCTTTTGATTTTCTTTCCTCTGTCAGTCTAGTAGATAACTGTCCTAGGAAGTTGTCTTTTGTCTGGGACGCCTGCAATCATTTCATCTGCGGAGAAGAGAGTGTCACAAAAATAAAGGTAGCAGCTGAGATCACTTTAACCACCTTCTTGACTTTCTTCCCAGCATCCCTCGGACATCCCACCATGACAATTCACCGTAGTCAGCTCGCCATGACCAACTCACCACACCCAACTCGCCATGACCAACTTGCTGCAAGACAACTTACTGCAGGACAAGAGTTACACTAATATCAAAGATATGGTGGAATAGAATCCTTAAAGAAAGGATGCAAAAGGAGGGACAGAATGAAATGTGAATGGCAAAAATTAAAATATTTTTTATTTATTTTAAATAATTAAATAGAATTGTTAAATTGTCCCACAACTAGTTGTCTTGCAGTGAGTTGGCCGTGGTGAGTTCGCCCGCTGCAAGTTAGCTGTAGTGAGTTGGCTGTGGTGAGTTGGCCATGGCGAGTTTGCTACGGCAAATTGGCTGTGGTGAGTTGGCTGTGGTGAGTTGGCCGTGGTGAGTTGGCTGTGGTGAGTTGGCTGTGGTGAGTTGGTCATGGTGAGTTGGTCGTGGTGAGTTGACTGTGGTGAGTTGGCTGTGGTGAGTTGGCTGTGGTAAGTTGGCTGTGGCGAGTTGGCCACAGTGTGTTGGCTGTGTTGAGTTGGCTGTGTTGAGTTGGCTGTGTTGAGCTGGCCACGGCGAGTTGGGTGTGGTGAGTTGGGTGTGATGAGTTGGGTGTGGTGAGTTGGGTGTGATGAGTTGGCCGTAGTGAGTTGGCTGTGGCGAGTTGGCCACAGTGTGTGTGCTGTGGTGAGTTGGTCGTGGTGAGTTGGCTGTGGTGAGTTGGCTTTGGTGAGTTCGCCACAGCAAGTTGGCTGTGGCAAGTTGTCCCATTACTCCAGAGAAACCCTGCCTTATGAGTCTCAAAATTACTGACACACAAGGGCACAATTGTAGGGAGTTTCTCATTCATTCAAGGGAAGAGAAGACTCTCAAACATACCTTATTTTCAATTCAATATTAATTGTGGAGCTGTAGCTCTACCATGTAGTTAAGGAGCTCAGCTTCAGTCTTTAACAGTCAGTTATTTTAACATTAATGACATGCTTGGGAACAGAGGGAAGGATTGAGAAGAGTATTGAAGTTAGAGATAGAGGAACGGAAGAGGAAAAACCAGGTATTAATTAGGGTATGTTCACTTCAGGAAAAAGGGGAAAGGCAGAAGATATAATACTTTTTAACATTCCATGTTCTGATAGGAAAACAAGTTTTTTCCTCCCAAATAATTACCTGTGGATTTGTATTTGTGTTGAGTCTGGGGTGTACCTAACATTTACTGGCATGAATAGAAGAAAAATCTCAAACAAAAGAATTAGTAAGAAGTGCAAATAGATTGAAAGAGTAGCTCTTCCTTGCAAGAGACTCCTTCACTGATAAATTTAAATCTTTTTTGCAATACAAAATAAGGGTTTTCTTTCTCTTCTCTTTCCTCTTTTCTGCAGTTAACACTTCTCTTTTCATCTTAATCTAGTTTGGATTTCCATTCTTTTGCCATCCTAGAGCAGCTATTTCTTTTTGTTACCTTTTTTCTCATAGAATCATGAAGTTGGAAGCCACCTTAGTGTAAGGTGACCAGATTTTAATATTTGTAAAGCGGGACACCATTGATGGGGGGGGGGTTTCTAGGGGAGCAAGAGGGGAGGGGTCCGTCTCTCTTATCCCGCAGCCCATCCATGTGAATAAAGGTGGAGACACAAATCCAGGATTGCTTTGCTGCAGCTTTGTGTACCCCCCCCCCAAACAACCCCCCTCATCGCAGCCCTTACCGCCGCTCTTGCTCCCTGCCTGGCTGCAGACTCCACCTGCCTTCCCGAAGCAGTTCACTTTTGTTTCGTGGCGGGAGAAGGAAGAAAGTGGGCAGCAAGAGCGGCAGCCTCTTCCAAGCGCAGGCCTGGCCCTATACCCGCCCGGGGGGCTGCCGCCCACCTGGCCACCAGCGGCTTCCGCGCTGCACTTGCTTGGTGGGACTTTTTTGAAACGCTGTGGGACACGGGACAAATTATTCAAAAGCGGGACTGTCCCGCCAAAAGCGGGACATCTGGTCACCTTACCTTAGTGGTTACCTAGTCCAAGTCCTTTGCTCATTGTAAGACGCTTTAGAGCATTCCTGACAGATGACTGTCCAACCTGTTTCATGTGACTCAAGAAGATCCCTTCCTAATTCACTGAACTAAGAAAGAAGAGTAGATACAGCATACTTGCAAAATTCTTTAGTACTGTCAATCTCAATAAAGTAGTTTTAGCCTTTCTGCATAATTGATTTTCTGATCTGGTCCAGCTACTAGAGCTGACATTAGCTTCACATCTGATTTTGAGGTATTCCCTCCTCCTCCTTATTCTCTGGCGAATCAGGCAGATTTCTGCTTGCTCCCTGATCTGTTGTTTTGCTGTTTTGGACTTAAAAAAAGGTCTTCAGCCCTTTTTGCTAGGCAAGTTTCCTGAACATTTCCATCAAGGTAATCTTCTTCATTCTGTACACAATCAGTGCAACAGTGTAGAGTGAAGAAAATTTAAAGGGTTATTATGGTATTACTTTAATGTGTATGTGTGTGTATGCATGTGTGTGTATGCATTTTGTCAGGCTGAAGCCATTTTATTGGGATCTTTGGCCTGACACACTTTATACTATTCTACTATGCATTTTCTACTGTGGGAAAATGGGAGGAGGGATTGTGTGAGGTTGTTAGTATGTAGCCATAACAAATTCTTTCTAGAAAGCCAAGGTCATCCTTTGTCTCTGCACCTCTGCACCTGCACGGAAGGAGATGGGTGGGCTCTGCCAGCATGGCAATTGGAGATTGGACAACATGATGGATTTGTGGGTGTGGGGGCAAGGACTTGAACTTTCAACTGGGTGATGAAACCCGGAGGACGTCAGATTCAGGTTTCACCTAGATCAGGGGTCGGGAACCTATGGCTCGCGAGCCAGATGTGGCTCTTTTGATGATTGTTTATGGCTCGCAGCAGGGGTGAAATCCTCCCGGTTCGCCCGGGCCAGTCCTTCGGCGTATAGCCGATGGAACTGGCGGCGGTTGCGGCGCGGAGCTTCTCCTGCCCGCTTTCCCGTCCCGGCTGAACACAATCACCGCTTTCCCGTCCCGGCTGACCACAATCATTTGGGTTATTTTTCCCTCTGTGCATGCGCGAGCATGCACAGAGGGAAAAATAACCCAAATGGCGGCGTTCAGCCGGGACGGGAAAGCGGGTGGGAGAAGCTCCGCGCCGCAACCGCCGCCAGTTCCATCGGCTATATCAGGGGTGGCCGTCAGCCGTCAGCCCAGCCAGGGGGGAGGAGGAGGAGAAAGGCGGTGATTTAGCCCATCAAGCGCACTCCACTTGGCGGCTCTCGGATGGAACGGCAGCGCGCGTGGAAGGAATGCCAGAGGACGGCGTCGAGCACACGAGGTTCTCACGGGCAGCTGCGCTGACCCTGCCTCCGCCGAGGAGGAGGGGGAAAGGAAAGCGCTCCCGTAGAGCATCCCAACTGCAAGTTATCGTCGCCCGTCCTGCCCAAGTGGCCGCGCGACGTGACCCCGGAGCCGGATGGGCACAAGGGCAGGAAGAGAAAAAGAAAGAAAAGGTGATGCCCCGCTCGCTGGGCGCCTCTGCGCCACGGTCGAAATCACTTCCGTTCGCTAAAACAGCGTCACCTTTTCTTTTTCTCTCTCTTCCTGCCCTTGTGCCCATCCGGCTCCGGGGTCACGTCGCGCGGCTGCTTGGGCAGGACGGCAACGATAACTTGCAGTTGGGATGCTCTGCGGGAGCGCTTTCCTTCCCTTTCCCCCTCCTCCTCGGTGGAGGCAGGGTCAGCGCGGCTGCCCGTGAGAGCCTCGTGTGCTCGACGCCGTCCTCTGGCATTCCTTCCGCGCGCGCTGCCGTTCCATCCGAGAGCCGCCAAGTGAAGTGCGCTTGATGGGCTAAATCACCGCCTTTCTCCTCCTCCTCCCCCCTGGCTGGGCTGACGGCTTCCCGTCTTCCAGGAGCCTCGGTAGGTTGGTTGCTGCTGGATCTTCTTCAGCCAGCTCCTCTCCACAGCCAGGAAGGAAGGAAGGAAGGAAGAAGAAGAAAGAAGAAGAAGGAGAGAGAGAGAGAGAGAGAGAGAGAGAGAGAGAGAGAGAGGTTAGGAAGGCAGGAAGACAGAAAGAAAGAAAAAGATGTTAGGAAAGAAGAAAGAGGAAGGAAGGAAGAAGAAAGAAGAAGAAGGAGAGAGAGAGAGAGAGAGAGAGAGAGAGGTTAGGAAGGCAGGAAGACAGAAAGAAAGAAAAAGATGTTAGGAAAGAAGAAAGAGGAAGGAAGGAAGAAGAAAGAAGAAGAAGGAGAGAGAGAGAGAGAGAGAGAGAGAGGTTAGGAAGGCAGGAAGACAGAAAGAAAGAAAAAGATGTTAGGAAAGAAGAAAGAGGAAGGAAGGAAGAAGAAAGAAGAAGGAGAGAGAGAGAGAGAGAGAGAGAGAGAGAGAGAGAGAGAGAGAGAGAGAGAGAGAGAGAGGTTAGGAAGGCAGGAAGACAGAAAGAAAGAAAAAGATGTTAGGAAAGAAGAAAGAGGAAGGAAGGAAGAAGAAAGAAGAGGTAAACGCCCCCTTTTGAATCAGTCTGAGACTGCGTCTGCTCGGTTCACTTTTAAAATATATTATATGGCTCTCACTGAAATAAATTTCCAAATTTTTTGCTTTCATGGCTCTCTTAGTCAAAAAGGTTCCCGACCCCTGACCTAGATGTACCAATATGGCTCTAATAATAAATTGGGACTTTGAGGAATACTTTGACTCGGACTCTGATTTAATTTTGGATGCTATTTGAAACCCTGATAGCTTTATACATACACACATATATACAATAAGTTTGTGTGCATTTAAAGTCAGACTGGATTACCTCTGGACTACTCTAGACTCTGCTTTACCGAGCTCTGGATAGGTTGTGAAGCATTGGGTAGTTTCTGTACCCTCCTATTATAAAAGCCTGACTCAGACATTGTTTTCCTTATTTGAATTATAACAAGATTTATTCCTGCACATCATTATCTTGTCATTTGTCTTTTCCTTGTGAAACAGGAGGTTAATTGTTTCCAAAATTGCAACACATGGGCGTAAAATTCCATACAGCAGAGCTTTATGAATGATTGTGAGGTTTTCTCAATTAGGTGGACTATATTAAATATTTATATTTTTCCTTAACTTTAACTATGTTTTCACATTTTGCTGCTTAGAGTTGACTATAATTGAAGGTACATACAGACCTAAGTAATTTGTCTAAAGCCTGCAATTGATATTAGAGTTAATTAATGAACTTCAGGTATTCCTGGATCTTTCTTTGTGATCTTGGTTCTGTCAGTCCTACGAGTGGAGTGGAATGGAGTGGAGTGGAGTGGAATGGAAAGGAAAGGAAAAGAAAAGAAAGGAAAGGAAAGGAAAGGAAAGGAAAGGAAAGGAAAGGAAAAGCTTTTCTATTCTTGAGAAAGTTGGAAAACATAGAAGTGCATCCTCAAATTCTGCAAACTTTGGAATTCAAATTAAATTAGTGTACACAAATGTTCAGTTCACCAACATAGAGTAAACTGAGTTTTGAAATTTGGCTCACAAATTAAAAAGTTTGATTGGAAGACATATGGATTTCTCCTGCCCCTCTATTCCAACCCCAAACACACACACACACACCCCATTAAATCAAAGATTGGTTCAGCAACATTCACTTAGAAGAGAAGAACACCACCTACAGAATTAAGGGAATACTCTTTCTGATTCTGGAGTTTTTCTTACAGAGCTTTCATCCAAGGAGTCAATTACCCTCACCCTTTAACATTTATAATGTCTGGTGAGATCATTGTCTGGTCTTGTGGCTACAGTCTAGATAGAAAGACTCAATGTTTAATTATGGTGTGCAGTTAAATGCTAATTGGAAAATAAACCTCTTTAAATACCATAATATCTATAGTGCTACATTTTTGTTCAAGGCTTATCCATACATAGGATATATTAAAGATCAGTGTGGCTGTGCTGTAAAATTGAAAGTCAAACTAATTTCTCCCACTCCATTATAATACAATTGCACAAGTATGTAGTCTTCATACTTCTATTAATAGCAGTTGTTTAAATGTAGTTCACACCTCTATATGCCCAGTTCATGGAAGGGAAATTAACCTTGTGCTTGCCTCATAGTTGGTATCAAATGTTTTAACACTGAATAGAATAATAATATTCTGAAAGAGAAAACCACAGTGTCATGAAATCTCAGCATATTCAAGGGCTAGTTGTATGATTGCCACTTTTATTTGCTTCCCTTTTTGATTTGTTTGTTTTGGGAGCTTATAATGTTTTTGGTTTATTTTTCTCAGATTCTATTTATATTGTTTTTTCAGTGCAACTGTTCTTTTATTTCTTCTTTAGTATATAGCTCATTAAAACAACAGATTAGATTTGTTCTTGTTAAATGTACAGTTTATTATTTAATAACTACATAGTCTACAATTATATGCTATTAATTGGTATCTTAATCTATTTGTGATCCTTTAAAACTCACTATGAGTTGTTTTAAAAGTTATCAATGTACTGTAGGTCCTATAGGTTCTGCATTATCAAACATACCTTGAAAATTACATGCAGAATCAGCAATATAGTTGTTCTGTAATCAACACTATATTTTGAGAGGACAGCATTTTCCGCTGTTCCAAACATGAGTGAATTCAGGGCAGTGTTTTTCTATCTCCTCAGATTATTTACTAGGCAAAATGGTTTCTCCATGAACATCAGTTGCAGAGGTGGCTTCCTGCCGGAGCTGCCCAATACGCAGATCCGGTAGGGAGCGGCGGATTTCGCAAGCGCTCCGGAGCCCTCTCTGCCGGCCCACCCGGCACGTCGTCATATTTTTTCTGTGATTTTTGGGCGATTTTGCTTCTGCGCATGCGCGGAAGCAAAATCGCACCGAAATCTTGTGAGGGGATGCACGCGTGCGAGAGATTTCGGCAAGATTTTGCCTGCACAGAAGCAAAATCACACCGAAATCTCACACACGTCCCCTCGCAAGATTTCGGCGAGATTTTGCTTCCGTGCATGCGCAAAAGCAAAATCGCGCGAGCGCGTTGTGAGCGTGCGCACCCCCGAAGCGTGGAGATGCGCGCACATGGCTCTGGCAGTGAGGTAAGTGAGCAACCCGCCCCTGATCCATTGAATAACCTTTGCTGTATAATTTCATGCAGCACTTATTATTATTATTATTATTATTATTATTATTATTATTATTATTATTATTATTATTATTATTATTATTATTATTATTATTATTATTATTATTATTATTATTATTATTATTATTATTATTCATCTCTTTTATTCATTAAACATGAAACTCAGTCAACTGAACATTTAAAAAAGTGTCACAAATACCACTGACTGGTGCTAATGGTTGATATGGGTTGCTGCCAGCATCCTAGGTATCAACCAAGTATCTTCTTAAAATATATGATGTTCCGAGTAGCGCAGTTTTTTGCAGTTCTGCTGGTGTTATTGCAGGAAGCTGCAATTTCTTGATGTGTTTTGTGAAATTCTTGGACATGGTACCAAGTGTCCCAATGACAATGGGTATCACTGTTACATGTTTCATCCATAGCCGTGTAGTTTCGATGGCCAGGTCGCGATATTTCGTAATTTTTTCCAGTTCTTTTTCTTCGACTCTGGCATCTCCTGGTACAGCGATATCAATAAACTGTATGCTTCGGCCCTCGACAACCATGATATCTGGCGTGTTGTGTTCCAAATGACGATCTGTCTGTATTCGAAAGTCCCTCAAGATCTTCACTGTCTCATTTTCGGTAACTTTTTCCACCTTGTGCTCCCATTACTTTTCAGATACAGGTATGTCATATTTTTTACATAATGACCAGTGGACTTATTTAGCAACTCGATCACGTCTAGCTTTGTAATCAGTTTACGCGATTTTGCTGCACTCACATATTAAGTGTGAAACAGTTTCAACTTTGTTGTTGCAAAGTCGGCAGTTTGGATTGTCAGTGGATTTTTGTATCTTTGCTTTCATGGGATTAGTTTGTAGTGCTTGTTCTTGAGCAGCGAGTATTAAACCTTCTGTTTCTTTCTTGATGGTTCCCCTCTTAAGCCATGCCCATGTAAGGTTGTCATCATTTTCCTTCAATGTTTTTCAAGTGTTGTCCATGCAAAGCTTTGGTTTTCCATCTATTTAATCTGTCATCCAGCTGTTTTTCCTTATATTCTGCCTTTGTTTCTGTTGTTTTTTATAATGTTCTCCGTTTTCACAGGCTGCAGCAATAATAATAATAATAATAATAACAACAACAACATTATTATTATTATTATTATTATTATTATTATTATTATTATTATTATTATTATTATTATTATTATTATTATTATTATTATTATTATTATTATTATTATTATTATTATTATTATTATTATTCACACAGTCAGCCAGATGTTCAGACTGGGTTTGGCATTTTTGTCTACCTATTGAGTCCTTACCAAGGACCTGGGATAGGCAAATCTGGATGTTTGACAGTGTTACAGATATCGTTGCAGGATGGAAGCAGTTCCAAGTAAAGCCGCCTTCTGCAATTGACTGATGGCAAATTTGTCAATGCCTATGGTATTCAAGTGGTGCTCCAGGTGTTTTGGGACTGCACCCAAGGTAATAGGTAGTACCTATTACTATTGGTACTACCCTTGCTTGCCTTTGCCATAGTCGTTCTATTTCTATTTGTAGGTCTTTGTATTTTGTTATCTTCTCCAGTTCTTTCTCTTCTATTGTTTAGTCTCCAAGCACTGCCATATCCACTATCCAGATTTTTTTGTCTTTCTTATCGACAACTGTTAAGTCCGGGGTGTTATGTGGTAGGTGCCTGTCTGTTTAAATTCTAAAGTCCCGGAGCAATTTAACTTCTTCATTTTCTATAACTTTCTCTATTTTATGGTCCCACCAGTTCTTCCTTACAGGCAAATGATATTTCTTGCAGATCTTCCAATGCACCATTGTTGCTACTTTGTCATGCCGCTGCTTGAAGTCAGTTTGTGCAATCTTCTTGCAGCAGCAAGAATATTGTTGTTGTTGTTGTTGTTGTTGTTGTTGTTGTTGTTGTTGTTGTTATTCTCTTATCTGATAGTTTTTGAGCTTTTAACCTTGCCCTAAGTACTTTTATCTGGCCTCACTATCAATTTAGGGTCAGCAAATCAGAATTTCCATGTAGCCAGTTTGTGCATTTATCTAGTTTTCAAAAAATGAAATTTCATATTCCAATTCCTACAATTCTCATGAATGTATTCTTTTAATGGTATTCTTCATCACAATACACAATACATTACAACACACAGTTTTAAAATGTGGGTTACTATATACAGTATATTTTAACAAAGCTGATATACAGTATATTTTAACAAAGCTGATGATTTTCATAATATTTGATAAATGTGAATGTTATGAATTGCTGTCTTACTTGTCCAGGACAAACTCATTTTGAAATATACAAATAACTCAAGTATATTTATGCCAATGCAGTATGGTCCTGTTTCACACACACACACACACACAATTATTGTGAGTGAAATATACTAGGTGGGAAGAAAACTTTGGGCCTAAAATATTGATTCTAGATAATCACGTATGTAGACACAGTTGTGTCTTGGATTTTTTGTAGGTATGTGTTTGATGTAGTCCTATGAAATGCCTCCTCAGTTTTGAACACCATGCTACAGTAAGTCTAGAAAGCAGTTTCCCAGGTGGTATTAGTTACCAGGTCCTTTGACTGTATACAGGGGTGGGTTTCAAAAATTTTAGCAATGGGTTCTCTGCCTGGTTGCTGGGTGGGCATGGCCATGGTGGGTGTGGCCTAGTCGGCCTCCTGCACTATGGCGGAGGGGCATTTTTGCCCTCCCCAGGCTCTGGAGGCCCTCTTCCAGGCACATTTCCAGCCTTCCTGAACTTCCGTTTTTCACTCTCCCTGAGCCTCTGCGTGCGCCCTGAACTTACCTGCATCCAAAACGGGCCTCATGGGGACTCCTGGGAGGGGTGCGGTCGGTGGGGCCAGCCAGGAGTGAGATTTGGGAGTTCTCCGAACTGCACAGAATCCTAGCTAGAGATTCTCCTGAACCCCTGTGAATCCCCAGCAGCCCACCTCTGACTGTATAGAATTTTGGGGAATTATTTTGACCATGGCCTGTGCATTTTTCCATTGAGTGCACAAACTAAAACATACTAAAAATTAAGAAAAAAAGAAGAAATTATTAAAGCCATATTTTAGATAGCTATACTATTTCTATATTCTAAATTTGTAAAAGAGCATGGAATACATACAAATGCTGAAATCCAGCTTTTTAAGAATTGTGCATCACAGTTTGCAATTCAAAAACTAGATACACAATTTCTCATATTTAAGCCATGTTGAACTCAGATCTTCTTATGGAAAATTTGTTTTAGTCATAATGCGTAAACGTTATAGAAACAGACTAAAAAGAGCTTGCAGTTAGTCAGATAAGAAACTGAGCAAAAACTGAAGTGACAGATAGCCCCAAATAGAATATTTGTATTTATATTTAATGATTTCCAGGACTTTAAAATTTTTGGTCCAAATCCAGATTAAGTTTGGAAAAGTTTAGATAAGGCTTTTTTCCTTCAGTAGCTGCAATGGGAACTGAACCACCAGCACTTTTGACTTTATTCCACCACCAATTATAGAATAATAGAAATTAGAGATGGAAAAAACATATTAGATCATGCAGTCCATGTCTTTTGTCAATGGATACTTGCTTTCCAGAGCCTGTCTGGTTTTAAAAATTCTGCTAAATCAGTTTCCATAATTTTTCTACGGGAATAGCTCCACATAATAATGAATCTTCCTGTTGAGAAGTCATTTTAAATGCACGTAAGCCATGATCTTGTTTAATCTTTCTTCATCAATTATAACCTTTTTGACACTGAACCACTAACATTGAAAACACTTAGCAGAATTGTATTTTCACAGAAAGAAATAATCCCAACAGGAGATAATGCCATGACAATATATGTAATACTACGGCTATCTTGCAAATACAGCACTCTTTATAAAAACTCAGACATGAGTAACCTAATTCTTTGAGATCACTCCTAATGATCTTCTGACCTGTGGCAGCTAAAGTGGCTTCAATAGAAGTATAGAATTTGTTCAGTTTGTTGGTGGCATTTGGCTATTTTGTGAGCATGTGGGCTCCTGTGAAAAATGGCTGCCCTGAGGAAGGAATTAGGGTGTCATAAAATCAAGGAGGGCATAGATGGATATTTAGAACTAGATTAAAAATTGCACTCGAGTAGAAGTTTTTGGAGGGACTCTTAGAGTTTCATTCATAATCTTTGGGCCCATATAAGAATTTGATATCTATGAATATGCATATCTGATTTACCAGATAATCACAAAGGTGCCCTGCTATATTTTTTACCCCCATTCCAGGGATCAGCCTCTCTTCCTTCTTAATATATTGTTCTGAAAACCAAAAAAAAGTAAAGCACTGTGTATGGCGGGGAGGAAGATACATGCTCTGAAGAATTACATTATTACTTTGGTGTAGCCCCCTGCTCTGATACTTCAGGTGAATGGCACCTAAAATTAGCTGCTCAGAGTTGTTGGGAGTTGGATGGCATACAAATCAAATCAAATCAAATCAAATCAAATCAAATCAAATCAAATCAAATCAAATCAAATCAAATCAAATCAAATCAAATCAAATCAAATCAAATACTGCATTCAGTTTTGGTCACCACGATTTAAAAAGGATGTTGAGACTCTAGAAAGAGTGCATAGAAGAGCAACAAAGATGATTAGGGGACTGGAGGCTAAAACATATGAAGAACGGTTGCAGGAACTGAGTATGTCTAGTTTAATGAAAAGAAGGACCAGGGGAGACATGATAGCAGTGTTCCAATATCTCAGGGGTTGCCACAAAGAAGAGGGAGTCAGACTATTCTCCAAAGCACCTGAGGGTAGAACAAGAAGCAATGGGTGGAAACTAAACAAGGAGAGAAGCAACTTGGAACTAAGGAGAAATTTCCTGACAGTTAGAACAATTAATCAGTAGAACGGCTTGCCTCCAGAAGTTGTGAATGCTCCAATACTGGAAGTTTTTAAGAAGATGTTGAATAACCATTTGTCTAAAATGGTGTAGGGTTTCCTGCCTAAGTAGGGGGTTGGACTAGAAGACCTCCAAGGTACCTTCCAACTCTGTTGTTATTATTATTATTATTATTATTATTATTATTATTATTATTATTATTATTATTATTATTATTATTATTATTATTATTATTATTATTATTATTATTATTAAATCAAATCAATCCAATCAAGGATTCAGGATCACCTGTTTATGTTCTTACACATATTTAAGCAATGATATGTTCTATGCCAACTGGATTCTGGCAATTTAACTTTTTCCAGGCCTGCATTTTGTTTCATAGCATTTCTCTCACCTTTCCACTATTCCCAAACTTAATATTGAGGATTTTTTTGTTCCCTGCAGGAAATTAGCAAGATTCTGCCAAATTCTGTTCATGAATCTTCCGTTAACATCACTTCTTGAAAAAAGTTAATCTAACAGAGTTCTTTCAGTCTAGTAATTTTCTCCATCCAAGACAGGACAAGTGCTAGGTTCTCAGTGAGATGCCAAATTATATCTTTTGTTCTTAAAAAATGAATTGGAGAAGATCAGCTAAATGACAGAGATGAATACTGTATATACAACATCATATATTTAGCAGAAAGAAAGGGGGAAAGTTGAGAGTAGGGATAATGAGAAGAAGGAAAGGAAGGGGTTTGAGACTGTTTTGGAGAATAATTTACTTTTTGAATGAGGTGCAAGATTTTCTGTGAGGAATCTAAAAGTGTGGTGTGGTGTGGTGTTAAGAAAGAATAAAAATAGGCATATGCTTCCTTCTCTGATATGATGAATCAATTGCAAGAAGAAAAAGAAGAGGTATCCTGCTGCTCCAGACTGAAGTTCATATTCACTACCTAAAATAGCCAATTAAGATTATGGGCCTAGGACAGGAGCACAATAGTACCCCTGGTTTGTTTTCCTCATAAACTGGAATCGAGAGACAAGCTGCCTCCCATACAGGAGGTAATATATAACCATCTCGACTAGGAGTGATTTATAACCTTATCCTCTCCGAATTTGTCTAATCCCCCTTTTAAAGCCATCCAAGTTGGCAGCTGCCACTACATTTTGTGTTGGCAAATTCCATAGTTTAAATATGAGCTGTAGGAACGTAGGCTTTCTTTTGTTTGCCTTGAGTTTTAGTCATTCATCTTCCCTGGATGATCAAAGGTTCTGGTACTATAAGAATTTATTTATTTAAAAACCTGTCCCTACCCACATTCTCCATGCTATCCATTATTCTATATATCTCAATCATTCATATACTTTTTAAAGCAGAATCACCACCACCCCAGCATTGTACAGTAATGCCCCATCACAGGGGAGATACTCAAGTCATGGTTACTTGGTTGCTGTTCTCTCTGTTTCTCCAGTTGTGTAGTAGCCTTTGAAGATAAGCCCAGTGCAATCCTCTGGCTCAAATCAAATTCTTGCTCTTGCAGAAAGCCAGATAGTCAACATATGTGCCTGCAAGAGAGAAGCTGTATTAGCCTCCATGTAAACAAGCATCCTGATAACAATAGGGCCCTCACTTATTCAGGAGCTAAAACATGCACTGCAGGGGTGGGTTGGTCACTTACCTTGCTACCGGTGCACTGCATGCACATCACTATGTTTCGTGCATGCACTCGCGCTATGCACACACACCCCCTCATGCAATTTTTTTCAGCAATTTTTTGCTTCCGCGCATGCGCGGAAGCAAAATCTCACTGAAATCCCCTTGCGTGATTTTGGTGCGATTTTGCTTCCATGCATTCACAGAAGCAAAAAATCGCTGAAAAATTCGTGAAAAAAGATGGCGGCTCCTAGGGACAGGCAACCGACCGCACCAGGTTGGTAACCTCTTGGTGATGTCACCAGCCACCGCTACCGTTGCGATAGAGTGGACCACACCGGTAGGAACCCACCACTGATGCACTGCCATATTTGTAAAAACTTTGCTCCTGCAAACCTTTCTGAAAGCTGAGCGAGTGCCCGCAGGAACTGGCATAATTTTTGTCAGCTGGAAGGCAGGGGCTTAGCTGATTATTTATGTGATAAATGCTCCAAATGTCTGAACAACTCACTATGAGTAGCGTGACTCAGAATTGCACACCAGACCTGAGTTCACACATTATCCTTGCTTAGACATGGTTGTAAAATAAGCTAGAATAACCGCCTGTTAGGACAAAAGCAATGATTTATAACCTGCCATGGTTGGGTTCACCTAACATACAAAACCAAAGACAGGCAAATTGCATTATATTTTAGAGCAGTTTTTTCCCCCCAAATTTGGCAATTTTAAGACTTGGCAATGTGTGGACCTCAGCATGCTGGCTGGGGAATTCTAGGAGATGACGCCCACACATCTTAACATTGCCATTTTTGAGAAATACCGTCTTAGGGACCAGACAAATATTGCCGGTGCACTTCCCTAGCTATATATAGCATGCATGGGTTTGAGAAATAAGGTCTGGTACAGCAACTGGTCACAGTTATCATGATGATGAAAAAGTAAGTTTTGGACCAGTCTTTGCACCTTGAAAGAATGGTGATACTGCTTATCACTGCTTTGAAAGTGGAGACTGCTTGGCGTCAGAACTTTGCTTTAAGGGCTGCTTTGCTTGAAACTGAATCACAAAGCAAGGGTTATTTGGAGCTCAAGACATCCTTTTCATGATATGCATGATGGTACTACAGTAGGCAGTAGATTTGCTTGGCTGCTTTCCAGCTGATCCCTGACGTAAAATTTGTCTTGTACATAGCAGCCACGCATCAGAATGCTGCCATCCTACTCAAAATGCCATTCTTATATCACCTGGGAGAAGACAGACTTGGAAGTGGCAGTGGCTTAGCATCAGTCTTAACTGTGTTCACAGCACATCTAACGAAATTAAAGAATTGGCTTCAAAGGATCTGCTTTAAACTTGAGGGGGTTTGGATATAGCCCATCTTTGATATTTGGAAAAACGGTCATCCCAACTTCCAAATATCTTTACTAAGGTGTTCTTTAATCTGGGATAGATTTTCCTATATAACTCTTAAAGTGTGTGTGTGTGTGTGTCTGTGTGTGTGCGCACGCATGCATTTGCATGTGTGTTGTGAAGTGATAGGAATGCACAAACCAGTATGAACTAGTACAGCATATGACACAATTTCTGGCTTTTACTGCCATCATAATTGGATGAGCCTATGATCCACCCACAGGAATAACACAAATCCTTTAACAAGAGACTTTAGGATTGTGAACTTGGGCCAATTCAGAAATAAACTTCCTCTGTAAACACACCTTATCTCAGGAAGGGCAAATTTTGCTTGCCCAGATTTCAATTAACTTTGTCAAGCTTTTGAGAAACACAGAGGTTTTCAGGCTTGATTCATCTTATGATGAAAGATAATTGCCTTCATAGTCTGACTTAGTGGAAAGATGGAAATATCCTTTGCCAGACAGGATTATATGGGTGAAAAACATGCATATGACATTTAGATTATTTCAGCTTTTCTATACATTTTTGCTATGTGGGTGTCTGTGAATGCTGCGTAAAATCCCCTATAAAGGCTGTTCTGCATTTGCCCGTGAAAACTCAAACATTAGATCACAGGCTTTTGTTTATATAAACTTCAATTTATTCATCAAGCAGAAATGTAAAGGTTTTCAGACAGGCAGATGCTTGCCACTCTGCACATTTTGTTTAAAATGTTCTCCACGGCATCTCCTTTGACTCAAGTAACCTTGCAATTGTTCAGATCCTTTCAGTGAATGCTGAACAATGTTGCTTATACAAGAGTTAGCAGTTAAGTTAACCAGAGCAAAAACAGTGCTGAATCCCAACAAGATAACTAAACACCTGTCACTTAAGCTTAAATAGGTGTGGTTTGAAATTATAGTCCTTGGGCTTTGGAGCTATCAATGCAGGTAATGATCTTGATATTACACTAAGGTGACCAGATTTTAATATTTGTAAAGCGGGACACCATTGGGGGGGGGTTTCTAGGGGAGCAAGATGGGAGGGATCCGTCTCTCTTATCCTGCAGCTTTGTGCACCCCCCCAAACACCCCCCTTCATCGCAGCCAGGGGTGGGTTCCTACCGGCTTACCTGTTCGTCGCCGCAAAGCCGAAGAAGCTGGTGGCGTTTGCGGCGCGGGGCTTCCCCTGCCCGCTTTCCCTGGCCGCCGGGACGCCACCATTTGCGTTCTTTTGCCCTCTGCGCATGCGCAAAGCATTCTGCTTGCACAGAGGGCAAAAGAATGCAAATGGCGGCGTCCTGGCGGCCAGGGAAAGCGGGTGGGGGAAGCCCCGCGCCGCGAACGCCACCAGCTTCTTCGGCTCTGCGGCGACGAACAGGCAAGACCGCCGCTGCCCCTCTCACTGCCCTCCCTCCCCACCTGGCAGGAGGAGGCAGGCGAGGCAGGAGGCAGAGGGGTGTGCAGGGCAAATTCAAATTAAAAAAGCGGGACTTTTTTGAAATGCCACGGGACGCAGGACAAATAATTAAAAAGCGGTACTGTCCCGCCAAAAGCGGGACGTCTGGTCACCTTATATTACACATATACAGAGGATTTAAAAAAAAGAGTTTTATAAATAGTCCTTGACTTAACAACCACAATTGGGCCAGAATGTCCATTGCTAAGCAAGACAGTTGTTAAGTGAATTGTGCCTTTATGATATTTTTTTTGGCATGGTTATTAAGTGAATCATTGCAGTTGTTAAGTAAATCAGCTTTGCTGGCTGAGGAATTCTGGGAGTTGAAGTCCACAAGTCTTAAAGTTGCCAAGGTTGGAGACCCCTAAAGTAAATCATATGGCTATTAAGTGAATCTGACTTCCCCCATTGATTTTGCTTGTCGGAAACTGGCTGGGAAGGTTGCAAATGAAGATTACACGACTCCTGGATGCTGCAACTGTTGTAAAAATATATGCCATGTCACGATGTGAATTTTGATTGTCAGCTGTGATCATATGCTTCACTCTATGGTACTCAGACATTCCTAGCAAAGCAGACACATGATAGGTGATCTGCGCATGTATAACATTCCTTTGCATTCTTTCTTTTCTTTCTGCTGTAGTCCTTTGCCGAGAGAGGACATGATTTAGTTTGCAGAAATGTAGCTATTAAGTTTTATGTTCTTTTCTACTGAAATAAATATTTTATTACTTAGACTTTATTATAGGGTTTCATTTGATAAGGATTAGTTTCTAAGGAAAAAGATTTTATCACTTCTAGCCGTAATTCCACTCCCAACATGCCAGTTACCAAGTGCCCGAACTTTGATCACATGACCGTGAGGACCAGTTGCAAATCACTTTTTTTCAATGTTGTAACTTCGAATAGTCACTAAATGGAGGGTTGCAAGTCAAAGATGATCTGTATCATTTGTTGGATAGCCATATAAATGCATAAATAAATCAATATTAATAATGAATGACATTCATGGGACAATCTTGATCTATGCCAGGGGTGTCAAACTCGATTTCATTGAGGGCCGCATCAGGGTTGTATTTGACATTGGGGGGGGCAGAGTGGGCATGGCCAGGGTGGGCGTGGCCAGGGTGGGTGTGACCAGATTGACATCACTCGTGTCGGGGCATCTGTGGTGGCCCGACTGTTCTGCCAGCAAAAACGGACTCCCAAACTCTGTTTTTGGCTGGGGCGGCCTCCTGCAACCCTCTGCCAGCAAAAATGGAGCTCAGGAGGGTCGCATGTGGCAGAGGGTTGCAGGAGGCCGTCCCAGTCAAAAACGGAGATTGGAAGCCCGTTTTCGCTGGCAGAAGCCCCGCAGGCCAGTCCTTCGCTGTTTCCAGGGAAGCCCCGCAGGCCAGATCTAAGCACCCCGCATGCCAAATCCGGCCTGCGGGCCTTGAGTTTGACACCCCTGATCTATGCAGATTACCTTGTGGAATAGTTAGGATAAGGCATCAGTCCCCTATTTGTCAAGAAAAAAAAAGCATTGTTTAGAGACTGTCTGACACAGAAGATTCCTTTTATTCATCGTCAAGCCTGTTTGAGCCTCAAGAGATTTTGTAGGCTTTGGAGATGACATGATTCTTCCCTGCAGAGCCTGGGCTATAGCTAAACGAGGTTGCTATCTAGCCTGTCAGTATACCATTTAATACTTTTAATTTAAAAAAAACAACAGATAAAAATAAGAACAGGTAAGGCAGGGAGCCAAGCAGGCCCCAAAGGAAGTCTGTGGGATTGCTAGTATATCGCATCATTTACCGCTCACTTCTGCTGACATGGCTGTTCCATTTTCTCTAATCTATTCTGGAAAGTGAGGAAAGTAAGTTCTCTGAAAGAAAAATGTCAGCATGATCATGAAAATATTTATATCTTTCCATTGGGTAAACCTGACTTACCAACTCGAACCTATCAACAAATTCATTCCACTTATTCACTCTTAACATTCCTATCACCATCCCTCATTTATACGTTTTAGTTTTAAGTAATGTTTGGAAACTGTCCTTAGCTGTCATAAATGTATGTTTGTGCTTTTAAGGGCCAGGACATGGAATAAAATATAATAATCCAAATAAGTCGGTGTTTGCTAGATAATAAAAACATCATCAAATTTGATTGCTACACACACACACACACACACACACACACACACACACACACACACACACAAACAACAAACGCAAACACACTTTGTTAATCAAGTCTATTATACAGATAGTCCTTGACTTATGACCACAATTGAGCCCAAATCTTCTATTGTTAATTGAGACAGTTGTTAAGTGAGTTTTACCCCATTTTACAACCTTTCTTGCCACAGTTGTTAACTGAATCACTGCAGTTGTTAAATTAATAATAGGTTATGAAAACAGATCCATGGTTTGCATTTTTTTTTTACATTTTCACGGAGACAGTGAGATATCAAATATTTGATTGCCTTCAATTATTTCAGGCCCTCATGGCTTCATCTTATGGAAGAAAATAAATTTGTGCCTTCAAGTTAGTCTTGACTTTCTGCATTTTCCTCAGCAGCATTTTCAGAAGGAGCAAGTTTAAAATCCAATTATTTCTAAGATCCTTTTGGCTAAGTTGTTGCTATAATTCCAGCACAGAGGTTTTCTTTATTTTAATGTAAAAATGTTTGCTATTTTGAAAACCATTAATAGGAAAATAAAATCTATAGTATTTTAATAAGAGAAAGCTATAAACATATACACAGGAGCGCGTTCCTAATTTTTTTACTACCACTCTGTGGGCGTGGCTTATTTTGTGGGTGTGACTTGCCAGCCATGTGACCGGGTAGGCGTGGGCCTCGGGAGCTTGGCAGCGGCTGGAGAAGCGGGGGGGCATTGCCCACTCGCAACGCAGCCCCATGCAGCAGGAGCAGCAAGACCGCGGCAACGGTTCTTCTAGGAGGCTCCGTCCGGCCTGAATGCTTCTCCCCATTCGATGATCCTAGGCTCCTGCCGCCCGTTCTTTCAGTGTCTCACACTCTCCTTCAGCCATCCACCCCTGCTTGGACTCACTGTGGGGTAGGAAGGCAGCGCATGCGCAGTGCCGGAAGCTCGGCTTCTGGGCATGCGCAGAAGAATCACCGGCAATCGACCGCACCAGTACTGTGACATCACCAGCGGGCTGCTACCGGTGCTATAGAGTGGACCGCACTGGTAGGAACCCACCACTGCATATACAATAGATATTGATAAAGTAATTACTACACAATTCTATGAAAATTGAGAGTTGGGCTGCCCTACATATAATCTGACACCAAGAAGTCAAGCTAAGCACCTTGAAAAAAACACCAAGAAGGAATTTTATTAAGAAAAGTGCATAAATATCCGCAAAAAAACCTTAACATTTTACATGACTAGCTGCTGACATAAGTTCTTCATTACAATGAACAAATACACACATGTTGTTTTTAAAATATCAGTACTACTGTATAACCTATACCTGTTTTAAACTGTGGTTCTAATCTAAATCTGCTCATTTACTTTTAAAAATATATTTATTGATTTGAACTATTTGCTTTCGGCATTCCTACAAAAAGGCTTGTATGCACCTCTCTCTCTCTCTCTCTCTCTCTCTCTCTCTCTCTCTCTCTCTCTCTCTCTCTCTCTCTCTCTCTCTCTCTCTCCCTCCCTCCCTCCCTCCCTCCCTCCCTCCCTCTCTCTCTCTCTCTCTCTCTCTCTCTCTCTCACACACACACACACACACACACACACACACACACACACTTTGACAGGTCCATCCATCTACTTAAAATTCGTCTGAGTGGGTGAGATATTAACTTTAAGTGGGTTGAGCATAAATGGAAGAACCTTTTGTGGAGGGATAGAATTTACCTTTAAAGATGTGGTGGTAAAAAAAATCTGCTTTTTATTTTTATTTTTTAAGAAGTAACTTTATTTAAAATAATAATTTTTTAAAAAAAAGATATTGCTACCAGTTTATGTCATAGCTTGTCTGTCTTCAGTCACTGGATACTGTTCATTTTTAAAATTGGGACCGAATTCCCTCTGGCCTTCCCACCGGGCAGTCTGTCCCAAACTAGAAAGGAATGCCCTTGAATGACTTCTATAAAGTTATGGATCATCCTGTTTGCAAATTCTTCAAAGCCCCACACAGGTGACTTCACTCCTTGAGGTCATTTTCATTCCCACTGAAAATGTTTGAGTCAGACATTTCCAGGTAAAAGAGTATAGAACTGAACACTTGATGAAGTCCATAAGCCAGGGGTGGGTTCCTCCCAGTTCGGACCGGTTCACCCGAACTGGTAGTGATCCACTGGTGACGTCACTGAACTGGATCAGTCAGTGCCAGTCCATGGGTGCCACCATCTTTTTTTAATTTTTTTTTTAAATTTTAAATTTTTAATTTTTCTTCTGAGCATGCGCAGAAGCCGAGTTCCGGCACTGTGCATGTGGTCACCATCTTTTTTGGGGCTTTCCCCCCAGATTTTTTGTTACTGCGTATGCGCATGCGGCTCACCCACGTGGCGCAGGAGGGAGCAAACCAGCAGCGAAATAAGTTGGAACCCACCCCTGCCATAAGCAGATTAATTTACCACAGGCAGCAAATTACCGCCATGCCATCTTCTAGGGAAATGAATTGATAAGGGTGCTTAGACAGATCAAATCCAAATGTTTTGTTTCTAACATGTTATAATTAGGTGTTGTCACAGCTGTATTTTTGTGTCAGGAAGTAATTTATTAGGTCTGATTTGGGTGTGGAGAGCTCAACATTCCTGCAGCAGTTGGATAGAATTCCAGCCATAAAACAATGCCAGTAATCCACTGTAATATAAGAATAGCAAATCTGATTGTTTGCTGATCAGTAACAGTACAATTTGTGTGCCTATATTTGGCTAGAATAATGGTACAGTATAGAATGCAATGTTAATATTTATTGTGGGTAAAGATATGCCGAGTTTCTAAGGTTGTTTGAAATTGGTGTATTGTGCACACACTCCAGCCCTGAAAATAATCCCTTGGAATGTGGTGAATGTGTGTTCAAACCAGCTCCAACTTATTTTACAATATCTGTCTTTATTCTAGTATATTTGATTAATACAGGAAAAGACAAGTATGAATTAAACAGTCTTTATTTCAGCAAAAGAAAGAAAATGGAAATAAAAAATTGAAGCATATTATAATTATAATTAAATAATTATAGCCCCAGAAATGTCCAGAAATGAACAATCTTCCTTTTAAAAATGCAAAAATGCACCCCTTCTCTGAAAGCTCTATTTTTGGCATGTAGAATTAAATTTTGACTATTGCAACGCACTCTACATGGGGCTACCCTTGAAGAAAGTTTGGAGACTGCAGCTAGTGCAGAATGCGGAGGCGCATGTGCTGATGGGTGTCCCTAGATACACCCATGTGACACCCATCCTTCGCGAACTGCACTGGCTGCCTATAGGTTTCCGAGCGCAATTCAAGGTGTTGGTGATTACCTTTAAAACCCTACATGGCTTAGGACCAGTTTACCTCGGAGACCACCTTCTCCAACATACCTCCCTAAGACCGATTAGAGCCCACAGAGTTGGTCTGCTGGTGGTCCCGTCAGCCAAACAATGTCGGCTGATGGGCCCACGAACGAGGGCCTTCTCTGTGGCAGCACCGGCTCTCTGGAATACACTACCCCCCGAGATCCGCATTATTCCCACCCTGCCAGCCTTCAGAAAAGCAGTTAAAACATGGGTTTGTCGACAGGCCTGGGGCCAATGATTTTAATACAACACCGATCATTCTTGGCCCCATGAATGATTTATTGTATGGGTTTTTAAATTGTGGTTTTTAATGTTTTTTTAAATGTTTTAATATCTATTGTTTTTAATGCTTTTTATATTTGTTGTTGCATGTGAATTTTTACTGTTATGAACCGCCCAGAGTCTCTGTGGAGTGGGCAGCATACAAATGCAATAAATAAATAAATAAATAAATAAATAAATAAATTTAAAGATAATTCCTAGGGTTGTAGACTGCCCAAGCTCCTTGGAGATGAAATATCAATAGATTTAATTTTTGAACATTACAAGACAGTGGACCATATATTCTGCTTTCAAGGGGTCAATATCTTATTTTATGGAGAACTAGAAAGACAAAACTTTCTTAAGACAAAGTATGTTAAAGAAATAGAACTACAAAAAAATTAGAATCCTTGTGGTTGTCCAAATAACTGTGAATGCTTGACCAACAAATTTAATTGGCAGGTAAATCTCTTGATTGCTATCACCAATGTGGTATTACAGATTCAGTTAAACATGTTAAGGTATTGAGATTAAAAGAGCTGACCAGCTGTAAAGCTGATGCAACTGTAAATCTGATGCAATGTAAGGCTGATGAAGATGAATCAGCATTGGCATTGCTGGTTGTAGACTACGAAGGAGTCCACAAAGGTTTTTACCACTTTAAGAGGTGTTTATATAAGACAGCCAGGAGAGGGCATATTTTCTCTCCTCGTGTATTCTCATTCTCTCCTTGTGTTCGGTATCTATTGCTGTATTCTCCATATAGAGTTAAGAAGAAGATTGATTGCTTGTCAAGTATTTGCCTACCACGTATATGTCTGTATATATCTTGTATATAAACCACTGTGTGCTGTGTTTTGCTCCTGGGTTGTCTCCTAACAGTAGTCATGCTGCAAACACTCTGACAAAACACATACTCGAAGTTCATTTTTATTAAGAGCCAAGGTGGCGCAGCGGTTAGAGGCAGGTACTGCAGGCCACTTTAGCTGACACTGATCCGCAGGTCAGCGGTTCAAATCTCACCAGCTCAAGGTTGACTCAGCCTTCCATCCTTCTGAGGTAGGTAAAATGAGGACCCAGATTGTTGGGGGCAATATAAATATACATTGCTTACTGGTGTAAACCGCTTAGAGAGTGCTTGCACTGTGAGGCGGTATATAAATGTCACAAAATAAATAAATAAATAAATAAATTTGTAATAGCGTTTTATAAAAATATTATAGCAATAAAGATTATGTTATAATGTTATAAATGAACAATGTTTTCTCATTTCATTCCCTTTGACACATCCTTCCTTCTGCAGTATAGTCTATGCAAATTATAGTCATGATTTCTAAATTGGCATTATGCCTATCAATTAGCATGCAGACTTTAATGCAAATTATGTTTCTTCTTTTGGGCTGAGTTTTTCTTATAGCCAAGTTAGTTCTTAGCAGTTTCCAGCAATCAAGATGCTATCTGAGTGCTATCTGAATCCAAGATAGCAATTGCTTTTTAAAAACAAAAACTTTCCAACAACAACAACAACAACAACAAAAGAATGGTAATACACATGGTCATTTCATGAATGAAATGTCAGCAGAAGACTGCACAAAAATAAAATAACGAGTCTTAATACCTCTTTGAATTTTGTAATCTTCCATTGCCTTTATATTATTATGCATTTATACATCTTTTTTTAAGGAGGTCAAGATATTACGAGTAGGTCACCCTGCCCATTTTACTCTACTCAACCTCTTAAGTAGATACAGGTGAGAAATGTTGATTGTCCTGAGATCACCCAGAAACATAGATGAGAGGTGATATGAATCTCCTCAGCCCTATCTAATTACTGTATCATCCTGGATTGATTATTTCAGTGCTCTAAATCCAACCAGAATACTAAAACATGTCTGTACCAGAAACCTCTTAGCACGACAGCCTCCTGCTGATGAATCCCAGATATCTCTGGCGGTTCACTCTTTTGGCAGGGCAGCATCTCATGCATTATGCTTCATCATATCCCAATCTTCTTTGTGAGAGTTTCTCAAGAAGACTTTTTTTAAGTCTCCTCACTGAACATCTGACAGGATCATGTCTCTACCAAAGGCGAAACAAAAATCCCACTGTTTATCCATTTGCTTAAATGCTAAAAAAAAAAAGAAGAAGAAGAAGAAGAAGAAGAAGCTAAAAATGTAATCAGTCTGACTGTCTGAGGGAAGATCAAGATCTTTGTGTTAGATAAGCTTTGGCAGGGTTAGATATTGTATGGAATGTTATCCATTCCCCAGACATATAAAAGGGTTGAGTGTATTTTCAGCAGTATCACCTGGCTCTTCAAACAGGTCCATGCTCTCTGCTCTGTTTTCCCAATTCTTTTCTTCTTGTTCAGCCTGTCCTTCCCTGAATTATTACATAGTTTTAGTAGTATCAAGCTATCCAAGAATGGCATTCCACATTCCTTTTGTAAACATGTGTGCAAAAAGTCACATTTGCAAAGTAACACAAAGCTCTGAATTAAGAAGTAAATTGAAAGTCATGGAGGTAGGTTTTCATAGCTGTTATTCATTGGTAGAATGACTCCCAGGTTGTACTGTGTGAGTCAAGGAGTATGCACTTACATTTTAGTAGCTATGCTGATCTTGTCTACTTCTTTAGAGCAGATATGAAATTAACCTGGGAAAGAGAAAGACATTGCTTAATACTCTCTGAAGCTAAAATCCTTCCCACCTTCTTTCACATCTGGACCCTTCTGTTCTTCAAGTTTTGTTGAAAGAACTAAAAATGGCCAAGTGCCATTTGCACAGCATATTTGGAGGGTAGATGCTTGCAAAAACTTCCTGTATTACAAGTCAAAAGATGAGGTTGGTGTTTCATCTTTTCAATATGAAAGAGCTTCTTTGCTCTTCTTTGCATTTTCTTTAGCGGAAATAACAGTGTGCATCGTAAACACAGGTAGCAGGTAGCAGGTAAGTACCTTCACATAATGGGGTTTTCTGGAATTCTTGTGCTGCTGGCTAATTTAGAAATTGTAGGACAGATACCAAAGCAGGAGGAAGTTAAAGTGGCTGCCAGGACTGAAATAAACAAGATCATATTTATTAAAATTGTCCCATTAATTACTTGCAATTACTTACCAAGAATCCTCCCTAATCTGCTGGGTTGAGCCCAAATGGCATAGATGTTCTCTGGAATTTCTCATAAAGGCAAATTTTGTTGGGCAGATTTTATAGCCCAACTCTCTCTTGCCCTCTACCTCCAAATTGCTTAGTTTAGCATCAGCAAGGGAAAGTTACATATTAATGAGGATTAAGTGCCTGGTAGGTATTGGATACCTTCTAGACAAAAGAGGGAAATAATTGTGTAATTGGGGTTAGAACAGAAGTTTGTTATCTCACACCTTGCAAAAATAAATAAGAAGAGCTGGCTTGTCTAAGCAGCCTCTCCTTCAGATGTTAATTGAAAAATGTGGGTCAATCACAGGACAAATGGTGGCCTGGCCATAATGTGCAGGCAAATTGCTTAAATGTCTTTTAGGATCTGATCTGGTCTAAGATATGTTGCTGTTTTAGGGTGTAAACTCACAGATACTGTAACATTATATGTCAGCTTCTATGAAGACCTATGTGTACTGACAAGGAACATGCGAATATATAGAGTAACAATAAACCTTGATTCACAGCTAAACTTAAGCAGCTACATCGTTCCAAAGAGGAAGCCTACAGAAAAGGTGATAGAATGCTGTACAATCAGGCCAGAAATGTATTAACAAGAGAGATCAGAGCAGCAAAAAGAAGCTACTCTGAAAAGCTAAGGAATCATTTCTCAACAAATGAACCAGCAAAACTCTTAAAAACATCACCGGTTATGGCAAACCTCCTTCCCAAGCTGATGGAAATCAGCAACTGGCAGATGACCTGAACATGCTCTACCGAAGGTTTGAAAGGAAACTTCAGCCACCTATCTCCACAACCTCCATCCCAGACACACCAACAACAGCCAAACCTCCTACAACTGACCCCATCCCATTGGGTTCACAACCCCTGGTGATCACAGAAAAGAAGACAGAAGACAGGAAAAGCACCAGGCCCAGACAAGATAACTCCTTCTTGCTTAAAAGTCTGTGCTGACTAATTGGCCCCCATTTTCACCCAAATCTTCAACAAATCACTAGAGATATGCCATGTTCCTTCTTGCTTCAAACGCTCCACTATCATCCCAGTGCCGAAGAAGCCCTCCATCAAGGAACTGAATGACTACAGACCAGTTGCTCTAACATCTGTAGTTATGAAAACCTTTGAAAGGCTAGTGATGTCCCACTTGAAAACCATCACGGATCCACTGTTAGACCCCCTGCAGTTTGCATACTGAGCAAATAGATCAACAGATGATGCTGTTAATATGGCTCTGCACTACATCCTACAACATCTTGAATCTCCAAAGACCTACGCATGGGTCCTCTTTGTAGACTTTAGTTCAGCATTCAATACCATCATACCAGACATTCTTCTAACTAAACTAAATCAGCTAGCAGTACCTGAACACACTTGTAAGTGGATCACAAGCTTCCTAACAGACAGGAAGCAGCAGGTGAAGCTAGGCAAAATCACATCAGATACCTATACAATTAGCACAGGGCCACCCCAAGGCTGTGTGCTCTCTCCTCTCCTCTTCTCTCTATATACCAATGACTGCATCTCAAACGATCCATCTGTTAAACTACTGAAGTTTGCAGATGATACAACAGTGATTGGTCTCATTTGAGACAACGATGAAACCGCATACAGACAGGAGGTTGAACAACTAGCCTCTTGGTGCTACTGGAACAATCTGGAACTGAACACATTCAAAACCATAGAAATGGTGGTAGACTTTAGGAGAAACAATCCCATTCTACCACTTCTTACAATACTAGACAACACAGTATCAACAGTAGAGACCTTCAAATTTCTAGGTTCTATCATATCTCAAGACCTAAAATGGCCACATAACATCAAAAAGTCATCAAAAAAACACAACAAAGAATGTTCTTTCTGCGCCAACTCAGGAAGCTCAAACTGCCCAAGGACCAGTGGTGAAATCCAATTTTTTTTACTACCGGTTCTGTGGGCGTGACTTGGTGGGCGTGGTGTGGCTTGGTGGGTGTGGCAGGGGAAGGATACTGCAAAATATCCATTCCCACCCCACTCCAGGGGAAGGATGCTGCAAAATCTCCTTTCCCACCCCACTCTGGGGCCAGCCAGAGGTGGTATTTGCCGGTTCTCCGAACTACTCAAAATTTCCACTACCGGTTCTCCAGAACCTGTCAGAACCTGCTGGATTTCACCCCTGCCAAGGACTGCTGATACAGTTCTACAGAGGAATTATTGAGTCTGTCATCTGCACCTCTATAACTGTCTGGTTTGGTTCTGCAATCCAACAAGACAGACACAGACTTCAGAGGATAATCAGAACTGCAGAAAAAACAATTACTGCCAGCCTGCCTTCCATTGAGGACCTGTATACTGCACGAGTCAAAAAGAGGGCCGTGAAAATATTTACTGACCCCTCACATCCTGGACATAAATTGTTTCAACTCCTACCCTCAAAATGCTATAGAGCACTGCACACCAAGATAACTAGACACAAGAAAGTTTTCCTCCGAACGCCATCACTCTGCTAAACAAATAATTCCCTCACCACTGTCAAACTATTCACTAAGGCTGCATTACTATTACTATTAGTCTTCTCATTGTTCCTATCACCCATCTCCACCCACTTATGACTGCATGACTGTAACCTGTTGCTTGTATCCTTACGATTTATATTAATATTGATTGATTCCTGATTACTTATTTGTACCCTATGACAATCATTAAGTGTTGTACCTCATGATTCTTGACAAATGTATCTTTTCTTTTATGTACACTGAGAGCATATGCACCAAAAACAAATTCCTTGTGTGTCCAATCACACTTGGCCAATAAAGAATTCTATTCTATTCTATTCTATTCTATTCTATTCTATTCTATTCTATTCTATTCTATTCTATTCTATTCTATTCTATTCCATTCCATTCCATTCCATTCCATTCCATTCTATTCTATTCTATTCTATTCTATTCTAAACAAAAATAATGCCTTCTCCATCAATGTACCCAAACAGACTGGGTACTTACTGTAATTAAGTCCTTCTTCAACTGAGACTATGGGACAAGGTGCTCCATTGATCCTGAATGCAGTAGTCTAATTTAAAAGATGCAAGGCAGGCCAAAATCTTGCTACATCCTCCCAGACTCACTGGGCCTAGTTCCAATCCTTTGGATTGCCAAAGGCCCCTATTCTGGAATTCTGATTCCAACACTGATTCCACACATTCCAACATTAACAATAGCTACAGGTCTGTGGGTTGTAGGACAGTGGGAAAGAAGGCATTGCAAAAAAAAGCTGGCTAATACAGATGGCATCCATCAACAGGCTTAAGAATAAGTACTTTTTAAAATATGGCTATGGGGAATACTAATATGTATTCTGTATTTCCATCATGATTCTATAACAGTGCAAAAATATGCTGCAGCTTTAACCTAATGTAATGTTATCCCACCCAAAAGCCATAATCCAGTGTCTGCTTAGTGTACACTTCAGAATAGAACCATGTCTGAAATATGCAATCTGCCAGTACAAGTAACAGCTTGCAGGAGATGTCTAGATTTAAGCTCTTTTTACTACTGAATTTATACAAGTGTAAAGTCTGAATTTATTAGGGTGTGCCATAACACCTTTTTTAAAAAACTTTCAAAGAGGAAATCCATGTGAATAATTGGAACAAGCATTTCTTATGCTCACTATAAATGGCCACCAGATGTATTGAAACACTCTCTCTTTCTCTCTAACACCCACCCAGCCTTCTGGGAATTGTGGGATTTGTCTTAATAGCCATAATTCCAGGCAAAAATAGGCACTTCACCAGGCACAGTGAGGCCAGATTAAAGGCCAGTGGGCAGATTTGAAATTTTGAGAACATGTTACATTACTCACAGAATGTCAGCCATGGGAAAGAAGTCTCGACACACAAAGCCTGCCACTTGAGGGTGCCCACAATTTTCCTGAAGACAAACTGGTAAATTGCTATCTGCCAACCTCTCTAGCGCTACAGGATTGCCGAAGATACTGGTCTAGAAACCTGGAGACTCTGAGTTCAAATTCTGTTTTAGGCTTGAAGCCAGCTGGATGATCTCAGCCCTAGGAAGGAGGCAATGGAAAACCACTTCCAAAAATGTTGCCAAGAAAACTATAAGGATTTTTCTATGCAGTTTTCAGCAGTCAAGGCTGACTTAAAGGCACTATTTCTGTATAGGTGTATATTTCCAAACAAAACAGGTTGAGCCTAGACAGTGGTGGGTTCCTACAGGTGCGGTCCACTCTATAGCACCGGTAGCGGCCCGCTGGTGATGTCACAGTACCGGTGCGGTCGTTTGCCGGTGCCTGGACACCGCCATTTAAAAAAAAATTTTAATTTTATTTTTAAATTTCTTCTGCGCATGTCCAGAAGCCGAGTTTCTGGCACTGCGCATGCGCTGCCTTCCTACCCCACAGTGAGTCCAAGCAGGGGAGGATGGCTGAGGGAGCGCGTGAGATGCTGAAAGAATGGGCGGCAGGAGCTATCTCCATTCTCCTCCCTTCAGCAGTCCGAGAAGCCACGAATGCGCGGTGATGATCCTAGGCATTTTTGCACGTTCGAGGCTTCTCGAGCTGCTGAGGGGAGGGGGAATGGGCGGCAGGACCTATCTCAGTTCCCCTCCCTTCAGCAGTCCGAGAAGCCACGCCCACCCAGTCACATGGCTGGCAAGCCACACCCACAAAATAAGCCACACCCACAGAGTGATAGTAAAAAAAAATAGGAATTCGCCCCTGAGCCTAGAGGCAAACTTGTGATTAGAAAGAGTGGTAATTTGTTTTGTTTATTTGGTTTCATTTGTAACATGCCAGCGCCCATTTAATTACAAGAATGTGGGAAAATACAATTTATGGGACAGGTTTCTTATTGTCAGTCTGGGTATTTCCATGAAATTCCCAGGATAAATTAGGAGGATGCAGTACAAATCCATATAAAGGAAAACTGCTGTACTAGAAATTCCACTACATGATCATCTAAACTACTGTGATTTACGGCTAATGTCTAAAAATTAAATGAATCTCATCAAGGGTTTAATAAGTACTCACTGTAGCCACCATCAGCCTGCCAAAGCACTCACAGGACACGACCCTTTGAGCTGCATGTTTAGCAGCGATTTGAAAAGTGTTCTATACATATGATAAAGTATAAACCCCATTTTTGGCTGTTCATTGAGGGCAAGAGAAGTTTCCAAAAATTGACTAATCCTTCAGATTCATTTCTAATTCAGAATGAAAAGAGTCTTTTTGTTTAACTCTTCCCTTCTTCCCCTGAGATTCTTTCCTCGTTAAGTATAGCAACTTCATGATGTAATGAGACTTATTTAGCTGTACTATGGTCTTAAATTCAGAAATTCAAAAACAATGTTGACAAATGTTTCTCAATTTGGAAAAATCTGTGAAGACTGAAGATGTGCTTAAGAAGTTTACTCTCATGAGGCCAGAGTTTAAAAAAGGGGTTTATCCCAGAAAGAAAAAAAAATACAGCCATTCTAAATGTACTTAATTTGACACATTTCCACTGAAATCAAAACACTTAACTTTTGCTTAAATAAAGTTTCAGTTGAGGCAGAAATGTGAAAGCTAAGCAGATAACTCAAAAAAGATAGATAAGCCTAATAATAGAGCATATTAATGTTAAAATAAACCATTAATGGGTTAGTTTAATTATAAATGAAGTGGATTCCTTAGAAATTTCAGGACCTGAATAAAAAAAAAACAGAGGAAAAATTCATATTAGAGTTTTCTGCTGTGCACCCGAAAAAGATGTTGCAATCTTTCAGGCTTGATTATTTATACTCATTGGCTCTATTCACAAATGAATTAACTGTAGCCTTGTCCAAGTCGGCTCATGTGGTTGGTGTATACTGTTGTGGATCTCAAAAATTGGATTGTATGAACAGAGATGATGGAAAGTTGATCCTTTGCTTTTTGCAAAACAGAATAAGGTAATTGTTTTGCTTTGGGGTTAAAATACACCCTGATCCTAGTTCCAGAAATTTATTTTCAGAAGACACATAGGAGGTCCTATGGAACAGTTCCTGAAGGCTCTGAGGAACCTGCACTGGACTGACAAAAAACCCAACAAACCAAACCAAAACTCTCTTTTTATGAGACTCAGTTGATTCTTCTCACTACCCCTCAACCCAATTTTAGACCCAATCTTGCTGTTTCCCAAAGAACTGCCAAACTTGGGGAAAATTGGCTGAAACACAAGATTTTGGCATCTGAGATACAGTATATGCTCATGAATGATCACAGGAAACTCATTTTGATTTAAGAAAATGACAAGAGAAGTGACTGGAAGATAATTTTGACAGTTGGCATGGGTTTAACCATCAAAACCTGATGTAGAGACAGCTGATCCACTTCACTGGGCAGCCTTCATAGTGTGATGGAGGTCTTCCAGTAAAGCCCCTGTGGTAGCAGAGTGGCAAAAGCCACTTCACATCTTCAACCACCCACCCATGTTTTTTAAGATAGGTTTAAGCATTCCTTCAGAAAAATGGTGAAATCATGTTTAAATGTAGCTCCCCCAACAGCAGGACAATGGCGGCTTGGGCGGGGGGTTGTTTGGTTCAATGGGAGATCTCTCTCTCATTTCATCTTGCGACTCCTGCAGCATCCCACCTTGGCCACAATATGGCAACTATTTTTAAACAGAAGTTTGGTACTCTTCCGAAAGTGGAGTAAACCCTTATTGAAAAACAGCTGGTGGGCGTCTTGGAAGGTATGCTCTGAAGTGACAAAAAAGAGCTGGCTTTCTCCCAGTTTATCTCATGGCCTCCCCATGTTTGGCTAGTGGCTGTTCAGACTGATCCAAATCTCTGAACTATGGATCAGCTTGGAAACCAGGACTGGTGATAGTAGTGGTGGCATGGCGAAGCTTGGTTTGAAAGAGCCAGACTCTTAACAAAATAACAGAGTTGGAATGGTCCTTGGAGGTCTTCTAGTCCATCACCCTGCTCAAGCAGGAAACCCTATACTATTTCAAACAAATGGTTGTCAAATCTCCTCTTAAAAACTCCAGTGTTGGAGCACCCAAAACTTCTGGAGGCAGGTCATTTCACTGATGGTTTTAATTGTCAGGAAAGTTCTCCTTAGTTCTAGGTTGCTTCTTTCCCTCATTAGTTTCCATCCATTGCTTCTTGCCCTGCCTTTGGGTGCTTTGGAGAATAGCTTGGCTCCCTCTTCTTTATGGCAACCCCTTAGATATTAGGACACTACTATCAACTACCAATCTCAATCAACAAATGCTCAGTTTTACACATTGACAAGAATAATCAAAACACAAAATACAAACTTGATGATCATGACCTTGATGATGATCCTCACTCAGTAAAGGACCTTGGAGTACTCATCTCTAATGATCTAAATGCCAGAGCCCACTGCAACAACATAGCTAAGAAGGCATTAAGAGTGGTTAACCTAATCTTGCGTAGCTTCTTCTCTGGTAACATTGTACTCTTAACCAGAGCATACAAAACATTTGCTAGACCGATTCTTGAATACAGCTCATCTGTCTGGAACCCACACTACATATCAGACATTAACACAATTGAGAATGTCCAGAGATACTTCACAAGAAGAGTATTACATTCCTCTTTTCACAACAGAATACCTTATGAAACCAGACTTGAAATTTTGGGACTTGAAAATTTAGAACTACGCCGCCTTCGATCTGACCTAAGTGTAGCTCACAAAATTATCTGCCACAACGCCCTACCTGTTAACTTCAGCTTCAGCTTCAACCGCAATAATACAGGAGCTCACAATAGATACAAACTTAATATAAACCGCTCCAAACTTGATTGCAAAAAATTCGACTTCAACAACAGAGTGGTCAATGCCAGGAACACTTTACCTGACTCAGAAGTTTCTTCCCCAAACCCCAAAAACTTCAACCTCAGATTATCTACCATCGACCTCACCCCTTTCCTAAGAGGTCGGTAAGGGGCGTGCATAAGCGCACAATCGTGCCTACTGTTCCTGCCCTAATGTACCCATATATTCATACCTCTTTTACTCTTATTCATGCTTGTACTATTACATATATATTCAATCATGTTTTACTGTTTATACTTTGCTTATAATCATATATGCTTGACAAATAAACAAATACAAATACTATCATGTCCCCCCTAGTCCTTCTTTTCATTAAACTAGACATATCTAATTCCTGCAATCATACATTTTAGCTTTCAGTCCCCTAATCATCTTTGTTGCTTCTACTGCCCAAAGTTGAATGTCCTTGGAAGGCAATGCCAGGGACTGGATGGGGTCTATGTGTAAGAGCTTTAAGTGTTAGGATTATGACATAAATGACATGGACGTGAATGCTGTGTGTAGGACTCCACCTATGGTAAAACTAACTGCTTAAAGAAGAAAATACTATCTTAATACCAGCTGCAGTAGAGATAAGTTTAAATTGCCTCAAATCCAAGTTGAGAATGAGCTGAGACAATGTCATGAGAACATTGCAGAAAAAGAGATTGCCGGATTATGCTTGTGCTATGGTTAAGTGCAAGTGGGAAGAGGCCTCTTGGACAGAATTATTTATTTTCATTTTTCTTTGGGGAATATGAAAATGTTGACTTGTAGTGGACATTACAATATAAATAAGCCAGAAAATGGAGGTGGAGTAAGTTATGCAATATGCTTTAAGATCTGATAGCACTGTGTAAAAACTGAGGAATGTTTACATACGGAGAAAGATGGGCAAGTTATGTCTATGTATATCATTACCTGAGTATATTATTAAGATAAATTGCTGACCTTCTCCTTCCAGCTAGCTTGGACTTCAACTCCCATCACCTTAAGGCAGCATGATCAGTGGCTAGGGACTGAAGGCATCCATACCCCTGGTCATCATTTAGTAATGATTCAACTACCTCTTTCTTAGTGCATAAATGGAATTATAATGGAATACTATTGTAACCAGCAACCTGTTCCCAATTCTTGAATTCCCTAATACAGAAAGAGATGCATTTTATCCTTTCATTTTATTTTTTTGTAAGAAAGTGAGTCTGTCCAGATTGCTAAATAGCTAATCCTCCTTCCTTACTTCACCTTTTTTTTCAAATAAAAAAGGAAGGTGTTTTTAATTAAAAAAGAATAAATACATTGTTTTCCAGCTTCAGTCCAATGCACTCCATCTGGGACATGGACAAAGTTTGTACCTTGGCATAAATTGTAGCAGTCCCTGGAATGTAAATCACAAGCTAATGAAAAAGGCCAGGTGACACATATTAAAATATATAGCAGTCAGAGAAAGAAGAAACAGTTAAAAGTTCCTTCTTCCCTAGCCATAAATGTAACGTAGGACCAGCAGCTTTTTCAGTTCTCCAATGAAGAAATTGTATGGATTTATTAAGTAGTTCAAAATTTTTCCCAATGGTTAGAATCACTAAAGCTGGCAGAATCTAGGTTAAAGGACCATGTTCCAGAATCATATATCCCCAAGAAGCTTTCACGTGGTTATATTAATTACTATTTTCTCCATTAAATTCATTGGGGTGGATATGCATGAAACACTGAATCCCAGATAGACTGCACATTTAAAGTTAAAATGTGATTGTGGATCACTATTTTTTGTGGATGAGTATCCTATACACTCAAAATGTATCTCTGTAATGTAGGATGGATAACTTAACTGAGTAATAGGAATATGATGCCCATGTAGCTCTATCTTCCCCCAAACAAATTAATGAACATTTGGAAGGGAAGTAGGAAGCCTTTAAAATAGAATTACTAGACTTGAGTTGCAGATCTCTGGATAGCCACTAGATATCAGCAAAGAGAGGTTCTTAAATTTCTTTGCTGCCATCTAATGGTTGTAGGTATTTTTTGCAACCCAGGTTTAAAGGCTTAAATCCTACAGCACAGGGGAAAGCCACTATACAATGTTTCTTATCTTGTAGTAACTGCTTACTCATAAGAACTTACCTTTAAACTTTAAACAGCTAGAACAGTGATGGCGAACCTTTTTTTCCTCGGGTGCCAAAAGCACACGCATGCACGCTATTGCGCACGTGCGAGTGCCCACACCCATAATTCAATGGCCCCCTGCGCATGCGTGTGTGATTCCCCCCGTGCTGCCCCGCCCCTGTGCATGCGTGCACGATCCCCCCGCTCCCCCGTTTCCTGACTTCGGGTAGGCCCAGTAGGCCCAGGCTCCAGAGGTTTTCTTGTAGTGTGGGGAGGGCAAAAATGGCTCCCCCCGCCCCCCGGAGGCCCTCCGGAGGCCGAAAACGCCCTCCCAGAGCCTCCGTAAAAGCCAAAAATCAGCTGGCCGGTGTGCACATGCCCACTGGAGCGGAGTTAGGGCAACAGCTCGCGTGCCGGCAGATATGGCTCCGCGTGCCACCTGTGGCACCCGTGCCATAGGTTCGCCATCACTGAGCTAGAACATACTGTGTTTTAACGTAACAGTTATCCATCTTTTTCTTGGAAGTGTTGCAGTGCTTTTCTGTCTTGTTTCCCCCCCTCCAAAAAATCGTGTTCAGCTTTCAACTGACATTCTTTCATTTGTTATACTCTTGGGTTGTAGTTTGCTGCACACGGTCTGGAATACTGAATTGAAGTGGTGTTGTATTCCAATACTTTGTGTAAGAAAACACAGGGTTCTCCTTTGAAATTATCATTCTGTTTTCTTTTTCCTGTGTTTCTTGAAAGGCAAAGTCTCCCAGCCTTCCTTCACTTTTCAAAGAACTCCAGTGCAGCACATCTGCAAAACTTTAAAGTCTTGGGGAAGGTTGCAGTAGCTGAGCGTTTCTCATTCAGAGGCCCAATCACTTGATATAGTTTCGTGAAACCTGGATGCATTTCTAAAGTTATGTGAGGAAAAACTCTTACTTGTTCCAAAAGATGCAAAACAAAACAAGGATAAAACAAAACACACTTCAAATCTTTGGTAAATGTTTATTCCTTCAATGGAGATCTTTTAAAAACATTCTGTTTTTTGTTAATATAGGGGCGGGGAAGAAAACTGTGAAGCAATTACATACAAAAGTATACCAGATGCAAACAGAGAAGTGCAACATGGCTTGCCATGTTTTTCAAATTAATTTAGTTTCTTCATCAGTAAGAAACAAAGAGGTATGTTGTAGTTCCAGCATCCCCTAAGGTGAACTTACTGAACCAACAAGGAAAAAGAAATAAAAGATGAGGCAAAAGATTGCATTCTCCAAGAACAGAAGAGGGGAAAAAAAGCCCACAGGAAAATAAAAGAAACAGACATGGAATTAAGAATTGTACCAAGTATCACACCAAGGATGATGTCCAGCAATAGTTCAAGAAGTCAAGCTTTCAGAAAAATTCATCACTTGGGCTCACTATTTCCTTTATAACTTCTACCCTCTTTGCCTGGAGCAAACAAATCCTTTTTCAAGTGTTGTGATTGGCACTGCCACAAAAATTCCGTGCTAGTGCCAAACAACCTTTTTATGGTCACCTTAGTCCAGGGGTAGGCAAAGTTGGCTCTTCTATGACTCATGGACTTCAACTCCCAGACTTTCTGAGCCAATCATGCTAGCTCAGGAATTCTGGGAGTTGAAGTCCATGAGTCATAGAAGAGCCAACTTTGCCTACCCCTGCCTTAGTCAAACCGCCTTGCTGGAGGAAGGACAACTCAGAATAAGGCATTTGGAAAAGTTGTCCTTCTAAATATTAGAACTGCTCTCTAGAATGGCTCTACTCTTTTATTCTGAGGACACCAGAGGTCTTCAAACTTGGCAGCTTTAAGACTTTGTGGACTTCAATTCCCAGAATTCTCCAGCCAGCATGGGTGGCTGGGAAATTCTGGGAGTTGAAGTCCACAAGTCTTAAAGTTGCCAGGTTTGAAGACCTCTGCTTTACAGTGTTATGTCTAGAGGTCATGCTGACTAAACGTGAAGCAGCAGCCCTTGCTAGAGAATATACTTCTGAATAATCGGAGTGCTGAAAAATGTATTTCTAAAGTAGTAGACCGTCCCATTGAAAAGACAATGGTCATAATACCGTTGTCTTGGATGCAGAGTAGGGGCTATCAATGAATGCTAACATGCATTCATGTTTTGAAATAAAAGCTAGATTTATTAGAAAAGACATGAGGATACAAAAGCCCTATTTGTCTTTAAACTGCATCTTGAAGAAAGAAAATTAAAGGGAAAGCGGAGAAAATGTTTGCTTTGTCTCCTACACACAGTGACTAACATTTGGCCAGGTGAGAAATAGACACAAGAGGCAGTGTGTGAATACCCTTCTCCTGATCTAATCCTGACCATTTGCCCTAATTGTTGCAAGGCTCCTTGATTTAAAGAGATGATGGAATCTCCATCAACCATATAGTCTAGTATTGCATAACCAATTAAGATAAAATTAGGCAGTTTGTGATTCAATGTGTTGTGTAATCACAGACAGTAAGTTACCAGGGAAATTGAATATTCTGGAAGTTGGAGAAAACAGTGAGATTCTCTGGAGGACTATACATTTTGGGGTCTTGCTTACTCTTAATTTGAGAGTGTTCTCAGATTAAGTCTATAGCTTCATTTCTTCATCCTGGGTACTACTTGCAAGGCTGGTTTTGACATCCTGTACCCACTTCGACTTCCTTTCCCCCAGTTCCATGAGTAAAATAAAATACAGTGAATTTGGTACACATGTAAACACATAAACTCCAATGCAAATCTTTGTGGATTCATAGTATGTTGTCAGAGTCTTGGAAAGAACTTGCTGATCATCAGATATAGAGACAAAGCAAGGAATTTCTGAGGCTCTAGATATGGGGGGGGGTATGGCTTCCAGCATTCCCCACATTGGTCATGTTGACTGGCTGGCTGGGACTTCTAATTCAGCAATATTTGAAATGCTACAGTGTCCGTCTTGTGAGTTAGATCAGATAGGAAACAAGGGTAGGGGAGCTAATATTAGTCTATTGTAAGGTTTCATTAACAGTATCTTGCAAGTCTGTAAATACATTTCTCCCCTGATCCACTTGCCCTGCCCACATTCCCACTGTGGGCTAAGCTGTCTCTTATCAGACTGTTCTCTTGGCTGAATCTCTTCTCCCTGTCTCCCAAGGTCATTCCCACATTGCATGCAGGCCTTCTATCTCTGATTCAAGTTGACATAACTCAAACTCAAGTTTGATATTACCACAGCACTGGATCCTCAGCATTCACCTATTGTTGATATAAGTCTCTGGAAGGTAAAAAGTACTTTTCCCAACATCAAAATATAGTTTGCATAACAATCTCCCCCATGGTTTACCTGAACCATAAACCAATCACTCGGCTGAATTTTCACATTATGGTAGAACAGTCCTTGTGGCTGACCAGGTTATCGTTCAATGTGTTGGACCAACACAACTACAGAACTGCTCATAACATTACCTAAAATCCATGTCACCCAGCCAACATTATCTGAACTACTTCTTATTTTTCCTCTTTCCTTCTATCTATCCATCCATCCTCAGTAACCTTAATTTCAAAGCTGGCAGCCATATACCAGGGATTCATAGCTACAGGCAGTGATGTCTTTCCTCACCATTAGAATTAAGTTACCCACTAAAGTTGTGTCACTCCATCACACTTTGTTGGCTCCCACTGGAATCTCTTGTCTTAGATTTTGATTGGCTGGTGTTGGGGAGTGGTGGATGAGCTCAGATTTAAAATGGGTGGAGGTGGAAGTAGGTTTTGTGAGGCTATCTAGGGCAGTAGGCTTGCCTCCTTTCAAATTAAATGAATAACCTCAGTTCCTGTTTGCCAAACTTTCAAGAGTTCTGGCTGATGTTCATAAACTGAGTGAACCTTGGAACGAAAGCTCAGTTCAGAAGGGTTTGGAGTTCTGAGGTAAATATTGTGCTCAGTTCCAGTTGTGATTTAAGGATGATAGAGTGAAACCAGGATACCGAAAGATAGCCACCCTACTTGTTGAACTTGCCAGCAATTTACCCTTTTCCTATCTTTCTTTTCTTTCCTCTGTTTTGTAAACAGAAACTGGCAAACCAAATACTGCATTGCCTATGCAACGTACAATGTTGAGGTCCATCACATTGAATACTGGTCATCTATCATGCGGAGTGGCTTGTCAGAGGCTTAATAAACTCCTTCATTTTTCTGGCTGCCTGAAAGTACAAATGTGCTTATGTATGGGTGTGCGCGTGTGAAACCCCTGGCAGGCGGCCACCATAAATACATGGCTGATGAGTTATGTTTGGCTCGTTGGATCACAAGCTGTCTGAGCCAAAAGCAGAATATTTTTTTGGGTTCTCATCCCCTCTTGTGAATGTATTTTCTTCATGTTGAGAACTGCCACTTTTTGCAACTGGAAAAAAGGCACCTGTTCATTTCCTTGTGTTCATTTTAACAAGTATTGACCAGCTGTATCACTTGCAAACAAGCTTAGGAAAGAGTTTTTAGGGAGGTGCACAACTAAGTGGCAATCTGGGAATATCCTTGGCTGAGTTCAACAAATCAGCATTGTGGCTACTTCTTGGATGTGAAAAATGCAGGAAAGGTCAGGATGGTAGGTTAACAAAGAAACCATCATCATCAGATCACATCTGGAATTCTGAATCCAGTTTTGGTTACCACATTACAAAAAGGATGTTGAGACTTTGCAAAAGATGCAGAGAAGAGCAACTAAGATAGGAGTGTCAAACTCAAGGCCCTGGGGCCGGATTCAGCCCACGGAGTGCTTAGATCTGGCCCGCGGAGCCACCCTGAAAACAACGAAGGACTGGCCTCTGCCAGCAAAAACAGAGCTCATGAGGGCTGCACACGGCCTTCCCGAGCTCAATTTTCGCTGGCGGAGGGTTGCAGGAGGCCGTCGCAGCCAAAAACGGAGCTCAGGAGTCCATTTTCTCTGGCAGAGCACTTGGGCCACCACAGGTGCTCTTGATACGAGTGACGTTGAGCTGGCCATGCCCACCCTGGCCACACTCACTCTGGCCCCCCAAGGTCAAACACAACCCTGATGCAGCCCTCAATGAAATTGAGTTTGATACTCCTGAACTAAGATGATTAAAGTCCTGGAGACAAAAACATATGAAGAACAGTTGCAGGAATTGGGAATGGCCAGTTTAGAGAAAAGAAGGGCTAGTGGTGACATGATAGCAATATTCCAGTATTTGAAGGGCTGCCACAAAGAAGAGGGAGTCAAACTATTCTCCAAAGCACCAGAGGGAAGGACAATAGATGTTGAGTTCAGTTGACCTATAAGAAACCTAGAATAGGCTTCTCTCCTGTTGTGTGAACCATGAAATTTTGGACTAAAACTGCTCTTGGCTATGACAATGGAGTTGCTAGAATCTGTATTCCAGATAACTGATAAACACCACGAAAAAGACCCACTACTCTTTTATTTTTAGCATTGCAAAGTTACAGTCACAGCTTTGCTGTGTGATGGACATTTCTATCCATGTACTGCAACAAGAGGCGGCTATCCATGGGTTACAGTCTATATTCAATCTCTGGCCCATTTTTGTGACTTTATGAGCACTCACAGATTTGCAATACTGAAATAGCAAAAACAAAACAAAGAAAAACACCTGATTTTTCTCTATTCCCCCCCCCCAAATAAGGGACAGAATGGATATGTTAGCCCTCTGAAAACATTCTACATTTATTTGTCCTATAAATCCCCTAACTTCATAAAACAGGCTGAACATTTCAACACCACCCATTTCAGCGAGATCATTAAATCATCAGCCACAATCCCTGCAATTTTTAAAGTTGTGTAAAAAATGTAGCTTCTATCTGCAAAAATGTGATCTGTCCCCGTATTACAGTGTGAGGTAGGTAAATGAAAGGAGTAGGGTCTATTTAGATCCCCCTGCTTTTATGTGAAGACGAATGGTTTTGGTAGATAGTCTTCCTTGTCTCTGTAGCACATGAACACCTTGAAATAGATTTGAAACCTGCAGTTTAAAATTATCCCCTGGCTAACACCTCAAGGCTATGAAATGAAAAGAGAGCAAGAAAAAGAGAGCACACAGCTTCAAACCGATATATAAGCCATTCAATGAAGCTCAAGTCAATTTGAGCAAGGCCGGAAGCCAACTTACTGCTACTAGCTTCGCTATAGACTGGTCCACAGAGGATGCCACAAACACGGATATTATCACATTCTGGCAATTGCTTAGTTTAACAAATATTCACAGAATATTGAATGTAATACAGACCACAGATTTAAAAGGAATGCTATTCTTGCTTCAAACTGCTTATAAATATAATTAGAATTCTCAAGTGCCTCAGTATTTGAAGCCTTAGATCAAGGGGTGTCTAACCTTGGCAACTTTAAGACTTGTGGACTTCAACTCCCAGAATTTCCCAGCCACCCATGCTGGCTGGGGACTTTTGGGAGTTGAAGTCCACAAGTCATAAAGTTGCCAAGGTTGCACACCCCTGCCTTAGATTGATGGACTATTGAATGAATGAATGGTTTCTTTACCAGTATGAATGAATATAGCAAAAAAGTGTTTCCTCTTCTCAGGAACCTGAGAGAAAAATAATTTCCCCTAATCAGTTTTAAAGCTCCTAGTATGATTTTAAAAAATAAAGCTTCCTTTAAGACAAGGTCAAATGCAGATGACCTTTATTGACCCACACATATAGATTTCTGAGCAATAATAAATGTGCCGTTTGCTATTGCCTTCTTGTGAGATTTTGATTGTTGGATTTTTGTGGGTTTTATTTTGCCTTAGGATTGTAGTATTTGATAAACAATTAAGTATTTGAGAGACAATAATCCAAATCTACCCCAACAATTAGCTTGTGGTATGGTAGTGTCCAGGGGTGGGTTCCTGCTGGTACGCTCTTACCTGTTGGTTGTCGCAGAACCGAAGAAGCCGGTGGCGTTCGTGGCATGGGGCTTCCCCCGCCCGCTTCCCCCCACCCGCCTAGATGCCGCCATTTGCGTTATTTTGCCCTCTGAGCATGCGCAAAGCGTTCTGCTTGCACAGAGGGCAAAAAAAACACAAATGGCGGTGTCCGGGAGGGCGGGGGAAAGCGGGCAGGGAAAGCCCCGCGCCACGAACGCCACCGGCTTCTTCGGTTCTGCGGTAACCAACCGCAGGTAAGAGCATACCGGCAGGAACCCACCCCTGGTAGTGTCATTCTATATACTCAGAATCTCTATTTCTTTGTTTGCTATGTTGACTAAAATATAACAATTACATTTCAAAATATTAATTGGAGAATTTTGCTAAAAATGTTTAGAATTCAATCTTCTTAAGTAGATCACTCACACAGAAGTATCAGAATAAATCATTATGAAATACTCATTATGTGCAGGAATGACTGTGTTTCCACGGTCACATTTTTCAGCTGAATTTCTTTCTTTCTCTGAATTTTTGCATGAGTTTCCAAATCTGTCTGTCTGTCTGTCTAACTCTATCACAGCAATAAGTTATGTATAGAAGTGATGCTAATTTGAGTAGATCTACTCTACTCTATAATGATCAAGTCTAGATTCAACCCAATATAGATAATGTTGGGGAGGGGGAAAGCTTGTAGCCATACTACTTAAGCATACTCTGTTTCAAAACTTTCCCAAATAAATGTTTTAAATAAATAAACAATTCCATAAGGAGAGATCCTACTTCTCCTATACTATTCAGCTTCTATATTCACAAGTAAAGACATTATTAAAAATGCTGTGATGTGTCTATACTAGGGATGTCAAACTCAAGGCCTGCAGGGTGCTTCGATATGCCACCCTGGAAACAGTGAAGGACCAGCCTACGGTGCCTCTGTCAGCAAAAACAGAGCTTGGGCGGGCCACATGCAGCCTTCCCAAGCTCCGTTTTCTCTGGCAGAGTGCTCGGACACCCACAGGTACCCCCAACACGAGTGACATCAAGCTGGCCACACCCATCCTATAATAATTGAGCTAATTTTCCTTCATTTTAAATTCATAAACACATAGACAGATAGGCCCCATAGCAGGAGTGGGTTCTACTTACCTCGCTGTCAGTTCGCTTCCCCCCACGCCACGTGGCCAAATGTGCAGTGCTGAAAAATTAAAAAAATTCCAAAAATAAAAGCCAAAAACAAGATGGCAATGCATGCGCAGTGCCGGAAACTCAGCTTCTGCGCATGCAAGAAGAAAAAAACCCAGGAACCCCCCCTGGGGGATTATTATTATTATCAATTTCTTAAAAAGAATTTTTTTAAAATTACTTTTTAAAAAGATGGCGGCATCCACAGACCAGCACAGACAGAACTCCTTTCGTGCCTTCATCATGACATCACCAGCAGGTTGCTACCGGTTTGGGCGAACCGGTCCAAACCGGGAGGAACCCACCTCAGCCCCATAGGGGCAATCACAATACATTTTATTAATTAATATTTTTTCAGGCAATTTGTTACTGTACTTAGGAATGTTCAGTGGTCATATGTGAAATGAGTAAGGATGTATTTAGAAGAAAATGGCAGTCAATTCAAACTTTTAATATAATTTATATAATAAATTATCAGTGAGTGTTTTCACTCTCTCTCTCTCTCTCTCTCTCACACACACACACACACACACACACACACACACACACACACACAGAGAGAGAGAGAGAGAGAGAGAGAGAGAGAGAGAGAGAGAGAGAGAGAGAGAGAGAGAGAGAGAGAGAGAGAGAATAGAGGGTAGCAGAGCAACATTAATTTATAAGACAAAATAAAGTATTCACAGAAGCAGAATTGGAAGAACTGCAAAGGTCTACTCAAGACAAAGAAATCAAAGCATTGCCAGAAAATAGCTCAGACTGTAGGGACAAAGCAGAGGGAGTCAGCCATAGAGGAAATCATAGATCATACATATTTGCCTTGAGTAGACCTTTGCAGTTCTTCCAATCTGCTTCTGTGAATACCTTATTTTTATAAATTGAAGTTGCTCTGCTAGCCTCTTTTCTGTTATTTCTTATTCTGGATCATAGATCATACATATTTGCCTTGAGTAGACCTTTGCAGTTCTTCCAATTCTGCTTCTGTGAGTACCCAATTCTTATAAATTGAAGTTGCTCTGCTAGCCTCTTTTCTGTTATTTCTTATTCTGGATGTTCTTTCCAGAACTGGCACATTATTTTCAAATATCCCCTTCTTGTTGGATTTGGTTTGTAATAATGGACTGTTATTTCTTTGTTTTTAATCTTTTTATATTTGCAATGGGTAATAGTCCATTTGTCACCAGGTGCCCAGGAACTCCAACACCTAATGTGGTCCTTGTTGACATGGGCAACAATGGATCCAGTATGGGTTTCTGCAAATCACATCTCACCATGTTGTTTATCAAAGAGACATACTTCATCTGGTTCCTCTGATGAGACCTGTACAGTATGGTTGAACCTCTAATATAATTCTCATCTTCCTCAGAGCACATAAACCCCACAACCATAACAAGGTAGTACCTCTCTGGGGGATTATTATTATTATCATGCTTTAATACAACTACAGGAAGAAAAAATAAAATAAAACACAGTAAAAATGACACAAAAGACAATATAAAAAAAATTAACAAGAGAAAAATACTAAATCAGATACTGAGGGAAATCCAACAATAATTATTTCTATATTAAAAATTGCTACAACTTGTTTTTAATCTTGACTCACAAACTTCTACTGTCCAATTCAAAACTAAATTTTCCCATGGGGAGGATTCTTATTTCCCAAATTTTATTTCAAATTTATCTGCATTTGATATATATATATCAAACTTGGCATTCTTCATGACAAACACATCTGCTTCAAGTGCCAAATCATTGCTAAACTTCTCAAGATTGTTCTGAGAAGGTCACAGTAGACCTCCTCTAAATCTAATGTGGTATATAATAAATGTAATCTATGGGAACACAAATTTCAGAATAATAATTTTTTTCTGAATATGCTCACATGTGCTGCTGGTATTTTTATTTCCAAAAAACAACTGATCATTCAATGTTGATTTCTTCTCATTCTACTCCATTGAGATTAAATATATTTTTCCAAATATCAGAGCTATCCTCCTTGAATATCACTTTTTGTTTGTAAATTATCTTATTTGAGGGCCTATTTCACTATATTCATCCTAAATCTAAAAAGAACGTTTTCACTATGTTAAACACGTTTAAGAATTTAATTTTTTTTAAATAAACAGCAAAATAGTGATTAAAATGATCATTTAACCAGGAGGGGCCGAAAGGCAAAAGGAAGCTGTGATGTTTCCTTCCATACACCAGGATGACTCGACAGAAAAAACATATATAACCCTTTCCTGGTGAAGAGCTGATAGGGAAGAGAACCTGACCTAGAGGTTAAAACTGCTGCCTTACAAGCAGACTGCCCAGGTTCAAATCCTACTAAGGGTATGGCTATCTGACGAGAGCAAAATAGCTCGAAATAGATCTATAATAGTCTCCCTTTATTTTCATTTATCAGCAAAAAATGTTACACATACAGACAATATAGTTTGTCGGCTATAAAAAACTGCCTGGATGGCCCCAGGAGGGGCCGAAAGGCAAAAGGAAGCTGTGATGTTTCCTTCCATACACCAGGATGACTCAACAGAAAAAACATATATATATGTTTTATATATATATATTCCTTTTCCTAATATATACAGTATATTAGGAAAAGGAACGTCCATCCATTGAACATTGTGGGCTGACATGGACTGCCACCACATGGCCTTCGGGAGAACAGGACAAAAGTACTTTCTAACTGGGGAAAAGGATCCACAATTCTGTGTTCCCTAATCATTATCAACAAGTTATTTTATTTGTTCACTTTATTTTTCTCCAGTTTTTCCATTGAGATTTCATACCAGTTAAAAGAAAGAGGCAGGCCCAATTCTATGGGTTGCAAACTGAAAAGACACCCAAGAGAAAGGAAATTAAGGAAGCAACTCAGTTCTTCCAGACAGGTTGAGGCTTTAAGTGCATACTTATATACAGTTTGTGCTTAAAAATAATAATTGCTGAATTATCTGTTAACTGTCATGTACTTGTCATATGAATATTGTTTAAAAAGAAGAGCAGAATGAAGAACCAAGTAGGATTTAACATCAGAAATGAAGCAGAATGATGCTCCCTGGTCCTGATTCTGCATACGTTAACCTGATCCAAAGTCTGGTTGGGCAGCCCATGAAATGTTTATTGAAATGTACAAGTACCTGTATTTTTACCACTGAAAGCAGTGAACTTAATGATTCCTCCTATTATTTTCCCTCGAATAACAATGCTATGAAGTGGGTTGGGTTGAAGGACAATGATGGCCCAAAGTCTATGCCCTAATTCTATGCCTTAAAAAGGACTAGAACTCAGTCTCTTGGTTTCTATTGTAACATCTTAACACAGTGTTTCTCAAACTTGTCAGTATTAAGATGTGTCTCCCCAGCCATCGCCATTACCTTAACCACTATACCAAAGTTTTTCTCGCTTCCATTAATGCTGTAGTGGTGCTTTCTGCAGTTGAAGGTCAAGGGTTTTCAGAAAAGCCAATTTAGTTGAAAAGAAATTTTCAAATGGATGGTCTACTCCAGAGAAGATGGTTATTTAAATAAACTATTAATAAATTAAATATTTCCAAGAAGCCTGGGTTCACCTAGTTTTGAGAAGACAGTTTGCAAACCCTACCTTGTGAATCCCTGTAACCTTCAAGCCATTTATTTTTTCCTGGAAATTTTTACTATTCCCTTAGTTCTGCTCACCAAATAGCTGCCACTGGAAAGAAAGTTGCTCATCTCATTTTGTCCTTTGTACACGGCAGTCTTCTCATGAGAAGGGACGTTGGTACTCACCTGTGAATGTCCTTTCTCGTAGGGTGGAGCTAGCCTCCAAGAATGGGTTAAATTAGCCCTCTAGCCAATAGGACCGAGTCTTAAAAAAGGTATAAATAGTGCCCTCTGGGATTGGCACCCCCTCTTTTATCGAGGGACAAAACAGACTCAATGTGCTTTTCCAAAACAACCAGATCCTTTATTAAATATGTAGAATACAACTAGAGAAGACAGGAACTATATATATGCATAAGGGAGCGTACCCCTGATCAAGAAGTAATAACTATGTACAGTATAGCGCCCAGCCAGGCCCAAAACCAAGGGAGGGACTTGGAGGCTAGCTCCACCCTACGAGAAAGGACGTTCACAGGTGAGTACCAACGTCCCTTCTCCATAGTGGGTGGAGCTAGCCTCCAAGAATGGGACATACCAAAGCTAACCGTCCCGTGGGTGGGCCGAACTGTCCTGGCTGGGAAGAGAGCTAGCCGGCAGTACCTGGCCTAACACACGCCTGCCGAAGTCCGCCTCCTCGGAGGCATAACTGTCCAATTTATAATGACGTATAAATGGCGTTAGGGAGGACCAGGTGGCCGCTCTACAGACCTCGGCGACGGACACCCTGGCATTCCACGCGGCTGTGGTGGCCGCACTATGCGTGGAGTGGGCAGTAAGACCCGTAGGCCTGGGCAAAGACAATCGTTCGTAAGCCAGAGAAATGGCCGCTCGAAGCCAGCGACCTATCGTCGCAGAGGACGCCTTGCGGCCCAGAGAAGAGGGGCAAAAGGTCACGAACAGTGCTTCCGTCCGTCGGAAGGGAGATGTGCGTCTCAGGTAAATGTCGAGAGCACGTTTAACGTCCAGCATGTGCCATGCGCATTCGGAGTCAGTGGACGGGTCTTGAAAGAACGTTGGCAAGATGACCTCCTGCGCTCTATGAAACTGCGTATTTACCTTTGGAACAAACGTAGGGTCCAAGCGAAGAATTACCCTGTCAGCATGGAAGACACACAGCTCCTCCTGTACCGACAGCGCTGCAAGCTCCGATATTCTGCGAGCTGAGGTGATCGCAACAAGGAACGCCACCTTATACGACAGATGCGACAAGGGAATCTCGTCTAGGGGTTCGAAAGGGGCTGCAGTCAAGACTGAAAGCACTTTGGAGAGGTCCCACGTGGGGAATCGATGAACTGCCGGGGGGCACAGGTTAGTGGCCCCCTTGAGGAATTGCTTCAGCAGCGGGTGAGCGGAGAGGGAGTCCAAGTTCTGGCATGACAGGACAGTCGAGAGCACCGCCACCTGTCTGCGCAGGGTGTTGGGGGAGAGTCCTTTGGCGAGCCCCTGGTGCAAAAATTGGATTACGCCAACGATTGAGAGCTCAACCGGCGAGTAGCCCACCTGTTCGCACCAGAAGCAAAAGGCACGCCAGGTGACTGAATAAATTCTTTCTGTTGATGGCCTCCTGGAAGCCAGCATAATTGAAGCGAGATTGTCCGGAACGAGTCGATGCCTCAGAGTGAGCCGCTCAAGCGCCAGGCGGTCAGTTGTAGCCAGTGTGGCTCTGGATGATGAACTGACCCCTGGGCAAGCGACCACTCTGTCGGCGGGATCCGCCAAGGAGGCGACGCGGACAGGGAAATAAGGTCCGTGAACCAGGTCCTCCGGGGCCAGTGAGGTGCCAGAAGAATTATCTCCGCCTTCAGGACCAGGACCCTCCGGATGACTCTGGGGATCAGCGGGAGGGGGGAAAAGCGTAGACGAGCCCCTGTGGCCATGGGCAATGAAGGGCATCCGTGTCCTCCGCGCCCGGGGTCCGGAATCTGGTGACGAACCTGGGCAACCTGGCATTCTCCGGGGTGGCGAAGAGGTCGATGACTGGCAGACCGAATCGATCGACTATCTGCTGGAAAATGTCCGGGTGTAGGGACCACTCCGCCGGGTCGATGTCGTTCCGGCTGAGCCAGTCTGCCGTCGTGTTGCTCACCCCGGAGATGTGCTCTGCGACTATGGATAATAGATGGCGTTCTGCCCAGATTCCCAGCGTCATCGCCTCGTCCATGAGGGCCTTGGAAATGGTCCCTCCCTGCCGGTTTATGTGGGCTTTTGTCGTCACATTGTCCGTTAACATCAAGACGTGACTGCCCGTCAGGTGCTCCTGAAAATGGACCAAGGCTAACCTGACTGCCCTGAGTTCCAGGAGGTTGATGGGAAGAGTCCGCTCCGACCTGGACCAGGTGCCCTGGGCAACGAGGGAGTTGGTGTGAGCCCCCCAGCCCGTGGTGCTGGCGTCGGTCATCAACGTCAGCCTCTGCGGTTCCAGGAAGCTGGTGCCCTCATTCAGGGCGGGCGAAGACCACCATCGGAGGGATTTCCACACTGTCAATGGGACCCGGACCCTTACGGGAGAGTTGCTCCGGTTTGCCCGCTGGAAAGGGAGAAGAAACCATTGAAGATCTCTGGAGTGCAGGTGCGCCCATGGGGCGATATGTATCGCAGAAATCATCTTCCCCAGGAGGGAAGACAGCTGGTTCAGGGGAACCCGTGTTTGGGCCAGAACGTGCTGGACTAACTCCAATATGCTGTCTCTCCATTCCTGGGACAGGTAGACCCTGCACTCCAGAGAGTCAATAATGGCCCCCAGGTGGGTGACCCTGGTAGAGGGGGACAACTGGCTCTTACCCAAATTAACAAGGAACCCGTGGTGTTCAAGTGTGTTGAGGGTTACCTGGATGTCCTGCTGTGCCTGAGACAGGGAGGAGGACTGGATAAGGATGTCATCCAGGTAACACTGAACGCGCACAGGGATAGCCCTGAGATGGGCAGTCAAGGCGGCCAGAACCTTGGTAAATACCCTTGGCGCTGAAGACAGGCCAAAGGGCAACGCCTGGTATTCATAATGCACCCCTGCATAGCAAAACCTGAGGAATTGGTGGTGAGATGCGTGAATTGGGATGTGGAGGTAGGCCTCCGTAAGGTCAATTGAGGCGAGAAAGTCGCCGCGCCGAATGCCCGCCAGAATTGATTGCAGGGTGTGCATTTTGAATTTCCTGTACCTCACATATCTATTAAGGCGTTTTAGATCAAGAATTGCTCTCCATCCCCCCGAGGATTTCGAAACCACAAATAGGATGGAATAAAATCCATGTCCCTGGTGGTCCTCGGGCACCCGCTGGATGGCTCTGATGTCCAGTAGGTGCTGAATGGCCTGATCTACGAGGACCCTTTTGGAAATGTTTGAAGACAAGGGACAGCGTAAGAAAAACCTCGGAGGGGTGGAGATAAATTCGAGGTACAGTCCTGATGACAGGGTTTGTAAAACCCATGCGTCATTGGTGATTTCCTCCCACCGACTGGCAAAGAATGCCAGTCGACCCCCAATGGGAGGGATCGTTTCAGAATTACTTATTCCGGCGGTAAGGGCGACCACCGGCTCCTCTAAAGGGCCGTTTGGATTGCCCACCCCGGTAAGGCCTGTCAGCAGCAGAGCGCTGTCGAGACACATACTGGCCCTGGGAACTGCCGTATTGCCCTTGGGACGACCCGTACTGGGACTGGGTGGACCCATACTGTCCCTGGTACCGATTGTAAGATGTGTCCTGGGCCTTAGGGGCCCGTCGGAAAGGGGTTGACCTGTAGGAAGACTTTTTTGAGTAAGTGGGAAGCACTTTACGCTTGTCTTTTGTTTCCGTGGTAATGCGATCAAGGGCTGGCCCAAAAAGGGACTGACCAGTGATCGGGGCCGCGGCCAGCTTCCACTTATGGCGTAGCTCAGCCTGCCAACTGCGGAGCCAGTGCATACGCCTGGCCACTACAGCGCCTCCCATTGCCCTGGCTGCGAAGCGGCCTGCCTGTAAGGTGGTGTCAGAAGAAAATTGGGCGGCCGCAATCAATTTGTTAATGTCATTGTGCGCCCTGGTGTCAGCCTGTGGAATGTGACTCTGGAGGGCGTGCAGCCATTTCAAGGAAGTGCGGCAAAAAAAGGACGCCGTGGTAGACGCCTTGACTGTCCAGGCGGCGGCCTGATGGGTGCGTTGCAAGACCGCCTCCGTGCGTTTTTCCTCCGGCCGTAGTAAATCATCTGGGTCCCCCGGAACCGGCGCACTGGAATATAGGGCCAGGATTGGAGGGTCCACCGGGGGCACTGGCAAGTGCTGGGCCAGTTGCGAAGAGACGTTGAAATATCGTTTGTCAAGAGAGTTCGGGAGCGGCCCGGAAGCAGGGGAGAGCCATTGCTTGGTGATGGACTCCACAAAGAGGTTGGGGGTTGGTATCACCTCCGAGGGAGAGGTAGAGGCCTCCCCAAAGATAGGGTCCCCCGAGACGGCCGTCCCTTGGGGGGTCTGTCGAGGAGAGGGGGATATTCGCCGTTGCCTTGGCCTTATGTAGTAAGGACCAGAAAAGGCTGGGATGGAAGAGGGCCGTAGAAGTGGAAGGTTCCGGCGCCAGATCCTCATCCTCAGAGAGCTGGGGATGAAGGTGGTCATCTCCCGTTGTTTCCTCCTCCAGTTCACCCTCCTCCTTGTCCGGGTCCCCCATGGGGATGGGGGAGCTGTGGACAGAGAAGTCCTCGTCCTCCAGATCATCAGATGAAACCGGGGCTGGAGGTAATGGAGTGGGTGAGTGCGCCCTCCTTCCTGTGGTAGGCTGGGAAGGGCCAGCCATAGACTGAACAGCTGCCTCAATGCCCCTGCGGATAGCCTCATTCATTCTCTGCTGGACAGCCGGGTCATCCAGCGGGTCATGACAAGGCTCCCTGGCGGCCCCTTGGTGGCCGGAAGGTCTGCTGGGCCTGGAAGAGCCCCAGACGTCCCCTTATTGCAGATGAACATCAGGGCTGTCAAGGGAAACATTTGCAGGAGCGGCTGGAGTAGCGCTGTGGCCCAATGAGAAAGTGTCCCCTGCCGTAGGAGCCCCTGTGGCCTTGCAATTCCCATGATGATGTGTGCTGGACCCCCCAGTGTCCTTGGAGAGGGACTTATGCTTGTCCCCCTTGGAAGAAGGCTTGTTTGCCTTGGGCTCCTGAGGGGTGTGTGTGGCAAGAGGGGACCTGTCCCTATGAGCGGTGGTGGTACGTGGCTGGGAGCCTTCCCTAGAGTCATCTTCGGCAGGGCAGGGCCTGGAGGACTTGACCCTTGCCTTGACCTGCTTGGCAATGGGCTCTGCCATTAGCTCAGATGCTGCGGCGCTGATTCCCAAGGCAGCTGGAGGCTTTCGGCTCGTATGCAAGCCGCCGGGAGAGCTCTTTGCGCACGGCCTAGGAGCCGGGGGCGCAGTCTGGATGACAGCAGCGGATCCCGAGTGCACACAGCACTCTTACAGAAGCCGGGAAGGCGGCGCGCGACTCAGCAGGCGTTCTGTGAGGCCCTCGGCGTGTCCCACGACGTCAGCCAATGGGAATGCAGCTTTTGTTGCCAACAAAATGGCCGCCGCGATGACGTCCTCTCCGGATGAGTAGGTAACGGCTTTTCCCGCCATCCGTTAGCCGCCGCACTTGAGGCCTGACAGAATCGCTTCTGTGGGTGTCGGCCGACAGCGGAAGGAGAGGCCTGACAGAGGGATCTCTGTTGGAGGCGGCCTTCCTCTCGAGTAAATTGCAGGCTTGATAGTTCAGGAACGGTCAGGAACAGCAGGCGATCACACAGTGGGCCTGACAGAGCAAACTCTGTTGGGGGCGGCCAAAAAGCGGGCGGATTGCAGGGACACGATCTCCGCGGCGTGCCGAGGGAGCGCAGGCGGTGCGTTCCTGATTATAGCGGCCCGACCAGTCAATCTGTCAAGGGTCCGTTGCGCCTCTCAGCTGTTCCCTCGGCCAGTCTCACACACGCTGTTAGAGGTGGAGACGTCAATCCCTCGGCTCCAGGAGCCGGAGCGACCGGGCAGCCTCCCAGGTCGCGCTCTACCCACAGGATTGACAGGTGTCAAATTTGGGGAGACTTGGTGTTGGAATAATAGACTCACAAATACAGTAGATCTGGAACTCTTTCACTGGATGGAACTAGCCTCCAAGACTGGAAAAGCACTAGTCCTTTGGCTAGGACCGAGATAAAAGAGGGGGTGCCAATCCCAGAGGGCACTATTTATACCTTTTTTAAGACTCGGTCCTATTGGCTAGAGGGCTAATTTAACCCATTCTTGGAGGCTAGCTCCATCCACTATGGAGAAGCAACTGTGTGGCAATCTCAAATGCTCTCCTTGTCCATATTTCAGTGTATATGCTGTACTTGTAAAAGTGGAAGCATCTTTCAACTTCACCATTTCTTCCCCAAAATTTTTGGATGAAATTTATTTCTCAATAAAGGACAACTAATTTTTTTTAAAATTACAAAAGATATTAGCATTTCAACCTTGACATACAATAAACAGAAATTACTTCCTGGCTTGCAGGCTTTACTAAAATTGTAAGTGGTCCAGGGCAAAATCAATCAAGGCATTCCCAGTAGAATAGATACCTAAAATATTAGACCTAATCTAAAACTTGAGAAAGATGTATTGATTTATTTATGCATTTATATGGACACCTGAAAAAAACTTTGTGACTCTGGGCAGTGTACATTAAATTAATTGTATTAATTTTATGTTTGTACTTTTTAAATAAAATTACTACCGTATTTTTCTTAGTATAAGATGCACCGGAGTATAAGACGCACCTTAGTTTTTGGGGAGGAAAATAGGGGAAAACAATCTGCCTACCAGGTATTCATCTGGCTAGCGTCCTTAGTCTGGTCAGCTTCAGCACATTATTTTATCCCCTGGTTAGGGCTTAAAAAAACCTTCTTCAGAGAGAGTAACAATGAAAGAGCCTGCAAGCCGGTAAGAACTGGGAAGATCGTTAGCACCTGGTTAGGGCTAGAAAAAAACTTATTCAGAGCAAGTAGAGCAATGAAAAAACTCTGCAAAGACTTAGGGCTGGAAAAACATTCTTTGGAGAGAGTAACAATGAAAAAGCCTGCAAGGTAAGAGCTGGGAAGATTGTTAGCAACTAGTTAAGGCTGGGAAAAAAGTTCCGAAAAAGCTACATTCAGAATATAAGGCGCACCCAAATTTTCAGCCACTTTTAGGGAGGAAAACGGTGCATCTTATACTCCGACAAATACGGTATTTTAAAGAAAACGAGATAAATTGCATCATACAGTCCCAAATGAGATAAATAAGGGGGAGCAAAAGGCAAAGATTGTATTAAGCCTCTCTAAATTTCACCTTGATCTCATACTTCTTTTTGGGACAGAGTTTTTAGATCATTTAGTTCACACACTGATTGGCTTCTCTATAGTCCTAATTACAATGAGGTTGTTCTGTTTATTACAGTCCTTGGCCATAACGAAGATGATTTATTTTGTCTGTCTAGTATTCTTGCTCTAAATTAACTTTCTTGTCCTTGTCATAACTATGAGTTGCATTGTAACATAAGCCACACAGGACTGGTTTCCTGACAATGATATATACAAAAAGGAATGACTACTTTTTAAACTACACTGTTGAACAGACATTAAATAAAGGAGCAAATGTTTTCCAGTGCCCAATGGCACCATTGCAAAAGTAAGGACTTCAAAACTATTTGCAGAAAAAGAACACACAGTTTTGGTTCTAGCTTAAAAAGAAACAGAAGACAAGAAACAGAAATTCCTGAATTTGTCATTTTTAGTCTGAAATAGTTCTTCTTGTAAGAGCTTCTTATTCATTCATTGCTCAGCTTTCCTGTCATCACCAGATACTGAGATAAAATTCAACATTTTAGCAGGCTCTTGTTAACAAGATTTAAATCTATGACTCTACTGTATGTGTATGCTTATAAAATGCTCCTCCATACAAAGGCTGTATCAGTAAACTCAAATTACAACAGAGAACTCTTTAGGCAAAAATGCCAGATAACTATCCTGTCCACACAAGTAGCACTCAAGAGAGATTCAGTACGCTTATTTCACAACTAACTCCTATATAGCCTTCCCCAAAACTCAAATCAATTTCTCACAATTTGTAGGAGCTGAAAAGTAGTCACCTTGGTGACCGGACATCTACTAACAAAGGAGTTCACCAAACGGGTATGGCTAACAGAGGCAGTGCGACACCTGAGGCACCAGCAACAAGGAGGCAGTCGGCTGGCCACAAAGTAGTAAGGCTTGAACACGAAGCACAGGATGGTGAAATAGCAGCAAGTAAACCTGAAAGGACGCCAGTAGTTTGGCTTCAATGTTTCCGAAGGACAACGAAGGAAAGAGCAGGTCTCTCCAAGAAAGTCCAAGTTCAAACAGGGGTCCCAGAAACAAGGTCAAAGCAATGAAGTCTTCCTCAAATTAAGTCCACAACCCACAACATAGGAACAAGACCCTGAGATGAAGCAAAAGAACGAGGGAAGAAGCCGAAGGTGTCACATCCCAAAAATGAATGGCTGTCTCTGACAACCACCTGACTCCCTTGTCTGCTTAAGTCCATCCAAACTGGTGCTTCTCATTAGGAGGGAGCGAGGCTGCTTCCTCACGAGTAGCCTCGCTGATTTCTGCTGTGCTTCTGGGTGGGGGTGGGAACTGTTCCTCATCAGACAATGTTACATCTGAGGTCTCCCCCATGTATGCATGCTGTTGTATGTCCTTTTTAACTTGTTTAAATTTGTTTTTAAATGATTTTATTGTTTGGTGTTCTTTAAAATGCTGTACGCCGCCCTGAGTCCTTAGGGAGTAGGGCGGCATAGAAGAATTTCCAAATAAAATAAAATAAATCAGAGTCAACCCATTGCTGCTGTGCCTCATCAGCTGGCCTTGTCATGGATTACTTTTCCAATGTCCCACCTGTCAATGAATACTTCAGCTTCAACCGCAGCAATACACGTGCACACAATAGATTCAAACTCAATGTAAACCACTCGAAACTTGACTGCAGAAAATACGACTTCAGCAACAGAGTGATCAATGCCTGGAATGCACTACCTGACTCTGTGGTTTCATCCCCAAATCCCAAAAACTTTAACCTTAGACTGTCTACAGGCGACCTCACCCCATTCCTAAGAGGTCCGTAAGGGGCGTGCATAAGTGCACCATTGTGCCTACCGTCCCTGTCTTACTGTCCTATTGTCCAAATTTACCTGTACCTACTTTGCTTTTGTTTATGTTTATACCATACCTGCTATCTTGTACATGTTTTGACAAATAAAATAAAAATAAATAAATAAATAAATAAATAAATAAATAAATAAATAAATAAATAAATAAATAAATAAATAAATAAATAAATAAATAAATAAATAAATAAATAAATAAATAAATAAATAAATAAATAAATTGACTGGCGGTAGCTGTGCATCTCCATCTCCTGCTTGTGCAGGTGGCTCCTCATCTAGTTGTTCGCTCACCCCACTTCCAGATGTTCCCTGGTGTGCATCCCTTTCAGCACTGAGGTCTCCAAAACCTCTTGATGCCCCTTGTCACCCTTTTCTGATGGTCCTGAACTAGCTCATCATATTTGTTGGACCCAGCATCCAGCTGAACCTGCACAGAAACTATGCTGAGTGGACTGATTTTGAGGAAGGAATAATAATAGAAATAAGAAAGAGTGAGATGACCAGACTTCTAAATAGGTAACATGCCATATTACAACCGCTTACTCTATTGCATTTTTAAAGTTTTTGGGATTTTGGGTATTATTTCAGTACAGTGTGATTGTTTTCTGAAGTTCAAGCCTAATTCTTAATATTTATTTATTGCTATAGAAATACAGGTATTCCTCAACTAATGACCAAGACTGGAACCAGAACTTCTATCACTAAGCAATGTAGTTGTTAAGTGAGTTGAGCTCAATGTTATATTTTTTGCCACGATGGTTAAGCAAATGCAGTTTCCCCCCATTAACTTTGCTTATCAGAAGCCCTCTGAGAAAATGGCGCAAATGGTGATCACATGACCCTGGAGCACTGCAAACCAGGGGTGGGTTACTACTGGTGCAGTCCGGTGCTGGCGTTCCGGTAGCAGCCCGCTTCTGATGTAATTTAGGCACGACGGCTCCGGTGCGGTCTGTGCCAGTCCATGCATGCCACCATCTTTTTTGTCAGTTTTGGCTTGAAATGTCCTTTTTGAGCATGTGAGGAAGTAGAATCGTGTGACGGGACAGCTTGAAATGTCCTTCTGAGCATGTGCGGAAGTAGAATCGTGCGACGGGATGGCTTGAAATGTCCTTCTGAGCATGTGCGGAAGTAGAATCGCACGACGGGACAGCATGAAATGTCCTGAGCATGCGTGGAAGTAGAATCGCGTGACGTGATGTGACGTTGCGATGCACACCAGTAGCGAAAGGTAAGTGGAACACGCCCCTGCTGCAACCCCTGTAAAAACATGCTGATTGCCAAGTGCTTAAGACAAAATCATGTGACTGCAGGGACTGCGATGGTTGTAAGTGCATGGATCAGTCATAAATCACTTTTTTCAGCAACCACTGTAACTTTGAATAGTTGTTAAACAAATGGTCCTAAGTCAAGGACTACCATATTGATTTCCTGGAAGACTGAAAGATCAATATACCTTTCTCTCCTGTTACACCACACAGACTTGCCCAATTGGGAGTACTGTAAAACAGTGCTGGAACAATTTCCCCAGAACATTAATTAGAGGTTTATTAAAGTAATTAGAGAGGCTAAGAAAGCTTTTTTTTAATATACCACGGCCTGCCTTGAAAATACTCTCATCCAGAGTTGGAGGGATGGACAAAAGAGCATACTCCAATCTGAGCATACTCCAGCAGTTAAGATTGAGAAGCAAAAGGTTTTGTCATGGTAGGTCGGAGGCAGTAGCCTTTCTTCTCATCCAGAAATCTATTCAAATTGCTGTTCTTTCCTGCATCTAATGGCAGACAGTGTGGGTTTCCATTGTGGCAAGAAGGACTGCTAGCTTCCCTGGCCATGCACATCTGAAAGTTAGCAGATGTTGAAGTTGGCATTCTGTAGTTTTGCTAGCTGAACTGAAAGGGGTGTGTGCTTGCTGTGATCTGGCTGCTGGGACTGGCCAGAAATGTGCTGGATGCAAGCTAAACTGGAAATAGTAAGCCTTCAACAAATATGGCCCCTTTTCTTGCAAGCGTAACATTCTGCATTCCTGAATTGTCACTCGTTGTGGTTATGTTATTCACCATAACCCTAGCAAGCCCATGAATAAGAGTAATTTGGCTTCTATGAGCTGGTTGGAAAAAAAACACCTTCTGATTCCTGTTCATCTTGAAGCATGAGCACAATGGAAAAATCTGCACGACAGATTTCTTTCACGTGTTGTGGTGCAGCCTCTTGTTGCCAAAACGTTTCCCTATGCTGCAGTGAGGGTCAGATCTGGTTCAAGAAAGAGGCCGTGATGGACTGCTTCTCCTTTAATTCACAAATAAAACAACCACAAAGCAGGCCCTCTCTCAAGTCACAGAATATAGCAAAGTGCCATGGTTGATTCCTAATAATCTCTTCTGCTTCCTTTTGGGCCTTTCTTAAAAGCATTCAACTTTTGTTTGGTAACTGATTACCATGGACAAAGATGTGCCTCCACCAGGGCAACAACTTCAGCAGACTTGGAGCTTGGTACATCTGGCCCAGTAAGTCCATGGACATTAACTATTTGTTTTTTACCTTCACAGGTCATCAAAAATTGTGTTTCTAGTTTCAGGGCTCTCAATGTTACTAGTTGTTACCAGAAATAGAGCCAGATTAGTCTAATGCAGCGGTTCTCAACCTTTGGGGGTAGAACGACCCTTTCACAGGGGTCGGGAGACTTCGCCCGGATGCCGTCATTTGGGTTCTTTTACCCTCTGTGCATGCGCAGAACACTTTGCACATGCGCAGAGGGTAAAAGAACGGCGGGTGTGGTAGCGGGGTGGGTTGCGGTGGGGGCGCGGGGGCGGGGCGCGGGTCGTGGCATTAGGAAGGTTGAGAACCACTGGTAATGATTAAGGCACCTGGATGCAAAGCAGGAGCTTGTGAGTTCAGGTTCCACCAGCTGGGTGATTTTGGCCGGCCAGTCTCTCTCAGCCCAACCTGCCTCACAGGGTTGTTGTGGGGAAAAGAGGAGGAAGAAGATATGTTGGAAATGTTTTGCCACCTTGAGTTATTTTTAAAAATAATAAAGGCAGGATACAAATAAATAAATACATTCTCAGGGGCAGTGGGGAAGAAGATCAAGGAAAGGCCCAGTCCTTGGTATCTGCTACAACAGCAGCAACAAAAGTCCTTTGCCAGTGAAAAACACATTTTCATCCTCATACTATACTATACTATACTTACGTGTGAGATGCACCAAGCACTTTTGCAGTGAAACGATTAACCGGTGACATCGCTGTTGCCCAGGGCATGGCCAGTTGGGGGTTCCTTTCATGTCCCTGTTAATGAGCCCACCAAAGTGGTACCTATTTATCTACTCACATTTACATGCTTTCAAACTGCTAGATCAGCTGGAGCTGGAGCAAATGTTGGGAGCTCGCTCTGTCAGACAGCAGCACTCGGACTTCTAACACAGGCTTGGAAATCATCAATCCAGCATTCTAACACATGAGAAATAAATCAAACCCTGATTGAATCCATTAGCTGTAGTATTCCATTCTTCACTACCATCATAATATATAATAAATTTTATTTTACAGTCACAGACCAAAATACAATCACAAACAATTAACACCTTGGCTAAAGGGAATTATAACGTTCTCCTCTAATAGTTACAGCTCTTAAGAAAAATTTTGAAACCTGAAAAGTAATATAGGAGGAATCATCCCCTAGACAATATAAGGCCAAATTACTAGCATTAGAACCAGAGGGATCATTTCTAAGAAGAGACATTAATTTAATTTTGGCTGTGTTATACATAGGGCAGTATGATAAGACATGCTCCACAGTTTCAACCTCAGCCCTAACACAGGGGCATAGTCGCTCACTAATCAGGAGCCTCTTGAATCACCGTCGTGTAGTGCTGAGGGCAAAACATTAAAACGGGCTAGGGCAGGGGTCTGCAACCTGCGGCTCTGGAGCCGCATGTGGCTCTTTCATCCCCCTGCTGCGGCTCCCTGTCGCTCAAAGTACGCGTCACAACCGCCAACGTGTGACACCCGCCAGCATGTGATTTATTGAGCTTTTTGACCCATCTTTTCTTTTTTCAGAATTCAATATGTTTTTGTTGCATGCAGAAATAAAAATGTGTTTTCTCTGTAGCAGGTCATTGATTTCATAAATGCAACACACTATAGTTTTTTTTATACATAGCATAAAGGCAAAAAACCCCGATATATGCAGTGTTATCCATTTTAGATGTCAAAAGGGTTTTGTGGCTCCTGGTGTTTTCTTTTCTGTGGGAAACGGGTCCAAATGGCTCTTTGAGTGTTTAAGGTTGCCGACCCCTGGGCTAGGGAAAAGACTCTTCTATACTTGGGGATGGTTAGAGATATGAAGCCATCCTCAATCCATAATTATTAGAATGGCTGAAAATCAACGGGGAGCAGGTTTTATTGGCTCTGGATCTTAAATATTGCAAATCTATATCCACAAGCCATTGGACTACCCTAAACTGGGCGTCCTTGAGACCATAGTCTCCCAGAGCATCCCCCATAAAACCTAACAAGTGGAGTTTCTTCATCAGCTCCCTCTCCCAACGAGAAGTATAAGAGTCAGCAAACACCAAGGAAAGGTAGCTATCAGGGACTGCCGAAAAGAGCACCCGAAACCACCATTTAAAGGTGTTAATCCACGCCATGCATTTGACTGAACGAATGCCCAGTTCCAGGTACAGTTCACTACCATCATAATGCTACCATACATAAACTTAGATCTTCTCATAGAATAAAACATATTATTGCTAATGCCAGAGCAAGTGTTTTGAACTTGAACTAGATATCCATGATGCATTGAGGCATTCACCCAGCGTGAAAACATCTACAGAATCAACAATGGCTTGCCAATTCATCTCGTGGTCCAGGTTTGTAGACAAATATTCTGAAACACCTACGCAGACAAACTCACATGAGAGAGCAAATAAGAATGTTGCAATATTGTTTTACTGACTACAAGTTGTTCAACAAATACGTTCAATCCAGGAAGCACTCAAGGTCATTTTAAGTTGTCAGGAGGATGAAGAAAGATTGTTATGAAAGATAGGAGCATCTGCAGAACACCAGGATAAGAAAGGCTGCTTTGGTAGATAGAAAATGAAATACAATAATTGGCATATTATTATTATTACTACATAATCTAGAGTTGAAGATTGTTTACATAATAATTTAGTTTAATGAAAAGAAGGACTAGGGGAGACATGATAGCAGTGTTCCAATATCTCAGGGGTTGCCACAAAAAAGAGGGAGTTAAACTATTCTCCAAAGCACATGAGGGTAGAACAAGAAGCAATGGGTGGAAACTAAGCAAGGAGAAAACCAACCTAGAAATAAGGAGAAATTTCCTGACAGTTAGAACAATTAATCAGTGGAACAGTTTGCCTCCAGAAGTTGTAAATGCGCCAACACTGGAAATTTTTAAGAAGATGTTGGATAACCATTTGTTTGAAGTGGTGTAGGGTTTCCTGCCTAAGCACGGGGTTGGACTAGAAGACCTCCAAGGTCCCTTCCAACTCTGTTATTCTATTCTATTCTATTCTAATTTCTGAATATAATGTTTCTGCCATGCAGCTCAAGAAGAAGTGGTCATGTGAAAAGAACCAAGATGGCTTCAAATCAATTTCAAATTCTTCCAAGTCATCTTAAATTCAGAATGGAGTTAGTAGTTAAGGTATTGGACTACATTCTTTTCCATGTTTAGCTACAGAAGTTTACTTCTCTTGGCTCAATCTATTCTCAGGAGTGTGTGGAAGAGAAAATAGAAGGAAATTGCTCTATGGGTGCCACTTTGAGCTTCAGGTTATAAAATACTTAGGCAACAATAAACATGAAAAATTAAAATTTATAGTCAAAATATTTCTTGTACTCAGAACATACATGTTTCATTGTTTTATTCATCTGGTAGGATCCAACTATGAACAGATTTCCTTAATAATAACAATATTGCATAATTGTGATGGGGCTTTTTTTTGTATAGTGAAAATGTGCTCAATTAAACGTTCTGTAGAACCAGAGTACTTGTCCACAAATCTCTGCATTTTCAAAATAAGGATATTGACCCATTTAGGTTTAAGATTTTTTTTTTTTACAGACCATCACAGCATGTTCTTTATATTTATTGTTGCATTGATGTCATTGATTTCCACCTAACCTAATCCTTCTTCATCATATGGATGTTATCAGGTACATGTTATCAATATGCAGCCCACCAAGCAGTCTTGCGTAGTTTGCCAGTATTTTTAAAAAAGTATTAAATTCACCATAACTACCACCACTGTCCTGAAAGATGCATTGCTGAGGACCTCCAATCTCACTACCATTGGTTCTGCTGTGTGGCCACCAACAGCTGATCAGAGGACCAGCTATTCCTTTAAATGTATACATGTGGCCATTTTTCCAGCCTCATCCACACTGTCAACATAATAGCAATAGCACTTAGACTTATATACCGCTTCACAGTGCTTTACAGCCCCTCTCTAAGCGGTTTACAGAGTCAGCATATTGCCCCCAACAATCTGGGTGCTCATTTTACCCACCTCTGAAGGATGGAAAGCTGAGTCAACCTTGAGCCTGGTGAGACTCAAACTGCCAAACTGCAGTCAGCTGGCAGTCAGCAGAAATAGCCTGCAGTACTGCATTTTAACCACTACGCCACCACAGCTCACAATTGTTTCCAGTTATTCTGCCAAAGAATAAATCAAAACAATAGGTAATGCATTTTTTTTGTCCAGCTATGGACAGGACAGGTGAAACCCAATACCTTCTACAGAATATCTTCTACATAAAGGTTAAATCAATGTCATCTAGCTGCTTTTCTATCCCCCCCCTTTTAAAAATATTTAATTGTGCATGAGGGCTCTGTGTGTGGTTGTGTGCCTTTGTACCAGGAAAGTCCCTTCAATTTTCTTTTTAATTTTTGTAGCTTTTAAATTGTTGTGTCTTTTTATATTGGAAAATGGATTGACATGTTGTGAGCCACCCAGAGTCCCCTGGGAGTTGGGCGGCATATAAATCCATTTAAATAAATAAATAAATAAATTTTCTTGGGACGATTTCGGAAGTGGTTTGCTATTGCCTGCTTCCTATGGCTGAGGAGAGAGGGACTGGCCAAAGGTTTTATGCCTGAAATAGAACACAGTCTGCTGGTTTTCAATCTTGGTGTCTCAGCCACTATACCAAACTGGCTCTTGTGCAACCCTGATTAAAATCAGACACCCAAAGTAAGGCTGAAAGCTTCTCCTCTAAGTCATTTTGTTCCCTTTTACACACAAAGGTGTAGAAAGCAAGCAGATGAAAATTCTGCTGGTGCCAATTCTGGGGTTTGATTGTTGTGTGCTGCTTGAGAGAACAGGCTTTGAAAGCTATATGGGCTTCTCACCTGTGTATGTTAATAGGGGATAGGAGGGACAATTTATCCCCAGAATTGGTTTTGACATACTTCCACACTGGATCAGTTTCATGTAATGTGGATTTGGAAGCCCTTCCTACCCTTTAATCTAAGTTTTGATCTTAGAATTAATGATACTGTATGATGGCAAACAATCATGTTCTCTTTTGTATAAGGAACGGAATGCTCCAAAATTAACAGCAATGTAATATCTTTAATTGAGAAAACAGATGTTGCTTTGTTCAAGAGTCCATTTAATATTAACCTACAGATCTTGCAGTTAAGACATGCAACTACAAGGAAGGCACTAATGCATAATACAGGCATATGTTAATAAATACCCACACTGTATGTAAACCTATATACTTACCAATGCCCTGCATGGGGAAGATCTGAAGAACAGTCACATTATGACACATGTTAATATGTCAAACTCTACAGAATAAAACAAGCCATCATTTGGGTTATATTAGCTTACACAGATGGAATCTATTTGGCAAATTATGAATCAGTTTGTTAAGCTTTTTACCAGTCTGTTTCTTTTCAAATGAAACAACATTTCTATTCTTAAGAAATGAATTAGAACTATTTATTTGACTTTTTACAAAACCAGAGATTCAAATCTTATTGACATCCATCTAGTTTCTTGGCCTTTTTTGACACACTATAAAGGCAGGCATATCATTCCACTGACCAAATATTCAAAACATGGTAAAAGGGGTGAAGTTAATGGTAAAATTGTGTAATGTTGATTTTTAAAATTTTGATGAAAATTTTGGCTTGTGAGAATGTATTTTATCATGAATATAATATATATATCCCTTAAACACAAAAGGAGAAAACAGCCCTATCTATCAAAAGCAGTACCATAAAAGACAGATTAGGAATACAAGTGAAAATAGACAAGAAAATGGAAAGAGGACACCTATCCAAACTAGATGAGTTCAAATCCCCAGGACCAGATGGATTACATCCCAGAGTTCTGAAGGAGTTGGCAGACATGATCTCGGAACCACTGAACCATATATTTCATAGTTTCTGGAGCAGCTGGAAGAGAGTTGAAGAGGTTCCCTTCTTCAAAAAAGGGGGGGAAAGCATGGATCCAGGAAACTAAAAACCAATCAGCCTGACATCAATACCTGGAAGATCCTGGAAAAGATAATCAAGGTACTTTGCAAACAGTTAAAAACAAGCACAGCTATTACTAGAGGTCAATGTGGGTTTGTCAAAAACAGATCATGCCAGAAATACTTTAGTTGACAAAGTGACTAAATTAGTTGACCAGGGAAATGCTGTTGACATAGTATACCTGGACTTCAATAAGGCATTTGACATAGTAGACCATGGTACACTTCTTATTAAGGTAGGAAAAAGTGGGATAGATAGCATCATTACCAGATGGATCCGTAACTGGCTGACCAACCACACTCAATGTGTAATGTTCAATGGAATTACTTGGAGGGAAGCATGCAGTGAGGTACCCCAAGTTTTGCCTTAGGCCTAGTACTCTTTAATATCTTCAGAAACAGTTTAGACCAAGACCTGGACATTTTAGAGCCTGTAGGCCACATCCAACCCTTTGACTATCCCTCTCTTGCCTATGGCAACAGCAGTGGTGGTGGGGTTGGTGGCCAGGGTGGGTCAAGATAGGGTCAAGATCCAGAAGGACTTGAACATTGGGACCTATCCAACAAAATGCAATTCAGTGGTGAGAAAAGTAAAGTTTTACACTTAGGCAAGAAAAATCAAATGCACAGGTATAGAATAGGTAGTACCAAACTCAACAGCAGTACTGTGAGAGGGATCTAGGATTCCCAGTGGACAACCACTTAAATATGAACCAGCAGTGTGCTGCAGTTGTAAAAAAAAAGTCAAAGCAGTCCTAGGCTGCATCAACAGAGAGATAGTGTCAAGATCATGAAGTGTTAGTATCACTTTATACTGCTTTGGTAAGATCACACTTGGACAGTTTTGCCATGATACAAAAAAGATGTTGAAACAGCATGCAGAGAAGAGCAATAAAGAAGATTAGGGAGATGGAGGTTAAATGATGAATGTTTTCAGGAACTGGTTATGTCTAGTCTAATTAAGAGAAGGACTAGCAGTGACATGATAGCAGTCTTCCAATATTTGAGGGGCTGTCACAGAGAAGAGGGGATCAGCCCATTCTCCAAAACAACTTAGGGCAGGACAAGAAGTAATAGATGGAAACTTATCAAAAAGAATCCAACTAAGATTGGATTGTAAGGAGAACTAAGGAGAACTTTCCTGACAATGAGAACAATTAACCATGGGAGTGCTTGCCTCCAGAAGTTGTAGTTCCTCAATCACTGGAGGTTTTAAAGAAGAAATTGGACAGCCATTTGTCCAGAATGGTATAGGGCTGTGATGGTGAACCTATGGCACGCGTGCCAGAGGTGGCATGCAGAGCCCTCTCTGTGGGCATGCGCACCATTGCCCCAGCTCAGCCAGCTGGTCGTTGGGTTTCCGAGGTGCGCATGTACACTGGCCAGCTGGTTGTCGGGTTTCTGGTGCTCTGGCGCACGCCTTCTGGTTTGGGCACTCTGTGCCTAAAAGGTTTGCCATCACTGGTATAAGGTCTCCTCCTTGAGTAGGAGGTTGGACTAGAAAACGTCCAAGTTCCCTTCCGACTCTGTTATTCTGTATTCTGACACTGAAACCTTTATTTAATTTTAAGACCACAACACATTGAAATATGGTTGGTTTTAACAATAGTTTGTCAGACAAGCCATCGTGGAGGATATACGTGAACCACAAAGCATGATTATTAAACCACAGTATTTGGATTCATGCTAAATGCTATGCCAAAAGTCTGTATTGTGTGGTAAAAATCCCAGAGGACAATCAGGTGTTCCTAAAAGATATGTGTGGGATTGATTAAAAAAAAGCAAATAAATTTCAGTCCAAGTTTGAAGTCCATGTTGGTGCAAACATTTGTCTATTTTAACATACACATTGATGGGAACTTGGAGCCATTTGAAGACTTTGTTTCAAACTGGCATCACAGCAGAATAAAATCAGCTACCTAAAAAATAAAACATTAAATAAACAAGAGGCTTATGCTTCACACAGCAGAAATTACTTTTACCCATAGCCAGACAGTCCTTCACCCAAATCTCTAGAACAATGTTTCTCTCTCTTGGCAACCTGGCATGCTGCCTAGGGAATTCTAGGAATTGTAGTCCACTCAGGGGTGGGTTCTAACTTACCTCGCTGCCAGTTCGCTTCCTCCCGCGCCGCGTGGCTGCATGCACAGTGCCCAAAAAATACCCCCCCCCAAAAAAAGCCAAAAACAAGATGGCGACGCATGTGCAGTGCCAGAAATTTGGCTTCTGCGCATGCTCAGAAAAAAAAATTAAAAAAAATTTTTTTTTAAAGATGGTAGCATCCAGAGACCAGCACCAACCGAACCGGTTCCGTGATGTCATCATGACATCACCAGCAGGTTGCTACCAGTTCGGGTGAACCGGTCCAAACAGGGAGGAACCCACCTCTGAGTCCACTCATTTTAAAATTACCAAGATTGAGAAACTTTGCTCTAGAGAAAGGTAGGGAAACAAGCATTCATGCACATATAATGATTATAATATTATGTATTGGTATACAAGGCTCTGTATTTAAATATCTCTGTACAGTCATCCTCAACTTACAACCATTCATTTGGTGAGCATTTGAAGTTACAATGGCATTGAGAAAAGTGACTTACAACTGGTCCTCATACTTGCAGCATCCTCATGATCTCAAGATCAAAATTCAAATGCTTGGCAACCAGCATGAATTTATGATAGTTGGAGCATTCCTAGATCATGTGTCTGCCATTTGGAACCTTCCCTGATAGATTCCAACAAACAAAGTCAATGGGGGAAGCTGGATAAATTTAACAATGCTTCCAAAGACATTGGTAACTACTACTAATAGAAATAAGTATAGTGATTCATTTATGGTGCTCCCTTGTCATCTGTACTTTCCATGTAAGCCTGAATAAAATAAGAAATTTTAATCAGAGAAACATATTCAATGTTTCTTTAATGTTCTTTTTTAACAGAAAGAAACTGTACGGTTAATTAATGCAAACATAATATTTTCTTGAGATCTTTGAGGAATGCAAGTGGGTGAATATCCAGTACCAAAATTCCATTGTTGTTTTTTCTTTAGCCAATTTGATTTTATCGTGGATATTAATCGTTGTTCGAGGAATCCATGAAAGCATGAAATCAGACTTCTCCCAACCATCTGCGGTTCTCAAAATGTTCTCTGATAGTATTTCAGTCTGTTTTATTATAAAATTAGATCTGTTTAAGAAGACTCTGGTCAACTTAACTTTGCATTTCGTTTTTTGAACAAAGAATGACTTTGGTAGTAACCACAGTATCAAATAGTCAGATATATCCAATAGTTTTATTTCTTTATTGCAGAAAAGCTATCCAAATCATGGAACGAAAATAATGAACATGATTCCTATTTTAACTCCAGCTCTTCTGTTTCTTCTTTCTTCTTTTGAAAAATATAGACTTGAATATATTTAATCTGCCTCTCATCCTATATTTAAGCCAGCACTCCATTTTCAGGTTTCTTTGAATAAAAGTTAGCTGCTAAATAAACTTTCCTTCCATAATCATAGTGAAAGTAGATAATCTCCAACCTTTAAAAAACCTCCTGAGTTGCTAGTTGTTTTCCAGACAAAATATTGACCATTAAGGCTCTGAAGATAAGATTTTACCCAACTGCTAATTTCTCCCCTGTCACCTTTATAGTCTTAGAAACTAGGGAGGGTTCTTCTCAGATGTTTGCTATGTTCCTTCTGCAGGCTCATCTCTGTCTTTTGCCTAGTCTGCTGCTTTCCCTCCTGTCTCCCAAGGTCATTCCCACATTACACTAACATATTCTAAGATCCAGATTATATTGCATATCTAATATATAGTTTTTATGTTAAAAATTGCAACCATAGGAAGCCCAAACCAGATGAAGAGAGTAATAGAAGGAGAGAAGATATGTGTAAGTAGTGGCTTCATCATTATAGGTATTGGGAAATGGGAAATGAACAAACCAAACGGGTGATTTTCCTATAGTTGTATCTTTAAAGGAAGGAACAGAAAATATCTAATGGGACACTGAACATATAGTGCTTGTTTGTCTGGCTTGTTCTGTTAACAGGAAGACTAACAAATTGATTGCTGTTCTGCAAAGTGCTTCTAAACAAGGTATTTGAGGTGGGAAGAGGAAAACAAACAGCCAGTAAAGACGTCATTCTCATGAACTGTGTTGAAATTCTGGGAACATTTATTCACAACAACCCCATTTGGGATACAAGTCATTCCATTACAAGGTTAAAAAGCATTTCATCTGAAAAACAAACGAAGCCTTGAAAAAAATACAACCAAGTTAATAACCTCTGGCAGGTTGAAATAAAATGAGTTGCTTATCAAAGACAGCTTAAATTGATCCTGGCATTGGGGATAATTATCTCTAAATGCAAGGAGCTCCTTTGCTTGTACCTTATGCCAACCTTGTAATACTACTTGTTATACTTGTTGTTTGTTTACTATGACTACTATTACTACTACTAATCAGAAACAAAAACAGCTTTATGAATGCCTTTTGTATATCTAGTACAAGAACAGGCAATCAAAATGAGCTGCAAATCTGGTTGAACAAATCTATAAACACATAACCATTTTCTTTGAATTATCACTTAAAAAAGTGAGAGTATAGCTTCTTGTTTATTTTATGGGGGAAGAAGTTTTAATATTGCCCAGTTTAAGCAGGCCATATGCAGGCAAGATTTCCATTTCCTTGCTGGCAATGGTTGACATAGAAAAATAAACAACGCTCCTTGGGCTGCCCACAAATAACAAAAACTATAAGTGGTTCAGAGGAAGTCGTTGCCTATATGTGAGTTGTACAAATAAGATATCGGTATTGTTTTGTTCCTTTGAATAGAGTTATTCTCTTGACCACAATTTTTATCAATATATTCTACCCATGCAAAGAGACATGATTATGAAAGTGTTTTCAGGTTCAATACCTCAGATCCTTGTGAACATGATCAAGGATATCTTACGAGTGATAGCTGCTGATGGACTATAAAACTGATCCTAAATAGTGTCAATCATCTCATATCTGTAGAAAGGTCATGTTGACAACATCACCTTCTGGTTACATATTCTGTTTGTTAGCTGAACCTTCTTGGACTGCTGTCTTTCATTGTTGGGTTTCAACCCCATAATCTCCATGTCCTGTTAAAATAGGAAACAATCCACTCCAGCAATGCATATCATGAAACCAAGTATACTGATTATGAGAATTTAAGTCCAGCATAGTATTAATATTGACATCCTGTGTAGTGCTGAAGTAGTATATTTTTGTTGTCACCTTGTAACACACACATAGAAACACAGGAAACCACTTGTGATTTATCTAGCTTGAATTGTGTGAATCCTGAGTGGAACACTATAAGAAGATTGTATTTCTCACTGGATAATTAAGAGATGAAACAGCTTTCCATATTTATATAAATATGGACACTCTTTCATATTTATATTCATTTTTTAAATCTGATTAAGGAATGTACTTTTTAAAAAAATATTTTTATTGAAATTTTTCACATTAAAAAAGACAAAACATAATTTCACTAATACAGCTTGACGCTATCGGAATTTTAATAATAATAATAATAATTTATTGTCATTGTACGTATATACACAGTACACCCATACAACGAAATTCACATAACGCTTCAAGACCAGTCCCAACACACATAGCAATCCCCACCCACCACGAATTCCCCACCCTGAACCACTCAAACATCCATACAACAGACCAAGTAATACTATCCAACAGCTCACTGATGGTGATCCTTCAATTCATTATTAAGTGCAATTATAGCTCTAGGATTTCTTTCTTCATTTTACATTTTCCATATTTAAGACTATTGTTTTTAATTTAAACATTCTTATATCTATTTACTTCTTTATACATGTTATATATTACATTACATCCATTTAAACTTCTACAATTACATTTGTTTAATTTTGTTACATCATCTTATACTACTATTTTTAACTATTTGAAATTCTAATAATCATTCTAACTCTTTATTTTGATCTTGTGTAAGATTTTTTATTATTAGTATTATTTTTTATTTACTTTTAGCCCTGCAACCTTTCTGAATTCCTGTAATTCTCTGATTAGTGTTTCCCCTGTTTCCAGGGGATCTTCAATTATAAATGCCATGTCATCGGCAAATGCCTGTAATTTATATTCTTCTTTTCTAGCTCTCAACCCTTTTATATTTAGATTTTCTCTCATTTGTTTTAGCAAAACTTCTAGCGAGAGTATGAATAACAGTGGTGATAATGGACATCCTTGTCTGACCCCCTTTTTATATTAACCTTTTCTGTTGACTCTCCATTTAATAATATTTTAGCTGTTTGATTTGAATATATTGTTTTAATCATTTTAGTAAATTTTTCTCCAAATTTCATCATGTCCAATTGTATATTTAGAAACTGCCAATTCAAATTATCGAAAGCTTTTTGTGCATCAACCAATAACAAAGCTAATTGCTTGTCTGGATGTGCTTCGTAATATTCTAATACATTTAATATAATTCTTGTATTATCCCTTATCTGCCATTTGGGTAGGAATCCATTTTGATCTATATAAATAATTTTATTTAGTATTTTTTTGAGTTGTTCCACTATAATTGTTGCAAATATTTTATAGTCTACGTTCAACAGCGAGATTGGCCTATAGTTTTGAATTTTTTGGTTATCTGTAACTTCCTTAGGAATTAAAGTTATGAGCGCCTCTGTCCAGGAGTTTGGTATTTTCAATCTTTCTAACATTTCATTATATATCTCTAACATGATTTATTCTAGTGGTTCTTGTAGATTTTTATATAATTCCGTGCAGGAGCGGGTTCCTATTTTTTTTACTACCACTCTGTGGGCGTGGCTTATTTTGTGGGTGTGGTTTGCCAGTCATGTGACTGGGTGGGCGTGGCTTCTCAGACTGCTGAAGGGAGGGGAACTGAGATAGGTCCTGCCGCCCATTCCCCCTCCCCTCAGCAGCTCAAGAAGCCTCAAACGTGCGAAAATGCCTAGGATCATCACCGGCATGCGTGGCTTCTCGGACTGCTGAAGGGAGGGGAATGCAGATAGCTCCTGCCGCCCGTTCTTTCAGCGTCTCACGTGCTCCCTCGACCATCCTCCCCTGCTTGGACTCACTGTGGGGTAGGAAGGCAGCACATGTGCAGTGCCAGAAGCTCGGCTTCTGGGCATGCACAGAAGATTTTTTTAAAAAAAATTAAAAAAAATATTTTTTAAAAAATGGCAGCTCCCAGGTATTGGCAACCGACCGCACCGGTACTGTGACATCACCAGCGGACTGCTACCGGTGCTATAGAGTGGACCGCACCTGTAGGAACCCACCACTGATTCCGCGGGAATTCCGTCCGGTCCTGATGTTTTATTATTTTTTTGTTTTTTAATTGCCCCTTTCATTTCTAATAGTGTTATCTTCCCGATTAGCATTTCTCTATCTTCCTCTGTTATATTAGGTAGATTTCTATCCTGTAAATAATTTATGATGTCCTCTTCTTTAATGTTTTCTTGGCTGTACAATGTCTGGAAAAAATTTTGAGCAATCCTTTTCTTTTCCTCTCTCTTATGGCATATATTCCCCTGTTCATCCTGTAATTGTTGTATCAATCTTTTTGTTTTTCCGTTCCTTAATTTATGGGCCAACCATCTTCCGGGTTTGTTTGCAGCTTCAAAGTAATTTTGTTTTGCCATTGTTATATTCCTTACCATTTCTTCTTGTTGAATTAAATTAATTTTATGTTTCATTAAATCCCATTCTTTTATAATTTTATTATTCTGTGGCTCTTTTTGTAACACATTTTCTATTTCTTTAAGCTTATATTGTAATTGGTTTTGTTTTTTCCACTTCTCCTTGTTTCTCCTTGCCACACATGCTATTGATCTCTCTCTCATATATGCCTTGGTAGTATCCCAGAGGTTTTGTAACGTTGTCTGTTCTTTTTTATTTTCTTTAAAAAATAAATTCCTTTTCCATCATTTCTATATACAGTTTTTCCTTTATAATTATTTGGTTTAATGTCCATTGTCCTTTTTTCTTCTGACCTTTCCATTTTATTGCCAATGGGTTATGGTCTGCCCATGTGTTTGGTAGTATTTCTATATCTTCTATATTATTTATCAAATCCGGGTTCATCCAGGCCATATCAATTCGGGGCCACAAGTTGTGCGGGTGTGAAAAAAAGGTATATTGTCTTTTCGCATGATATAATTATCTAAGTTCAGTTCTTGTGCCATTTCATAAAATGTATTTGGTAGCTTTCGTCTTTCCTTCTTTTCCTTCTTTGTACTTCTATGATCTTTTTATTATCTACCACTGCGTTATAGTCACCTATCACACATGATATTTTCATAGTCTAATTCCGTTATTTCTCCCAATAATTTTTAATAGAAATCCTTCTGTTTTGTATTCGGTGCGTAGATTGTCACTAATAGAATTCTTTTTTGACTAGTTTTAATTTCTACTATCAGAATTCCACCTTCCTTATCTTTAAATATTGTCCTTGAATTTATCCAGTCTTTTACATATACTACAATTCCTTCTCCCAAACACCAGATCTCTTTCTTTCTTTTTGTCGCCACTCGGAAAACAACCTCTGCTATCGATCCACTATCACAGAATTCTTCTTACCTTCATTCTCCTTCATCCTGGGTGTCCAGTTTTGTCCTTTCCTCCATGATCACCACCTTTCAGAATTGCCCAGTCACCTTAGATCCTCTTCGCTAGTTCCCTCCTCCCAAGTGCCAGATCTCTTTCTTTCTTCTTGCTGCCACCCAGAAAAATAGTCTCTCTTTTACACGCCATTCAAATGTTGCTTAGCTCACCCTTTTACGCACTTTTTTCCCTCCCTATCTTTGACATATTGAGTCTTCTGCTCCCACTGCCGGCTCGCCACTTTCACTTCCTCACTGGAGACTCACTTCACCGCTAATCAATTGCTAAACAGTCCACAATCTCAGAGAATTTTTTTCTATCTGTCTCTTATTATTCTTTTCTCTCTGATTTCTCAAGCTGCTTGCCACTTTTCTCTTCCATAGCTGAAAGTTCGGGATCTCATGCCTCCAGAACGCCATGCAGGCTGAGTTTCTTTGTGCTGTTTACGAGAGTTCCTCAGGTCCCATGGGAGCCATACTTCTCCCCTCAAAACCGCCGTGGGAACCCCTCTTTTTCCTCATTCCATCCATGCCGAGGTGGCACAGTGGTTAAAAGCAGCACTGCAACCTACTTCAGTTGATTGCTAGTTCAGCAGTTCAGCTGTTCAAATCTCACCAGGCTCAAGGTTGACTCAGCCTTCCATCCTTCCGAGGTGGGTAAAATGAGGACCCAGATTGTTGGGGGCAATATGCTGAACTCTGTAAACCGCTTAGAGAGGGCTGTAAAGCACCTATGAAGCGGTATATAAGTCTAAGTGCTATTGCTATTGCTATGATCCGATCTGCCCCTAAAGACTTCCAAAACACGAAAAAAATCAGCTGAAACAAGCGGAGCCCCGCTCGTTCCAGCCACTACAGCATGATGTCACTGCCAGAAGTCCAGGAATGTACTTTTCAAACCCATTTTCTTGACCCATGGATCAAAATTAGTCTAGCAGTGCAAGAATGAACAGTTTTCATGCTAGAGAGAAGCAATATGTCAATATAGAGCAGGTGCCTCCCAAAACCATCAAAAGGATGGTCAAAAATCCCTTGATTCAGAAAGATGAGAAGAAGAAAAATTCATCCTCCTATAATTTAACCCTTGCGCCCAGACTCTCTGTGTACTGCAATGTATACCTGCCTTCATTCTCGCCTGCAATAAAGAGATTAATCTTGCTCAGTCCTTGAACCTTCTGCCTAATAAACCAATTCCTGATAAGGGTATAAATTTTCCAGGGAGCCAAAATTTACTGCTGTCTCACACAACAATTTTGTTTTAAAGAGAACATAAGAAACTAATACCAGGAAAGGCCATCCATCCATCTCCTTAAGTATTGGCTATTCTAGTAACTAGTAACTTCTCTAAAACTTTCATCTTCCCGTCAGATTAAAGGAATTGAACAGGGGCTTTCAGCATCAAAACATTGTTTTCTGCAATTGAGCTATGCCCCTTCACTTACTGTCACAGTACAACATTATAATACCCACAGTAAATACTGTACAGGAGTATATTTTATATCCACTAGCACATTTCCACAAGTAATAGGCTGATTTCCTATTTCCTAATTTAAAGGCAAGTCAGATTGATGTGTCTGGGAGATTTTATGAGCCTCAGATTTGCAAGATCTGGAGTCTGAGGCTGGTTTCCTTGAAGAAGTTTTTGATCAAGAGAATCCAGGCTTAGAATTTGAAAAGACTAACTTAGTTATATGTCATTGCAGAATCTAAATTGATCCATCATTCATTCAAATCAACCTTCTCTTTGAGAAATTTCCATTAGAGAAACCAAGAATTCAACTAAACAGCAGCGTCACATTTTTGAGTTTGCAGCTTGGAAATGCTTGCATATTTATGTGTCCCAAGATCACAATACCAGAATGCTTGGAATTACTTGAGTGTCAACTTATAAGTTTTGTTGTTGTTGTTACTCTTATTCATCTAATAATAGCAATGCCATGGATCCTTGATAAGAAGCAGAGAATTATTGGCCAATAGTAAAAAACACGCACACATACAAACACAAATATAGAAAAATATGATAGTTCAGGAAGGCAGCTATGCCAAAATTGTGATGCAATTATTATTGTATTACTATAAAATAGTTTCAGAAATAACTTAAAGGAGTAAAGATGCTTAGTAAATTAGAATGGAAATCAAATTCTGTATGTTCTTATATTAAATGCTGAACATCCCAATATGAAAATGAAAGATTGACATATAAATTAGATGAGATAGATAGATAGATAGATAGATAGATAGATAGATAGATAGAGAGAGAGAGAGAGAGAGAGAGAGAGAGAGAGAGAGAGAGAGAGAGAGAGAGAGAGAGAGAGAGAGAGAGATGATACATGATAAATAGGGTGTGCCTCCAAAGATATTGTTCAGAATGAAAGAGGATATACTATATACAAAGTATGTATGTGTCTGCATCTCTTTCTTTCTTTCTTTCTTTCTTTCTTTCTTTCTTTCTTTCTTTCTTTCTTTCTTTCTTTCTTTCTTCCTTCCTCCCTCCCTCCCTCCCTCCCCCCTCCCTCCCTCCCTCCCTCCCTTCCTTCCTTCTCTCTCATTCGTTAGCTACTTATTCTCCATCCATAGTTTCTTCATACATCTTATGACCAGTACATGAGCACAGTTTAGAAAGGCATTGGGAACAACAATAGAAGCTCAAAATGTCATTTGCTCATAAATAGAGCAGTTAGCCAAGATGCAAGATCTAGACAGACCAATCTGAGAATTCCCTGGATTGAGTACAGGAAAGCCTGCAACTCAATGCTACACATATGGATCTAAAAATGCCAGGCATTATACAAAGTCAATAGGATACTAATCTTTCCTCAAGAACTCAATGGGACTTCTGGACAACAACAGAAGTAAATTCAAGACAGCCCACACAAGTGGCCATCATGTGTGGCATATAAAAGGTGATGCACTATTCCATTGCTGTTCTGCAATGGATTGAACCCTCTCAACCAGATAACCACAAGGACTGGATATGGATACAGATTCAAGGTTAGAATTACCAACTGTCACCTTGTCCTCATGGATAACATCAAGCTATACACTAAGAGTGAATGAAATATCGACCTAACATGGATCTACAGTGTGGACATTGGGAAGTCATTCAAACTGGAGAAGTGTGGCCAAATAGTAGTCAAGAGAGGGAAGGTAATCAAAACTGATGCGATGGAACTACCAATGGGTCACATAGTAGAGATACAGACCAGTTACAAGTACCTTGGTATCTTACAGTCATTTGGGAACCACAACGAGGAGGTAAGAAAGATAGCAACATCCAAGTATCAGTCAGTTCAATGGGAAGAAAAACATCCATACCATCAACATGTATGCCTTGCCTTTCATCAGCAATCCTGCCAGTATAGTAAGCTGGACAAAGGAGGAACGGAAGCTGCTAAAGATGAGCTGCTGAGAGAATGCCTGAAGCAGCAACAGACATGGGAGGAAGTTCAAGCAAAGGAAATGTTATGGCAAGACCAGCGGCGGGTTGCTCTCTTACCTCGCTACCGGTGCGCTGTGTGCGCATCGCCATGTTTCATGCATGTGCTTGCGCGCTATGCTTCCTGCGCATGCGCGGGAGCAAAATATCACGAGGGGACGCGCGCTCGCGTGCAATTTTGCCAAAAAATTCTGAAAAAAGATGGTGACACGTGATGGACCGGTGAAGATGACGGACTGGTGTCGCGTGCAAATTGTGTAATCCGTCATCCACTACCGGTGCGGTAGAGTGGACCGCACCGGTAGGAACCCACCACTGGGCAAGACCTTGCATGGGATATACCATTGACAGCTGAGGTGGCAGACAATGGGGAAGTCATAACAGTGGGCAGAAAAGGTTAGGGTAAAACACATTACTGAGGCACTGATCATACGGTAACAGCAGAAGAACAGGCTCTAAACACCAGATCCACAGAAGCAGGGTTCAACCACATTAGACAGGACCCAAGGTGCACACTATGCAAAGAGACATCAGAGACAGTCCAACACATAGTGCAGGGTGTAAGATGCAGGCAGAAACCGCGTACATTGAACAGCACAAGCAAGTAGCTGGCACTGTACACACAAAAGACAAAATCGTAGAATGTGGCCGAAGTACATGGATTGTGTATGGATCTGCTTTTATACTAGGCTTTCGTTTAGACATTCTGCAAAGTGTGGCTTTCACCACAGACCAGTAATGAATAGAGCAGATCGTCTGGTCTTTTTACCTAATTCTACTCTGCAAGACAATCGCTAAGGTGAAGGTCTGAATTTCAAAGAAAGAACTGAACATCCTACTTCTTCTAAGGTTTTCACTGAGGTTAGCGGTAACTTAATCTTTCAATGGGAACAGTGCAAAATACGATTTCTTCTTCTTCCATGAGTAAAACTGTCGACACTGGATATTAAAAAAAACAAAACAAAACAGCATATAATTTCTGATGTTTTTAAAAATGCATTTGATACAGCTTAACTTGGGTATTGAAGAAAAACTTATTTTATAACTTTTGACGAATTTTCTGTAACTCCCAATATCTATTTCATTATTCTTTTAGAATTAACATCATTTTTAATAACTTCTGTCATCAAACAATTTTTTAAGACATGGCAATAGTTTAAAGTATTTCTTATGGTTTTACTTAACATTTTTATCACAGTGAGCACTATGTTAGTTTATTTGGGAAATAATACAAGTAATCTGACACCACCACTAGATGGTGAAGGAGGATTTCAGAGTTAATACTCACTGGAGAAAATATGGAAAATACATCCAACAGGATTTATCACGTACTAAACTCAGATCATTTCCAGATCTAAAAACCAGAGCAGTGATTGACCTGACTGCGCCATCTGAATCTGCATGTATATTTTGTTGCTTGTATCCTTACGATTTATATTGTTTCCCAGTATGATTTGAATGCTTATTTGTACCCTATGACTATCATTAAATGTTGTACCTTATGATTCTTGATGAATGTATCTGGTCTTTTTATGTACACTGAGAGCATATGCACCAAAGACAAATTCCTTGTGTGTCCTTGGACACACAAGGAATTTGTCTTTGGTGCATATGCTCTTGGCCAATAAAGAATTCTCTTCTCCTCTTCTCTTCTCTTCTCTTCTCTTCTCTTCTCTTCTCTTCTCCTCTTCTCCTCCTCTCCTCTCCTCCTACACTTGGCCAATAAAGAATTCTCTTCTCCTCTTCTCTTCTCTTCTCTTCTCTTCTCTTCTCTTCTCTTCTCCTCTTCTCCTCCTCTCCTCTCCTCCTACACTTGGCCAATAAAGAATTCTCTTCTCCTCTTCTCTTCTCTTCTCTTCTCTTCTCTTCTCTTCTCCTCTTCTCCTCCTCTCCTCTCCTCTCCTCTCCTTTCTTCTCTTCTCTTCTCTTCTCTCCTCTATTCTATTCTATTCTATTCTATTCTATTCTATTCTATTATTATTTCAATTCAATATGCTCAGTTCAAAATGGAAACAGACTCACATATAAAATAATCTGTTGAGGATGATCAATCTCTTTCTTTGGAGATTTTAAACAAAGAGCAAGAATATTTCCTTAGATATCAAGGCATATATCCATAAATTAGATTTCTGTATCACCTTTCTGAGTGAAGGCACTGGGGAAAAAACTAGAATGCAATATGTAAAAGAAAGCAGTTGATCCCAAATGACATATTTTTGCAGCCAACGTTTTCTCATCTTCCCATCTAATGTCAGATTACACAAGATAGTCAGGCAACAAAAATGGCTTAAAAACCAATATTACATATTCCAATTATCTTTCTGTTCACATAAACAATGTGAAAAGAAAGGACTAATTTCCATTCTTCCTGTGCCTTGCAAATGTTGAACATTCTTGCAACCAGATGGGAATTATGGCCTTTCATTCTTCATTAACCAGCATTAGAGCTGAGTTGCAGGCATTCATTGACTGGAAACCAGGAGGTGGCATGCCAAGCAGGATTGATGTTGGGTTGGTAGTTGGAACTCAGGGAATAAGTCAGAAGCTGGAGCCAATGAAAAGAACTCTCTCCCAGAAAAAGTTCTTGCTTGGAAAGGATATTTGTATTGCTTCTCCTGCTGAGGACAGCCAGTAGGCATATTGTATGGGAAGAACATCTCCACCTGGCTTGCTAAACCATTAGTGACCACAAAATTTTCCATTGAATTATTCTTCACATAGAAAACTTAGGCAAAATATAATTCTATTAGCAATATAAATTTTTACTAATCTGTAGACATGCTGTATATAATCTTACCAAAGAATAGAATAGACTGGAGTAGAGTAGAGTAGAGTAGAATAGAATAGAATAGAATAGAATAGAATAGAATAGAATAGAATAGAATAGAATAGAATAGAATAGAATTCTTTATTGGCCAAGTGTGATTGGATACACAAGGAATTTGTCTTTGGTGCATATGCTCTCAGTGTACATAAAAGAAAAGATACATTCGTCAAGAATCATAAGGTACAACACTTAATGATAGTCATAGAGCTGAAGTGGTGCAGTGGTTAAATGCTGCGACTGCAGGCTGACTGCTAGTTCAGCAGTTCAGCTGTTCAAATCTCACTAGGCTCAAGGTTGACTCAGCCTTCCATCCTTCCGAGGTGGGTAAAATGAGGACCCAGATTGTTGGGGGCAATATGCTGAACTCTGTAAACTGCTTAGAGAGGGCTGTAAAGCACTATGAAGCGGTATATAAGTAAAGTGCTATAGTGCTATTGTTCCCTCTAACTAAAGTGCTATAGTGCAATGTTCCCTCTAACATTGAAAATCACTGCGCGGCAGTTGGAAACTGCTGCGCTGCATTTTCTTTTCTGGAGGGACCGAACCGGCGTCCCTGGATGAAGAGTAAACTGGTGGGCAGCAGCCTTTGATCTTCCTCTCCTCTCCCTAGCAGTGGAGTCTGCCTGGGGAGGCAAGAGTTAAAGCCTCAGCTTCTCTTCGTTGAAGGCTCCTTTCCCCCACGCCCGCCTGGGGAGGCAAGAGTTAAAGCCTCCGCCTCTCTTCCTTGAAGGCTCCTTTCCCTCTGCGCGGCATTTTCTTATCACGTGCGCGGCCGCGCAGAGGCACAGCGGCGCAGCTTAGATGAAACATTGGTCATAGGGTACAAATAAGCAATCAAATCACATTAGGAAACAGTCAATATAAATCGTAAGGATACAAGCAACAAAGTTACAGTCATGCAGTCATAAGTCAGAGGAGATGGGTGATAGGAACGATGAGAAGATTAATAGTAGTGCAGACTTAGTAAATAGTTTGACAGTGTTGAGGGAATTATTTGTTTAGCAGAGTGATGGCATTCGGGAAGACATAATGTTGCTCATTATTGTCTGAACTAAAAGCCAATATGGCTTCCAATACCTACACTGAAGTTGACTGAAATGGCAGAAGAAGCTGAGATAAAGTTCCTCTGTGCTCTGAGACGGCAGTTCAGTTTAGGGCTTTAAGTATCCTGTCCTTTAAGAACAAGAACAAACAAGTAAAGTTAAATAGTGCTGGGAGGCTGCCACTGTGGCCTCCTAGTATCTATCAATTGTGGTGGTCATTGTACCTTGCTTAATGATAATGGTTCTATTAAATGATTCTGAGATATGCATTTATTTGTATCCTGTCTTCAATTTAACAAATAATTCAAGGTGGGAAACATTTCTAACACACCTTCTTCCTCCTATTTTCCCAAAACAACAACCCCATAATGTGGGTTCTGCTGAAAGGGAGTGGTCAAAAGTCACCAAGCTGGTTTTCATGCCTAAGGAGGGACTAGAACTAACAGATTCCCATTTTCTAGCCTAGTACCTTAACCACTACATTAATTGGCTTTCTTATTCACTTTTCTTGCTTCCTCAGACTACTACTCAGCTGTGGAAATACATTAGCATTATGATTTCCCTCATCATTTCTTAGGACAATGTAGACAACTGGTTGATAATACGAGGGTGAGTCAAAAAGTAATGCCATTTTCTTTATTTCAGGTGACGTTTTTGATAAAAAATACCTGAAATTTTTCCCAGTTATAAATGATTATATCATTTACGTTCTGAAATATTTTGTTTCTTACTTTTCAGATTTTTGGACTTGCAAGGAAAATTCAAAATGGCTGCCCCCTTAGAGTTGCATCAAAAACAAAGAGCAGTGATTGAATTCCTTGTTGCTGAGGGGGAAACCCCTGTGAACATTCACAGATGATTACAAAATGTGTTTGAGGACAATACTTTAGATTATAGCAATGTATGCAGGTCTCTTTGGCCCCATGAAAGAGGTTTTGAGAGGCAAACATTATTCCAGTGACAAGGAAGTGAAAACTGCAGTGAAGAAGTGGCTCAAAGAACAGTCAACAAAATTTTACGAGTCAGGGATACATGCTCTCATTCGAAGGTGGAACATTGCTATTGAGAGAAACGGTGACTATGTTGAGAAGTAGGGATGTGATCCACAGAGGACCAGCTTCATTTTGATGTATGCTACATGTTCCTGTGTTGGTAATTATACCTGTCCTAAAGAAAATGGCATTACCTTTTTGACTCACCCTCGTGAGTATATAGTCCAAATGGCTATCTATTAAGAAAAGTTAACAATTGTCTTACTAATCTTCTTTATCTCTCTTACATGTTTTTCCATTCTTTTATACTTAACTTCTAAAGACATAATAACTTCTCTTAGATTTCCTCCAAAACATGGGGAATATATTCCATTTTGTGACATGGAGTTTTGCCCTGCAAGGGCAATTAGGAATGGACTGTGGCTGATCCACAAAGTGAGACCTTTACCTGCAACTCAATATACAGCCAGATGCTTTGATTTCTTTCTTTCACAGAAATGCACGAAGTGTGGATTCTGAGAATATATGCAAATTGGCACATTGCTAGATGCAAAATATAGTCCTCTGAATAAAGGAAGGGAATACAGATTGTCCTCGACTTACAACAATCCATTTAGTGACCATTTGAAGTTGCAATGGCACTGAAAATCGTGAGTTATGACTTCACACTTACAACTGTTGCAGCATCCCCATGGTCATGTGATCCAAATTTAGATGCTTGGCAACTGACTCATATTTATGACGGTTGCGGTGTCCCTGGGTCATGTGATCCTCTTTTATAACCTTCTCACAAGCAAAGTCAATGCAGAAGCCAGATTTATTAGAAGAAAACAATGCAAACCTCTTGTTTGCCTTTGGTTTATGACTTTTTTCTGTACTGCCAAATTGGAAAGTTGTATGAACTTTGTATCAACTGAGAATGAAGCTTGTAGGTCTTACCAGACTTATGCTGAATTGTCATGTACATTATTGTGTTTACAAGAGAAGTCAGTATCTGATGAGTGACAAGGTAGTGCCTTGGTACACAGAGGAAAATGGTTGCTGAGAGATGTGTTTATTTCGGCAGCTAGTTGATGCCATTATATCTGGTAAGAGGATGTCAACTGGTGCCCTCATGTGGAGATAGCTGCTATTACATCCAGGAAAAGAAAATACAATTTTCACTGCAAAAAGTATATAGACCACAAAACATTTTTGTAAGAATTACAAAATATACAACCCCTATATATTGACAACATATAATAAATTAAAGTTATCCCGCATTTTTGTAAGAATTACAAAATATACAACCCCTATATATTGACAACATATAATAAATTAAAGTTATCCCGCATATAAGAATTCCAAATATGTCCGTGTTGTATTTTTAAAATTATGAAGAAGTATTTTAAAAATATATCGATGGGTTTTCTCCCCAAATTTCTTTTACTTTCACGTTTACCATCATGATCATCTAGATTTACTGGCCATCTGATTCCAGAATGACTCTGGGTGCTTTACACTTACTTTAAAAAATACATTTTTAAAAAAATCCACTTTTTAAATGCCATAAAACAGTTACATTGAATCATTGGATGTGATAGGAAATAATTTGTTCATTCATTCCTTCATTTGTATAGCTGCTCATCTTAAGAAGCATAATCTTGGGCAGTTTACAAGCAATATCCCATCAGCCAAATATACTCTAGGTTATTATAATTACATATGAACATTAAAATTCAAATAATAAATACAAATAATAAATAAATAAATAAAATTAAAAATCTTCTGGATTCATCCTGTTCTTTTAATCATCAATCAGATCCAGGGGTGGGTTCTGGTTTCTCCTGCTGCCGGTTCGCTCAGGGATGCGCTGTGGGGGTGTTTAAAAAGAGCTTCTGCGCATGCACAGAAGCAAAAAACAAGATGGCAACACCTATGGCGCCACCGGGAGAACCAGCTCGGGTCCGTTAAGTTACTACCAGTTCTAGAGAACCGGTCCGAACTGGGAGGAACCCACCTCTGATCAAATCCCTTATTCTCACTGCCACACAGCGGCACATTACTACCAAACATAAAGAGTGAATAAGACTTTAATATTGGGGAAAATGTCCTTGGTAATTCCCACCACTAACCCACTGTTTTGATTCAGTTGGTCATCAGTATTTGCACTGGCTATCTACTTGCAGTCCAAAAAAGAGAAGACAAACCCAGTTATCTCCTCTTTTGTTGCTCTTCCGTTGTATGCATTGTGACAAGGGAGAGAAAACATCAAAGTGTTGCAACATTGCTGCCATCTAAATGCTACCAGCATGCAATATAAAATTCAAAGTACCCATAAAGATTTAGATTATTTGTATTTTGGGGCATCTTCTAGACCAAATGCCTATTTAAATCTGAATGATCTATTAGTTTAGGGAATTACACATTAGTTCCAGATGTGGTTATTATACTAGATCAGTTCTTCAGAAAGTAATTATTACACCATCTGTTAAGCAATGGTAATATCAAAGCATGCCAAAACAATGTTAAAAATACAGGTCAAATGACTAGAGATGTCTCTTTTTCACATGAAAACACTGAGGTCACAGCACCTTGGTCTGTATTTTTATTTATCCTTGTATTTTTTTACTTGCTATTGCTTCAGCTGCTGATATTTCTGGGAAAATAACTTTCTTTACTTTTTAAAACAGATGAAAACCTGCCCTATTTTATCACCCAGCAGAGTATGGGATGAAATCAGATTCTGGAGTTGATGAAAAGTACTGCATGGATGAATTCTCACTCTTGATTCAAATCTGTTGCGTTTTGTCTGATGAAATGGAGAGACAGTTTAGTTGAGTTTTCAAAAGAAGAATAATGTTAACCATAAAAAGAGAAGCAATTACACCTGTGAAATGACAAAAGTAGTAATGTCTATTTATCCTCTGTACCACACTTGCAGAAGTCCTATTTTTTAACCTCAGTATTCCAGACAAAATTTATGTAGGTACAACATTTAAAGCCAATGATGGAACAAGCCTATCTCTTTGATTTCTGCTAATTATAAATAAGTGTTATAGAATATCATCCATTAAAAATCCTCTATGTAAAAAACAAAATAATGCATATTTGCATACTTCTAAAAATGTTGGCCCTTCCAAGCACTTCATCTACTAAGCTTCATTTCAATTAGCAACATGTAAAAAACAAAATAATGCATATTTGCATACTTCTAAAAATTCCAAAAAATTGAGAGAATTTGAGAGAGAGGGGGGGGGGAGGGAAGGGAAGGGAAAAAAGAAGTGTCATTTTCAATGGAAAACATTTCAAGTCAGCTTATTGCTTTTATCTAAATGCTGTTGTAGTTTTTTAGAAGGCATCTGGATACAATATGAATGTAACATTGTCTTAACATTTAAAAGACAACAGTTTAGGGTTATGCTTCCCTAGTTCCAATCACTACATGATCTGAGTACTTACTGAATATATCTGCACACATTTTACAGGAAGCACGCAGATCATCCTATTAAATAAAAGTGATGTTGAATTTATCATACAAAATTGTTTATATAAGGCCAGATTTGCCTGTCCCTTTATGGGCCACCCCCCAAAATTTTTTTTCAAGTGTAGGACTTCAGTCTTTCCCAAACCCATTACAAACCCCATCATTTTAAAATATTGTTTCAAAGATACTTTTTCCCTTACTGAGCTGTTGGCTCTTCTAAGCACTTCATCTACTAAGCTTCATTTCAATTAGCAACATTCTTCCTAGAGACAATTGCTTACCTAACTTTGAAATTTTATGCTTTTTTTCCCCATTCGATACTCCCTCATCCACTTTAAACAGCATCCACCATGCTGTTTAAAAAACTTGCTGTTTTGTCTAACTTTTAAGTTTAACTGTCTTTCCTTGAAAGAGAGAGATCCTATAAATGTGGATCCTTTCAGTTTGGTACACTGATGACGTAGCTAAAAAACATTACACTATATCCTTTCTTAATCATAATTTGTTAAACAAGTCACAATATCTGCGCTCACACAATACTAAAGTATGAACCATTGTTTTTGAATTATAATGGTCAAATTCAAACATCTTATATTGAAATTGAAAACTAGACATTTGTTTTTCAGTATAAATGCTACTTCTTACTTTTTCTGATTCTCTACCCGTATGGTTGGTTCTTCTTTTAGCATCCCATAGACACTCAATCATTGGCAAATGGAGATGTTTTCTTTATGCTCTGCAGCCTTGGAAAAACTTGAATTGCTGATTTGGGAGAATGAAGCTACTTTTAAAGGAATGCGTTATTTTTCTCCCCCATTCTTTTTTAAGACTTGGTCAGTTGGCAACTCTTGCAAGAAGGCTAATCCATGCCCACCTTCTGTAATTCCTATGAAAGTGATGGATTTTATGTCAGGCATTTAACATTTGCAGCCTCTGTAAGAATCCAATGAAAGAGTTGTGCATACTGTAGTTGTAAGGGGATGCAGTTATTTACCTGATCGGTGCATGATGTCTTGAGCATTGTTCAATTTGCAACAGCAGTTAATTACCCATGTCTTGGGGGCCTATGCCTGACTGCAATAAAATTAACCTCTGAAAGTCACAGTACAAGAGATCAAATACATAAAACAGTAACATTCTAATTCCAGGGCCTCTCAAACTTAAAGGAGCCTAAGGGAGTTGGACAGCGATCACACGGGTTTAAGCGACCATGACCATTTTGAGAAATCTTCCTGAAGTGAGTGAAGCCGTTGTATGGTTTCAAGATCTGTTTTGTGTCACTAAAACCCAATCTTGCTTTTGCCAAAATGTTTTCTCATTTATAACCTTGCAGTGAAGTCTTTTGGATGTTTACTTGGGCCTCAAAAGGGCTTACTTACATGCAAATATACATGGGATTGTTGTTTAACTGAGCAACATTATCCAAAAGAAAAATATTATTCTGTTCAAAAAATGTTTTTCAAGTCAGATTCCTACTGATGATTTCATGGCAACAATATGGAAATGGACTTCATACTCGTCTTTTTCACAGGTAGTTGGGTTTAGGATTGTACCGTATTTTTCGGAGTATAAGATGCACCGAAGTATAAGACACACCTTAGTTTTAGGGGAGGAAAACAAGGAAAAAAGGCCTCTGCCTCCCAGCAATTTGCCAAACAGCAAACAGCACAGATGATATACACTGTTTGCTGTGTATTTCTGTGCATGTGTGCCTGACCCATAGAAATAGCAAAGAATTGGAGAAATGTACATTATGCCAGACAGTTTTCTTAAATGTAGTCACACTAACTGCTCCCAATTATTTAAACAGATCTACTCCAAGGTAACAAAACTCTAATACTAAACAGGACACTGTTACATTTCAGACTATACTTGTACAGAGCTGTTAAAATTAATTAAAATTTCTGAAAGTATACATTATTCTCTATTATTTAAAAGAAGATACAATAGCACTGGGCCTCTTGTTTAGATTTACAGGGATCTCCAACCTTGGCAACTTTAAGACTTGTGGACTTCAACTCCCAGAATTCCACAGCCAGCAAAGCTAACAAAGCTGGCTGTGGAATTCTGGGAGTTGAAGTCCACAAGTCTTAAAATTGCCCCTGGCTCTAGAACAATAATAAAGCAGTCTTTAAAAAATAAGTCTAATAATTTGAACATTCTACAGACATTTATAGTTATTCACTTACCCCCTTCCATCCAGTTCAGCAAAAAAATAAACATTTGCGTGTCTCTCCCAGCTATTTGCCTTTGCAGTTTCAGTTTCACTTTCATTTTCCCATGTGGCAAATCAGATGTAGATCAGGAAGTGCTAGTGACTTGCTTGGCTTTATAGGCTCTTCCCTCTTTGCTGCAAACAGGTAAATTGCTGGAAGAAAGAGGCCAAAGGGTGGGGGTGGCTGGCTGGCTGGGGCTACATTCGGTGTATAAGACGCACCCAAGTTTTCACCCACTTTTTGGGGGTAAAAAGGTGCGTCTTATACTCCGAAAAATACGGTATGTAGATAATTACTGAGTAGGTGCAAACATTAGCCATTTAACTAACTAGACTGCAATGATGGTTTATTTTTAGATTCTGGTCTATTAACAAATCTTAATTCCTTTTCAATGCTCTGTTCTCAGGCCAAGCACTAACCATTCTGCATTTAACTGCAGATCCAAATTTCTGCTGAAATTCACCTTAATAATATAGATCCCCTTCTTCTCCTTGTTACAGTTACTCTGAATGCTTGATGCAAATAATTTGTGCAGGCTTTGAACAAATTTGGTCACAGGTTTGGATCTTTGTCATATCACTTCAACATGGCAATGAACTATCAATAGGCATTTGAAGATAAAGTACATAGCAATAGCATTTAGGCTTATATACTGCTTCACGGTGCTTTACAGCCCTCTCTAAGCGGTTTACAGAGTCAGCCTATTGCTCCCAACAATATGGGCCCTCATTTTACCGACCTTGAAAGTATACAGAAGGCTGAGTCAACCTTGAGCCTGATGAGATTCGAACTGCCAAATTGCAGGCAGCCGGCAGTCAGCAGAAGTAGCCTGCAGTACTGCATTCTAACCCCTGCACCACCACAGCTCTTGACATGACATTTATGACATATCAATAATATTATTTAGCCCACATTTTACTACTTCAAGAACAGCCTTAGTAGCAACACTATTGAAAGATTAGCTAAAAAAGGATAAAAGTGACTGTACAGCTAATGTAGCTTTAAAAAAGGAATAAGATTAATGTGAGATGATTTCTCTTAAGACACCCATGTTTGCTCTTGTCACCACATCATTCCAATAAATACTCACAGACTGCATCTCATTGCCCTACTCTATGTCTCTTTGAGAGATTCTTTATTATTTAAATATATTATGTATGGCTGCCCACTCAACTCAGAACTCTAGGTCCAGAAAATAAATATAAAATAACCAATGATAGGAGCAACTTAAAAACAATAAATTAGCATTTTACAAAAGGCTGGTAGAATTTGGGGCCACCTGAATGTTCTTGAATTGTTGCGTAAAAATGATAAGACAAGATTTTGAGCTAACAAATGTACTTAATGTTTAAGGTGCACTTCAAATCTACTTGATTTTCAATCACATAATTATGATGGATTTTTTGTCCAATCTGATGCATTCCATATACTTTAAATTATAACTGTCCTTCCATCCTTCCAACATCGGTAAAATGAGGACCCAGATTGTTGGGGGCAATATGCTGACTCTGTAAACGGCTTATGGTAGAGAGGGCTGTAAAGCAGTAAAGCACTGTGAAGCAGTATATAAGTGGTATATACTATTGCTATTACAACTGTTACAGGACTCAGGCAGCAAGAAAAGTGGCAAAGGATTGTGGGATTTGCAGTCATGATTGGCATTGGACCTTAAAACAGCACATAATTGAAGATAACTAGTATTGTCATATGCTGTTTGGGAACAATATGATAAGACTACAATATTTAAGCATTATACATGGAGTTTTGTGACTGATGAACTATATGGCAATATAGTAAAGGAAGCATGTAGCTCCATAGCTGTAAGGCCTTGAATCTATCCAAACAACCTTCAAAGATCTTTCTTCTACACCCTTTATTTCTGATTTGACAGAGGAGGGAAAAACAATGAAATATTTGGAGAGTACTTGAATCTATCCTAACAACCTTCAAAGATCTTTCTTCTACATCCTTTATTTCTGATTTGACAGAGGAGGGAAAAATAATGAAATATTTGGAGAGTACTCATGTACATAGCATTTATTTTAAATTAAAATTAATTACTAAATCAAATGTTTGCCTTGGCTCCATCCATTTCTTTGTCCTATCTTAGCAAAGGTTAGTCTGTAAGTTGGGCCTCCAACATATCACTCAAAGAAGGGAGGAAAAAACCTTGCATACCTCTATCCTAGAGCAGTGATTCTAAAACATTTCCTTGATACCTATCACTGTGTTAATACTAATAGCTTTAGAGGATTGCTACATAAGCTAGAGACTGATAATATTGTGCTTGGGGGCATCACAGCCCACATGACTCCCTCAGTAGTATCCAAAATTAAACAAAAATCAATGGAATTTGTTTTAAAAGAAAAATTGCCAGCACATAATGTTTCTGCCTGAAGTCTTGTGAGATTTTGGCCGAGAATGCCAAACTCTTTCAAAATTTGGTGATCTAGGACATTTGGGCTATTGGGACATTTTATTTTATTTATTTTCTTTTTGTCTATGCCAGGAGATTATTTGTAGCATGGTTGTGAATCACCAGCGAACCCTAGTCCGCAGGTTAAAAACCTCTGACCTGGAGGTTAAAACAACACAAATAAGCTTTGCACAATAAAAGGGTGTGATTTCAGAAGGGGACTCTTTCATGGCTTATGTTTGGTGCATACAACATTTTTCAGGGACCTGACCCAGACCCCGAATGGATATCAAGAGAGTCTGATAGCATTTTGAAGAAAAGGATAAAAAAAATTTGTCTTCCGGCAAAGAGTGTCAGCTCCCGTTAATCCAGGTTTTTAAAGAGGCAGCATTTCCCCATTCCCACTAAACAATTTCAGGTACTTGATCTGTTTCATCACTTTACTGTGGACCTGTAGATAAACAAATCAAAATCTGGACAGTGCATAAAATGTGTATCATGCCGGAGCTTTAGTAAGAAATCAATATTTCAGTAAATGTCATAGTGGATGAATAGCCCAACAATTCCTGCATTGTGAAAGTGATGGGAATTGGCAAAAGCAGGGCAAGGGGGCAGACATATAAACAGGAGCAGACAGGACTATAGTCTAGCTGCAACAAAAGCAATTTTAATGATCCAGACTGGACATTAGTCAATAAAATGCACTTATTGTCCTCATCCCATCCATACACACATTACACATATTTGTCGTGCTTTCAACTTCCTGTAGTCTCACTTTCAAGATTCAGAGTAATGAAATATATCACAAACTACACGGCTTATGGATAAATAAGAAAGGTGAGCAAAACTGAGATGAAAGTGTGATATGTGCTTTTAGCGTTACTGATAAATTAAAATTATGGAGATTTTTTTTTAAACTCAGTAACTTTCAGAGATCACATGCCAGTAATAGATCAGTCAAGCCATATACTTCCATCACCCAAATGCCGTCCTGGAAGCATCCCTTCAGGGGTGCCCCATAGGGTATGGTAGAAGAAGGCAAGAAGGTAATCATGACCGTGTGGTTGAAGCTCTATCCATTTACGTGTGTCATTTTTTTTTACCACATTCTATTTATTTTGCCTTTTTCTTTGGCTTCCACCTCCTTTCCTCTCACCAGTGCTATCCTTTTCAACCCATTCTTTTGCACCAACATATCTGAAATAGCTGTGAAAAGAGTGAGGACAGAACCATAAGGAAATAAGGCCTATGGTTATTAGTGGGATTTTTAAATCCATACTCTCTCTATGTTGCAGTAATTTGTGTGCTACAATAGGGATAACAGACTTGGTTAGTGGAACTAATTTGTTTGCTTTGTCTTGAATGTTTAGATTCAGCAGAGAACCAACACAAGATTCTCAACTCGAAGATACACTTAGAATTAAAGAATGTGCATATTTGATCCTGTTCTGAATTTAGGATCCCCCCCCACACACACACACACTACTAGAACTGAGTCAAAATCCTTTCACACTATAGTCTTCTCCTGGACTTTATTGTAAGATTATTCCAAGCAGTATTCATTACTCCAAGTAGCCTTCATTTCAGAAGCCCATGCAACTGTTGTTTCAGAGAAGGGCTTACCAGTTTAAATTTTACTTTAAGCAACATCAATATTGCACAGTTTAGTGTTTTGTGCCAGTTTATTTTATTTTATTTATTTATTTAATTTTATTTTATTTATTTATTTTATTTTATTGCATTTATAGGCCGCTCAATCCGATAAGGACAGTTGTGCCCAAGGTGACCAGACGTCCCGCTTTTGGCGGGACAGACATGCTTTTCAAGCGTGTGTCCCGCGTCCCGCATTCTTTCCAAAAAGTCCCGCTTTTTTGGAAAGAATGCTGAAACAGCGGGACGTCTGGTCACCTTAGAAGGGGCAGCACAAAAGAGAGGTACTACACCGAAATACAAACCGGAAGCAAGTCGGGCAAAGCGGAATTTCAGCAAGCCGGCTGCCTGCTGGGGAGAGGGGGAAGGGGGACTGCTCCTCCTCTCCTTCCCCCGCCCCATCCCTAGGCCCACCCTCGGAGGCGCCGCTGCTGTTGGGATGCGGGTGGAGGGGTGAGGGACGAGGAGCCATCGCCGCTGCCGTCGTTGCCCTGGGGCCGGGCGGGCGACCGGGAGACCGCGGGGCTTGGATGCCTGGAGCTCGCGACTTAGACCTAGCCCCGAGCCTGCCATGGGCTGCTGCGGGAGCGCCGCCTCGCAGGTAAGCTGCCGGCTGCCTCCTTTCCCCGCCTCCTGTTCGTCGCTTGCCAGCCCAAGCCACTGCTGGCTCCCGAAGGGGAGGCAGGAGGCGAGGAAAGGCCTCCCGCCTCCCCCCCCACCTGGATGCCGACATTTGCATTGTAGAGGGCAAAACTCAAATGGCGGCGCCCAGGCGGGCCCGCCCCCCATCCCGCTTAAAAAAAAAATCTGGTCACTTTAGTTGTGCCTGTTCCTGGATCAGGGGGCTCTGCTCACTGTCACTCATACCCTACTCACCTCTCAAGTGGATTACTGTAAGGCTCTCTACACAAAGCTGCCCTTGAATAGTATCCAGAAGCTTCACTTGGTGCCAAATGCAGTGGTACTGGCATTTATGTGAGCCTCTAGACTGACACACGTTACACCTTTGCTCCACAAGCTGCATTGTTTGCCATTTTGCTTCTGGGTCCAATTCAAGGTGCTGGTTTTAATTTTTAAAGCATTTCATGGTATCGGAGACTGGCTCTTCCCTAATTATCTGCCTCATCAGATTTTCCAGAGAAGACCTACTCTGGGTCCCATCTGTTAGAAAACTAGGTGGGTTCCAGGAGGCCTTCTTTGCTGTGGCTCCCTCCTTATGGAATCTTTTCCTTCCAGGCATGAGTTTGACTCTATCCCTGATAATGTTTCCGAAATCTCTCAATACTTGGCTAGGTCATTAGGCCTGGTAAATCACAGGGCACCAGTGAGATTTTGAGGGGGCTCCTTTACTGTGGCTAATATTTATCTTCTCTTGTGCCTTGTCCTTTTTAATATTTTTAATCATGGTGTTTTTATATATTATTGTTTTTTTAAGTCACAGCACAGAGTCACTTTTGAACCATATACATTTTATAAATAAATACATAAATAAATCTTCTAGAATAATTGTGTAAGCAATCCAATATATTTCAGGGATGAGGAGGAGATTTGCTAGCCCCCCCCTCCCTGCAGCAAACTCTATGTTCCCATTTGATTTCTCAACCAAAGAGCAGGAATTTGACCCTTAGGATATTCAGAAAAAAAGTTTCCACTTTATTTAATTGAATTTATTCTGAAACATGTAAACCGATTCTCATTATAAAAGTCTTCACTTTCCTGAAAGTAAAACCAAGACATATGAAAAAAACTGACTGGAAAAGCATATTTGTAAGAAAATATACATTCATCTTCCTCACTTTAAACTGAGTATACATTTTGCTCTGATGTCAGACAGTAAAATGTCAATTTGCATTTTTCAAAAAGTGTAATTCTGCATAAATGGAACATTCTGCATATGCTTCAGGTTAGTTGCATTGAAACATTGCTATTCACTACTATGCTAATAAGTGGTTATACATGCAGTTCTCCTTCCTAATGCTTTTGTGAAATAAATGGCAAAATATTCAATTTTTCATAAAGTGCCTTGGTGTACATGTTTATGAATCATTTAACATATATTGTATATGTTTTTATACAAGTTTTGCACTGAGTAGATATATTCTTTTTACCAAGCGAAGAAAGTTAGCATCCACCCCTCTCCTAGAAGAATGAAATGTTTTAGGAAATATTTAAAAAGGCAGGATAAAATATTTTCCCTAAAAGACAAATAAAAATATTAAAGGAAACAGAATCCCAGAACCCCAGCTCCCTGCTCCCAGCAGATATTTTGGTGCCCATTAAGAAAGACTGGGCCAACCTATCTACAAGACAAAAGATTTCCAGCTCCAGGGTGATAGGATTAAGACATGACCCTCCAGGACATTATAGGATTATCTAGCAGCAGGGCTCACTGCATTGCAAACTTTCCTGAGGGTTCATTGCATCAGCCCAGGGTTCAACCAAACTTGATTCAGACAAACATGACTCCACATGGCCACATGGGAGTCTGACTACAGCAACCAATAGAATACATGCTCTTGCCACAGGAACAGGAAGCTCAAGGGCAAGGCCCAAGAGAGGGTATAAATAACCTTCTCTCTCCACTCCTTGTGTTCAGCTCAAAGTCTACCGAGCAGTAGTGCTAACTACCCTCATGTATGCCAGTGAGACTTGGACTGTATACAGGAGGCATACTAGGCAATTGAACCACTTCCACATGACCTGCCTCTGTAGAATTATGAGGATCTGGTGGCAGGATAAGGTGCCAGACACAGAAGTCCTCTCCAGAGCAGGCCTGCCATCAATTCCCACCCTGCCAATGAAAGCCCAGACATGCTGGACAGGCCATGTTGCAAGGATGCCAGACCATCGTATCCCTAAACAGCTCCTCTATGGTGAGTTGTCTAAAGGAAAGCGATCACACAGGGGGCAAAGGAAGCGATACAAAAACTCGTTGAAAGCCTCCTTCAAGTTCCTCGATATCGACACCTGGGAAACCATGGCACAAGATTGATCAACATGGTGCATGCTGATCCACCAAGGCTGCCAAATATCTGAGGACAGAAGAACAGCCATAGCAGAAGAAAAGCGAGCACTCCGCAAAGCCAGAGCTGCAAATGTTGCGACAATGGTGCCCACACATGTCTGCCCAACATGTGGCAGAACATTTCGTGCCCGTATAGCATCACCAGCCACCTGCGGACACATTGTAAACAGCTCACAAACTGATAGATGTCAAGGTCCTCTTTGAACACAATGGACAAACATCATCAATAAGTGGTTATACATGCAGTTCTCCTTACTAATGCTTTTGTGAAATAAATGGCAAAATATTCAATTTTTCATAAAGTGCCTTGGTGTACATGTTTATGAATCATTTAACATATGTTGTATATGTTTTGATACAAGTTTTGCACTGAGTAGATATATTCTTTTTACCAAGCGAAGAAAGTTAGCACCCACCCCTCTCCTAGAAGAATGAAATGTTTTAGGAAATATTTAAAAAGGCAGGATAAAATATTTTCCCTAAAAGACAAATAAAAATATTAAAGGAAACAGAATCCCAGAACCCCAGCTCCCTGCTCCCAGCAGATTTTGGTGCCCATTAAGAAAGACTGGGCCAACCTATCTACAAGGCAAAAGACTTCCAGCTCCAGGGTGATAGGATTAAGACATGATCCTCCAGGACATTATAGGATTATCTAGCAGCAGGGCTCACTGCATTGCAAACTTTCCTGACGGTTCATTGCATCAGCCCAGGGTTCAACCAAACTTGATTCAGACAAATATGACTCCACATGGCCACATGGGAGTCTGACTACAGCAACCAATAGAATACATGCTCTTGCCACAGGAACAGGAAGCTCAAGGGCAAGGCCCAAGAGAGGGTATAAATAACCGTCACTCTCCACTCCTGGTGTTCAGCTGCACCAGGACCTCAAATCCATGTGGTCCTGTTCATCAATAACCCCCCCTTTCCAAACAGCCTTCATGTTGCCAGTGTCTTTCTCCCCACTTGGAACTGAGCCAGATGGATATTTCTTCCAACACAAGTTTAAGATTTGTATTTTAGTTTCAGAAGAGTTCCTTGTTGCAGAAAAGTTGCAAACCTAAAAAAAAAGATGTTTAAGATAAAGAAACTTTTCTTAGTACTGAAGATAAAAATCGTCTTGAGTTGAACTGCACTTCTGGAGAATATATGGCAATATCCAGACAAGTTTTCTTTTTGGCAACAGTACAGAAGAGGTGTGCCATTGTCTTCATCAAAAACATTTAGCTATAACCTTGGATTCTCTGGGGCCTGTTGACTAGACTAGATCCTTGCCTAGTTTTGGCGCTAGAAAAAGTCATACAGATGCTGCCACCAGCTGACTTTTCTAGTTTCTCTTACCAGGAAGGAAGGAAGGAAACCAAATGCATTTAGCTAGCTGGCAGACTTTCATGTGTGTTGCCTTTCCCTTCACTCTTCAACTTAAAACCAGTGTTTCTCAACCATAGCCACTTTAACCAGTGTGGACTTCAAAATTCCCCAGCCATGGGGGATTTTTTTTCTACACACTGATTTAAGGTGTGTAGAAAAATTCAGAGGAACTAGGAGAATCAGGAGCAATGTAGTTTCCAAAGGCTGCTGTACTTGAGCAATTTTGGGACGAAACTCTTCCTTGCGACTCTGAATTTATCTTTCTTTCCATGTAACGGCATGACATATTAACTGTTTAAGGTCTTGTGATTTCTCTGCAGAGAGAAATAATGAATGGAACTACTGGTTTTTTTTCCTTTGCATTTTAGTGAATGCCTCATTTAATTAATCCCTATCCGGGTAAATCCCTGGCACAGCTTTCCCATCAATTTGGTGTGACTCTTGGAGGCGATGGCTACGGTAGCTCAAGGCACCTAGCGAAACTAAAACCGCCTTCCGATGCTAGCGCCCTCTAGGGGAGCTGGAACTACAATTCCCAGGCTTCCTTGCAAACACGGGGCCTGCGTTCGCGAAGGATTCTAGGAATTGTAGTCGCATGGATTGCTGTAACTCGCAGGCCTGGGCCAAAGCAGCTTTATGAATCGCTTTATGTTTGGGAATCAGTCGATCCATTTTACAAGAACCGATTATTTAATAATCCCAGATTATTTCACAGTGCAATTACGAGAGGGGGAAAAAGTTCAGGAGTCTTGAGTTCAATGCAACCCCACGGGCGTGTGAAGAGACATTTTAAAGGGTGTTTAAAATGCAAACGGGCCAAACAATAGTTAATAACATTTTCTAATAACTAATATTTAGTTAATTTCTAATTGATTAATTCTAAATTCTAAATTTTCTAAAGGAACCCGACTTATTTTCAAACTAGAACCGACTCTCGTTTCGAAGCCGTCCACCCACCCGCCCTGGAGAGCCAACCCACGAAAGGTGGAGCTGTTTGGGGGTGGCGCGAAGCCATTGGGTTAGAAAGCGAGCGGCGGCGGTGAGTGCCGTGACTTTTGGAGCCGCAGCTGCTCCTGGGCCTGCCGCAATCCGCAAAATAGTCGCTAGCGGAGAAAGGGCGATCTGTGTCGGGGCCTCCCCAGGTCGGTGCATCGATGAGCTGCGAGGTACGCCAACTTTGCAACCGGCTCGGCCCGGCGCTCTTTAGCCGGTGTGAAATCTGCGCGCGACTCTTTTTCTGCTATATAGGCACCCCGAAAGGCGCAGACCTGCAGAAGCCCCCCGGAGCCCCAGTTTGTCCCGAAGCCGCATCCCCTGTGGGGAAAGAGACAGAACTGGGTCCCCGTTGAGGGCCGGGCCCCCTGCGCCTCATTTTTTTTTTTTTTTGCTCAAAACACGGCCGTGTGTGCAATGTGTGTCCCGGCTTTTCCCTGAAGTGACTTTGGATCGAGCCTATGAACCTCTATTTCGCAATAACCTCGACTCCCATGAGCTCCGGCCACTACAGGATGATGGGCGCTGCAGTCCAATATGCAGTGGTCCCCAAACGTTATTGATCATGCACACCTTATTAGTAAAAATGCTGAACATGCACTTTTATGTATGATATCTTATACATTATGTGCCTGTACCAGTGTACTAATATGTACATTTTTAACACCTACGCATATAGATATATATATTCTGTGGATTCTGTAGCTTCTTGAATTAATTCAGTTTAGGGGTGGGGAGGGGGAATTAGGCTAATAACAGAGCTAATATTTCTTGTATATGCCCACTTTGGGCATATACACTGACTGCATTGTCTGCCTGTATTTTGAAATGTTGAACTACCCATGGATTTATTTCATAAGCGCTTGTAATTCTGAGCACTTTTCTTTTGACTCATTATTCTAGTTTTTAATTATACTCCTTAGTGTCTCACTCTGATTCTAATAGAACGGTGTGGAGTTTTTAAAAGTAATTTTATGGGGGTTCAATGAATTTGATGGTGCTAGAAATTCAGCTAGAACTTTTGTTAGATTTGCTTTTAAGGTTATACATTTTTTTCTGAAGTTACCTACCTGTCATTTGATAGTTCTGTGGAACCTGGAGGCTTTGATGAATAAACCAGCTGGAACATTTAAATTTTTAATCTCTAGAGAGCCTTTAAAACTTGTTTGACAACCTTCCTGTGTACCCATCCAGGATGAACTACATTTTTTCCCCTGGAGTAATTTTAGTTCTTGCCGGGGTTGTAATAGCAAAGAGGGGAGTTCAGGTGTACTTCAGCCCCTTTACCTTTGATTAGTTGGGGCTCATGGGAGCTGGAGCTGGAGTATTTTGAAGATCCCCCCCCTTCCAGCTGTGGGATATCAGTGATACATTAAATCAGAGGTATCCATCAAGAGAATGTAAATTATTATGATTGCCAACTTGGCTTTTTTAACCTCCCTGCAGAGGTGGGTTCCTGCCGGAGCTGCCCGGTGCGCAGCTCCGGTAGGGAGCGGCCAATTGCGCAATTTGTGCGCGACCGCTCCAGAGCCCTCTCTGCCGGTCCACCGCGCGCATCACCATTTTTTCGTTAATTTTTGGCCGATTTTGCTTCTGCGCATACGCAGAAGCAAAATCGCGGTGAAATCTCACAAGGGGACGCGTGCGAGAGAGAGATTTTGGCAAGATTTTGCTTCTGCGTGGAGATGTGCGTACAGCGCACTGGCACCGGTAAGGGAGCAACCCGCCGCTGCCTCCCTGCCTTAAGTTGTATGGAAACAGAATAATTGCAAATTGAATTTTGAAATGCTTTGCCTTCTAGGAGGCTGAGATAAGGCCACATATGGAACAGAGCTTTAAACACTTCCTTCCTGTCACCGTCGGTGCATCAGAATAGTCCAGACCACCAAAACCATGAATATTAACACAACCTTTATTGTAAGATGACATTAACAGAATCTTGCAGGTCTGAAAGCACTTTTGTCCTCCCTTGTCTTTACTTTCTACTGAACTAGGGAGGAACCTTTCTGAGATGCTTTCACCGTTCCCATTCTTGTCTAACTGTTAGACCAGCCGTCACCAACCAGTGGACCACGAGAAAATTTTGGCAATCCACAAAAAATTATTTTGCATTTTTTATATTGCACGAAATACTATTTATCTTTTTTTTAAATTCATATTAGTGGTCCGCGGGATTTAAAATTATGAATTTAGTGGTCCCTGAGGTCCGAAAGGTTGGCGACCCCTAGTTTAGACAGTAGGTCCTTCTCCCAAAGTCCTTCTCACAGCCCATTGCAGTCACCTCTGCTTCCAAAAAGTCCTTGAAATTTTTGCTTCCATTTTTTTGGTGATTGCACCCTTTTTTTGTGGACACTCACTTTTTAAAAATTCATTGGGGAAGGATACCTTTTACAATGTACATACAGGTGCATATTATTCTCCTTGTATTTCAGAAACCGGTTACTTGTATGTTTGAATGTTTCCATTACTTTTAACTTACACGCTGTTCCAAATCTGAAGCTTTAATGTGTCTATTTTCTATTACGTACAATGGAATACAAATGAAATCCTTATGGGTTTAAATCAGAGGTGGGCTAAACGTTAAATGTTTTTACCTGCTGCTTGAAAACAGGTCACAGTGCTGTATTTTGCCAGAAGTGCTGAATTAGCAGGGCTGCGTACAGAGACCATTTCAGTACCCCAACAAATAACCTCACTGCAGCTGTGGAGAGAAATTGTCAAGAGACATTCAAGGTATGGTGACTTGTATTGGTAACTGATGCTTTCCTTATGCTCTTACAGTATAGGGCTGTGCGTTTTGGGTAATTGCACTCTCTTGCAATTCTTACACACAGAATTGCAACTTTAACGTCACGACACTCCATTGTCATCTTCTATGGTGACCAAGAAGGAGACCAAACCAAATCATCCTTGGCCATACCCTGCCCCACCCTCCCATCAAGTAAAAAGGAAAGAACAAAATGATAAATTCAAAAAAATATATATACACAGACATGGCCCACAAGCAGCTCCAGCCAACCTAGCCCAGGACCTCAAAACAGTCAGCTATCAGGGTTGGAACCTCATTCCTGAGGGTGGGTGTTGTAACATAAAAGCCACACTTCTGGCTCACAATCCGGAAAGATGACACCGTCTAGTTGAAGGGACCCAAAGTGTGCTGGCCTTGTCAGCTTAGACTGACCAGGCAAACCCAATGGGAGATAGCCATTTCCTGGGCCATGTAGGGTTCCGTAGATGATGACAGAACCTGGAAGGCATAATAGCAATAGCACTTAGACTTATAGACCGCTTTACAGTGCTTTACAGCCCTCTCTAAGCGGTTTACAGAGTCAGCCTATTGCCCCCCCAACAATCTGGGTCCTCATTTTACCCACCTCGGAAGGATGGAAGGCTGAGTCAACCTTGAGCCTGGTGGGATTTGATCTGCCAAATTGCAGACAGCTGGCAGGCAGCATAAGTAGCCTGCAGTACTGCACTCTAACCACTGCACCACTGAGGCAGAAGAAGAAGCAAACTGGCAGACAAAGGAAAGCTACAGTATGGGCAAACCTATCTTTCCTTGTGCAACTGCATTCTGGGCCAATTGAAGCTTAAAGAGGTCTGAGGTGAGTAGGGCATGAGTCACTGTCCAAAGGGCCTCCTGATCCAGGAAATAGCACAACTGGTACCCTGGATAAAGCTGTGCAAAGGCATATAACCCCCGAGTAGCCAGTGACATACCCCCCCCCCCCAATGCCTCTTATTGAACTGACTTTTTTACATAGAATCACTTTAAATAAGAATAAATAAATAAATACATGAATGAATGAAAGAATAATAAATAAATAAATACATGAATGAATGAATGAATGAATGAATGAATGAATGAATGAATGAATGAATGAATGAATGAATGAATGAATTTGGAATGTTGCCAATCCCCCGTAAGTACTTTTGTCTGGACTCTTAATAGATTCCATAAGATTTCTCCTCACGAAATAAAAGTCAGGGAAAGAAAGTCCTGTCTCTTTGAAATGGAAACCTGGCCAAGGAAAGAGGAAAGGTTTGCTGGGATTGTCTGGAACGCTCTGCAAAAGAGGAAGCTAGAAGAGATAGCAAGTCACAAGTCTTTTTTAAAATCAGAGCTTTGTGACTGGTTTTAATTGAGTCAATAGCCATTTTGGGGATGGAGACCCTACCCACGTGCATTTTGTGAGGTTCTCAAAATACGTTGAGCAGTATCCAATCCAAAAAAGTCAGGGATCTCTTGCAGAAGCAGATCAATGGTTAATCTTTATCACTGTATGTTTCCTTCAGTCTTACCGATATCGAAGATCAAGTTATCTTTGCCATTCGTCAGGAGTACGTACCCCTTGGGAATCAGCAGTTCATCCTCCACACAGGGGACGAAGTTGCCATCATCCCACCTCTTAGTGGAGGTTAGCTCTAGAAGGATACTCACAGGTATGTGTTGGTGTTTTGTTAAAATATAGAATCTGGAAACTTGATGGGAAGGAAGATGATGATGATGATGATGATGATGATGATGATGATGATGATGATAGACAAGGAGAAGAAGGAGAAGTATCAAGCTGATACTTCTCTAGAGAGCTTTGAGTTTGGTCTCCAAAATGTGCTTTAAGCAGTTATATCTTTTCCTGCATGGTCTGATGTAGCTTTTGGACATCAGTTCTTTTTTTTAAATAATTTTTTTATTGTTTTTCTCCTCAATACATACATACATATACCTTAATTCTTAACAAAATACACATAATTATACTTTTCTATTTGATAAAACATAAACCAATGTCTTAATTTGCACCTTTTATACTTTTATTACCCGCCTGTTTCCCCCTTTATGTCATATCACTCCCCTCCCACTATCTCCCTCTCTTCCCTCTACCTGCTTTCTCCTTCTCTCCCACTTTCCTATTTCCCTCCTCTCCCCTTCTTCCCTTCCTTCTCTATTTCCTTTTCTCCCTTTTAACCTTTCCCTGAGTGTATCTATTCATAATCCATCTTAAAGTTAACAGACAGGTAACTCATGTTGGACATCAGTTCTGACGTGCTGCATAAATGAACTAATAACATTGTAATGACATTTATTGAAAATACATTCATGGAGAATAACCTAAACCATAACCCCCAACTGATCATGGCTATAACTCCCAGAATTCCCAGACATGATCATTGCCTGTATTATATAGAGAGGATAGGAGGGAAAGCACAACTGAAGGGCTCCAGATTGGACAGTAGGACAGTGCACATTTAAAAAATAATTTGGAAACAGTGTTTTGAACCTTATGCCACCCCAGTGACTAGCAGTGATTGAGTTATCTAGTTTGGGTAATGAAATGTCTGCAAGAAAACAAGCAACCTCAGAGAGCACCAAGGATCTCTCATTTCAACCACGAGCTACAAATATTCTCCTTTATTAGGATCCTGATCTGAACTCAGTCCGGAAAGGATCCATAGAATCAATTTGTTAAGAGGCTATAATATTTCTTTGAAGAATATGAATTAAGTAATTTAATTTAATTAAGTTAAGTTAATTAATTAAAATAGTGGCTAAGGCTTCAGGCTAGAAACCAGGAGAGTTCTAGTCCTGCCTTAGGATGAGATTAGTATTAGTTATGTTCACCGCCTTGAGTTATTCATAAAAATAATAAAGGGGGCTTAAAAATGAATGAATGAATAAATAAATAAATAGGGCAGTAATCCAGCTTGTAACCTGTGATGTAATTTAATCTCCATAGCCAGGGTAGAAGAAACTTGCAAATTAATCATTGTATCACCGTTTACTTCTAGAGAAATCATGAATGAAATTGAGGATGAAGCCAAGGATGTGATTCAATTGAAGTTTGAGAAGCTCTCATTAGATGAAGTAGCAGCCCTGGTCATTTCTCCCTGCTGTGGAGCTGTATCTTTCTTTGTAGGTAGGTCTGACACATGAAACTCTTAATCAGAGCCGAACCCACAGATTAAAAAAACAAACAAACTTGGAGATTGAAGGTTAGATAAACAGTTGTAGGAGCCAATGGAACAAGGCTGTCTTAGACCAAGCTTAGAACAAGGAAAAAACATCCAAACTTAAGGGAAAAGAGTTCTTAACCTTGAGGATTGGAATCATTTACAGAGAAATAAAATGGAACTTCTAGTTCTGCCAACTGTGAGACTTGTCACTGCCAGGAAAGCCTGGAGCCTTTGGGGCATCCAAATACACAAAACAAGTCTTGATGCTGCACATGGGTTATGTGCTTTTGATTACACCTTGATTACACATGCATATGGTTGGTTTGAGAGAAAGAGTGGTGCGGTGGCCTACAGGTGGAGCTCTCGCCTCACAATCAGGAGGCTGTGAGTTCGACCTTAGGTAGAGACAGTTATTTCTCTCTCTGGGCACACTGAGAATATATCTGCTGAACAAAACTCTGCATTGGTGACAGGAAGGGCATCCGGCCATTAAAACATTCTGCTAGCTCCATTCAGTTGCCCAGACTCCACCCCGCAAGGGATTATGGGGTTGTTAAAAGAAGATGATGATGGTTGATTTGCGAGATCTCAGATGACACATAGTGTTAAGGGAAGAATTCCCCCGTAGAGGCGACATTGGATCTTTTGCTTGGAATTCAATACTTAGAAATAAAACCGAGATTAAAATAGCTAATAGAAAATATTTATTTCGGTACAAAACAATATAAAACAATAAATCCTGAATAAACTACATCTTTGCTACGTAACACGTCCCTCCAGGTCAGAAGGCATAACAGAAGTAATTAATGGTGGATAGGAATGTAGACATGCGCAGAACATCATATCACGTGTTCTGCTTGTATTGGGAAGTACCATAGTATTTAGGATAGGGGTGCATCACCCTGCATAGACTCACAACTGACAATATTCATATCGTGACACATAGCGCATCTTATCTATCTTATCTTGAAAAGAATGGAGGTTTCAGCTGCACAGTTGTGTTAGAACAAGTTTGCATGCCTGAACTAACTTCAAGGTCTGAGTTGGTTGTTTTTTTAAGGGGGAGGATTGCTAAATGCATCCCTAAAATAAAAATATGGAAGACTGGTTTGAGAAGCACTTGTACAAATTTCAGTTTTCTGATAAGTCCTTGAGAATTCACACAACATGTGAAAACATTGAAGTGGAACACATTTAGCCTTGTAGTGCCCCATTTATCCTTTAATAAATATTTATTTATTATATGTAATTCATTTATTAATAAATAAAATGCTAGAAATTAACTTGAAGCCTTTTTGTATACACAGAGCAAGTATGCCATTGTTGAGCTTGGCCCCTATTAATAAACAGGTGTTATTGGAGAACGTGTAACTGTTAGAGAATCTGTGGCCAAACCTTAATGTGGTTGAGAGATGTGTGAACTCATTGCAGGTCTGTAGCCCATAGCAAAGTGATAGGCGGAAACCACCTTATGGGGGCTTATCCAGAGCATGGGCAAAAACCATGCTTAGCATAAAGAGAAATTGTTAATTTCTTATTGTTAAAGCTCTTAAATTTAGCCTTCTGTCAAGCTAAACTTCTCACCAGCCCAGAATGTCTTTTAAGGGTTGTCCTTTTGTTTCAGGCACCACAAGGAATAACTTTGAAGGGAAAAAAGTCGTGCAGCTAGAATATGAAGCCTACACAACAATGGCAGAAGCTGAAGCGAAGAAAATATGCAAAGATATTAGATTAAAATGGCCTTCCGTGAAGCATATAGCAATACATCATCGACTTGGGTAAATACACTCAAAGCATATGCTCTTCCTGCTTTAATTAACTAAGATTTTGTGCTTGTGAATTTGATAAGAGACAGATTTATGGGTAAGCATCTTAGCCTCCTTTCCGGACGAGGCCATATGGCGAAAGGGGCCACATAGCAAACTCAATTTTGTCTTACTCTTACGGCAGCTCTGAGACAGACATTTCATGCTTGATTCCCCATTCAAATTCCTCATTCCAATTAAGGGTTACATTTGAGGGTTTGCGATAGTCTCTGAACTCTGATCCATGTTTGCTCTGAACGTTGGCAATGGTGCAGCTTGTCATTTATTTATTTATTTATTTAAATGGATTTATATGCCGCCCAACTCCCAGGGGACTCTGGGCGGCTCACAACATGTCCAGTCCATTTATCAATATAAAAAAAGACACAACAATTAAAAACTACAAAAATTAAAAAGAGCATCTAACATTCATAATCAAGGGGGGAGACCCATATCTGGTCTGGTTGATCTCACTTTCACCCTGCCTGCCGGAAGAGCCAGGTTTTTATCGCTTTCCGGAAGGCCAGTAGGGTGGGGATAGTCCTGATCTCTGGAGGGAGCTGGTTCCAAAGGGAGGGAGCTCCCACAGAGAAGGCTCTCCCCCTCGGCCCCGCCAACCGGCATTGCTTGGTCGATGGGACCTGGAGGAGACCAACTCTGTGGGCCCTAACCGGTCGTAGGGAGGTATGCGGCAGGATGCAGTCCCGTCATCAGATTTAGACTTTCTTATGTTGTGCTCTGAGAACTTACGGGAGAGTGGGCTGTCTACATTTAGACCTTGCTTACTGACTGCCTCATTTAGTAACTGTTTAAAATTACAACGGTATTGAAAATGTAACTTTCCAACCAGTCCACACGTTTTCAACTGTTGCAGTAACTCTTGTAGTTACTTGATGCCTATTTGTGTGCTTCCGCAACTAGCGTGTGACAAGTAGAATGGAAAAGGTAGCAGTAAAAATCCCAAGTCACACTCATTTGATGTTTTGCTTAATGACCACAGTGATTTCTTGACAACTGTGGCAGAAGTGAGGTTGTAAGTCCAGTGCGACTGTGATATTTTACTTAGCAACTGTAGCACTTGCGACGCAGTTGGTTCCAACTGTGTTTGCTAAGCTAGGACAACCGGTAATCATTCTGATAACTATTTTAGAAAGTATTCGATTTCAGCCTGAATGGCAGCCACTAACTAGTTGAAACACAGTCGTGACATGTATTTCATGTAGAAAGCTTATGTGAACACTTACTTAGCTTATTTTTCTTTTTTACAAAAGAAAAGCAGCTTTTTTTGCTTTCCAGATGTTTTGAACTACAATTGGAAATTGCTTGCACTGTTTAGGATAGGGGTATCAAACTTGATTTCATTGAGGGCTGCATCAGGGTTGTGTTTGACCTCGGGGATGGGCATGGCCAGGGTGGGCGTGGCCAGCTCGACGTCACCCTTGTCGGGGGCGCCTGTGGCGGCCCGAGGGCTCTGCCAGCGAAAACAGGCTCCCGAGCTCCATTTTCGGCTGTGACAGCCTCCTGCAATCTTCTGCCAGTGAAAACACAGTTCGGGAGCGCCACATGCGGCCCTCCCAAGCTCCGTTTTTGCTGGCAGAGGCACCGCGGGCCAGTCCCTTGCTGTTTCCAGGGTGGCTCCCTGGGTCAGATCTAAGCACCCCGCGGGCTGGATCCGCCCCCCCCCCCGGGCCTTGAGTTTGACACCCCTGGTTTAGAATATATGAGAGTCATAGTCCAAAATCTGAGGATTCCCTATCTCTGTTTTTCAGAACCAAGACATTAAAGTATTGCATTTAGTATTACTCAGATGCAGAGATGGAGTAAAGCTAATGGAGCTTTGGAAGAGCGGATTGTTACATGTCTCTTTTATATTTTAATTATACATCTATTGATTACATGTCTAATACAATTTGTGTGATTTGATTCCTGTAATATCCGTGTATAATTTTTTTGCCATTTTAATTCCTTTTCAGCGTGTTGCTATTTTTATTGTTCATTTTCCCTAGTTTGTATGCTACAGGTAGTCCCCGACTTACAACAGTTCATTTAGTGACCGTTCAAAGTTACAGCGGCACTGAAAAAAGTGACTTTATGGCCATTTTTCACAGTGACCACCTTTGTGTCATCCCCGTGACCATGTGATCAAAATTCAGATGCTTGGCAACTGGTTCATACTTACGACCTTTGCTGTGTCCCGGAGTCACGTGATCACCTTTTGACAAACTAAGACAATGGGGAAGCCAGATTCGCTTAACAGTTGATAAGTTGTTAACTTATCAACTGCAGTGATTCTTTTAACAACGGTGGCGTTTTGCCCCATTCATAAAATGGGGCGAAAAACACACTTAACAAATGTCTCACTTAGCAACAGAATTTTTGGGCTCAATTGTGGTCGTAAGTCGAGGATTACCTGTATAGGGGATGGAATAATGACTGACAGGACCTCCGGAGTATCCCTAAAAACTTATTTGGGGTAGTGGATTATTTCTGCCTTGAAACTCTTAGGAAGCTCTGCTTTTCCCTCCCTGATCTAAATGATTGCATCAGGCTGTTGTTGCAGATGATCTCTTCTCTAGTTCTCCTTAATTTGTTTTCCCGTTGAATCTTACCTTGGAACACATAATCATGAGACATTCAGTTTTTCTAATTTGAACTTCCTAGAACATGGCCCCTCTTGTTTATCTCTGTCCGTGTAGTAGTTGACAACAAGACCTTTATTTTGTCCTTGAAAGATTACACTAATGTGGCTAAAAGCCACAGCTAATGTTACTTTTCACGTTCTCTTTAGTTTGGTTCCCATTAGTGAAGCCAGCGTGATTGTAGCCGTCTCTTCCCCTCACCGAGCAGAGTCTCTCAATGCCTTGCAATATTGCATCAATACTTTAAAAGCTACTGTCCCCATATGGAAAAAGGTATGTGCGTTGTTTTTTTGTTTTGACTTTTTGTTTTGAAAAAAAAAGTACAATGCTGAACATCACACTGTCCACAGGGCAGCTTCTCAGAATCTATTTATTTATTATCAAATTTGTTTGCCTCACCTCGAGGCCTATCCCTATGCCATGGTATGGCTTCCCCCTGCAGAGTTGAGGGCAGGCTCCCACTGTGGTAGAAGATTCTTCTTCCTCTGCTGTTTTCTGAGAAAAATTTCAATTTCCTAAGTGGAGGTTCAAAATGGACCGGATATTTAAAACAGTATTCTTATAAGAACTCTTGTAATATTCTACTATATTATAAAAGAGTACAAACTATTATTGAACCAATGTGCTTGAACTTTAAATTAATCAGAGCTTATGCACCGAAGACAAATTCCTTGTGTGTCCAATCACATTTGGCCAATAAAGAATTCTATTCTATTCTATTCTATTCTATTCTATTCTATTCTATTCTATTCTATTCTATTCTATTCTATTCCATTCCATTCCATTCCATTCCATTCCATTCCACTCCACTCCACTCCACTCGTCTCTAGTTCCTAGTCTAGTCTAGTCTAGTCTCTAGTCTCTAGTCTCTATTTCCTATTCTATTCTATTCTATTCCATTCCATTCCATTCCATTCCATTCCACTCCACTCATCTTAGTTCCTAGTCTAGTCTCTATTTCCTATTCTATTCTATTCTATTCTATTCTATTCTATTCTATTCTATTCTATTCTATTCTATTCTATTCTTCTTACATTTTTGCCAGCCTTGTTCTATGAAACTTGATTCTAGGAGTAAAATGTACCATTTTTGTGCCTGATGTGAATATCCATTCATCTTACAGAAAGCAATATTTAAAACAGCCATCTCTCTCTTCAGTCCTTTGGGCAATTTAAGTCTAACCAGTAGCTGGTCTAAACCAGTGTTTCTCAACTATATCAACTACATGTGGATTTTATGTTTCAGAATTCTGCAGCCAGCTTGCTGGCTGGAAAATTCTGGGAGTTGAAGTCTACACATCTTGTACTTGCTAAGGTTAGAAATATTGGTCTAAATAACCTTCATCCATTTAAGAGGACAGCAGGTGCAAATGTCCTTGCTGGCCAAAGCCAGTATTTTGAATTTGTGTTACTCTATAATGTGCATACTTTCTACTGGTCATTTGGAGATATCTCCCTGGATTGATGTTGAGCAATCTTTATATCTTTAGCAGTCTATAGATGTTTATGTTGCATATATTCGACCCAGGGAATTGATACACTTAAAAACAAACAAAAACATGTTACTTGCGCCCCAGGAAAGAAAGTCTGCATGGGACACAAATGCCAACTTTTTCCTATCTCATCAGACTGGTCCTCAAGCTGTTTCTACAACAGGGGGCTTTATGCACAGAGAACATGTGTGCATCTAGTATGTTAAAATGGCAAGACTCTTTTGGAAAATATCTGATTATTCCTGGATTGTATCTATATATTTTTTCATATTTTAATTCAGCCCTGACAGTAAGCTAGGAAAAGAAATGTAGCTGCTGCATTCAGTGCAGCCGATAGCAATAGCACTTAAGACTTATATACCGCTTTACAGTGCTTTACAGCCCTCTCCAAGAGGTTTACAGAGTCAGCATATTGCCCCCAACAGTCTGGGTCCTCATTTTACCCACCTCGGAAGGATGGAAGGCTGAGTCAACCTTGAGCCTGATGAGATTCGAACTGCCAAATTGCAGGCAGCCGGCAGTCAGAAGTAGCCTGCAGTACTGCACTCTAACCACTGGGCCACCTCAGATAAAAGAGTTAGCTTTGTAACACAATTCTTACCCATGATGTGTTTTTGCTTACAGGAGGTGTATGAAGAGGACTCTTCTTGGAAAGGAAATAAAGAGTGTTTTTGGATCAAGGGAGAAAAATATAAATATTAATGTGCCAAAAAAGAAGGCAGAAGGAAAGCTGTTTCAGGGTGTTAAACTAAACTGGGAAATTCAATTCCATTTTTGGTTGATCATTTTTAGAGATGCAGGAAGTAGTTGCAACATGGCCAACTGTTTAAAATATACAATGTTTAGATTTCTTTCTCTGTGTTAATAAGCCTTAATCCTTAAAGCCAGAATATTTAAAAAATAGAATTGTATTCCAAAATTGAACTTGTACAAATTATGATTCCCCAACTTTGAAATGGAATGAGATAATGAAATCATTTATCCCAGTTACAGTATTTAGGAATATTATTGCTTTCAAGGGCTTCTTTGCAATCATTGTTCATTCTTTCAGATCAAATTGATCTCCAAATTCTGTGTAGTAGCTGAAGCATTGTGAGAACCAGAATAATATAAAAAATATATAACTCACTTACTTTTGCTCCCTATCATAAATTTAGGTGATTTGCCCAGTCATCATAAAATCGAAGTGATGGCCACAGTATTCTCACTAAGTCTATTAAAATATGGAAACAAGATTAAAGTATTTAGCTATGCAAAGTGTTATGGGAAACAGTTCAAAATTTACAACCATTTGACTTAGAACCATTCATTTATCAACTGTTCGAGGTTACAGTGGCACTGAAAAAAGTGATTTGCAAAGAGTCAACTATCACGATTGTCATGTGACCAAAATCCCGGCGCTTGGCAACCATTATGTATTTATGACAGTTGCTGTATCCCGGGGTCGTGATCACCATTTTTGAGGCTTCCCGGCCAGCTACCGACAAGCAAAGTCAGTGGGGAAATCCGGATTCACTTAATGACTGCATGATTCATTTAACTGCAGTGATTTGCTTAACGAACATGGCAAAAAAGGACATAAAATTGGGCACAACTTATTTAACAACTACATTTTTTAACAATGGCAATTTAGATTCCCCGTTGTGATTATAAGTCAAGGACTTGTACATCCACGTGCTCTCATGAACCAAAGCTAGGTAAGAGAATGTGCATAGTATATTCTACACTAACGTAAACTTGGTTGCTGTTTTGGCAGCTTTCAGTCCATGTTGATTCCTGGTGACTACCTGGGTAGGTCCCTGCAGCTTCAGAAGATTTCAGAAGTGATTTTGCTATTGTCTCCTTCCCAGGGGTGAGAGTGATTGGTCCTGCTGGTTTTGTGCTAAGGCAGAACTAGAACTCAGAGTCTCCCAGTTGCTAACTTAATGTCTTAACCACTACACCAGGGGTGTCAAACTCACGTCGTCATGGCGGTGTCATGTGATGTATTGGGACTTTCCCCTTCGCTAAACCGGGCATGGGTGTGGCCAGCGCATGACGCATCCGGCCCATGGGCTGGAAGTTTGACAGTCCTGCACGACACCAATCTGGCTTTCTTAGTAGGAAACTTTGCATTAGGAGAATATAAAAGACCAGCAACAACAAACTTACGAAGGTGTATTTTTGCAAATGCTGCTTATTTCCATACAAACAAATATATTTCAAAGTTTTGAACCAAATAATTTGAAGGGAAAAGATGTAATAGATGCCCTGAAGTTCCCTGACCTTCCTGTATCCTAAAATGCATGCCCAACAAAACAAAGTACAGATAGGTAGATGATCTAACAATATACTTCTGTCTGTATTAGATAGCTTTCCAGACAATATAATTCAGCAATGAGAGTCTACAGTGGGATGGTTTTAAAATTTATTCAACAGGATACATCTTCCTTTAGAACACAAGCTTCAGTATATTCATTTGTTTTCGTACAAAGTGCAAAATATACATAAAAGCTTTGTCTGTACAATATCCCTATTTACTGAATTGCTATTTTTTTAACGAAAATTAAAAAATACAGAAAAGTACAAAATTGTTACATTCTACAGTATTATAAAAGAGCTCAAACATTTATTGAACCAACATGCTTGACCTTTAAATTAACCACAGCAGTTAGGTTCACATAAGCTGGCTACATTTTTTGCCTGCCTTGTTCTATGAAACTTGATTCTAGCAATAAAAATGTGTACCATTTTTGTACCTGATGTGAATATCCATTCATCTTACAGAAAGCAATATTTTCTACATCGTATCCAACAGCAGTGAAAACACTTGGCTCAAGCAGAATGGTAATTAAAATCCATCAGGAACATCTGTATTAATGCTGTTGGGATGTGTTAGAGACATGATGAATCACGCTTATAGTTAATTACGTTAGGCTGGAGGGGAACTCAACTGATTTTCTTCCCCATGCAAACATAAACTGAAATTTAAAAAGAGCTTCCTGGTATTTCAGCCAGTGTTAAACAAAAGTAAAGATAATAATTTATTAGTTATTTTCAACAGAGGTAATATATTACAGGTAAGAGTACGTATCTTCCAGTGTTATGGACTTGAGTCATTCAGAAGTTATGCCTTACTCCAGTCAATAAGAGTTTACTGCTGTGTAAGTGTATACAAAGTAATAGGAGCATATATGCATCGGATATTAGTCAAGAATGCAGAAACAGCGGTACAAGTGGCTACAGCTAGGCAGAATAACCTAATTCCCCATCAGAACATCCCAATTCCAAAATTAAAATGTTCCCCTTAAAGAATAATGTGATGGGTTCTGAAGGATGGGTTTGAAGATTTTAAGTACCGGTACATGTAATATAGTCAATGGATAAACTTAATGGATAAATAACATTGTAAACAAGAGTCAAAGAATTTGTATGATACTGCAGATATGCCTGAGGAAATTAAGCATACAATTTGCTCCTGTTTTCAAGAGTACTTGTCTCTTGCTTCTGCAACATCTAATAAAAAAAAATCCAGCTATTTCTGTTCTGACAGCTTAATATGCTTCAAATCCCATTAAAGTAATGCTCTTTGGAATCTTATAAAAAACACATTTTAAAAAACTGCACAGATTTGCCATCTTAAAAGGTGTAATGAAAAGAACAATTGGTGAAAAGGGATAAATTAATACTGAATTGTTTTTTTTAAAAAAAATTAAACTATTTTTTTTTTAATTCTGAAAAGATCTAGAAAATTACTAGTAGTCCTAGTTTAGCAACTTCCTCAAGCAACTTCCTCAAGCAGCAACTGTTTGCAGTTATGACTTTGTTGGAAAAGTAACTTTGCACCAAACATCACATTTGTGACTGTAGCATCTCTCTCTCTCTCTAATCATGTTTGCTATTACAGCATGTGCAGTCCTGTGTAAAATAAACACAGTCATGGTCATGTAATTTTTAACTTGGTAACCACTCTGCTTAACAACCAAGTTGCCAGTCTCATTTGTAGTTGCTAAGGGAGGAATTGTACGGTAGTAGCAATTGTAGTTGCTACTAGTGTTATGGAATGGTTAATCCAAGTCTCCTGGAATAACACACAAATTACTGGAAGACGGAATGTTCAGAAATTAGTGCCTTAGTCCTTTACAAATACTGTTTTACATCAAGAATTGTAAATAAGGCCAGCCATGCTGCTCTCAATTTCATTTGGTTCATACGTGTCCTTAAATCTTAATAAAATCTTAACAGTTTTGTGATGGAGAAATAAACACTGTTTTTTTTGGCTGGTGTACATTGAGGATTCTGGAAGCTGGTATCTAGATTATAACATTTACTGCTTCAGAAAACCTGAATGCTCCTTAAAACCCTGAAAAGAAACTGAGTTTCCTTTAATTGTTTATTTACTTATTTCAAGAGCTATTTGAAAGCACCAGCTAGAAAAAAAGAGCTAAAAAGGCATAATGTTGTATAAAACTGAATAAAAAATTTCAAAGTGACATTTGATTAGTATTGCATGTGGATGTCCTTGTATTAATGTAGCACTTAAAATAAAATCAGTATTCAATCATTAACAAAGGTAACCAGTATAATAAAAAAACAATCAGAATGAATGATTCATGAATGTTTCTACATGATTTTAGAATGTCTATTCTTAACGTACAGTTGATTGTTACAGCTTGGGCACGCAACCAGTACTAGGCCATGTCATGTCATATAATATTGCTCTAACACAGTTAGTAATCTTCTCAATCACATCTCCAGTGCCTAAACTAATAAGTGCTATCCTTTTTTTGGTGCCACAATAAGCTACAAATAGTTGTATACTGTTGAGCAATTCTGTGCTAAGCTACAATGGTCCTGTTCACATGTCATATTTAGTCACAAGTAAACAAACCAATTTATGGTTTAATGTAATATCTGAATCCAGATACCGATTGTGAGGAGCTACCACTGCTCAGTATGTGTAAACCTTTGAGTAACTTAAGGACAGTTTTTGACTGCAGGATGAAAATAACAGGTCCTGTTATACTGGTAAATAAAGACAAACTATTCCACATGTACCCTTATCAAAGATACAAAGCAGTATTCCTGGTAGACTTCAGCATTAGTTCTGGCCCTGCCAATTCAGAGGATCCATTATTAACAGTACAAAATATAAAAAAATCTTTATACAACTGTAAACAAAAGCCCAAACCGACCAGCAGTTATATGTATAATATTTTCACTTATAAAAAATGTAAAACCTTTTAATAAGGCACTCGTAGACATTAAACAGTGTGATTGCAAGCACTGTTTGTGGCTCAAGATTCGTACATTCGGGAATATGTCTGCTACGTTTATTCTCTGTCCTTAGTAAGTCCGGTAATCTCATCCATGTCTTCCAAATCTGTTCCCATTTTCTTGTATTTTCTCTTGAAGAATCCAAGCTGCAAGAAATTTTTTGAGAAGATTTATATTTGGTATTATTTAATGCTAGAATGTTGCATCAAGGATAGGCTCCACACTGTTTCTATTGTTCTTCAACATTGATTTTTAATAATAGGTTGTCTGTCCTTTAATCTAAATTAGACAAATCTTAACTATAGACCAGGGCTGTCAAACTCTTATTTCATTGAGGGTTGTATCAGGGTTGTGTTTGACCTCAGGGGGCTGGGATGGGCATGGCCAGGGTAGGTGTGGTCAGCTCGACATTCATGTCAGGGGCGCCTGTGGCGGCATGAGCGTTTTGCCAGCGAAAACGGGCTCCCACAGCTTTGGCTGCGATGGCCTCCTGCAACCCTCTGCCAGTGAAAATGGAGCTCAGGAGAGCTGCATGCAGCCCTCACGAGCTCCATTTTTGGCTGCGATGGCCTGCAACCTCTGCCAGTGAAAACAGAGTTCAGGAGGACTGTGTGCGGCTCTCCTGAGCTCCATTTTCACTGGCAGAGGCACCGCGGGCCAGTCTTTGGCTGTTTCCAGGGCGGCCCTGCGGGCCAGATCCGATCCCTGGACCTTGAGTTTGACACCCCTGCTGTAGATGGTCTGGGGGCTGCTAAATTAAGATCTGTTAAAAGTCTAGGGCAGTGATGGCGAACCTTTTAGACACTGAGTGTCCAAACTGAAAGGTGCAAACATGCGCAAATGCACGCAAGTGTGGACATGCATGAACGCACATGCATGGACATGCACATACACATGCATGGACATGCGCAGCAGAGACCCGAAGACCAGCTGGCAGGTGGGAGGCAGGGCATCCCAACACCGGCAGCGTGGCAAGAGGTCCGATCTTTTTCTTTTGTGAGCTTCTATTTCCCTGCAAACGACCTGGGGTGATGGCGCGCGTGCCAGCAGAGAGGGCTCTGCGTGCCACCTCTGGCACACGTGCCATAGGTTCTCCATCACGGGTCTAGGGTCTCACAATGTACAGCAGATAAACCCCATGTTTGCTTATGTTATCTTTCCCTAAATAAGTATGAAAACTGAGTTCTAGGACTAATTTACTGCATATACTGCAAGAGCTCCACTGGATGGACTACATCAATTAAGCAGTATATGCACATAATCCTAAATTCAGATAAACAAAAAACCTAAATATATCTGAAATGAGCATTCGACATTATAGTACAGTATGTGCATTTAATAGATGAAAATCAGCAGACCTTCGAAGCATTTTTTAGGGGGAGGGGTTCTAAATTCAAATTGACTTACTTCTGAGCATGAACTGCAAAATGATAGGCCTTGTGGCAATGATTACACATCCAATGGAAGAACATGGCTTCATTAATTGGGTACCTCGATATATATCAGAATTGCTTAAGAGATTTGTATCTCAAATTCAAACATTCTCTGACATTATTGTCCCAAAGGTGCTTTTTCAGGAGGCAATTGGACTTTGTTGTTTTTTCTTTGAAGACGTTTCACTTCTCATCTAAGAAGCTTCTTCAGCTCTGACAGGACAGTGGGGGATGCAAATGACAACACAATCCTTTCAACAGTTCCAAGAAGGCTCCACACCAATTTGCACTACTCAGATGATCCTGATGACACAGATAATCTCCAGGTGACCTTAACAATCCTCTTAAAGAATGCGAATGACCAGCTGTCTACAAGGCTTATAAATCCTTCCATTCCCCACTGTCCTGTCAGAGCTGAAGAAGCTTCTTGGATCAAGCGAAATGTCTTCAAACAAACAAACAAAAAAAGAAAATCCAGTTGCCTCCTGAAAAAGCATGTTTGGGACAACCATGACCTGGATGACTGAGAATCTCTACAGATGCTGACATTATTAATTCTCATCACTTAAATGTATTTTTGAAAACTCAAAATATTTGTTTCAGTAGGACGCTTTATTCAAAAATTTTACATGGTTGTTAGTGAAGGTGGACAAGGTAATATTACTCGGTGTGGTAGGCCACATGGATGGGCCAGTGATGAAAAGTCTTTGTGTTTTGTGTGTGTGTGGTGTGTGGTGTATGACTCTCATTGCAGAACCTCCCTTTATTAGATGTTTTTCCTTAAAGGCAGCATTTGGAAAGGGAATTCTTTCATTTTCTTATTTTCTTAAACTTATCCTTACACTTACATTCAAATTTAATTTAATTTAATTTAATTTAATGGATTTCCATGCCGCCCACTCCCTGGGGACTCTGGGCGGCTCACAACACGTTAGATTCCATTATAGAGTAAAATGCAATAATTAAAATATATAGCAGTATCAATACAATAATTAAAAAATACAGAAAATACAAAAGTTAAAAAGAGTATCTTTTTAAGGACTAAATGTTTTTTATCAGGGCAACCTGATCTACCCAAATATGGCACGGAGCATACTGCTTCCGCTTTTGCCTTTCAGCCCCAATCCAGGAGACTTCGCAGGCAGTTGCTTTAATGACAAACTATTTTGTGTTCAATTTAAATTTACCGACAAAGGAATAGAGGGAGACTAGTATAGATTTATCTGACGAGAGCTAAATAGCTTGAAATAGTTCTATACTAGTCTCACTTTATTTCTCGGTAAATATAAATTTAACCGGAGGACTCAGGTTGCCCAAACTTTAAGTAATACTTTCAACTATATAGGAAGAAATGTTTCATTTAATTAACTTTTACATTTCTAAACCTTTACTTACTTTCCATAAAACAGCAATAAGAATTATTAGCAAGAGAAGACCGATAAGGACACTTGCTATTATAATTCTAACGGGTATTTCTGCTTTCTCATCAGATTTGATTATTGTAATTGGAATCTAAGAACAAAACAAAACAGTTATTTCAAAGGTGAAAATGGTCCTTTTCATAAAAAAAATGATAACATTCATGTTGCACGTATTCTTTAAATATTAGCTAATAGCACATTAATTACTATGGTCATATTAAACTGCATAGGAATGAGCAAATCCACTCATTTCCTGTTTCAATGTTCAGATACATTTTCATTCTAGAGTTAGGAATTTCAGAATGGTAATAAATTTTGCACACGCAACATCCCATTTAAATATGTTAAAAGCTCATTCTCTAAAAAAAAATGAAATAGCAATAGCAATAGCACTTTTCTTATATACCGCTTCATAGTGCTTTACAGCCCTCTCTAAGCGGTTTACAGAGTTCAGCATATTGCCCCCAACAATCTGGGTCCTCATTTTACCGACCTCGGAAGGATGGAAGGCTGAGTCAACCTTGAGCCTAGTGAGATTTGAACAGCTGAACTGTTGAACTAGCAGTCAGCCTGCAATGGCTGCATTTAACCACTGCACCACTTCAGCTCCTAATAGCATTTGCAAGTTAAAACGAAAGCGAAACATCCTATTTGGAGAAATTAATATTACAACATTTTTGTAAGTAGCCCAGAGCTATAGAGATGAATACAGTGGTGGGTTACTGCCAGTTCGGACCGGTTATCCCATACCGGTGGCGGAAATTTGCCCCCGCTTGCCGAACCGGCAGCAATAGACGGCCAGCCATGCCCCCAAACCAGTTCTCCGGTCGCCATTCCTTGAAAGCGGCTTGCAAAAAAGCGGCTTGCATACGCAGAGGGTCATTTGCACGACGTGACGGAGGACGCACTTCCGACGTGATGCGAACCGGTAGGGAAGGTAAGTAGAACCCAATGCTGGATGAATACCACATTTACTTCTAAATACATGTTTTTAATGAAATGAAGGGCTTATGCTTTCACTTGCACAGCTGTGAAACTTGTAACTGTTTGAAGAGGTGCCTTTGGATGAGTCTCTCTGTATTCTGGAGCATCTATCAAAGAATTACTCAGTCTAATTTTTAAAGATTTCTTAGCAATTTCTTGGAAAAATGTTGCAAAGATACCGTAATAGATTTTGATAATTTAGATTCCACTCTTAACAATTATACTCACCCACATCCTCCAAATGTGAGCGGGATTTAGGCAAATGCAGATTATGTAAACATGCCTACTGTTAACTGCTTAGAGTTAAATTTGTGAATCAATACATGTCTGTCCTTATTTGTAGAAACACAGAGAAAATAGATTGAACAGAATTCTGCAGGATTCCCTCTCTTTCACTTCAATTTTTCAGACAGTCATTCTTCCCAAAAGACAAAATATCTGAACTAAGCAAGTAAGCATGGCATGGGGAACATAGAATTTGTCCTCCTCTTTCATTTCCTTCCTTCTCCAAAACCTAAAATGTTCCTATAAATGAGCCACGGTGGCGCAGTGGTTAGAATGTAGTATTGCAGGCTACTTCTGCTGGCTGCCGGCTGCCTGCAATTTGGCAGTTCAAATCTCACCAGGCTCAAGGTTGACTCAGCCTTCCATCCTTCCGAGGTGGGTAAAATAAGGACTCAGATTGTTGGGGGCAATATGCTGACTGACTCTCGTTTAGAGAGGGCTGCAAAGAACTGGAAAGCGGCATATAAGTCTAAGTGCTATTGCTATAAATGAAGCTGATTATAAATACATGTTTAAAAACAACATTGGCTTCAGAAATGCTCTCTAGGGTAGTATGTATTTCTATGACTTGCTTTTGCAGAACTGTTTTCATGGGATCACACTAGATGCTGCAGTCTTCTGAGCAGAGCCAACTGCAACTATAATGGTCTATTTTGAAAAGACCATTATAGAAAGAGAAATACAACCTAACAGACAAGTGTAAAGTCAAAGAAGAAAGTTTGGAAGAAATAACTGTCAGATCTGCCAATAAGCTACCAACTGCAAAAGGCAAAGACAAAAAGCATTTATAACACCCCAAATCATCAAAAGACTTCCAGAATAACAGAGAAAACAGGCATAAGGAAAACTAAAAAAATAAAAGGTCACAACCTTCCAACAGGAGAGCAAATGGTAGGAAACAAGAAACAATTCACCACAAGGGAAGAAAGCCCTAGAAGAAGTTCACAGAAATTAATTTCAGCTGAAAATAGAAATCAATGACAAAGCAAGGAGCTCGAATATAAACATAGCTAATACCATCTTTGTCAGAAAGTGGATCGTAAACCAAGCTATTTAAGCCAGCAATTATGTTTTTTTTCCTCCTTAAGCATTGCTGCTACTGCTGATGCACAAGAACACAGCTGAAAACAGATCATTGAATGAAGCAGCAGCAAGTAAGAATAGAAATTTGGGGATAGGTAAAATTGGGCTCTCAGATGAGCAGAGTTTGTCTACCGAGGAAGCATGGCTGAAAGTCCTCATGTCAGCGTTGCGAGTAATGCATCTGCTAAAAGCAGAATTCCGAGCCAGGTAGATTCCTCAAAGAATATGTTTATTGGGTACATCAAAATGGCACAGCTAGTGAAAACCAACTCTAAAAGTTCCCGTTGTTTTTCCCCTAATTAAAAGAGCAAATATGTCCCCAGATGTCACCGGTCACAGTGTCCAATGAAAGTAGCTGGCAGGCTGCTTGGTCACTCCTCTCCTCCTTCAACTGCCACCTGTTGGGATGACCTTGGTTCCCACAAGAAAACTTTTTGTTTTGACTATTTAGCCAGCCCTTTCCCTTCCCCTCTCAGAGTTCGTGGCAACTATGAGGCAGCACAAGATGGCTTCAGCCAGGTTCACTTCAGAGTTGACACCTGATATCAGGAATGGGGTGCATCAAGACTGCCACATCTGAGTCTTTTGTTGGTTCTACGGTAGCAAGTATGAGGCAGCTTCTTTTGTTCAGAGAAATGCTGGGATCTCTGCTAACCTCCATGACCCAGTTCCTTACCACTGGGACAGGGGGCATGAAATCAATGTCCCCTGTCCCAGTGCAATTTTTTTCCTAGTCAGATGGAGAACAGTTCCATCAGAGGTACATCTATCTACTGTATATCAATCAATATGCTTCCATCAAATTTATAACATCTTAACATTGAAGTGAGTGAGGCCATGATATTCAAGGAGTATTTTTTTCCTCCTTGAAGAAACTTCAAAAAGACTGTTGAAAGGAGGCACCAGATGCAATCCCATTAAACAAATCAGAATAATTTCTGCTCTTAATTTAAAGACTGCTTTAAATCAGGAATGTCCAACTTGGCAACTTTAAGGCTTATGGACTTCAACTCCCAGAAATCCCTACTTTAAATTACTGTCCCCAGAGAAACTGGGTCTGAGTACAAATCCTACTGGTGATAGGAATCCTTGGAACAACATAGGGCAGTGATGGCAAACCTTTTTGGCACCGAGTGGCCAAATTGGAATGCGCATGCGCAGCGCCGAAAACTCAAAGACCAGCTGGATGGTGTGCATGGGTGCGCTGGAAAACAGAAGAGCAGATGGCAACGGCACGCGTGCCCACAGAGGGCTCTCCGTGCCACCTCTGGCACCCGTGCCATAGGTTCGCCATCACCGGACATAGGGAATCATGTAGATTTTAAACCTGAACTGTTTTGATTAGGTATAATATCAGAAAAATTAGATAAGTATGTATTTAATAATACATGTAACAGCAGAGAGGATTATATTCGCACAATATTGGAAAAATGAAGAAACACTGAGAGATGAAGAGATAATTAAAAAGATACTAGACTGTGCAGAAATGAATAGATTGACATTGAAAATTAAGCAGAAAGAAGACACAGAATACTACCGGTATCCAACATGGAATTTATTTTACCAGTGGTTGGGAAAAAGCGGTGGAGATTAAGGCTATAATCAGAATTGTTAAGCAAATTAAATACCCAGACAACACGATGTTTATTAAGCACTAAGAAATGTAATTAATTTTAAAAAATCAATAAAATTTGGGGGGGGGAAAGGAATCCTTGCAACAGTTTCATGTATTGGTGGAATTTTTAATCCTGCTTTATTAGGAGACGTCTTGAAAAGAATCCTGTCCCCCAAAACAAGTAAGAAAATTGTAGATAGTTTAATGGAAAGACTAAGCTTTAAAGAAAAGTCCAAAAAGTCATTGTGGAGCAGACTATTAAACCACAATGCCAAGTTGAAAGTAAAACCAATCAGATATTTCCTATGAGTGTCCTGTGAATATCTAACATTAGGCAATCTGAATTAATGTGCCAATTAAACTAGCTATTTCTCACTGGATCCATTCCAGTGTTATGTGAAAGAGGACTTCCTGCCCATTATCTGCGACAATTAATAATAATCTTAATAGAGAAATATGAAGGAAATACACTGTAGCAAAAACCTACCATATTGGATATTTTATATGACCTGCCACATGTAACATCACTAATGACCACAGGAGGGCACCAGTTAACATATTTTATGGAAAGATACAGGCTCAGATTCCAAACAAGATACAGGAGTAAATTTCATTAAATAAAATGAATTTTGTTTGTCAGCAAAGGTACTCGGAACAGTGAAACAGCTTTGTTTTTAAAACAAGATTATTATTATTTTTAGTTATTTTCTTCTGCTCTTCCATACAATGACTTTTAATGGTAAATAGGAAGTTGAAAATGACATTTTTCCTTTTTTATTCTATAGTCCCCTGTTGTGCCAGATCTGTTCCAAAAGCAAGGGTGGTATTTTCCTACAGGGTGTGAGGTATAGTAATCTCCTATTTTAGAATTTTTCTGTGATAATGCAAATATTATTTTATTCTTCCTGGTGCTTTAACGTAATATGTATTCAACACTAATGCTCAACTGGGTATTTTTAATTAATTTTCTGCTTATTGTTGTTTATGCTTCTATATCATTGCCTATTGTTTTTAGTTTAATTTAAATGTCACATTGTGATTTCATTACAAATTATCATAAGCCATTTAGGGAAAACTTGACTTAAAAGACAGTAAATAGTTTATAGAAACTAGCCAAAATGAAAAATTTCTAGCTTCTTTGTTGAATCCTATGAAGGAACGATGGACAAATCAGATAGCAAATTAGATAATGTTTTCACTGTAATAAATGAACCCACCAGATGTCCTTTTCTAATTTATATCAAACAGCAAGATAACAGGAAAAGATTAGGTAATGTCTCCTTTGAGTTTATATGATTGCCTGGACATAACCATATACAATCCTCGCTTAGTGACCATTTTTCAGCAAACATTTGAAGTTACAACTGTGCTGAACAAAGGCTTTTGGCCAGTCCTTGAAATTGGGGCTGTTGCAGCATTTTTGTGATAACCTGACCATGATTCAGGCACTTGGCAACCAGCACACAATTAAAATAGTTGCAGTGTCTTGCTATCAAGTCATTTGCGATCTTCACTGCTAGCTTCCAACTAGCAAAGTCAAAGGGGAAAATGGCCCAGGAAGTTGCAAATTGTGGTCCCATGACATCAAACTACATTCTGATTTCCTTAATGACTGCAACTGGAACTGATCTTGTAAGTTGGCACTGTCATATAATTTTTCATTTAGCGACAGAGTTCCCAGTCCCTATTACAGTTATTAACTGAGAACACCTATAACTAACTTGTTAAATAGCATATCTCAAGACTTGCTTTTAGGATGTTTTTAGGTGCCATGTATAGTAATAGCTTTAGCTTCCTATTACTCTTATCTAAGTATTAACCAGGATCTAATCCTATTTAGCTTGATCTTGTTACTCACAAAATACTAGATGTCCAGACACTTCACAAAATAGAGATTCTCTTGCAATGAACAGGGCAAGGAGACATCTACAGAAAGAAATAATCCTAAATATGTTTCCAGAAATAGACATTAGATTAGAATTGAATTCATATCTTCAGTTTCTTGCTATATCTCTGTCTTTTTAATTGCTAGGTAGATTATTGAAAAGAGATGACTTTCTTCCTTTCCTAAATTTTATAACCCTCAATTTGATTAGCTTGGGGGCAGTTACGGGAGCATAACCAACATTTATCAGAAAGATGCAACAGTTTCGGCATATAAAAACCTTTTTTAAACCTTTTGTCAGCCAAATTTGGTCTCATTAAAATTGCTTAAATCTTGATTAACTTTAAAGCTCTCAAAATAATTTTGAACTTCTGGAGAAGAAATTTTCAGAGAAGGTGATAAGTCACTGAAATTTGTGGTAGTGGAGAGAAAAGAGCTACAGTGGTGCAGTGATTTTTGAAAACTCGGTCCTGATTGGCTAGAGGGCAGGTTTAACCCATTCTTGGAGGCTGGCTCCACCCACTATGGAGAAAAGAGCTACAGTGGTGCAGTGATTAGAATGCAGTACTGGAGGCTACTTCTGCTGACTGTTGGCTGCCTGCAATTTGACAGATCGAATGTCACCAAGATCAAGGTTGACTCAGTCTTCCATCCTTCTGAGGTCGGTAAAATGAGGACCCAGATTGCTCAGGGCAATATGCTGACTCTGTAAACTGCTTAGAGAGGGCTCAGAAAGCACTGTGAAGCGGTATATAAGTCTAAACGTTATTGCTATTGCCATTTCTTAAATATTTATTTTCTTTTTCTTTACTCTATTCTTTTTTCTTTTCTAATTTTCTTTCTGTTTTCTTTAAGTGCCTTTTTAAGGACTTCCTTTTTTATTCTTTTAGTTTGCATTAGGTTTTATCTTTTTAATTGTAACTTTTAATAAAATTACTATAAAAGGAAAGAAAATAATCAGAGCAATTTCAAAACCACGGATTGCAAAGTACAGGGTTAAAAGGACGGATTCATACAACACAGAAAAGCAGTTCAATGAAAGCAGTTCCCTGTTCCAGCATGAATTAGTTTCACCTAAGGGTAGCCTGGGATTAAGTTGTCTAACCGGATGATTCTTTGCTGCAGCCTTTTAGCATTAAAACTTCAAAAAGAAATTTAGCAGAGTAACCCTAGAAACATAAAACCACACTCACAGATAAAGTGCTTTCTCCTGTTATAAACAACTCGGAATCTTGGGTGTCAATTTCGGCGCTTGCAGATAATTCTATTTTCTGGAAGGCTGACTGCAACAGAAAAATATATTTTTATATACAGTACTTTACATCTTGCATTTTTTAAAAAATACATTTCATCAAATATATAAAGTATTTAAGGCAGGGTGTCCAACCTTGAAAACTTTAAGACTTGTGGACTTCAACCCCCAGAATTCCCCAGGCTGGGGAATTCTGGGAGTAGAAGTCCACAAGTCTTAAAGTTTCCAAGGTTGGATACCCCTGGTTTAAGGTTTCAAGTGCATTTAAAACAGTTTGTCATTTAGAACATCTTCTTGCTCACAACTATCTTCCATAGTTTTAATGAAAGATTGTTGATCTTACTTTTTGTGTTAAATTGAAATTTTCAGCATCCTCCCAATTAAATTCCTGCTGAATAAATATTCACAGGACTAAATCACTAGGAAGCCCATTTATGTTCTTCATCATATTCCTCCTGGATTTAAAATTGCAATCCCATTAATTTCAATAGGTCTGACGTTTGGACAGGTATGCATAGAGTTGCATTTAAAATCCTCATTCTTCTTGTTTTATAACCACCAACCCCAAAATTGTGTCTCAATAAGCATAAGGAAAAACGGTTAACTTTTTTCTTTGCCTAGCTGTGATATATAGTAGAAAGGGAAATAGAGTGCGCTTAGGCTGGCCTTATAAAATATGGAGCTGGAAATATTACCGTATTTTTCGGAGTATAAGACGCACCTTAGTTTTTGAGGAGGAAAATAGGGGAAAACAATCTGCCTACCAGGTATTCATCTCGCTAGCATCCTTAGTCTGGTCAGCTTCAGCACATTATTTTATCCCCTGGTTAGGACTTTAAAAAACCTTCTTCTGAGAGAGTAACAATGAAAGAGCCTGCAAGCCAGTAAGAGCTGGGAAGATCGTTAGCACCTAGTTAGGGCTGGAAAAAAACTTCTTTGGAGCAAGTAGAGTAATGAAAAAAAAACCTGCAAAGACTTAGGGCTGGAAAAACTTCTTCTGAGAGAGTAACAATGAAAGAGCCTGCAAGCTGGTAAGAGCTGGGAAGATAGTTAGCACCTGGTTAGGGCTAGAAAAAAACTTATTCAGAGCAGCTTCAGCACATTATTTTATCCCCTGGTTAGGACTTAAAAAAACCTTCTTCTGAGAGAATAACAATGAAAGAACCTGCAAACCAGTAAGAGCTGGGAAGATCGTTAGCACCTGGTTAGGGCTAGAAAAAAACTTACTCGGAGTAAGTATTGCAATGAAAAAAAATTCTGCAAAAACTTAGGGCTGGAAAAACATTCTTTGGAGAGAGTAACAATGAAAAAGCCTGCAAGGTAAGAGCTGGGAAGATCTGTTAGCACCTAGTTAGGGCTGGAAAAAAAGCTGCATTCGAAGTATAAGACGCACCTAAATTTTCAGCCACTTTTAGGGAGGAAAAAGGTGCGTCTTATACTCCAAAAATACGGTAATATGTGCAGAAATGGATAGATTAACGCTGCAGTTGAAGGACAAATCAGACACGGAATATTATGAAACCTGGAATAAATTATATGAATGGTGGGATAAAAGGAGAGCCAAGAATAAGTGATACTGGGAAAATTGGAAGATTTAAAAAATTGTATGAAATTTGATTCTTTTCAAAAAGAAAAATATAGATAAATGAATTTTATGTAAATAGTTTAACTGGATAATCCATCATATACACAACTTTTATGTATTTAGTTCTTTGTTATGTCTTGTTGTTTGTATGTTTGTTTTTAATTGTTCTTTAAATAAAATATTTTTATAAATTAAAAAAAATAAAATATGGAGCTGGTTTCAAAACTTTTAAAAGCTATGAAAGAGAATTTCAGCAACTGGACAAAGATCAAGCTTGTAGGGCCGCTGTTTCATTGTGATCTGGCCAGCTTAATTGCAATTATTTTATTACATAAATATCTACATAGGAGCTGGGCCAGTTATTCTGTAATAAAACCCAGAAAACCAAGGCTACACTCTAAGATCCCATCCTGCTTCATGTGTGACTAAGTGCCATACTTCATCAGTATTAGGATTGTGAAAATCTTTTGAAAGGTGTCCTTTGGGATGTTTGAGAGTTTGTTGGGAAATTACTTTTGAACAATTAAAGCAGCTGTGTCTTTTTCCAGACTGATGCAGCTGCCCGGAAACTGCCTTAGCTGTTTTTGAATATGAGCATCTGCAGAGGCAGTTCTTTTAAGGGATGTGGCATCATGCACCTCCGTGCAAAGGTGGCTAGATGATTCTGAAGCAGCCCATGTGCCAGAGAAGTGCATAGCTGCTTTAATCATTTCTAATGAAATGCTCCATAGCCACTCCCAGGCATACTTAAGTATTTCTTTGGAAGGACTGCACAAGCCAGATAAATCTAACTGTAAATGTAACACATGGATGCTTTTCTATTTTTATCTTCAAGTAATCAAATATGATTGCAACTGCCACGGATAAGCCTGGGAAGTTCAAATCCTCTTGTCTACTCATCTCTCAACTCACCCTCACATAGACATGTTCATTTTTAAGAAGAATTTGGTACCAATAAGATTGTTTTTTCCCTTTATAAAAATTTTACTATAGGAATTATAGTAAAAAAGAAGTAGGAAGAAAAGTTACCGTATTTTTTGGAGTATAAGACGCACCTTTTTCCTCCCTAAAAGAGGCTGAAAATTTGGGTGCGTCTTATACTTCGAATGTAGCTTTTTCGAAGCTTTTTTCCCCAGCCCTAACGAGGTGCTAAGGATCTTCCCGGCTTCCTATTCCTTCCGAAGAAGGTTTTTTCCAGCCCTAAGTCTTTGCAGGCTTGTTTTCATTCCTACTCCTTCTGAAAAAGTGGTGCTTTTCAGCCCTAACGCGGTGCTATCGATCTTCCTGGCTTGCTGCATTTATTTTTATTCCTACTCCCTCCGAAGCAGTTTTTCCTGCCCTTTGCTGGCTTGTTTTCATTCCTACTCCCTCTGAAAAAGGCTTTTTCAGCCCTAACCAGAGGATAAAATAATGTGCTGAACAGATTAAGGACGCTAGCCAGATGAATACCTGGTAGGTAGATTTCCCCCCCCCCATTTTCCTCCCCCAAAACTAAGGTGCGTCTTATACTCCGGTGCATCTTATACTCCGAAAAATACGGTAATTGCCTTTTTTTTGTACTTTCAATTTTGTAAAATTCATAATTACTTAGGAAAGCAAAACAATATACAGCGAAGTTGCACTCTGCATTTTCCCTATAAAGTTGATCCTTATGTCTTGCATTTTATTTCAATAGCTTATAATGCACCTTTACTATATTTTGTAATATAAAAGGAAAGAGTGGCGTTTTTTCCCCCAATTTCTTAAATATCCAGAGGCTGGTAACAGAATAAAACTCATATATTACTTACAGTTGCAAATGTCCCATTCCAGATTCTCGTTGAAATATTAACGTAATTTTCAGGTTTCAGGGATATATCTTTTAACGTGCACGTGATCGTATTACATCTAACGTTCTTGCAGTTCTTTCAGATAAGAAAACATCAAAAATTGTCATTTATTATTTTAAAATATGATAATATAAATATAATGCACTTCACATTTCTCTTCACCCAATCTCAGCTTCCATTCAGAGCTTTCTTTTTCTTATGTGTTTAGATTGCCACCATCAGATTTTTCCCATTTTATGGCTTAAATCCCAAGACCCTGAGATTCAGGTAATCCTGTTGAGGTGGACATTAGCCAATTGTAGCAAGCCCCATTAGAGCCTGCTCATACAAGGGACAAAAGAGTTAGCTGGGAACCATAACAAGAGAGGAACTTCTATTTTGTCAATTGTGATTGCCCATCGCTACTCCGGAGCAATTCATAAGAACTTACTGTAGGTCTTGATATTGGAGCTATGCATTTAACTCACCAATTCTTTCAAATCTTTGAAGCTTTCTTTCCAAAATGATGCAGCATAGCTTTGTGATCCAATTTTATGTGGATTGACGAGTCCATGACAGTTGATGTCACTGCCCTATAAAGAGGATATAATAATATAAAACACACATGAAATATGCAGTTGGCACTTTAATGTCCACTGCTATTGCTCGGTGGAATAGCCTTAGTATATATAATAAATATAGAATGAATTAGACAAACACTGGGGATATATTGCATTTTGGTATTCTGAAAAAAGATGAGAAGAGCAAGCAATTCAGAACAGAGAAGATTTCTACAATTTCAAGAAACAGGACTAGGGTTTATTATAGCCAAAATTTCCCACAGATTCTGATTTTGTTCTTTAAAATGAGGGACTATTCTGCATCATTATTCCCTTGGTCCCCTTTTTAAATGTTTTTGGCTCTAAAACTATACTTTTGCATTTGACTTCAGACTGCAGCAAGTGCACAACTGCAAATCGATGCAATTTTATATATAAAGTCAACATTGGTATAGTTAAGCACCAAATTAGAATCCGGGATCAGAAGATAAAAGATTAGTAGATTTATTCTGAAAATTATTTGAAGAAGAATTGAATTGCCCACCATAGTGTTCAAAAAGTACTTTTGTCACGAATAATGGTGAATATATGTGTCCCAGGTATAAAGCTGCAGGATCCAATCTAGGCTGGTCACTTAGGACCAGAGGTTGTCTTCTGAGCTTTTGGACCAGAAAAATTCTATCCAAAAGCTCACAAGGCTAAACCTCTGTTCCCATTGATCGACCCAGATTGGATCCTAAAACTACTATTCTGTCCCCACGGGTATGCCCCCCGAAATAAGATGCACGGGAAGGAATTGGGAACAATACTCTTTTACTTTCAATAAAGTCTTAGCAAGAGTTGAATCTTTTCAAAAGAATATCAGGTAATTAATGAGTTATTTACAAAGTCTTCTCAGTAGTTGGCTAGAGTCCCAGAAAGCAGTCAATTAGCATTATCTCAACTCACATAGGTTTGGAGGAAATCCAAATCTCATTAACACAGGAAAAATGTTCACTTTTTATAATCCGAGCCGCAGACACAAGAGCAAAATGCTGGAACCACAGAACGGGGTTGTTCTCTGCAACGAAGCCCCTCGTGACAGACCCTTAAATACCCTCAGGGCGTGGTCAAGCCCTGCAGTACTACTCACGAGGAAGCCTCCTCCTGATTAGCCACTCATGTCTCTTTGAGAACCTGCATGCTCTGGCATCAAGAAGAGGCTCCTCCTCTTCTCCTGAGTCACTAATCTCAGGAGATGCATCAGGCTCTAATTGTTCGCCAGCCTCTGACCCCACATCCTCTTCACTCTCCATCTCTGGTGCCAGGAACACCGGTCTTCTGTACTGCACCCTCACTACCTCCGAATCCTCGGGATCGGCTGCTAATTGCACTGGACTCGACCTGGCCACAACAACTACTTTTGTCATTTATACTAATATTGATTCAAGAACATCTGTAGATGCTCACAAAAGCAGGAGAGAAGGAACAGTCCATTATAAGAACTCTCACACAGTGCAATCTTATGCATTTTATGCCCTACTGAGTATATATAAGATTGCAACATTAATCAGGTATATACATCAGGTTTTGACTGGCTTAAATTTGTCTTGTCATTATCAGTGAAGTTTCTGTGTTAGTTAGCTTTGTATCCCAAAGGTGCCTTTATAGGAAGCAACTGTACTTTCTTGTTTTTCTTTGAAGACATTTCGCTTCTCATCCAAGAAGCTTCTTCAGCTCTGACTGAATGGTGGGGAATGGAAGTATTTATATTCCTTGCAGACAGCTGACCTCAACGACTGTCTAAAACAGATGTCGGCAACCTTAAACACTCAAAGAGCCACAAAGGTCCAAACCCAAAGCCCCTGGTTCAATTCTGAAGCCGACCGGAAGTCCAGTTCCCCCACCTCCTAGCCCGGTGTCCTTTTCCTCTACCAGTCCTAACCAAAAGCCCTATCAATTGTGGAGCTGACTGGAAAATCCACTCCTTGCCATAGAGTCTCCTCCTGACACGCCTTGCTCCAACCCTCCCAACCAGAAGCTCCTCACAAAATTGTGGTGCCGACCGGTGACAGGGAGCCGCAGCAGAGGGATGAAAGAGCCACATGCGGCTCCAGAGCCGCAGGTTGCTGACCCCTGGTCTAAAAGAATACAAATGACCAGCTGTTTGCAAGGAATATAAATCCTTCCATTCCCCACCATCCAGTCAGAGCTAAAGAAGTTTCTTGGATGAGAAGCAAAATATCTTCAAAGAAAAACAAGGAAGTCCAGTTGCCTCTTGAAAAAAGCACCTTTGGTACAACCATGACCTCCATAGACATTTAGCTTTGCATCACCTTCGTTATTGTCTTATACTTAAAATAGACCATTGTTTCACCTGACTGGTGTGCACTGCAGTCACATACATCAAAGGGTTATTTTCCTTAGTTTGATTAGGGATATGAATTTTTAAAGTTGCCATATTGATTGGATTACTTCCTCTTGTGACCTGGAAAGCAAGAGAGGGATTAATATCGGGCTTAATTCCAATAATAAATGGCCTACATTGTAAATATCATTTTCTCTTAATTAACGCTAGAAAGGAAGACAGACTGGCACATTTACAATCATGAAATAGATGTATACGTTGAGTTGTTTAGATTGTGGGGCACCCTATCTAGAAGCAAAGTGGTTTGGAGAACCGAAGCTTCCTGTGGTAGCTAATTTCATATGATTTTTATCTCTAAACCACCAGAGGTAAGTTTCATCACCATGCTAAACTGAAAGCAAGGCGTGTTTTAGTTTGCCATGATTTGTGAACAGATGATTGTCTTTATATATTTAAAAGATACTTGAAAATGTTCACTGACCTTAACTGAAAAATTAAACACAGGTCCAATCTCATCAAAATTATTCACTACGGTGTAAACACTATGATTAGAATACACTTCGTAGAAGTCCATACTGGTAAACCTAGGAAGAAATAAATCAGAGAAGATATTTAGGATACAGTTTTCCTTAAAATATTAGGGAACTCTAAGTTTGGAAATACATCTGGAGCAGTGGTGGGTTCCTACCAGTGCGGTCCACTCTATAGCACCGGTAGCAGCCCTCTGGTGACGTCACAGTACCGGTGCGGTCGGTAACCGGTGCCTGGGCGCCGCCAATTTTTTTAAAAAAATTTCTTCTGCGCATGCCCAGAAGCCGAGTTTCCGGCACTGCTCATGCGCTGCCTTCCTACCCCACAGTGAGTCCAAGCAGGGGAGGATGGCTGAGGGAGCGCGTGAGACGCTGAAAGAACGGGCGGCAGGACCTATCTCAGTTCCCCTCCCTTCAGCAGTCCGAGAAGCCACAATCATCGCGCGGTGATGATCCTAGGCATTTTCGCACGTTCGAGGCTTCTCGAGCTGCTGAGGGGAGGGGGAATGGGCAGCAGGATCTATCTCAGTTCCCCTTCCTTCAGCAGTCCGAGAAGCCACGCCCACCTGGTCACATGGCTGGCAAGCCACACCCACAAAACAAGCCACGCCCACAGAGTGGTAGTAAAAAAATTAGGAACCCGCCCCTGATCTGGAGGAGTGTTGTTTTAATTCAGGTATGTTTTTGTTTAGTTTTTAAAAAGTAGTGTTATAGCAATAGCTATATGTCTGTTATTGTGAATGTCTCAACATTTACAAAGGTGGTTTGGAATGATCTGTGTCTTTGTGAGAATGTCAACAACTGACAGACATTGTCTGTTCCGGCAGCTTATCTGAAATTGTTCTCCCACTTCTCTGCATCCCTATTCCTGTTTTTCCTGGATCGATCTATCTATCTATCTTTCTTTCTTTCTTTCTTTCTTTCTTTCTTTCTTTCTTTCTTTCTTTCTTTCTTTCTTTCTTTCTTTCTTTCTTTCTTTCTTTCTTTCTTTCTTTATATCTATCTATTATCTATCTATCTATCTATCTATCTATCTATCTATCTATCTATCTATCTATCTATCTATCATCTATTTGTGACATTTATATACCGCCTCACAGTGCAAGCACTCTCTAAGCAGTTTACACCAGTAAGCAATGTATATTTATATTGCCCCCAACAATCTGGGTCCTCATTTTACCTACCTCGGAAGGATGGAAGGCTGAGTCAACCTTGAGCCGGTGAGATTTGAACCGCTGACCTGCGGATCATAGTCAGCTAAAGTGGCCTGCAGTACCCCTCTCTAATCGCTGCGCCACCTCGGCTCTTTAAATGCTAGAAAAACATCTGTGTCTTTACACATACAGGATGTTTTTTTGCTTTAGAGGATGAGCCACAATGTTATGCCCCCTAAATTCATCTAGGGTTAGAATCTATTTTTTTCCCGTCGATTATGCCTGATTCTTGGAAATTGCCTGGACAAGTCCTTCCAGTTTTCTTGGCAAGATTTTTGAAGTGGTTGGCTATTGCCTCCTTCTTAGGGATGAAAGAAAGTGACTGGCCCAAGGTAACGTAGCTGGCTTTTAACCTAAGGTGGGACTAGAACTTGTGATCTGGTTTCTATCCTGATGCCTTAACCACTACACCAAAATGTCTAGGACAATCTCAACCATGACAACTTTAAGCTGTGTGAACTTCAAATCCCAGCATTCCCCAGCCAGCACAGAACATAATACATCACAGACTAACCAGGGTCTATTAACGCCAATAGAATTAGCACAAGGCCAATTTAGAATTACCTCATTAAGTGAAGTTCTGCATCATAACGAAGTGGAAGTGTTAGGTTCACCTGATTGTTTGTATAATCTTCTTCATTACTTGCACTGTTCAGTAAAAAAAAATAAAATATATTTGAAAACATTTACAGTTATGATCTCTAAATTTATAAATTCTATCAGGAGGCTCAAGGGAAATTTGACTAAGAACAGTTCACTCACAAGGAAGGAAGGAAGTCACAAATTAAAAATTTATCTGTACATGTGAAATAGAGTGGGTGCAATGTATCTGGATGGTTTTTATACTATTCACACCTAAACTCTTCCAGTCTAAGGAAATGACAATAAGCAGCTTTGTTTTTGCCCAGTTCTGGTGATTATGTTCTACTGTGTATCTTCAGGTAACAAGTTATAATAAAACAAGTTCTTTTTTGGAATAAGCAAAATTTCTGGCCTGAACACTTACATGAGCTTTTAAAGATGGCCTAGCAACTGATTAGCTTTTTGAAAACTTCAGGATTATATTAACATAACTATGAAGCTACTATTATTTGATTAATGACTTCTTTGTTTGTGAAAACAGATATCTTGAAGAACACAGCATTTCAGACTAAGGAACTATGGGTTTGGCTGAAAATATTGTTTTGAAGTGTAGCAGAAAATTTACAGTGTACCTCAAGGCTTGAAAATGTAATACTGCCACATTCTGAAGATTTTTCAAACTGAAGTCAAAATTAATATCAAAGGATACCTACGAAGAAAACAAAGATGGAAAATAACATTAAAATCAGGAAAGTCATCATCATTAGTAACCCATTTTACTTTAAAGAATAAGACCAGATATTCCATAAAAGGGCGTTACTGTATAGCACTTCCAATTATATTTTAAACAAATATTTGATAAGCATAAAAAAGGCAAAGGTTTCCCCGTCCAGTCGTGTCTAACTCTAGATTGGACAACCTAATCTTCGTATCCTAGCTGAGGGAGCCAGGATTGTCCGAAGACGCTTCCGTGATCATATGGCCAGCATTACTGTAGCCCAAGATGTACAGAACGCTGTTACCTTCCCACTGAAGCAGTACCTGTTTATAGCAATAGCAATAGCACTTAGACTTATATACCGCTTCATAGTACTTTACAGCCCTCTCTAAGTGGTTTACAGAGTTCAGCATATTGCCCCCAACAATCTGGGTCCTCATTTTACCCACCTCAGAAGGATGAAAGACTGAGTCAACCTTGAGCCGGTGAGATTTGAACAGCTGAACTGTAGCTAGCAGTCAGCTGAAGTAGCCTGCAGTGCTGCACTCTAACCACTGCGCCACCTCGGCTCAATCTACTCGCATCTCCAGTTTGCTTTCAAACTGCTAGTTTGGCATGAGCTGGGTCAAGATTGGGAGCTCAACCCATCATGTGGTACTTGGTCTTTAACTGCCAACTTAATGGTTGACAAGCCCAGCCTCTTAACCGATAGGGACATGCATATAGCATGTTTGGAACTAACTAAAGCTACTGCATGTTTTCCCAGGATTACACAGCTGCTCTGGATACGCCAAAGCACCAATTCAGAATTGAACTGCAAATACAATACACCTCAATTCTATATTAACATTATACCTATGTCAACCTCTTATTGCTAAGGATTCATCCTCATGTTCTGCTTACAGCAGCATAAAAGTACTTTTGATAACCATTTTTAAGAGATATAGCCATATTAGGTTGCCTCTGTCTCATCCTTAACCCACTGAAAGGGCAGCCAAAAATCATTTTGCTGCTAAAGTGATGCCTTCCTTGCCTTCACAGAAATCTAGCTACATGACCAATGAATGATAAAGCTGGTGATGACGTGGTCAAGAATAAGCACCCTTCCCCTCACAGTCCTATTGCAGGGCACTGCCTACTATGACCAGTTTTACTTGAGCTGTGAGAGACCTGCCTAGGCCTTTCTGTTGTTGATGCTTTTCACATGGGAATATCTATCTTCTGAAAGACTATGTCTTTGTGAATGAATGCTTGTCTTCCAGGAGACCTGTTCTGCCCCAGCTACGGACCAGAAAGAACGTAGCACACACACGCAGTTTGTTCAAAGCTGTGTTTACTTAATTAATGACTACTAATAAACTTGCTTAGTAGTTGACACACACAAACAGAAGTTAAAGCAGTCTTTTCTTGAAAAACCCAGCTGTTAATTAAACGGCATTAACAGCTAGCATAAGTCCATAAAGTCATAAATTAACTCTAAGCAATTAGTCCTGGATATCTCAAAAAGCTTACAAGGGTTGGCAAAATGCCTAGAAGCACTTTGTAAGAATAATGCCAAAGCAGATAAGCTGAGCAGATGTTTTCAAAAACAGGAAGGCACGTGAACGAACAAACGTTTCCTGCAGAGTTTTTTTCTGTTGTTGTCATCCCTTAAGTAGGCTAGGGGAGTGGCCAATTAGCCCCAAGCCTTACTCCCAAGGAGACCGCCTCCTGAGGAACCATTCCTGCCTTTTGGCAGCTCTGCGTGCCCGTGCATTAAGAAGAGGAGGAGCCTCTTCTTCCTCATCACTGCTGTGAGGTGCTGGAGGTTCTGAAGGCCCTGGCTGAACCTCTGTCTCTGGCACCGAGTCCTCGCCAGCCTCCTCACTATCCGACTCGGGTGCCAGCTGCACAGGCCCCTGGCGCATCACCACATCAGCCTCTTCTCAGGCGGGATCCGCTACCAGCTGCACGGGCTGCTGGTAGGCCACAAGAAGACCAATGCACCCAATCTGCATCTCCAAATGCTACTTTAATGGAACAATTAAAACTATAACATGGTAAGAATATGGATTACAAACAATTTAACCAACAATTCCCCATTCCCCACTTTCCCTTCCTTGTTTGATGAAGAGTTCTTGAGAATTCAATTTCTTTTAGTTTACATACTTTGCATTGCTGAACATAATGCTTTTGCTTTTTTGTTTTTATTTTGCATATTTAAAATATTTCGATCTGATGTTGAACCTGTAGCATTTCTTATTTAGATACCTCTTGCCTTGCTTTAAAAACAGGATAGCTGATTTGGCAGACGACGAGATGACGGACAACTGCCATCTGACATAAAACTTCGGTTTCATCCACCTAACAATAAAAAGCAGATATTTTATTAGAATTAAATTCATGATTATTGTGCAATGAAACTTTCATATGATATTTTGAGGGATAACGATGTAGATAATAGATGAGATTAAGAAATTGGTCTTCTGCTAATAGGAGGTTTCTTTTGTTTGTGGAAGAAATGAGAACCCACAGAGATTCCTTAATAGAGGAACAGGGAAAGTGAGCAGAGTTACCGTATTTTTTGGTGTTAAAGATACACTTCCCCCCCAAAAGTGGGTGGAAATATCTGTGCGTCTTATCCAGTGAATGTTGCCGAAGCCCCACCCACCTGCCTACCCCTGCCCTTCAGCCTCTGCCTCCCAGCAATCCCAGTTTTGGCCCGTTCCAGGTGGCGGGGATCGCCACTGCCACTCCCCGCCACCTGGAACGGGCCAAAAATGGGATTCATGGAGGCTGAAAACGGGGCACAGGAGGTCAAAAACAGGACACATGCAGGCCGAAAGTGGGGCACGCGGAGGTGGCGATAGGCGGCAGCAGCAATGGGCAACAACAGTGGTGATGGGCGGCGGCGATCCGCACAGCCTGGAACAGCTGATAGGTGATATTCCGAGAGGCCAATCCAACCGCCAATCAGCTGCTTGTGCTAAATCAGGCTGTGCTGAAGCTGACCAGGCTGTTTGCTGTTTGCTGCAAGGAGGCAAATTGCTGGGAGGCAGAGGCAGATTTTTTTTTTCTTGTTTTCCTCCACAAAAGTTAGGTGCGTCTTATAGTCCGGAGCATCTTATAGTCGGAAAAATACGGTAATTCTCAAATGTGCAACTGTGTCACGTAATAACAACAGCAATAGCACTTAGACTTATATACTGCTTCACAGTGCTTTACAGCCCTCTCCAAGCAGTTCATACAGAGTCAGCATCTTGCCCCCAACAATCTATTAGCATTCAATAACAACATTCCAAATACGAACTAGGAAGTTAAGATATTCATATATTGAGCATGCCCATCTCCCAAAACTACATGAGTCAGTTTATTTTACTATTTCCATGTAGGGTTAGCAGATTTAGTTTTTACTTTATCTTGGTACTGAATCACAACTCTCAATGCTATGGACAAATATAGCTAATTCAATTGTGCTTATTTCAGAATAAACATGCCAAGGCTTAAATCTGATAGGATTGCATTTTTTCCCTCTATAGACATACTAAGCAATCTTCCTCTTTTAGAAAGTGTAGAGTAAGAATGATGATCTTGATTTGGGCATGCAAACTTTGTTGCCAAGGCAAAAAGGGATAAACATATTTTAAGTTCAGACTAACATCCAGGAATAGCTCAAATGAACACTTTTCTAATTCACTAACTTATAAGAAGAAAGAGGAGATACAATACAATTATGAAATCCTTGGCCCTCCCTGAGATTGGTTATTTGCTTGCAGGCATTTCATTTCTCAACTAGGTAACATCATCACTGCTACTGAGTGTGGAATTTGTTCCCTATTTATACACAGTATGCCAGCACACATCTAAAAGAAGATACTATTCTTTAACAAAATAATTGGTGTTATTAGCACGGAGCACAGCAGTGAGAATAGAGATTATAGATACCGCTGAAAAAGATGAAGCAAAAAACAAGTTTTCAGAAAAATCCACTTGAATTCTGGTATTGTATGAATTTTCATTCATGTTTTTCAACTTCACACCAAACGTCAGTCTTTTGTTTTTATTGGTGACAAGAAAATACTGTTTGTTGTTCCTGGAGAAGGAAAAAAAAATGAAAATGAGTCCTGGGTTCCCTAAAGGTTATTTCTGCAGATACCTTCCTTGCTGCTCATTACCGTATTTTTCGGAGTATAAGACGCACCTTTTTGCCCCCCAAAAGAGGGTGGAAATGTCGGTGCGTCTTATACACCGAATACAGTAATTTTTAGCCTCCCGAAGCCCCGCCCCCGCATCCAATTTTTGCAAAAAATGGGCCGGTTTTTTTGCAAAAATGGGGGTTTTTGCCTTCCCCCATCCCCTAGGAATGCTCTGCAGGCTTCCCAGATCCTTTGCATGCCCTGTTTTTGCAAAAAAACGAGCAAAAAATGGGCCGTTTTTTGCAAAAATTGGGGCATTTTTGCCTCCCCCCACCCCCTAGGAGTCCACTGCAGGCTTTCCAGATCCCCTGCATGCCCTGTTTTTGCAAAAAAAATGATCGAAAAACGGGCCATTTTTTGCAAAAATTGGGGCGTTTTTGCCTTCTAATTACCCCATCTAGCATGACTGGAGGAGGAATTCTGGGAGTTGAAGTCCACTAGTCTTAAAGCTGTCAAGTTTGAAGACCCCTGGGTTAGGGGTTAGGGGTGCAAGGGTCTTCAAACTTGGCAAGTTTAAGACTTGTGGACCTCAACTCCCATTCCTGAGCTAGCATGACTGGAGGAGGAATTCTGGGAGTTGAAGTCCACTAGTCTTAAAACTGTCAAGTTTGAAGTTTGTAAAAAGTATACATGGTTGTAAAAAGTGTACATGGTTGTAAAAAGTATACATGATTGTAAAAAGTATTCTGCTACACTGGTATTTTATTAAATAATATATTACTGCACCATTTGGTTCAGAATACTTTTTTCCTTGTTTTCCTCCTCTAAAATCTAGGTGCATCTTATACTCCGAAAAATACGGTACTTCCTTCATCCTATTTTACTTCTTAAAGTTTATTTTAAATTTCAATTTAATTTTAAAAAGCTTTAAAAATGTTGTAAAGTGGGTGTGCTCCATGTATCAATTTGCTTTAACATCTACAAATGAAGAAATGGAGACATATCCACATCTAGAAAACACTACGAATTATAGTTATCTCAGACTTCTTTTAAAGCTTAATTCTTCTCCTTTCTAAAAATCTACTTCGCTTATTTTCAAACCAGACAGGTCATATTCTATTATGGAACAGAATTAAGAGATAGCAATACAAGCATTTCTTACCCAATATTTTTCTGTTCAACTTCCAGAATGAGATCTGTCTTGCAAACTTCATCTTCACCGCAATCTTTGACAAATGGTATCTAGAAAAATATAAAAGCAACCCAAAGCTTTTAATCTTCTTTGTTCAAAGTAAAGGATCTATATCTACATCTCTCGTATTACAGCATTTAAACTGCTGATTTGGGTTTTTATGATTGGAACAAGTATATTTCTGGGTATAAATCTGGATTAAGCAAATAACTAATGCATCTCCAAAATTCAACTTCTGCACGAAGAATAGGAAAATTTTGTGAGATACCGTATTTTTCGGAGTATAAGACGCACCGGAGTATAAGACACACCTTAGTTTTGGGGGAGGAAAATAGGGGAAAACAATCTGCCTACCAGGTATTCATCTGGCTAGCATCCTTAGTCTGGTCAGCTTCAGCACATTATTTTATCCCCTGGTTAGGACTTAAAAAAACCTTCTTCTGAGAGTAACAATGAAAGAGCCTGCAAGCCAGTAAGAGCTGGGAAGATCGTTAGCACCTGGTTAGGGCTAGAAAACAACTTCTTTGGAGCAAGTAGAGCAATGAAAAAAAACCCTGCAAAGACTTAGGGCTGGAAAACATTCTTCTGGGAGAGTAACAATGAAAAAGCCTGCAAGGTAAGAGCTGGGAAGATCTGTTAGCACCTAGTTAGGGCTGGAAAAAAAAAAGCTACATTCGAAGTATAAGACGCACCTGAATTTTCAGCCACTTTTAGGGAGGAAAAAGGTGCGTCTTATACTCCGAAAAATACAGTATATAAATATGGGAAAGGAATCTGCTTACTTTTATTTACAGAATATCTAGGTACAGAAAAAAGAACAATGATGAAGATATGAAACTGGAGCAAATTCCTGGGGGATCTTGAATTTTTTTGTACTAATAAAATGAGAAGAGGGAAAATGATACACAACAGAGAAAACAGATTCAGACCTAGATAAATAGATTTTGTCGACTAAGTCATAACTTGCAGGCAAGTTAGAGTGAACTCTTTATTCACTCTACAGAATATGCACCACCCATGTTTCAGGAGCCTCTTAAAACCTTTTCTCTTCATCCAAGTATTCTCTGGATAAATATTATGTTACAAATATTCTTCCCACATCTCGCACTATTCCCTTTATTAAACACCACATTATGCAGGGGTGGGTTCTACTTACCTTCCCTACCGGTTCTGATTGTGACGGAAGTACACATTTTGCTTTGCCCGCACGCGCGCCCCATCATGTCGCACAAAATGGAAATGACCCTCTGTGCATGCACAGAAGCCTTTGTGCACGCGGAGAAGCTTTTGCACATGCACAGAGGGTTTTTTTCCAGGCCACGGCAACCAAAGGACTGGTTCAGGAGTATGGACGGCCGATCATCGCTGCTGGTTCAGCGAGCGGCGGTAAATTTCCACTACCGGTTCTAAAGAACCGGTCCGAACTGGCAGAAATCCACCTCTTACGTTATGCCACTTCAAAATGTTCTGGCATCAATTAATTAAAGGAAAAGGGTTTTTTTTTCAGTTTTCTATAACACTTAAGTTCATTTATTGACGGTAAGAAACAAGGTCATAAATCAGGTGAGACTCATTTAACAACTGCATCATTTAACGGCACAGATTCTGATCCCAATTGGGATCATAAGCTGAGGACTGCCTGTAGTAGTATCATGCCCCACTTGGGAAAAGATGTTGTATTACACGGGCCTTTAGTTTGGTCTGGAAATTAAATTACTGATAAATGCAAGTAGAGTCTTCAGTAACTAGTTACTCTATGCCCCCTACCAGAATTTAGAGGCTAGTTGTAGGTATATTGGTAGCTATGTATATTTTTTGGCTCAGCATTTTTATATGGGTATGGAAGAATCTCAAGTTTGTAGTCTTCACCCCTCTTTGGAGGCAAATATTTGCTACAAGGCTTAGAGCAGTCCTTCTCAAATAGTGGGGCGCGCCCCCCTGGGGGGGGCTCGGAGCAATGCCAGGAGAACGTGTGTGACACCGGGGAACATGCATGGTCCCTCTTGATCGATTCCTCTGGACGGGGAGTGTTTTCCCAGTTGCACGCTGCTCTGAGCCCGGAAGAGAAGGTGGCCAGGCAGGGCGGGTGGCTGCATGGGTTCTTGTCGTTCTCGGCGGGCGCTGCGGTAGCGATGAACGGTGTGGCGAACCTGCTGCTGGACAAGGAGGAGCATCCTCTGCAGCTGGACGAAAGCTTTGAACAGCACCCTAAAGCCTCCTTCCACACCATTCACTGTGAGTGCCCGGCAGAGGCGGCGCTTATGGGCCAGGCTGGCGACCCCAAAACATCAGCTTGATTAAGCTGGCCTGGCCCCGTGTCAAAAGAGGGCCCTAACCACGGTAGCCTATGCCTGCCTAACCGAAAACAGGCTCCACTGAGTTCAGTGTGACTTACTCCCAAGTAAGTGGGTAGAGCAGCCTTCCCCAGCCAATAGTTTGCTTGCAGCTTATAATAAGTAAAATAATAAATATTAACAATAAAATTCCATTGGGGCCCAGATCGGAGAGTTGGGGGCGCGTGAAATGTTTACTTCTTCCTAGGGGGAGCGTAACAGAAAATAATTGAGAAGCACTGGCTTAGAGGAAGATGCATGAGTAACTTCTGTGTAAAGGATGGAATATAAATCATCTGAATAATCAACATTATTAGTACTACCACACTTAGTTTTCTGAAACCATGGAAATATTCATCTTGTCCATGTAGCAACTTTATTAAAAACACATAAAAAGAAAGCATATTAATTTACTTACGTTGTAAACAAGACTGGTAGGAGATGTTTTATCAAGAACAGGGCTTGAGTTGGGGTTCTTGAGCCCAATATCAATGCGCACGTTAAGGGAATCAATAGCATCGGAAGGGGCCTATAAACATAAATACGCACACAAAGCATAAGTATCCACACAAACCTTTGATTTGCTTGCTTGAACTTTCTTATTTTAAATTTATGTAACTAATGGCCGATAACATTAAAATATTGCTTGACAAGGCACTTCTGAATATTTCAATAGGAGAGGTTTACAAATAAAGTTCTTTTTAAAGATGCAACTCTTTCTTGGCTTGCATTTATTCAATTGATATCCAATACTTTGGGAAGGAAAACTGCCAAGCTTGTCAGTCAGATGAAATTGCTCCCCTAGCAGGTTAGCTCAGTGCCAGAGTGCCAGAGGGAGGCTCAAAGCAATATTTGCTCTCATATGAACCTGGCCTGGTTGAAATTGGCATTGTACCCTTATAGAGGTAATATCACCAGATTTGAGGCTGTTGGCAACTGGAAACCCTTGGTTGGTGGTCACATCCCAGTGATAACATAGTTTTCCAAAATGCTTCTGCCCACCTTTAATTTTAAGCACCAGGTGAAAGCACATTTACTCTGACGAGCATTTCATGGATAGCTGAGTTTATTCTTGATGTTAAGGTATTCTTGTTCCATTTACCTCTGCTTTTATTATTAATACCAATCACAAGATTTTACAAATGACTAAACATATATCATGTAATGCTAATACATTGTATGAAAGCTAATTTCTAATTTTCCAGACAAAAATGTCCATTCTGCATATCTGCAGTTTTTACTCCACTTCTACAGAAATACAAATCCGACCAAGCACTTAATACTGTGTCTTTAATTTGAAATAACCTAAATTCGTTTTTACACATGTAAAATATTGGTAAACGAAATTATTGCCAATGGGCAACATACACTTCTCAGCACCTCATCTGCGATCCGCAAGACCATTGTGCTGTAATTTAGTGGCAAAACAGCCCATTGTTTACATCACTGGGGAGAATTTAAGGTTGGGATTGGCGTGCGAGACCCCCATGAGGCAAAATTTATTTATTTATTTATTTATTTTATTGTTCTTATAAACTGCCCAATCCCATAGGACTCACGGCGGTGTGCAACAGAAAAAAAGAACAATCAGCAAATACAATAAAACAATTTAAAAATTTAAAAAAGTTAAAAACCAGTCATCCATGGGGGCATTAAGATCTATTTCCCCCCCGCCTGCAGGAAGAGCCATGTCTTAATGGCTTTCCGGAAGGCCAGCAAGGTGGGAATAGTTCGGATCTCTGGGGGTAGTTGGTTCCAGAGAGCCGGAGCCCCCACAGAGAAGGCTCTCCCCCTTGGTCCCGCCAACAGACATTGTTTGGTTGAAGGGACCTGGAGGAGACCGACTCTGTGGGACCTAACTGGTCGTAGGGATGTATGAGGTAGGATGTGGTCCCGGAGATAACCTGGTCCTAAGCCATGTAGGGCTTTAAAGATGATAATCAACACCTTGAATTGCACCCGGAGACCAATGGGCAACCAATGCAGCTGGCGGAGAATGGGTGTTACGTGGGTGTATCTGGAGACACCCACCACAGCTCGCGCAACCGCATTTTGCACCAGTTGAAGTCTCCGGGTACTCTTCAAGGGTAGCCCCATGTAGAGCGCATTACAGTAGTCCAAACGAGAGGTGACAAGGGCATGAGTGACCGTGAGTAAAGCCTCCTTCTCCAAATATGGTCGCAATTGGTGCACCAGGCGAACCTGTGCAAAGGCACCCCTAGCCACAGCTGTAAGATGTTGGTCTAATTTTAGCTGTGGATCTAGGAGCACCCCCAAATTGTGAACCCGGTCCGAGGGAGATTATTTATCTCCCCCGAAGACCAAGGAGGGACAATCGGTATAATCCTTAGGAGGCAGCATCCATAGCCATTTGGTCTTGTCAGGGTTGAGCTTGAGCCTGTTCCTTCCCATCCAGATCCTAACATCGTCCAGGCAACGGCACATCACATCCACTGCCTCCCTGAAGTGCGACGGGGTGAAGATGTACAGCTGGGTGTCATCAGCATACTGTTGAAATCTCACCCCATGTCGACGAATGATCTCCCCCAACGGTTTCATGTAAATGTTAAACAGGATGGGTGAGAGGACTGAACCCTGAGGGACCCCACAAGTCAGGGGTCTAGGAGACGACCTCTGCCCTCCTGTCAACACCGACTGCGACCTATCAGCGAGGTAGGAGGAAAACCACCACAAAACGGTGCCTCCCACTCCCAGCCCGCCGAGTCGGTGCAGAAGGATACCATGGTCGATGGTATCGAAAGCCACTGAGAGGTCAAATAGCACCAGGATGGAAGAGTGACCCCCATCCCGGGGTCTCACTGCCATCTTTACGCTGTTGCCCAAATCCAAACCTGAGTGAAAAACGGGGTAAAATCTTCTAATGACATCACATCATAGGAAAGGTTTTGGCAGCCTGCCTGTTCAGCTCAGGAAGCTGAGCTAAGGAGAAGAGTCCAAAAGCAGCTGCCTAGTTCTGAAACTTGGCTTGGATAATTCTGGGCTAATTTTTACCTGCACATTAAAAATGTGATTCACACATGTCTTCAGAGAGTGGACTACGATGCTACTCTGCAGAGACCTTTCATTGTTTTCTTTAAATAATCCTCTAGAGGTAATATGTGAAGATAAGAGATCCGCATCCAATGTTAGATTGTACTTAATATCTAAAAATGAAAAAAATGATATAAGTGTCAAGATACAGCCTCAAGGTGCAAAGCAACTTATTTTTTAACTGAGGGTAAGGTCCTCTATGCACTTTCAGATATACAGGGTTATTCAAAAAGAATGAATCAATTTCATGACACATTGCTTCAGTTCTCAAGCATCGTCATGTAATGAGTCAGTGACCATTTGAAAGAGGAGTTATCTAAGTTTTGAATGGTAAAAGATCGCATTTATGTTCCACCGCTACCCACTAACCTCGATGACCTTAAACATCGAATAACAACAGCGATCAACTCAGTGGATTGTGATACGTTGATACGCGCCTGAGAGGAATTCTCTTATCACATTGACGTTGCCCATGCTGTAGGTGGTGGCCATATTGAGCACTTGTAAGACAGGAAATAAAAGTTGATTGTGAGTAGAATGCTTGTGACTTGGCTGGAGTTTTGTATTACTTTTCCTTAATAAAATATTGCGTCATGAAATCGGTTCATTCTTTTTGAATAACCTTGTATTTCTAGGCCAGAGGTCTTCAAATTGGCAACTTTAAGACTTGTGGACTTCAACTCCCAGAATTCTCCAGCCAGCATAGCTGGAGAAGACCTCAGTATCTTGTAATGCTGGCTGGAGAATTCTGGGAGTTGAAGTCCACAAGTCTTAAAGTTGCCAAATTTGGGGACCCCTGTTCTAGGCAAACAAAGAATCAACAAAACACTCCATGAATTAAAAAAAAAGAGAAGGAATCTCAGTCATGGTAGCAGAAAGAATGAACATGGTATTTTATAATTAAAAAAGCCTTCTAACCTGTACTATCCAAGTTGCATTAAATTATTAGATTACAAATCCTATATGTCACAACACCAGTGCATATTAGGATAGCACTGCTTTGGGAATATTGCCATAAACTAACACAGTGACAAAATAATGAAATTGTTATGGGCAAAATACTGTGAAATACTTGAAATGTTTCAAATTTATTTTCAAGTGCAGTCTAGTTTGAAAACAATAAGATAAAATAATGGGGAAATATTCATCATTCCATAATGACCTTGTTGTTGTTGTTGTTGTTGTTGTTGTTGTTGTTGTTGTTGTTATTATTATTATTATTGGAATTTGACAATTAAATATTCAAAAACTATTATTTAATTGCTATCATTCAGAAACAATAGCAATTAAAATAATATAATTATTATAGTAGCAGTTAAACAGTGTGATTATTACATTATTGGTAGACTTTGCAGCAATAAAGACATTTACATTAAAATAAAAATTATACATTTATTAAGAATTTTGCATTGCATCCAGATTAGTTTGTGTGTATGACAGAGATAGAATGTTACTAAGTTGACAATTGCAAATGTCTCTAATGAAAGGAAATTAACTAAGGGAAATACTCACCCACTTTATCACTCGTTTGGATAGGTCTAAAAGTTACACCAAAACATATATTTAACTCTATATCTGTGTTCTTGTTCAGCAGACTGATCTTTGTAGGAGTAGATAAAACATGTACAGTCACATTGGCTATACTCTGGGACCTAAAAGAGAGGAAGGCAGAGTTCTCTATGATCTCAGTCATAAAAAGGGGGAAAAAAGTGTTCCGGCTTTATATCAAGAATTTACAGAATTAATTTTAAACAAAACATAGCTGCAATCCTATTATTAGGGAATAAACTTCCCTGAGTATCTGATTGCAAAATTCCTGATTAATTATGGATATGTGACGTTTCCGAAAGATGCCTTAATTAATTCATAAGCCATGTGTCACTAAACACAACAATTCTTTTAAAAGTATCTTGAATAGATGGAGACATTCTAAAAGAATGGCAAAAATTAAAAGGCCTTCATACATGTGCTAATGCACGTTGGAGAACAGCAAAAACTAAATATTTCGCCAACTGTAAATACCAACTTCCTGTCCATATGTATCAGGGACATGCAGCACTTCAAACTGAAAAGCCCTCTCTAAGCAGTTTACAGAGTCGGTATACTGTATTGCCCCCAACAATCTGGGTCCTCGTTTTACCAACCTCAGAAGGAAGGAAGACTGAGCCAATCTTGAGCCAGTGAGAATTGAACTGCCAAACTGCTGGCAGCCGGCAATCAGCAGAATTAGCCTGCAGTACTGCATTCCAACCACTGTGCCACCACTATGTACACAAACCATGGCTGTAGATTACACTGGCACAACATAAGTCTTCATATGTGAAAGTCATGATGACCCAAGCCAAGTCTGAGTCTAACTGTATGTATTTTATATGCAGTATGTCAATCAGAGTACAGTCTGGAGGGAAGCTAACTCAAGTAGGGAGATTTTTCCTTTAAGGTATTTTCTTTATTTCCTTAAAACTCTTCTACTCACCAGAGTTGAATTACATTTCCACTGGTACCCACAGATACATCAGTAATTCCATCATCGTTTAAATCAATATGGCCATCTATTGATCTTCCAAAATACTGGAGTTGCTGAGCAAATGCGGGGTTTGATCCAGAAATTTTCTGAAAGGTTAAAAGCAAAACAGGAATGTTGACAAACTGAACAGATAATTAGCAATGTCACAATCAAAGCAACAATATCAGAGGAGATTAAAAAGGTATACAAAAGTACATAGTTTAAAAAAAACCCCAATGGCTTTTAAACACAATATAAATTAAATCATTGCCTTTCAATTGATCCTAGACTATAAGGCCATCCATATGAGAAATTTCATGATTGGCAATTCATCAGTGAACACACTGGGTCACGATGTGAATATTGCCAGTTGAGCACCTCTGCAATATTTCTAGGTTTATTGTATTTTCTAATCAAGCAGACATGTGATATGTTTTACTGCGCATGTGTACATTCCAGGAGTCTCCTCCTTTCCTTCTTCTCCTGTGAGCCTTGCCCGAGGCAGACGTGAATTCTTAGCTGAGAAAATGTAGCTTAATAACGTTTATATTCTTTTGTTACTTTTGTACTGAAATAAATATTTTGTTAATTAGAATTGAATCTCGGTTTTATTTTCTAAGTAAGGATGACTTCAAGGAAGCAAGATCCTATATCGCCTCGATAGGAATAATACTTATTCCGTCACACTGGAATGATAAAAATGAAGCCAGCTGAAATATTAACTACTTACCTGCCAATGTAAATATATAACAAAATAAAATTTCTACAAATTTGGAAAAAAAATGTTTAGGCAAAGAACAAAAAAAATAACATATCCTAAATCAAAACTATTCTGTGCAATAGAGCATTATACTCCTTACCTGGGAATATTTAGTGTGCAATGTCTTTTGTTCACCATTGTAAACGTATATAGCACCAGTATTCTCATTTTCTAATGGTGCTCCAACTATCACATCATTAAAGCCATCCAAATCAATATCAGAAACAGCAGCGATAGCAGATCCATACTGAGCATTTTCCAGGCCTTCAGGACCTTGAAGGACTTCTCGTTTGTCCAAAATTCCCTTTGATAAAAGATCAAAAGGAATGGAAGTGAAACACAAGGAAATTTATAGTAGCGTCCTATTAATTTATTAACTTAAGATTCTGATACTGAAATAGAATTTTTTAAAAAATAAATATAGGGAGCATTGGAAAAAAACGTGGGGGGAAATCTAGTGTTATGGAAGTTAGCCATTTTATAGAATCCTTTGTGTGTTTTTAAATGTTTTTTTGCTTTTAAAATAGTAACAGAAAAAGAAACAAAACACAAACATAATTATAATTCAAATACACACAATCTCAAATAAAAATGCATAAAATTGCTTTTAAAAATGAAAAAACTGCATCAGAAAAAAGAAAAAAAATCCAGAACAAAATATAAATGTTCATATATTGTAACTGTTATAATGATATCTTATACATTTTATAGGTACCTTTGTGACCGTGAACATGTAGACTCTTCCTTCTTCTTTTTTAAAATTATTCATAAACATGGGTGCCCCAACCAATAGCACATCTGTTATGGAGTCTCCATTGATATCAACAGAGCACACCACACTGCCAAAATAAGAGCCAATCTGAAATGACACAATCATTACTATCAAACGAGGCATGGAAGCCATTACTTTGTTAAGAAATTTATGTGAACAATGCACAACATTGAAAACCTGTGAAACTATCATTACGAAAATAAAATTAAAGATCTGTTATAAAGTCTACTTTAAAAGCAGATTTTTTTTCAGTACAAAGAGAATAAACAAACCATTGTGCAAACTTAGCATTGAAATGCAGCACTTGCCTGCTCTCCTTTTTGAGAGTCAATGATGATTATCTTGCCATAGTCATCAACCTGATAAACCACAACTCTGCCAGTATAATTGGAACGGGGAGCACCAGCAACATAATATACTGAGTTTTCCATGGAAAGAACAGCGAGAGAATAACCTGAAAGTCCAAATTATAGTTATAGGGGCTTAAAAATATTTGTAAATGAGATAGATCAAGATGTTAAATCTATATTGATTAGTTTAAATTTGTAATTTTATTTAAAAACTTTATTTAATTACCTAATGCTTAAATGCTGCTTAGAAGTTTCAGTACTGAACTCTTAGGAAATTTTCCCCAGCCTAATCCTTCTAGACCAGTGGTGTCAAACTCAAGGCCGGGGCCCAGATCTGGCCTGCAGGGTGCTTAGTTCTGGCCCACGGGACCACCATGATCTGGCCCGGATCTGGGCCACGGGGTGCTTAGATCTGGCCTGCGGTGCCTCTGCCAGTGAAAATGGAGCTGGGGAGGGCCACGGGCGGCCCTCCTGAGCTCTGTTTTCACTGGTAGAGGGTTGCAGGAGGCTGTCGCAGCAAAAACAGAGCTCGAGAGGGCCACAAGTGGCCCTCCCGAGCTTCCTTTTTGCTGGCAGAGGCTTGCAGGAGGCCATCACAGCTGAAAACAGAGCTTAGGAGCCCGTTTTTACTGGCAAAGCGCTTAAGAGCCGCCACAGGCGCCACCGACACGAGTGACGTCAAGCTGGTCACACCCACCCTGGCCACGCCCACCTCAGTCCCCCGAGGTCAAACACAACCTGATGCAGCCTTCAATGAAATCGAGTTTGACACCCCTGTTCTAGACCTACCTTCTAAAACTGGTGCCAACGTCCAGATATTTCTGGACTATAACTCCCAGTATTGCCTGGGAAATAGGGATGGAGAAATCTTGTCTAAGACAGTGATTTTTAACTGAATGCAGTCATTAATTCATTGCCTTTTAAAAGAACTAAACAGGACTTGTAAATGTTCAGCTACATTGGACAAATATTCTACTGAGACTTTTTGAATTAGTACTCTCACCTAAGTAGGAGTTCCGACTGTTTTGCAAAACATTTTGAAATGTTGTATTGGGATATATAGTGTCTTTTTCTCCTCTCTTCTGGACCACTGTTCCAGTCCATTCATAGGCCCCAACAGCACCCAACATCAGCACTTCCTTAAGAGAAAACCAAATCAAGGCAAATAATTAAATGTGCTTCAATTAAAAGCTTTTAGTGATGCAGTTAAAATATTGCGAGTAGTGCTCACTTTTGTCTAAGTCAGAGACTTCTAATGTATCCTGTGCAGTTTACTCCATTCTTTATTCTAAGTAGCAATACTTTCCACTGTCATAACTGATGTTCTTGAAATGGGAGATGCAGGTGTCAGAGACTAAACACATTTTTCTCACACCACCTTGGAAATCCCATGCATTTAATCCCATGCAACATTGAAAAGGATAAATTACATGGGCAGACTGAATTACATGGCTACCTGACTATTTTTACAGGTATATTATTAAATCATATTATTTGTACATGCATCAGTGGTGGGTTTTTCCCGGTTCGGCCCAATTCTAAGAACCGGTAACACCAGCAGCGGGAGTCTCCGCCCACCCACCCGGGATGCTTCTGCACATGCGCAGAAGCGCATGTGCAAACCAGTAGTAAAGAGTTTTAGAACCAACTACTGACATGCATGTAAATCCCATGTACATATTACCATCTATGGGAACTGATTCCACATTAATCTTTGTTGATGTCATAAGGGGAGACTTCAGACGCCATTATGTCTTAGTCATATCTTTGGTCTGCCTAAGGGAAACAATGATAACACCAAGTCATTACTGGCTTCTAATCTTCTAGATAATTAGGAGCCAGTCTCATATCCGTTTTAAGTGAGATTCTGGAGTGGTTGTAATGCCACAACTTCAGATTTCCTGAACAAATAGAAAAAAGATCTTGGAGGTTTGCATTGCATTGGTTTTAATCTTATTATTATAAGCAGATTAAAAGCCATTCAGAGTCTTCTCTGGAATTGAATATAAAACTGAGTCAAACAAACAAACTGATCCAATCTTAATCCAAGTTCAGCCCTTTTGGAGGGGGTGAAAATGTTCCAATTTAAATTGGCATTCCCAAGACAATTTTGGTGTTCAGTGTTGCTCGCAGTCCAATACATTTTGTTATAGTATCTCCATTACCTTTTGATGTGAATAAGCAGCACTGAAACCCACTTGTGACATTTCCATCTCGAATAAATCACCTTGATCAGTACCTAGTGAGAAGAAAATATATATTTTAGCATACCTCCCTAATGTCGGCTGGCGGGCCCACGAGCAAGGGCCTTCTCTGTGGCAGCACCGGCTCTCTGGAATACACTACCCCCTGAGATCTGCATTATTCCCACCCTGCCAGCCTTCAGAAAAGCGCTGAAAACCTGGCTATGTCGACAGGCCTGGGGCCAATGATTTCAATATAACATCGTGAACCCTTGGTCCCATGAATGAATTGAATCATATGGGGTTTTTAATTGTTGTTTTTAATGTTTTTAATGCTTTTAATAATGATTGTTTTTAATGTTTTTTCTATATTTATTGTTTGCATGTAGATTTTTTTTATTGTTGTGAGCCGCCCAGAGTCTCTGTGGAGTGGGCGGCATACAAATGCAATCAATCAATCAATCAATCAATCAATCAATCAATCAATCAATCAATAATAAATAAATAATAAATAAATAAATAAATAATAAATAAATAATAAATAAATAATAAATAAATAAATAATTCATATACTTAACATCCCTGTTCTAAACCACAAACAAGGGTATTACATAGAAATAAACCACAGTTTTCAAGAAACAATTGAGATCCAATAAAAAATGGCATGATGGTTTAGTAGTGAAGATGCTCACCTTCCACTTGGAAGGTTGAGAGTTCAATCCTAGGTAGAAGCCTAGGAGATGTTTTTCTCTTAGGATGCAAAGAAAAAAAAATCTGGTGCAAATTCTCCATAAGTGTCAGGAAGCACACCTGGCCAGTAAACGCTTAGTTCCATCTAGTCCACCCTGACTCTACCTTGAATAGGGACTACAGGGTCATAAAAAGAGAGTTTTAATTGAGATGCCAAATCTAGAAATCTAGCCTGCTTTATCCCCCAACATTTCTGATCTTATGTCTTTTCTCTCAGACTCACATGTAATGGATTGTTTGCTATTTGTTTCTGGCTTGGGTATGCATTCCATCTATTCTTTGCTTCAGTCCTTCAGTTTTAGCCTCACAGGGTTTGCATCAATGTTCCCTGTAATAGCTGAAACCGGCGTGCGACATTCTCTTTTCATCTACGCGGCCACGCAGCCTCTCCCATTAGAAAATGCCGGGCGGAAGTTAGAAACTTCTGTGCAGTGTTCTCTCATCACATGTGCGGCCGCGCGGCCGCGCACCTTAGAGGGAACCGTGGTTTGCATGTGTGCATGTATGTATGTGCAAAAGAGAAAGGGTATATCCTGTATATGAAAATGAGTTAGGGATCAACTGCATTTAGAACTGAGGTATTTTATTTGAAAGGTAATTAATTTTAACCAGTAGGTTTAATTCATTATTTTTGCCATTTATATTCTTTGTACAACTTTGGGCCTCTTCATATGCACCCAGGTATACAAATGTATTACATCTGTAGGCAGAGAAGCATTCCCAAAATATTTTTAAGAGAGAGCTGCAAATCCTAATTGACTGGGCAATGTGTAGGAGTTTCAGGGGGCTTCTACGCAGTTTGAGTTTTCTTTGGGTGGGGAGAAATTGTTATTTCAGGTAAATATGATAATATGCAGTGCAACAGAAAATCTGTGATATTGTTTTGAAAAAATAAGGGTTGGGAGATTTTTCTGATATTGATAAATATTTTAGGAACATTTACGTTTTTAAAAAAATACTAAATCCTATTTTTGCTCTCTGTTTACTATAAATTGTCTATCCTTTTCCCTATACATAGCATTTGCCTTTAATAACTTAACAACTCATCATACAAATATACAGAATCTGGTCATCACTTATTTTGCATTTTTAAATGTAGTTTAAAAACAGTATATTTGTTACCTTCTAAGCTGAAAATCCGTTCCCCCAGTGTTCCTGCTTTTTCTAAAAGTGCTTGCTCAGATGACACATTTAAAAAAAAATTTGATGTAGGCTGGCTAGCAATTCCTTTGATTTCCTCGATAAGTTTTTTAGTATCCTTGTCATTTCTAATTAAATATCCTAATACCTAGAAAAATATAAGAATGAAAAAAACATATGTAATAAGAAATGCAAAAAGGCACTATATAAGGAATGCGAAATATTGTGCATTGTTATGTGTTTTCTTCTTTTATTCCTTTAACCGATTGGGTGTTTTAAAATTGTCGGCAATGAGAGATCAATGAAACAGTTCTTTGTTTTCTTTTAAATAAAGTTATTTTCTCCCTTCACTAAGCACACAGTAATGAGAATTAAAGATGTGTGAAGAAAACTTTTTAAATGAGAGGTACAACTCCTTCAACCAAATGCCTCTTTTCTCAGGATCATGCTACACTTTTGGGGGCAACCATGCAATCCTGAGAAAAGATGTCGCTATTTAAAGCGTTGCAGATGGTGTTCTGTAAGTAGCTTTGCGCTTTTTGAAGCCCTTTTTTGCCTTTGATTTCAAAATGCTATATTATTACTCTTTACTGACCATACATTCATCTAGATCAGTGGTTCCCAACCTGTGGTACGTGTACCACTAGTGGTACGCGAGGGCCTTCCAGGTGGTACGCGAACACTTTCGGGGTCATGAATGATTTTTAGTTTGTTATTTTTTACTTTCACAAAAATGTTTACTGCCTAACACAACTGTTGCCACACGCCACCCACCTGGTCCCAGTGGCCTGAGAATCCAGTTGCTGGATGCGCGGGGCCAAAAAAGGAACGGTACAATTATGGAAATAAAGTGATATCTGATCGAATTTAGTTTCTCTGGAACGGTACAATTATGGAAATAAAGTGATATCTGATCGAATTTAGTTTCTCTGGAACCAGGTGGTACGCGGCGACTGTACGGGACCTCCAAGTGGTACTCGATCACAAAAAGGCTGGGAACCACTGATCTAGATCAATGTTTCTCAATCTCAGGAACTTTAAGTGTGTGATCCTCAGCTCCCAGAATCTCACACATCTTAACATTCTTGAGGTTGAGAAACACTGATCTAGAGCAGGGGTGTCAAACTGGCGGTCCATGGGCGGGATGGGTCACACCCAGGCCACGCCCACCCCAGCTCCGCGAAGGGAAAAAACGTTGTGATTCATCACATGAATCAATACAATTATTGAATAGCCCAAAGGCCTTTTCAAAAAAAGAAACAGAACAAACAGGTACCAGAAACAACTGTACAAAAATATATATGGTACATGACATCAAAATTCAACGATATCAAAATTCAATAACTAAATTTCTAAAACTAGATAACCCAAATAAAATATCTCGTCTCTAACTCAGCTCATCTTTCTTACAATCAATAAAATTCTTTTCAATGTAGCTGGCTCGTATTGCTGTCATCCTATTAAGATAGCGAGTGATAGCTCTTACCAGGGGAGGAGAGTCTGCCTTCAATAGAAATGTTAATTTATGCCTTACATTCCAGTGGGAAAATTTATTTATAATTGGGGACAGATATTGTTTTCTTACTTCCTCATACATCCTACATTCAAATATTATATGTGCCGTATCCTCAACAACGTTTGCCCCACATATACATGTTCTTTCGTCATACGGGATTTTCCAATACCGGCCGAATTTAATGTTAGTATCTAAAAGTTCAAATCTAAACTTGACAAATAATTCTCTCTTCACTGATGGCATTTCTAGGAGTAAATATTTTTCCAGAGTAAAAGTTGTTTTAACTGCTGTCAGAAGCTTAAGGGAATGATTAGTTGAAAAAGTTGCCATGTCCATTTGCCCATGTATATCTTTAATCCGTTGTTTAACTTGCTATCGTCATATGACAACAATGTAATGCAGCGAGTTTGACACCCGTGATCTAGAGTATCAGAGCAACATAGCTTTTATTCAATTTTCCCCCAAGGCATATGTCAATAAACCTATTTAAAGAGCTTTATGAAGAGGATAAGTGATGTAACAGAACTCTCAAATGCAAGACTAAGATGCAGATCTGGTCCTGGGTGGGATGGCCATGTTTACCAAAAGAAGAACTGACTTGTTTGAGGACATGGCTCTAGCTTTATCAACAGGTGAGTTGACCTTTAGTCAAGATCTTTAGTCAAGGTCTTAGAAGATAATTAAGGAGAATTTTATTTTTCTGGGCCTTGATTCTTAGAAAGGTTTATTAGCATATGTCTTGGGTAAAGATTGATTTATAATTTGATTTATTATTATTGTTGCTTCATACGTATCAAAACGCAACCAGAGTCTTTTGATTTGAGTGTGCTATAAACATTTTAAAACTATTTTCAAAAAAATTATTTATACAAAGCTAACAGAAACTAGAGTGGCAAGAATGAAAATTTTACTTACAGCTATGCCAAACCTTGTAATATTATCCGCATTGCATTTTGCTATTACTTCTGGCAATTTTGAGCCATCATGTGATTCACCATCTGTAACAACCACCATGACTTTTGAGGCTGTTGGTCGCCCACCTGCTTCTTTTGAGAAAGCATGTTGCCTGCAATAAACCACAGGTGCAATTCACATGACATGAATCTTGCTTTTTATACATGATTTCATTACCCGCTTTCCCTAGCAACAAAATAAAGTTGGGGGGGCCAGTAACCTTTTGGTACAAAAATAATTATTCCAGTATCATTTTAATCTGGGATCAGCAACCAATGGACTACATAGGACCACAGGAATTCATTTTGGATCTTCTCAAGTCCCTAGGATCAGGCTGTTGAAATTCAACAGCAAACCATCCAATTGCAAAGATACTTGTTCCTCATGATTATCAGAAGAAATGATATGATAATGAGCCGAGGTGGCGCAGCGGTTAGCGTGCAGTACTGCAGGCCACTTTAGCTGACTGTGATCTGCAGGTCAGCGGTTCAAATCTCACCGGCTCAAGGTTGACTCAGACTTTCATCCTTCTGAGGTAGGTAAAATGAGGACCCAGATTGTTGGGGGCAATATAAATATACATTGCTTACTGGTGTAAACCGCTTAGAGAGTGCTTGCACTGTGAGGCGGTATATAAATCTCACAAATAAATAAATAAATAAATAAATAAATAAATAAATAAATAAATAAATAAATAAATACATACATACATACATACATACATACATACATACATACATACAGAAAGAGAAAGAAAGAAAGAAAGAAAGAAAGAAAGAAAGAAAGAAAGAAAGAAAGAAAGAAAGAAAGAAAGAAAGAAAGAAAGAAAGAAAGAAAGATTATCAAATGTGTAAACTGTTGGACTGGCTTAATATGCCTAAAAGATGCATATATCCCAGTCCATCCAAGCCAATAAAAACCCTAAAAGTCCTATCCAAAACCGCCCATCATTGTTGATTTAAAAAAAGGCTTTTTCAGGCCAAATGATTAGTCCTAGAGGTGTGTTCCTGCCGGTACGCTCTTACCTGTTGGTCGCCGCAGAACAGAAGAAGCTGGTGGCGTTCGCGGCGCGGGGCTTTCCCTGTCCGCTTTCTCCCACCCGCCTAGACGCCGCCATTTGTGTTCTTTTGCCCTCTGCGCATGCGCAAAGCGTTCTGCTTGCGCAGAGGGCAAAAGAACGCAAATGGCGGCGTCCAGGCGGGCGGGGGAAAGCGGGCGGGGGAAGCCCCGTGCCCTGAACGCCACCAGCTTCTTCGGTTCTGCGGCGACCAACAGGTAAGAGCATACCGACAGGAACCCACGTCTGATTAGTTCCCATATTTTAAACATGCTCTCATATATAGATCTGTGGCATTAACAGCCCTCAGATTTCTTTAGTATTAAAAAGAATACCCATTTACCAGAGCTGGCCATTACTTTAAAGTTTACCTTGCGTATTCAATGGCTCCAAACGTATTAGTTTGGTCCCCTCCATCTTGAATGGTTTCCGACATTGCTTGTTCAACTGCTTTTTTGTCAGTGTAGGTATTCAGGTGGAAAACAACTCTTGGGTAATTGCCATACTGAATTAAGCCTACCTGAAATAATTGTTAAAAGAAATAAAAAGAAGAACATAATAAAGTAGCTTCATTAATCTGTTTCTTGCATTGTACAAAATGTAGGTTTAGTTTTCAATTTGTGCATAAACTGAAACTTTCTTACTATGGCTGTATCCTATGGATGCAAAACGTTAACATTTAATTTTTTCCATATACTTCAGGCCAACTCCTGCTTCCAAGAACAGTTTCAGAGAACTGTGGAATTCAGTAATAAACCAGGTAAATGGGACTTGTAGAATAAAAACTATTTTTGTATAAATAGTTTTAGAAGATTTTCCATATCAATCAATTTTCTGCTCTGACCTGGCAACATCTGGAATATGATATCCATTGTAGGTGGGTTACATTTCATGCAGCAAAAGTGTTTTTTTACAAAGGCTGCCAATATACACAAACCAATGACTGAGAAGGGAATACTTGCTTTTATAACCAAGAAGGTAAGTTCTGGATTAAAATTCTTTTTGAATATTGATTCCAAGAAAACATGGTAACACCACGGACACAAAGTTGAAGCCTTAGATATTTCTTGCAAATGTTTTTTATCACCATACATCATGCTAACTTACCATTTAATTATGCTACCCCGAATAGCCATAATTGGTTGGGTTCGTACAATTTCTTAAGTCAAAACAAGGTCAACCATAGTATAACTTAGTGGATGCTATGAACCAGAAGGTACTCTACTAATAAACTTCGGGGGGGGGGCAATGAATTCAAAGCCTCCATAAAAATTGGGTGTCTTTATAACAATGATAATATTGGCCCATTTCTTCTCTTCAGAATTATTTCATCAGGCAAGGTCAATGATTTGCAGGCCAATCTGACCAATGAAATAATGTTATTTCATTATGGCGCAGTGGTTAAATGCAGCACTGCAGGCTACTGCAGTTCAGCAGTTCAGCTGTTCAAATCTCACCGGCTCAAGGTTGACTCAGCCTTCCATTCTTCTGAGGTCGGTAAAATGAGGACCCAGATTGTTGGGGGCAATATGCTGAACTCTGTAAACCGCTTAGAGAGGGCTGTAAAGCACTATGAAGCAGTATATAAGTGTAAGTGCTATTGCTAAGTGCTATTGCTATTATTTATTTATTGTTTGTTTGTTTGTTTTTGTTTGTTTGTTTTTATTTATTTTTATTTATTTATTTATTTATTTTTTATTTTTATTATTTTTTATTTTTATTTTTATTTTTATTTTTATTTATTATTTTTATCTATCTATCTATCTATCTATCTATCTATCTATCTATCTATCTATCTATCTATCTATCTATCTATCTATCATCTATCTATCTATCTATCTATCTATCATCTATCTATCTGGTCCAGTTTATATGCCGCCCCATTCAACATGGACTCTGGGTGGCTCACAACCAGTAACCAAGAACAATGATAATAAACATCTAAGAACATCTAAAATCATATTAAAATAAGTCATACATTATAAAATCATTACATTCGCGCATCTATTCTCTGGGTTAATGGTTCCAAGCCTGCCGGAAGAGCCAGGTTTTAACGGCTTTACGTTATCACAGCAGTAGTAAAGATGTGTTAATTCACTTGTCCCTTATTTTCTAAGATGCCATCAAAAACAACAAACAAGCATTTGTCTCAGCTGGAACAAAAATACATAAAAATATCGAAAGGAAAAATTAGTACTAATATTATGAGGCCCCCTCTATTTATCTTGGGAGAAATTGAAGACCTAGTAGTAATCTGATGATAGCAATAGCACTTAGACTTATATATCACTCCATAGTGCTTTATAGCACTCTCTGAGCAGTTACAAATTTAAGCATACTGCCCCCAATAATCTGGGTCCTCAGAAGGTTGAATCAACCTTGAGCCCCATCAGGATCAAACTCCTGGAGGTGGACAGAGTTTGTCTGCAATACTGCGTTCTAACTACTGCTCCACCAGGGCTCTTCAGCTTTAATTCTTATATTTTGTTATTTTGTTTTGTCTGCTTCTCATGCTAAAACTGCAGGGAAAAAAAGTCTTCAGGGCCAAGGAAAATAAATATTGATCAAGGAGCCAAAATCTACATGTGCATTTATATTGTTTTAATTTGCTTACCTGTGTTTTTGTTGGCCCTATATCTAAACCTTGAACAAATTTTTTCAAAAATTCTTTCACAGCATCCCACGGATAAATACTGTTCGACTCATCACATATGACCACCACATCAACAACTGAAGAACAGTCTGAAAAGAAAAGGGCAGAAATCACGTTTCTCTAAGAATTCTCTCCTTTGAAACCTGTGTCACTTGGTGTTAAACATTTACAGAGTTAAATTAAAACTGCATGGAAGTGATTTTTGCTACTTGCATTTAAATTTGTCTATGGAGATTCTCAGTCCTCCAGGTCATGGTTGTCCCAAAGGTGCTTTTTCAGGAGGCAACTTGACTTTCTTTGGCATTTCCTATCTCTGCAGGTCTATAAAGAAAAGGGAAGCTGAAGGAAGATCACTAGCATAGTTGCAGTTTCACATAGCACCTACTTTACTCAATGACCAAGTTGCTGCTCCCAATTGTGGTTATTAAACAAGAACTACATCTGTATCTTTTTTCTCTTAAAAATGGATAGTGGTTTATCCTTACTTGAATAAGGCAGCTAGCTTTCCTTTCAATATATTAAAGATATTCTTCTTGTGTTATTGACACTATTTCATTGTTAGGAGGAATAGAATTTAAATGCAATTTTCAGGCGGCAACTACACTTTCTTTTCTTTTTTTGAAGACATTTTGCTTCTCATCTGAAGAAGCTTCTTCAGCTCTGACTGGATGGTGGGGAATGGAAGGATTTATATTCCTTACAGACATCTGGTCATTTGCATTCTTTTAGAGAGTCACTGAGGCCATTTGGAGGTTTATCTGTGTCCTCAGGGTTATCTCAGTAGTGCAAAGAGAAGTGAAATGTCTTCAAAGAAAAACAAGAAACTCCAGAAAAAGCACCTTTGGGAAAACCATGACCTGGATGACTGAGAATCTCCATAGACATTTAGTTATGCACTTTGGGATGAACATCTTTCGAATGATGCGGGAATATGAACGAATTTCCAGAAAAACTGCAGACTACAGGAACCATTTACACTTCAGTTTGAGATGTAGACAACACAGACTCATCCCCAACAGGAAAGGGACACAGGGCAGAAAACATTCTGCAGCCAAGAAGGTACCACACACATTTGCACTAATCAGGTGACCCGAGGACACAGATAAACTTCCAAGTGGCCTCCATGACCCTCTAAAAGGATGCAAATGACCAGCTGTCTGCAAGGAATATAAATCCTTCCATTTTCCACCATCCAGTCAGAGCTGAAGAAGCTTCTTCAGATGAGAAGCAAAATGTCTTCAAAGAAAATAAGAAAGTGTAGTTGCCTCCTGAAAATTGCATTTAAATTCCATTCCTCCTAACAATGAAGTAGTGTCAATAACGCAAGAAGAATATCTTTAATATATTGAAAGGAAAGCTGCCTTATTCAAGTAAGGAGAAACCACTATCTCCATTTTTAAGGGAAGAAAAGATACAGGTAGTTCTTGTTTAGTGACCACAATTGGGAGCGGCAACTCGGTCATTGAGTAAAGTAGGTGCTATGTGAAACTGCAACTATGCTAGTAATCAAAGATTTCCTTGCTTTATAGACCTGTGAAGGTAGGAAATGCGAGGATTTGCCAGAATCACCATCCTAACTGCAAATGGTTACTAAATAAGTCTCTAAATGAGGACTATTTATTTATTTATTTATTTATTTATTTTGGTTTTCTTATATGCCGCCCAACTCCTGAGGGACTCAGGGCGGCGTACAGCAAAAATACAAGAGCACCAACAAATAAACATTGATTAAACATTGACTACTTTTCAGGATTACAGGACATTGTGAAATGGAAAGCACAGAGATTTAACTCTTTCCATGCTAAGTGCAATAAGGCAACCATAGCTTCTACTTCAATCCTATTCCAGCCATCACTCCCCTCCGGAAGCAATTTGACCTCTCAAAAAGCTAGAGAGAGAAGATATCAAAAAAGATTAGGAAGAGAAAGATAATTACATTTATATGGATGTTTGCTACGATCATTCAATATGTAAATACTAAATACTAAAACATCATATGGAGCCTTGCTTTCTTCTATATTATTTTGTTAGTTATCACTTAAAGTGGTCCAGTATAATTGCTCACCTAAATTTAAAATATAAAAGCTTTTTAAATTCCCCAAATAATATGGGCAAAAAGCCAAATGTGCTATTAAACATTTCTATAATCACAGCAATTAGCCACCAATCACAATGGTCTAAACATATAAAAAAATTCTAGCAGAAATAAGTATTGCTAAATAGCTCTCTCATGCAGATCTAGAAGAGTAATATTTCTAGTTCAAAGGGCACAGGAAACATTTGTTATACTTAAAGCAGTGGTAGGTTGCTGCCGGTTCAGAGCGGTTCGCCCGAACTGGTGGCAGAAATTTGCCCCCACTCGCCGAACCGGCAGAGACGGGTGGCTGGCCATACCCCCGAACTGGTCCTCCGGTCGCCGCTCCTCGAACATGGCTGCGCATGCACAAAGGCTTCTGCGCATGCACAGAGGGTCATTTCCCCAACGTGACATGATTTCCCCAACACAAAACGCGCACTTCTGACGCGATGCGAACCAGTAGGGAAGGTAAGTGGAACCCACCCGACTTAAAGGCGGTACCACTTACCCTACATTAAGCTGCCAAATATGGGTTGCAGAAACCTTGGTGATCGTTATATGGCAACAATGAGATTCAAAAAGCTCTAAATGCTTCTGCCGCCTAGTAGTCTCTTGGATTTTTGCAATTCAAATCTGGCAATCCTATGTTTCATGCATTTATTGTGTCTCGTTTTTCTAACATCTCTTATAAATAATAAGTGTGTTGATACTTATTGCCTTACTTTGCACTGCAGGTGAAAAACTTCTCAGGATCTGAAAACTGGGACCGAATTCAGAACAGATTCCTGTTGCATAGTACTGGCTTCCACACTGTTGAGCCCATAAAGGACCACATGCCTTAAAAACAAAAAGAGGAATGATATTCTAAAGCAAAACGAAAAATACAGCACCTGACAGTAGAGCAGACATAGCTTTGATCTCTTTTCCCTCACAGATTTATGGCATATTTTTTACAAGCTGCTTTTTAGAAATGTGCTTTGTTGAACAATCCAAAGGGACGAGCATAAAGTTCAGCCTTAACAAGTGAGGTTTACACTAAGCCCAAACCAAGCAAATTACACGAGCCAGCTCTTTTGCCTGATGGTGCACTGGGCTGTCTCTCTCTCATTATAAGCTTGTATTGCCCACATGAGTGTCGTAAAAACACCATCTATTTGCCCAGCACCCTCAGGACTGCTGGCACTAGCCCATTTCCTTTGATGGGTATTCCCCATTGTATGTTTGTTTATTATCTTGTAATCCCTTCCTCTCCAATTTCTCCACTCTGCAAGGCGAATGGGAAATGGGTTGTGCACTGGAGAGATTGCCTAATTTTTTTTCCTCCCCTTGCATTCTCCTGGCCCTGACTCTTTCTTTTTCTCCCCCTCCTCTACCTTGCAGAGCAGAAAAACTGAAGTGAAAAGGATTACAAGAGAGTGATCAGGCATACAATGGGGAATATACCGGCTCTTTGCTTGGCCTGCTTGTGGCTTTGAAATATTTGTGCAGTCTTCTTAGTTTAAACCTGCAATGTTCAGTTTTCCTTCTCTTCAAAAAAAAAAGAAAAGAGTGACAAATTAACAGAAAAAAGCAGAACTCAAGGCAGTTTTTAAATTGTTATTAAATTCATGTATTAACAACAACACACAACATTAATCACCTATGTGTACAGATGAATTGGATCAGGAAGATCTTGGTGATTGGTTTAGGGGAGGATTGGGGAACCCTGAGCACTTCTAACAGGACTAAAAACTGAATTACATCACAGGCCAAGGATGGCCAACATCTGGCTAAACTCCAATAAAGTTGCTGAACTTCTGAAAATATCTATATTGCCGTGTGCATAACTTTTCAATGCAATTGCTTTTAGTAGTTCCCATAAATGCTGCACTATGTTGGAATAGTCTCTGTAGTATAGGAAACATTATCCACAATGCAAGGAAGTCATAAGGGACTTAATTTTGTGTGTCTGCAATATATAAACTAAACCTACTGAACTGCACTTTTCAAGACTATGTAAATAATGTACTCTAAAAGGTTTCTCCAAACGTAAGTTCAACTCTTCATTTTCAGTAAGCACAAAAAAATGTTCCTGGGACTGCAAAAGTGAACTCTATTTTTACGTTTGCTTCCTCAGACTTCATGCACTGGCATTAAATACATATGCAAATTCAATTCAATTAAATTTAGAATTTAATTCTTGGATTAGATTAAAAAATACTTTAAAGAAATAACTCCAAGTGCAGTCCAGTCCTTGACTTACGATTATTATGGAGCCTGCCTATTATGGCCATGACAATTGTAAAGTGGGCCTCCATGTGACCACATTTGCTTTTGTGCTGGTTATTAAGCAAACATGCAGTAATAAAGTGAACTCATTTTTTGCTATGGCCTATTTTTGCCACAAATACCGGAAGTAAATGCCAGTTTTCAGCAAAAACATCTTAAAATGCAGTCATGTGACTGAGTTGCTGCAAATAGCTGATTGTTGAGCACCCAACATGTGGACATGTGACCCAGGGGAGAGTTCAGTGGTAGTGTTCAGCCGGTTCTATCCGGATCGGGCAAACCGGTAGCGCTGACTGCGGGTGGCCCTGCCCACCCGCCTGGATGTAAGCACGTCGCGTTTTTGACGCTGTGCGCATGCGCTTTGCACATGCGTGCATGCTCACATTTGCGAACCGGTAGGGAAGGTAAGTGAATACCACCCCTGGGAGAGTTGGGTCTTAGAATCTGGTTGAAGGTACCATTGGGGGCAGGAGCCATCATAAATTTGAATGGTAGCTAAGCAATTGGTATCAGTAAATTGCATTTAAAAATATGTAATACATAAATTACTTGTTATCAGAGAGAGTGTAGTGTAGTGTAATGGTTTGCATGTTGCAAGAATTTGCATGTTCAAATCCCCATCCACTCATGAAATTCATTCATTAGATAACAAGAAATTAAAAGTTTATAGGAAAAAACTCAAAAGCTGTATCGGATTTTGGACTATTGAGTCCTATCCAATATGATATTTTTAACTGGTGGCATAATGAGAATTACAAGAGGACAAGATTTTGTAAAAGGCATTTGTTATATTGTCTCCTTGTTTAGAGCTTATCTAATGGACTTGTCTTTAAATAGAGCGGAAGAACAGAAGCTTTCTAACATGAAGATTCCTGGTTAAAAAGCCATCTTGCTCAGTTTCAGATTTCTTAGAGCAATTCTGAATGAAGTAATATTTAATAATATATCTAATTTTACAATACAGGGACTTCAAAGGCAGATATATATACATATATATATATATATATATATATATATATATATATATATATATATATATATATATATATATATATATATACATACACACACACACACACATATACACACAAAAGGCAAAAGTGTACTAAATAAGATTCATAAATCTCATCTTGAAATATTCTTGAATGTGATGTGCAAGTTAAATGAAATGCAAAAGTTGCATTTAGTTTGTTCACTGTTTTCCTATCCAACTCTGGATGGCTACTGCCTTAACGTTCAGCCCATTCTTTTAAATTGCACTGATAAACTGTGGTTGTTATTTTGTCCACAGCCCAGAAAAGCATCACAACTGTAACATATCCTAGAAATATGCTGGTTTATGACCAAAATAAAAACTGATTATTTAAGTGAAATATGTTTGGCTGGAGGTAGTTTCTAGGCTTTGTGGGTGAAATCTGGGATTGTAGGTGAAATTGTCAATTCCAAAGAAGATCTAAAGAAAGATTCCCTACTATATATGATACACATAAAGCAACTTTAAATACAGGTAATCCTCAACAAGTTCATTTAGTGACTGTTCAAAGTTACAAGGGCACTGAAAAATGTGACTTATGACCATTTTTCACAATCACAACTTCTGCAGCATCCCCATGCTCATGTGATCAAAATTCAGTTGCTTGGCAACCGGTACATACAGTATTTATGACTCTTGCGGTGTCCCAGGATCATGTGATCCCCTTTTATGACCTTCTGACAAGCAAAATAAATTTGGAAACCAGATTCTCTTAACAATGGTGTTACTAATTTAACAACTGCAGCGATTCACTTAACAAGCATGGCAAGAAAAGTTGTAAAATGGGGCAAAACTCACTTAACAAATTTTTCACTTAACAACATAAATTTGGGGATCAATTGGGGTCACGTACGTTGAGGACTACCTGTATAATATCAAACAGATTGATATTTGCAGTCATATATTCCATTTAGAAAATAGATTTACTGCTCAGGAATGTTATCTGCTCAATATCTGCACAGAGAGAAATAAAAACTACTGTAATTCGTCATTGATGGAGAGAACCTATATTTTTAGTGCTCAATCTTTATACTTACCAAAAAGCCTCCAGTTCTTGGATTTCTTACTAGAGTTAACCCTAGATTCATGTCCTTCTTTATCTCATTAACATTTGGTATGCTTGTAACAGCTAAAAAGAATAAATGAAAGTAAATCTGAGCAAAACATTAAAAAGTATAACATGAAACTTGGTCTATGAAAGGGGTGTCAAACTGGATTTGAGGGCATTGTAGTTCTCCTCCGCGGGCCAGCCGGGGGTGGGGGGGTGGGAGAGAGACGGGACGGACATTTTGGCTGGCAGAGTGCTGCAGGAGGCAGCCCAGGCCAAAAACTGGGCATAGAGGGGCGGGCCACCTCCCACAATGCATTTTGGCTGCCAGAGGCACCGCGGGGCGGTCCTTTGCTATTTCCAGGCTGGCCCCAACAGCTATGGCATCTTAAATATATTTGGTACACCATAGCTTACTGTTATCTGGTCAATCAGTCTCTGGAATACAGTCTCCTTTGCTAAAGGAGAAGTCAAACAAAAGACCTCCAGCTTTTGATCTTTCCAAGGTTTGCATGGATTGTGGGGAGGGAGGAAGGTGCAGGTTTTTCCAGTCCAATGCACAATGGTTTCATTCCCAAATTTATCAGAAGTTATCTACTGCTGACTTTGTTTGTTGCAGCATCAATGGGATTCTGACCAATAGCTGGGCTTCTCAGATTCTGGGTCAATCATTGGAAAGCAAAATGTGGACAGTGGAAGTAAATGGTTGCTATTTTACAAAGTGGCCACCAAAGAATGCCAATCACAACAAACTAATAACCCAACTTACTCTGCAGGTCCATCTTGGAACATTTGGATCCCTGTTGATGAACAGCACATTTATAGATATCTCCCATTCTATTTTCACTCCAGGGTGAAGAAACAAGCAACCTGAAAAATTTATTTATTTATTTATTTGTCAAACATGTATAGGATAGTAGTAATTTGTATAAACATAAATAAAAAGTAACGATAAAAGAGGACAATAGGACAGTAGGACAGGGACGGTAGGCACAGTGGTGCGCTTATGCACACCCCTTACAGACCTCTTAGAAACGAGGAGAGGTCGACTATAGACAGTCTAAGGTTAAAGTTTTTGGGATTTGGGGAAAAAACCACAGAGTCAGGTAGTGCATTCCAGGCATTGATCACTCTGTTGCTGAAGTCGTGTTTTCTGCAGTCGAGTTTGGAGCGCTTTACATTTAGTTTGAATCTATTACATGCTCGTGTATTGTTGCGGTTTTTGACACTCTTATTAAATGTGCTGACATAACTGATAGAAGATTCAATTTAAATGAAAAACTGGAAAGAGCTCTTTTGCTAATGTGATACTAGCCTTTAAAATTATATTTTTGGGTCTGCCAGAAGCCTTTCCTTACATGATGCTCTTCAAACAGGTAGCCTGCATCTCTATCATTTATCACCAATAGCCACTTTGAGTACTGATGACAATTCTATTGGAAGAGTCTGAAAGGCAGGATGTGGGGCAGCGGTACCTGTAACTGATATTCAAATAACTCGAGATGTTCAATGGTGCAATCAAAGCTCCACCTTTTTTTTTTATTTGTCTCACACGCATACAGATATTCTCCCTGTGGACACCCCTGCTCGAAGAACATTTCTATAAAGTCTGTTTTGGAGCAAATTACAATTAGTATGCAATGTGCTAGGAAGTAGATATCAAATTCTGTCAAACTTCTCTTTTAAAAAAACATTTATCATTGATGCATTTTAAGAGCAAATTCTGAGACATTTCCAATATTACAGAGGAGGTATTGGGGGGGGTTGTTAAAGAAATACCGTATTTTTCGGAGTATAAGACGCACCTTTTTACCCCCCAAAAGAGGGTGAAAACTTGGGTGCATCTTATACATCGAATGTATGTATAAGACCCCACCCTTTGGTCTCTGCCTCCTAAAAATTTACCTCTGCAGCAAACAGCCAGTGCCCGATTAGCACAAGCAGGTCAGAATCAGCCTCCCGACAGACAGCTGAGAGGCTGCCACGTGGTAAAATGAAAGTGAAACTAAAGCTGCACGGAGGCAAATTGGGGAGGTGGACTGCTGGCAAGGAGGTAAGGCAATAATTATAAATGTCTATAGAATGTTCAAATTATTAGACTTATTTTTTAAAGACTGCTTTATTATTGTTCTAGACAACTTAACAAAATGAAGAAGCTTTTTAAAATAAATGCTTGATCTGAAGAGGCCTAGCGCTTTTGTATCTTCTTTTAAATAGCAGAATACTACTTCACAATCTTATTTATTGATTCTTATTATTCCTATATCTGCTTTAGTGTACTGGAAAGAAGCAGAAATATTCCTCAGAAGTATTTACTTTTTTTAAAGAAGAAAACATAGTATGGATGTTTATAACTCTTCTCTCCAACATTTGCAAATCTACTTACAGTATTTTCTTTTAGCAGCCACTGCAGTGTCTGATAATTTTAAGAACTAGACAACTATCTAAATGGCAGCATGTTTATGACAGTTTTAATCAGAATGAAGTTCTTTTTAGTGAAAAAAAAGTACCGTAGGAAAGTTCTCCTTTCCTTGTCTGTCAAGGTCCCTGTCAAGGTCCCTATATCTAGGCATAATTTATTGAAAAAGATATCCTAAATAAATCTTTTGCTTGTTTGAATGACTTTTATGTGGGATGACCAGATGATAAGCAGGATATACCTGCTGAAATTCCTTTTGCTTATCACTTTGGGGCTTGTTTTACTTCTGGCCACTGTAAGTAGAAGACTTTTAATGGGCTTTGCATAGAAAACATTTTTTCCCTTGTTTTCCTCCCCCAAAACTAAGGTGCGTCTTATAATCAGGTGCGTCTTATACTCCGAAAAATACGGTATATTTAATGATAGGGTGAGCTTGTAACTTGTAACTTGTTCCTAGAACTTGTTCCTTGTAACTTGTCCCATTTGTAACTTGTTCCTAGAAAGCATACCTTCTCCATCATGGTGTCTCTCTTGTGGAACAGCTTCTACCCAACATAAGGACAACCTTCACTACTGATTTTTCAGAAGGCCGTGAAGATATGTCTCTTTCCCAAAGTATTGGGAATGATCATGGAATGATCATGGACTCGGATGATCATGGAATTCTGGCATGGGAGATGGGGTTTTTTGATGTGTTGATATTGTGATTTTTTTAAGGACCTCAGCCCCATTTCTTTTTAATGGATTTCTATAGTTTGGTGGATGTTTTTATATCTGCTCACTGGCCAGACTCTCTTGGGGGGGGGAGTTAGAAACCCAATAGCTCTTCCCCCTATCCCTTGTCTCCCTCTTTTTTTAAAAAAAATTGGCATTTTAATTTGTTAACAGATTAACAGAGTCGGAAGGGAACTTGCAGGTCATCTAGTCCAACCCCCTGCCCAAGGAGGAGACCCTTACATCTGCCTCTACCTAGGATTGAACTCACAACCTCCTGATTGTGAAGCAAGAGCTCTACCTCTAGGTCACAGCAGCTGGGTTAAATGTGTTAAATTCTTAAGTTAAATTAAATTCTTAAATTCAATTCTTGTTAAATGTGTATTGCTTATCTCCCCCCCCTCTTTTATTAACATTTGAGATATACACATACACATACACAGCATCATAGAGCTAGAAGAGACATTGGGGTGGTGGTCTTCTAATCCAACCCTCTGTACAAGGCAGGAGTTCTTATATCATCCCAGGCACATGATTGTCCAAACTTTTCTTGAAAATGTCCAGCAATGGAGCACCCACAACTCGGGTAGGCAATCCATTCCATTGATTAATCATTTTCACTGTCAAAAAAAAATCTTCCTTATTCCCAGGTTGGATCTCCCTCTGATGAACTTCCCCCCATTTTTTCCTGTCCTGCCATCAGGTGCTATGGAGAACAAACTGACTCCCTCTTCTTTGTGACAGCCTTTCAAGCATTGGAAGATGATTATCACGTCTCCCTTGAGCTTTCTGTTCATTAGGCTAAATGTAGTTTAGTGTTCTAGTGCAAGGGTCTCCAACCTTGGCAACTTTAAGACTTGTGGACTTCAACTCCCAGAATTCCTCAGCCAGCAAAGCAAAGCTGGCTGAGGAATTCTGGGAGTTGAAGTCCACAAGTCTTAAAGTTGCCAAGGTTGGAGACCCCTGTATCTAGTGTCTAGTTTTTCTTAGCCATTCATCGTATGATTTAGCATTCAGACATTCTTACTTTATACATCAACTTTTTGCAGTTTTGTGAATTGTTTCTCTCCTTTACGCAATACTATGACTAAGCTATTGTGGGGAACAATTAGTCCGCCTTCTGAATGTCCTTCTCATGAATATTCTTGCCATGGGTTGAAATTCTGTGACTGTAAGAGCTGTTTAAACATAAAGCAGACTGTGGGAGGAAACAAGTCTAAAAATACAAAATGAGTTGTGTAAGTCAGCCTATGACCTATTCTTCAAGAATACACATGGGTGCAGCACCAAGTCAATGCCTAGCAGTGCATATCAAGTCCTACATAACCAAAGATACATGGATTTTAGAAAAGTATATTTCATGCTCTGCTGGCATAAATGCAGAACCTTGGAAACTGCCATGGAAATGTCTTAGGATCATTGCTAATGAGTTAATTCCTACTTAAGTACTTTGAAGCTCTTTTGCCAGATTTGTCCCCACCTGGGTTGAGTTCCCAACGTATTTATGCACAGCTATCTTTTCTCTTCCCAGCCTGCCCACCCTCCTCACAGTGGAACAGACTGTTTTGAAGCCAGTCGATTCTTTAGTGTTATCTCAATATGTCAATATATCCAAACCATGTGAACATACATCTTTTATATTTAGTCGTCACATTTTAATTCAATCCACATTTTTCTTCTTTCCACTTCATTCAGGTTTTTTTTTGTTTCTTCTGTCACACTCAACTCTTATTTCCACATATGATATTAGACAGAAACATAAGGTCTTTTGCATTGTCCCATTTCTCCTAACACTTTTTTTTACTTCTTGTTAAAGATTGAAGACTGTCCACAACCTTCTTATCAGTTTCTCCGTCCATTTTCCTATCTTTAGTGAACAACCTACCAAGGTAAACAAAATTTATCTGCTTGTTGTAGTTTTTTTTACCATGTGTTCCTAATGCTTTTGTGGATGAATATATTAAACCATCAAGGGTACTTCATATCTCCTTATCTTATTCCCTGCTCAATGTTACATTATTTATTAAATATTCTGTTTATTCTCACGCATATTTTTATTTCCCCCATATACTGTTCAGCAATCCTTTTTCAACTGTACCTTTGCACACAAATTCTATAATTCATGCCTATCAGCCATTACGTTTCCTGTAAATCAACACAGATACACTAATCTTTATTTCTTACATATGACCTGTTGAAAAGGGACAAATCTGATTAGCACATGTGCCTGGCATAAAGCCACATCGCCCTTCCCAAACTTGACTTAATGTCACCTTTTGTTAAGTATCTTAGACATACTTATCAAACTAAGCAACTCCATCAAGGAACACATTCCACACTTTAACATTTATAGACTTATACTATCTACAGCTGCAACTTTTACCATTTTTCTATTGTCTCACAGCAAATGCAGGTAGTGGTCAACTTACAACCATTCATTTAGTGACCATTCAAAGTTACAATGGAACTGAAAAAAGTGACTTATGACCGTTTTTCACACTTATCACCGTTGTAGCATCCCCATGGTCACGTGATCAAAAATTGGACACTTGGCAATTGGCATGTATTTGTCGCAATATACACATTTTGCAAGCAATTTTTTCCCAATGGAATTGGCTAATCTATATTATTTTCATTGCTGCATGCAATTTAGAGCTCTTGCTTTAAATAATGAAGTAATTGTGCTGTTTAGCTTAATCTATGGTACCTTAGCTTCCCAAAGCTTTTGATGAGTAGTAATGAAGATACATTACTTAGAACCTCTAAAAAACAAGTGTCTAATCCACCATAGCTAATTTGTACGACAAATGTGGCAAACCCTGCTTATTCCTCTCCCTTTTAGTATTAAACTGACTATAGGCCTCACAGTTTATGGATTTTTTAGTATTGCAGACCATGTGTAATTGACAGACTGGATTTTATCATAGATTTTATCTGTTATTTATTATTTTATTTTATAACTTTTAACTGTATATTTACTGAGTGTCTTTATTTGTTCTGGTCTCTGGTCTATGACTGTAATAAATTGAATTGAATTGGCATGTATTTATGATGGTTGCAATGTCCCAAGGTCATGTGATCACCTTTTTGCGACCTTCTGACAAGCAAAGTCGATGGGGAAACCAGATTCACTTAACAACCATGTTACTAACTTAACAACTGTGGCAAGAAAGGTTGCAATATGGGGCAAATCTCACTTAACAACTGTCTTGCTTAGCAACAGAAAGTTTGGTCTCCATTGTGGTCATAAGTCTAGAATTATCTGTGTGGGTACAATACAAAAGAGAGTGACCAGTATGGAAGAGAGGGTTCATTTGGAGAGGGTTTGTACAGAAAGAATGAATGAGAACTGAATCACAAATCAAAGACAGAAGGAAAAGTAAACTGTCAAGAAGAAGCGAAAAAGACTGAAAAAGCCATTGATGGATCCTCAGATATAGAAAAGTGAGAATTTGAAAGAAGAAAGAATATATGTATCTTTAAATGGATGTGGTGAAAGCAAGAATGTCTTGTAAAGGTATAAGAATAGGTAGATGTATATTGTAAACTAGAGGGATGGCTTATTTCCTTATTTTTAACCTTCTGCCTTAATTTCTTTGGATTACTTACTTCTTTTCAATATTTCGCATAAGGTTGGTTATTCCAAAAGGGGATAGTAAGATGTAAATGTATATAAACTAATTTTATCTACAGCTTTTTGAAAAACAAGGAGAAAAATAAAAAGGAACCCAATTATCATTTCCTTAAGAAATAAAAAATTAAAATAGTTAATCCTTTCCTCTCCTCCTTTATGGTGCAAAAAGTACAGCGATGCTTACCATTTGCCTTCTTGGTTTACAATCTGTTGAACTAAATATCCAAATTGTTCATTTCGGGAACCAGAAAACACTTTAGCTCCTTCAAGGCCAATATTATATGCTTCACAGCAATTTTCAAGTATGTCTATTAAGAAGAACAGAAACATTATCATTAAAAAAATCAAGGCAGTGGTGCCCTTCTTGTCTTAATATTAGTTACACTCATTCATGATACTTTTATCACTATTGAAGACAGTTAGTACCCACCCCTCTTAGAAGAATGAAATATTCTAGGAAATGTTAAAAAGGCAGAATAATATATTTCCCTGGATGAGAAATTGAGAGACATGCTCTTGGAGACAGAAACTCAGCCCCAGCTCCCTGCCCCCAGCAGATATTTTGGTGCCAGCTTATCTACAAGACAAAAGACTGGGCCACCCTATCTACAAAACAAAAGACCTGCAGCTCAAGGATGATGGGATTATTCTTCAGGGCAAAGCCATTCAGCCATAATAGGAATTGTTCCTCATTGCATCACCCAGCAAGATTCAACCAAGCCTGGGACACAGACAGCCTACAAAGTTAGCTAAGCATAGCCCCCTGGGAGTCTGACAACCAATAGAATACATTTCTTGCACAGGAACAGGAAGCTCAAAGGCAAGGTCCAAGAGAGGTATGTGGTCAGTTACCCAGAATCACACATGCTTGGTGGTTCTGCTTCACCATTAAGTGGGGTCTTTCTCCCCACTTGGAACTGAACCCAGATGGACATTTCTTCCAACACTATCTATTCTAGGTATATTCTATGTTCCCATTAATACACTGTATATTTCATTGGCCAGAACATTTGGTAGACCAGGATTTGTACAAAGAATTCCCCATCTATACATAAGGCCAAGGTTTGCTTATACGTGGTTAATTTATGTAGCAGCTGATTTACCTGCAAGCAAAACTAAAACCCAAACAAGCCACTCTGTACCTTAGTATGTTTTGTGAACCTAGCCAAGATCTCAGCTTTTATTGCATAGGTACCAACAGAATTAAACCCTGCCCTGCTCAAGGGAGCAGAAACATTTACAAATTCAGATCATTCAAATGTAAATTTGAAGAAGGGATCTCAGAATAAGAACTGACTCAGCAGTAAAAAAAAAAGTAGACATAAAGTCACCTTTGAATTGAATTAAACTGAACTATGGCAACCTACATGGTCATAGTCATGCAATTTTCTTGGAAATGATAGCCGAGTTTTTGATACTGCCTTCTTTTTCTAGTATGTTTTTTTTTCTAATTTCCCAGTCTAGCTACAGTCCTGGATTTTCCCATATTTTTTAAGTAGACTGATATTTCCTACTGTTTTTGTTTTGTTTTTAAGTTCAAGAAAAACTATGCATTAGCAGTAAACCCAACAAAATATAACTGCTTATATAATTTACTATCATTCTAGAACTCATAGGAATAAAATTAAATATATCTAAAATATTAAATATATCTCTTGCAGATATTTAGCGAATGAAATGATTTAGAATTCTGTACAAAGATAAACAGTGAAGAAAAATTTTACATCCTTCAGCTGTTGAGCTGAAAATATGTGGGAGTAAATTTAAGTAGACACAACAATTTGTCTTTTTTCCCAGTAGCCTTCCTTGTGACAATCGTAACTACTTACCAATATTTTGTTAACCTTTCAGATCTCTACATTGGCAGAAACCTCTTTCTTACTTGTAGCATCATAAGGACAGCTGTTCAAAAACAGTCATTTAAGTTTTTTAAAGTTGTGTCTCTGTAATTACCATGCAAAGCATGCACATTACAAAACTAGTTTATATTTAAAAAACAAACAAATGTCCAACAACCAAGAATGACCTCATTAAAATCCGGAAACCTAACGCATGAGCGAGCATTTCTGAGTATGAAAGGCAACTATCTGTTTTAGAAAACAGAAACCTTTTCATAGCCCCCAGACTGTTTACAGATAACAGTTACTGGAACTACACAATTGTGTGTCACATTTCCAGGCATGTCAAGGTTATGGTATCTGTATTGTAGTCTAAACAGAAAATGCAACTTCTTTGTGACTGGCAAAGATGGATATTGTCTGAGGTCCAAATGCTTGTTTGCTACTACAAATGAGAGTAGTCCCATAATGGTATTATTTTACTACACTGTGAAAGTTTTGTTTTGCTACTATTGTACATGCAACATTTAAGAGCTTACCATTCATTGTAAATTACAGACCAATTCTTGGTAGTACATACCCTGTTTCCCCCCAAATAAGACATCCCCTGATAATAAGCCCAATCGGGCTTTTGAGTGCATGGCAATAAGGCCAAGCGCTTATTTCAGGGTTCAAAAAAAATATAAGACAGGGTCTTATTTTCAGGGAAACACGGTAGTTGAAATAATACTGATGTTTCTTATAGCGTATGTATTAGTTTTCACCATAAACTAATATGAGAGCAGGGCTGTCAAACTCGCGGCCCATGGGCTGGATGCATCACACGCTGGCCACGCCCAGTTTAGCAAAGGGGGGGGGGAGTTGCCATACGTCATGTGACGATGCTAGTTTGACATCCCTGCACTAGAGGGCACTGTTATTACTTTAATAAAGGACTACAGTCTCTGTTTCAGCTGTAATTGTGCTATCCTGTAGCAGGTATTTCTTCGCTGACAATGTCACTTCATTCTTCACCTGTATTTCAACAACTGAAGCTGTAAGAAGCAACATCAGTCCAGACCACCTATTGCCATGCTGCACCTCTGCCTGACCACTTCCTATTTAAAATACAATGAAAGTGTCAGAGTTCCGACCGATGCCCTAATTAAATCATGAGCCTCGAGCCAAGCTTCAAAAGAAATCCAGAGAGTTTCTACAGACAAAAACACGGCTCTGCCACAGGGTTTACTCCCCTGTGGCCAATCTCTACATGGAATAAGTAGAAACTAAAGCCCTAAACTCCTTCACAGCCAGTCCACTCACTCAGTGGTATAGATATGTGGATGATACTTGGGTCAAGATTAAAACACAGGAAGTGGAAGCCTTCACCAAACACATCAACTCTGTGGACAGATACATTAAGTTCACATGGGAAGATGTTAAAGAAAACAGTATGGTGTTTCTGGACTGTGCAGTACAGATTAAGGATGACAGAAACTTCAACATCATCATTGGTTGATGATCTCTGGAGGGCTCGGGACAGGGGTTGTTCCTCTGTCCTGGTCCTATTAGACCTCTCAGCGGCTTTTGATACCATTGACCATAGTATCATGCTGCACCGGTTGGAAGAGTTGGGGATAGGGGGCACCATCTTTCGTTGGTTCTCCTCCTTTCTCTCCAACCAGTCGCAGTTTGTGTTGGCAGGGGGGCAGAGGGTCGTCCTCGAGGCCTCTCACATATGGAGTGCCTCAGGCATCGATTCTCTCGCCCCTTCTGTTCAACATCTATGTGAAGCCGCTGGGTGAGATCATCCGTGGCTTTGGGGTGAAGTACCATCAGTACGCTGATGATACACAGCTGTACATTTCCACCCCAGGCCACCCCAATGATGCCCTTGAAGTGATGTCCCGGTGCCTGGAAGCTGTGCGGATCTGGATGGGGAGAAACCGACTCAGGCTCAACCCTTTCAACACGGAGTGGCTGTGGTTCCCAGCATCTCCATATAGTCAGATGATTCCATCTCTGACTATCGGGGGCGAGTCTCTAGCCCCCGCCAAAAGGGCTCGCAAATTGGGTGTCCTCCTGGATTCACAGCTGTCCTTAGAGGACCATCTGACAGCTGTGACCAGGGCGGCCTTTTATCAGGTCCGCCTGATACGCCAGTTGCGGCCCTTTCTGGATCGGAATTCCCTGTGCACAGTCACTCATGCCCTCGTCACGTCGCGTCTGGACTACTGCAATGCTCTCTACATGGGGCTCCCCATGAAGAGCACCCGGAGGCTCCAGTTGGTCCAGAATGCAGCCGCGCGGGTGGTTTCGGGGGCTAATTGGCGCTCCCATATAACACCCCTCCTGCGCGAGCTGCACTGGCTTCCGGTGGTCTACCGGGTGCGCTTCAAGGTGCTAGTTACTACCTTTAAAGTGCTCCATGGCATTGGACCTAGGTATCTCTGAGACCGCCTGCTGCCACAAACTGCCTCCCATCGACCAGTACGCTCTCACAGAGAGGGCCTCCTCGGGGTGCCATCAGCCAAGCAGTGTAGGCTGGTGACACCCAGGGCGAAGGCCTTCTCTGTGGGAGCACCCACCCTCTGGAACCAGCTCCCTCTAGATTTAAGAACTATTCATGACCTGGCCACCTTCCGCCGTGCTCTCAAGACGTACTATTTTTATCAAAACACCCAGGCATAAACCGTGAAAAGGTTTTTGGGGTTTTTAAGATTTTACCAAATTTTAATTGTATTGTCTTAAATCAGGGCCACATCTAATATTTTCTTTTAAATGTATACATATTTTAATGTTTATATTGTGTTTTTACTTGGCTGTTCACCGCCCTGAGTCCCCTGGAGAAGGGCGGTATATAAATTTAATTATAAATAAATAAATAAATAAACATTAAAGTATTCAGAATCCCCACAAACATACACACAAAGATCATTTTGATTCTAACCACCCACTGGAGCACAAAACGGGAGTGATCAGAATCCTGCACCACTGAGCTGAAGATTTGCCTACCAGCAAAGAGGGAAAAGAAAAAGAACTACCGTATTTTTCGGAGTATAAGACACACCTTTTTTCCCCCTAAAAGTGGCTGAAAATTTGGGTGTGTCTTATACTCTGAATGTAGCTTTTTCGGAGCTTTTTTCCCAGCCCTAACTAGGTGCTAACAATCTTCCCAGCTCTTACCTTGCAGGCTCTTTCATTGTTACTCTCTCAGAAGAATGTTTTTCCAGCCCTAAGTCTTTGCAGTGTTTTTTTCATTGCTCTACTTGCTCCGAAAAAGTTTTTTTCTAGCCCTAACCAGGTGCTAATGATCTTCCCAGCTCTTACTGGCTTGCAGGCTCTTTCATTGTTACTCTCTCCGAAGAAGGTTTTTTTCAGCCCTAACCAGGGAATAAAATAATGTGCTGAAGCTGACCAGATTAAGGACATTAGCCAGATGAATACCTGGTAGGCAGATTTTTCCCCCCTATTTTCCTCCCCAAAAACTAAGGTGCGTCTTATACTCAGGTGCATCTTATACTCCAAAAAATACGGTAAAATATATCAAGGAATCCCTCAAAACTTGTGGCTATCCCAACTGAACCTTCATCAAATCCAGGAAAAGATCCATCAGGAGCTCCTCCACAACAGACAAAGAAGGGAACAACAAACGAAGCAATGTTGTCATTCCTTACATTGCAGGATTATCTGAAAAGCTCAGGAGGATTTTCAACCAACACAACAAATGTTTACACTTTAAACCCAAGAATACATTAAGGCAAAAGCTTGTCCATCTCAAGGATAAACACCCAGGCATAAACAGAGCAATTTGGTATATGCGGTGCAATGCAGTGAGACGTATAAGATCTGTATGCTGGGGAAACGAAACAATCACTTCACAAATACATGGAACAACATAGGTGAACAAACCCATCAGGACAAGATTCAGTAGTCTATCTGCATCTGAAACACAAAGGTCACTCTTTTGAAGACAGCAAACTCCACATTCTGGACAGACAGGGCTGCTACTTTGAAAGAAGGTTCAAACAGGCTATCAATATTAAAATTGAACAGCCCTCTCCATCCAGAGGGGGAGGGATAGGATACCACCTATCACCTAGTTACAACACAGTCCTTTCAGTAGTACCAAGAAGGTTCCACACCCATTTGCACTCTGATTCATGTGACCCTGAGGATACAGATAAACTTCCAAGTGGCCTCAACTACTTTCAGAGAGCTAACCCCTGACCTTCAGAGTGCTAACTATGATTGAAAAGAATATAAATCCTTCCATTCCCTGTCATTCAGCCAGAACTGAAGAAACTTGAGAAGTGAAACCGTTTCAAGGAAAAAAAACCCAAGAAAGTTCTGTTGCCTTTTGAACGTCGTTGGGATAACACTTTGTGGGATAAATTGAGCTAAATGATGGAAACTGGCCCCAAATAATCCAAAATGCCATGCAAAAAGTTTTGAACTCCAGTTCCAGTCCAAGATTGCTGCTACTGTAGATGCATAAATTAGAAGTCAGCTTCATCATTATATTATGAAAATAAATGCATGAACAAGGATCCCTTCTATACTTCTTGAAGTTATTAAAATGATACCTTTAGGATCTGGGACAACACATCTGTCAAATAAAGAACATGTGAAAGTGATCTAAACTATATTATGTAAAGTAATCCTTTTAAACCAATTGAGTTTGAGGGCTGCCCTTTTTCTTACTCATTTTGGCATAATTTTTTATAGGAAGTTATCCCCAAAATATCTATTTTCTACAAGTAAATTCTCAAATGTGTTTAATGGAAATGGCAATTAAAATACATATTTTTCTTATGTCATTTATGGACAAGCTAAGATTCAGGGCTGGGTAAAACTTTGAAGAGGGCTTCACTACCATATGAAGAAGTTTTGACTGGATGGCTTTTCAAAACTATTTTGTGAATCAATATGAATCTTTTTCTGAAAGAACAATTCCATGTTTATACCATGTCATTTCTGGAGTCTTCTTTGCCACTATCGAGAAGGCTGGAGTAGGCCCCAGGAGTGTCCTAAAATGTTTTGTCAAGGTCCTTTATTGTCAATTGCTGCATCTTGTTGATGCAAACAGAGTTGTCTCCAAAGTCTGTCTGCTATGCATAGGCCCACAAGAATACTCTACTTTATACTTTTAAATTAAACTGTATCATGCAGAAAAATGTATTCAAATATGCAAATAATTACATATGTCTATCTTTAACCCGTGAATCTATAAGGGCTTCTCTTTGTCAACTGTACATTTCAAGAATTTCAAGAAAATTCAAATATAAAAATAAATTAAAACTAATAATTACAACATTTTGCTGTTAAATTATGTTTCTTGTGAATCACTGTGGCAAGACTTACAATTGTGTTTGATACATAGTCAAATACACCCATTCAGGCATACGCAAGAAGTATAAGAGGGGTAGGGTAGGGTAGGAAAGGAAAGGTGGTTGGCAGGCTGTAATGTTGAACAAAAGAAATATTTCACAGAGCAACATTTTTTAGGCATATTCCAGTTGTATATTTTATTTTCCTGGCCTGTAACTTAAACAGTTAAATAGTTCATCTTTTCACAAGTTTAGAAGCATGACAATATATAAATGAAGTTTTTGAAATTGGTTTCCCAAATTGTTTCATATGAATTTCTTCCATTAACTCACATTTTTTTAGGGAAAAGATGTAGAAACTAGTAGATATCTGTGTGAAAAAATTCCATAGATTTATTTAACAAGGGGTTCTCCAGGGAACCAAAAAGTTCCCAAAATCCTTTAAAGTCCCTCAAACTTTAAAGCCCAGCAAGACTTCTAGGGTTAATAAATCACTCAAACAATCGAGGCTATTACACATCCGATCACAATTTCTATATATTTGTGAGTGTCGTTTTGTGTAGGTAATGAGATGACAGAGTTCTGTGTGGAAAAGAAAAACAAATAGAGGTGGGTTTCTACCGGTTCTAACTGGTTCTTTAAAACTGTTAATAAACCGGCGATGATGTCACGGAGCCGGTTCTGTCAGTGCCGATCCATGGGCACCGCCATCTTGGATTTTGCTTCTGCGCATGTGCAGAAGCTATTTTTTGATTGCTGGAGGGGGGGGGCGCCCGGCGCAACCCTGAGCAAACTGGCAGCAAAATGATCCAGAACCCATCCCTGGGTACAATGTCTATCGCACCCTGATGTAGAAATAAATTTCTTAGAAAATTCAATGGTTTATTTTGCAAATACTTAAACCTGACAGTTATAATATGGTAGTGGAAGTGTCAAGTATTCTAATGTAAATAACTACAAAAAGCCCAAAGTCTCTCTCAGTTTCTTCAGAGCCTGTAATTAAGAACTTGAGCTTGAACAGGGAAAATGAACATTTTTGGCAGGATGCTTTATTCTCTGGAGAGATCAAGTCTCCAGAGAGAAAATGACGTGACAATAGTTTTCCCATTGAGAATAGAAACATATTCCAATAAAAAAAAGACTGCCTAAAGTATACAACTTATAAATGACCTTTCAATTTATTTTTTGTTTTTGTGCTGTATATTGCTTTTCTATTCTCCTATTCTATATCTCATTTGGATAAAATAGTAGAGTAAAAATAAGTAAATATTAATAAAATAAACAATAGGTACAAATAAGAAGTAATAGCAGAAGTGGAACAATTAAATTTGTGACAAATTGCTATAAATAAAACATGATTTATTAAGAGAAAATGTTTTCTTATTTTAAGTTTTTGGAATGGCATAAATGTTTACACTTAATGCTATAAAAATATAACTCTTTTTAGGATTTAAAAGCCCAAGTGTGATTTATATTGTTTCCATAGCTGCTACATGATTACAACATTGAAATCTCACACAAACAACTCTTTAGTCAGGTGGAAGTCATAGAGTCTTCAATTCATGTCTTCTAAATTGAAGGTTATATTTTTGATCTCCTGTGATTAAGGTCCCTTTGAAGACCAAACAAATGCTTGTCATCAGACAGAAATCAGGTCTAAATACTCAAAGATATGCCCATATTTTGAGTTGCAACTACATGTTTTTTAAACATGTACTATCCATGAAATATAGAAGTCCTAAATATTTTTTATAAAGGAAACTGACAAATAAGAACAAATGGTATTGAGAGGCATCCATCATATGCTCAAAGCTGGCAAATGATGAAAGCAGAATACAATTGTGACACAACTTTTGCCTTTTTTGCATGTGTGTTGATAACTTGTATACACGTTCAAAAAGGGCAGTTTGTATTTGATGCCACAATGCTATTTTGATCATTTTGACAAAAAAAATCTCCAATTCTATGGATGTTTCTGTGAAATACTAATAGAGTATCACATACAGAATTGTTGTAGGAGTAGAAGAAGGTGAACTTCTTTCTTCTAACTATTTGGGATCAGGCCAGTGGTGGGTTCCTACCGGTGCGGTCCACTCTGTCATTCCGGTAGTGGCCAGCAGATGGCGCTATTTGTGCGCGACAGCTCCGCTGCCGTCTTCCCCGGTCTGTCGCGCGCCGCCATCATTTTGGGGGGGATTTTTGGGCTGATTTTTCTTCCTGCGCATGCGCGGAAACAAAATCTCACGAGGGGAGGCACATGTGTGCGAGATTTCGGCGATTTTTTGCTTCTGCGCATGCACGAAAGCAAAAAAGCACCGAAATCACATGCGCATGTACGTCCCCTCATGAGATTTTGGCGAGATTTTGCTTCCACGCATGCACAGAAGCAAAACCGTGCAAGGGGGCGCACATGCGTAGTGAGCATGCGCACACACAAAACGTGGAGATGCACGCGCAGCACACCGGTATCGGTAAGTGAGCAACCCGCCCTTGGATCAGGCTGAGGAGAAAAAGCTGTAGAAATACTAGGTAAGACAAGATAAGGCCCCTGGGAGTTGGGCGGCATATAAATCCATTTAAATAAAATAAATAAATAAATAGGAAACACTTCATTTTCCATCTTCCATATGAGCAAGAGGAATACCTTCCTCTCTTGAGAAATCTATAATCTATAATGGGAAAGATGGAAAGAGAAAAAGATGAACGGTAGCAAAGTGGATGGACTCAATAATATTAGTGTTGGATGTATCACTGGAAGACCAGAAGGGGAAAGTTCAGGGCAGGTGATCTTTGATGAAGTCTATCTTGTCACTAGGAGCCAACATCAGTTTGATGGAACATAAGTCAATTGAAAAAGTAAACATTTTTACCATCAAACATGATTACCTTTTGATTGGCTCTAAAACCAGCTTATTACAAACCAGCAAGTGTTTAAGCAATCATGCTTTTATTTATTTATTTAAAATTTATATACCCATCCCTTTTATAACCAACTCTGTACAGCTTTCTTGAACATAAAGAACATAAAGGGAGGGGAGACATGCATTAGAACGCCTGATCTGGACTACCTTGAATAATTGACACTTAATGGTGATTTTTGAAAGTACTTGTCTATTTCCTTGCTTTTAATCCAATGATCAGTATTGAGTCCTCTATAGAAATACAGAGCAAGGGTGGGGACCACTAGAGGTTGAACTACTTGTCTCAACATTCTGCACCATTGGTGATGACGGTTGAGGATTGCAATTCAATAATGCCTCAAGAGCCACAAGTTTCCATCTCTAACATAGACTAAATAGAACAGGCCTGAATGGTATTCTGGTAACACTGCATTTATTGCTGGTTCCAAAAATAAAGAAATAAACAAAATTAAAGCAGCCTTTCTCCCCAAGTGTTTTTTGTAGATAAAAGGAAAACAAGAGTTCCTATGGAGCTTGTTCTTTGTTATGATCTCTTCCCTTTGTTTTTGAAGAAGTGGCATAGGAAACCTGCTTCATTTCTGGACGATGTTGATATAACATGGGGTTTTTTTTTTGCATTTGTATTTCAGCAAACATTGCTTATTAACAACAACAGTCCATATATGTTTACCCCAAAAGTAAACTCTACAGTATTCAATAGAAACTATGCTTAGAAGAAAGGATAAAAAGATTAAGAACTGGGGGAAATGGAAGCTTTTTATGTAAGAACGTCAAGGTTCTAGTCTACCCTCAGCCATAGAAGTTCTTTTTGGGTCAGCCAATTTCTCTCAGCTGAATAATCACAGGGATATTGTTGTGGGGGAAAAGTACTGTGTGTGCAACTGTGAGCTCTGAAGGAAAGCAGGATATAAATCTAACAAATAAAAGAGCCAAAGGACCATAAAAATATCTAATGGATTAGTTTGCTAAAGATTGCTTTATTATTAATTCGCAAGGATGGGGAAGGGAAGAGTGTTTTTAACACTTATCTGGTGTCACCCAATACAGGAAACATCTATTTCTAAGTCTGCTTCCACTGTTCTCCACATCCCTATTTATATCCGCAACAGTGAAGAGGAGCAAGCGAACTGATCAATGAAGAACAATCCTTGTTCCATTCCTTCCACAAATATAGCACGTTATTGTTTTTCTTTCAAATCGGATTTCTTCTTCTAAATTGATCTGACTGCCACAATAATTAAGGACAAATTTATTTGCCACAATGTCACAGATGATCAGATGACACTCTGGGGCCACGAAAGTAAAATGCCACTCAACACTACCACTGGAATCATTAATTAACCGTGGGTACTAAAAATGAATGTTTTCTAAATGTGCACATTCTGATGGTACTTGCCAAACCCAAGAGTATTTTGAACATATCATCTGTATTCTGTTCACAAAGGAGGCTTCTGTACTGGTAAGTCAGGAAGAGTGCTGAAACAAGGGCCAGATCTGGAATGGTTCTTGCTGCATTTTTAGAAACAAAACTTTGTGAATGCCAAGGACAGAAATATGGACAGAACACTGTTCTTAAGTAAGCAAAAAAATAAGGCAAAGTTACAATCCTAATTATGCTTTCTAGGAAGGGTGACCTTCTTACAATTAAGGGTCAAATTTCCGCAGGGCACAGCTGTTGGGGCTGCATAATGGCAGAGGATGGGACCATGGCCAATAGTGCAGAACTGTACAATTTCCTCTCTGTGTTGTCCTACTATTTCCTCTCTATTTTCCATTCTATGCCTGCCTCTCTGTGCCCCTACTGCAGGACAATTAGAGTGGGAGTTAATTTAAACTACTTATAACCTCCTTTTACCATGGATCCATGACCATAACAGGCATTATTTATTCATATAATCAGACTGAATCCATCTATTGCAGGATGAAGACCTATTCACTGTAATCTACCAAGTCCAAAGTTGGTTGGTAGACTGATGTTGTTTTTTAAATTTCTCCATGTAGGAACCAGGCTAGAAAGCAGGAGACCATGAGTTTAAGTCCCATGAAAGCTAACTGGCTTTTTGGGCCAGTCACTCTTTCCCATCCCAACTCATCTCAAAGGCTTGTTGTTGTGGGGAAAATAGGAGGACAAAGGTGTGTTGGATATGTTGGTCACCTTGAGCTATTCGTAAAAAATATTAAAAATGGGGTTTAAATAAACAAACAAATATAGGCTGAGTATCATGAGTGTTTGGCCCAAAGTCAACTGGTTCACGATTCCTAATTCCACAACTCTCTCTCTCCCTCCCTCTCTCTCTTTCTCTCTCTCCCCTCCCCCTCCCTCCCTCTCAGCAGAATCACAGGTGTCTCTTTAGACAGATTGCCTATGGAAAGACGGCAAAACAATAAAGAAGGTAATTATCTGCCTTTGCATTCAATTCATTATTGCAACAGTGGATGTTGCTTTGATCAACCTCTGATGCAGAATCTCTGATTTCTTTAATAGTAGTATTATTATTATTATTATTATTATTAATTTTTCCCCACAAAGAAAAGACCCAATTTAAACACATTACTAAAACTTAATTGGCATAGATATAAAGAATAAAATAAGCTTATTAAAAGATCCACTAAGAGCCTCTGTTTAAGAACTGCTGGAACTTTCAAACTTCTGCTTCGGGTAAAAAAAGCTTCACAGACTATTCTGATTGGCATGCAGTTTGTGTCTCATATGCCTTTCAATATTGTAACCATGGAAATAGTGGCAAGTCTGTACAATGCTTCCCCAAAAAACACCTGGAATGAGTAGATGAAAATAACTGCCCTGAATGAGGAATGCCCCAGTCTTTTGGCAGAATTCATGGCTTAGTCAAGTCTTTCTGAAAAATGATGTAGACCCACAAACATATCCATTGACTTCAGTGTCTCCAATCTGAATTATATTCAGTGTTCTTAAATATTTGGTTAATCTAGCAGAAGTTGGAGTGCTACGTGAATTATTTTAGGAATTTGAAAGTAAAGGGCTTTATCGTGAATATACATTACATATTTGAAAGTAGAGGGCTGTATGTTGAGTATACATTATATATTTGAAAATAGAGGGCTGTATGGTGAATATACAATATATATATATATTGTTCTTTTCCTTTCTACAGTATTCAATTACCTCTGTAAAATAAATCTCCTTTATACGAGGGTGAGTCAAAACATACTCGCCGCCCTGAGTCCTTCGGGAGTTGGGCGGCATATAAGAATAACAAAATAAATAAATAAATAAATAAATAAATACTGCCATTTTCTTTAGGACAGGTATAATTACCAACACAGGAACATGTAGCATACATCAAAATGAAGCTGGTCCTCTGTGGATCACATCCCTAATTCTCAAAATAGTCACCGTTTCTCTCAATAGCAATGTTCCACCTTTGAATGAGAGCATGTATCCCTGCCTCGTAAAATTCTGTTGACTGTTCTTTGATCCACTGCAGTTTTCACTTCCTTGTCACTGGAATAATGTTTGCCTCGTATCACCAGATTTAGCGCATTCAGACTATCATCTCTTCGGCCCCATGAAAGAGGGTTTGAGAGGCAAACATTCCAGTGACGAGGAAGTGAAAACCGCAGTGAAGAAGTGGCTCAAAGAACAGTCAACAGAATTTTACGAGGCAGGGATACATGCTCTCATTCAAAGGTGGAACATTGCTATCGAGAGAAACGGTGACTATGTTGAGGAGTAGGGATGTGATCCACAGAGGACCAGCTTCCTTTTGATGTATGCTACATGTTCCTGTGTTGGTAATTATACCTGTCCTAAAGAATGGCATTACTTTTTGACTCACCCTCGTAAATACAACTTCTAATACTAATTGTGCCATATTCACTGATACTCCAATGGCCATTTGGATCTCAAAGGAAGTGATTCAACTTCAGATCCCCTTGCCCAATCAGCAGAGTACGTATCAAACAAAAAAGGGGCAGATGAACCATCATGAGAAGACAAAACAAAAATCAACACCCAGCTTTCGATCACCAGGAACCAAAGTCCTTGCAATACCCTGACCCACAGGGTGGCAGGGGAAACTTAAGAAGAGTTCAGTAGCACCTTTTCTAACATATTTTATTAAAAAGCGTAAGTTTTTGTGAGCTGCAGTTCACTTTTCAAATGCACAGAGTAATTAAACTAATGATTGGAAAACAAATAAGGAGGGGGGAGAGAAAGGGTGGTTATGCAGGTGCAACTTAAATATGAAACAGATCACAAGTATCACATTAATTAGCAATTATAATGCCTTAAAACCCTATTGTGTTTGTTAATGATTTCGGAGATAGCTTGAAACTTTTGATCTATGTGAATTCAGCAATCTTTCTATGGATAATGCTGGCAAAGTTTTGTTATTCTAATGCAGTTTATTAACAACAAAATCTATAATTGAATGTCTTGGAGGTAAAATACCCTGACATTACTTTGTCCTTGTTTTGAGCACCTGGTAGCAAACTTACGACAAATACAATCTCTCTAGCTGATAACACATTTATTTTGCTCCCAATTAATAGGTGAGGGAAAACTTTCAAACAAAAGGGAAGAACAGAAGACAAGAAAGTTTCCTGAGGGCACCCTGAATGAGAAATCCTGTTGGTCTTCAAATTTTCCTACAGTGATTGGTTGGGTTATTTGCTTGTTGCAGGTTGGGTGTCTTCGGGTTCTGGCGGCTGAAATACTGTTGATATAGTCTTTGTATGCTAATTGTTACTGATGAAGAAATTTAAATGTTCCTTTCTGTCTACTCTTGGTCAATGCAAGGTCTCTGCAAATATACTATTGATGGCAGGAGATAGTCAAGAGACAAACAGTCTTAACATTTTCAAAGCTGATAGAAGCAACCATTTCTTTTATCCTTGAAGACAATGTATATCTAACATCAACAATAGTTCATACAAGGTCTGCATTCAATCTATCACCTTCAAACTGATTTTAAACTGAAGGGTTCGCTGCTTAAACAACTGGCCTAATTTTGGGATTTGTTTTCCTTTTTCCTCATTTTTATAGTACCTATAAAAATGTATAGGTACCTACTATAAGAACAGTGGTGGGTTCCTCCCAGTTTGGACCGGTTCACCCGAACTGGTAGCGATCCGGTGGTGACATCACGATGACATCACTGAACTGGATTGGTTGGTGCCGATCCGTGGGCGCCGCCATCTTTTTTTTGAATTTTTTTAAAATTTTCTCTTCTGCACATGTGAATTTCGCTACTTTCGGCACTGCGCATGTGTGGCCATTTTGTTTTCGGCAGGGTTTGTAAAAAATTTTGGGAAGTTTTTTGCACTGCGCACGCGCACCCATGAGGCGTGGACTTGCGGCACAGGAGGAAGCAAACAGGCAGTGAGGTAAGTTGGAACCCACCCCTGTATAAGAAGTATGTATTATACTATAATACAAAAAGACGGTACCCTAACACATTCTTAACTATGTCATTAAGAACTAAACTGAGTCACAAAAAACTTAACCAAGTTTTATGTGCCATACAAATTGTTCTAATGCCTGATGTGTTTAAACTTTGAGAAGTTGGAATTAGGAAGTGGAAATAGGAAGTAGGAAATAACAGGCATTTAAAAATAGTCAGTACCTCTGTATTTAGCTATTAGAGCCACTAACTTGGCTAACTTTTCCTATTCAACTTTTAGAAAGTTGACATTTCACATAATCAGTAATTTAAGTCATGAATAAGGCATTCTTCTTCCCTGAAACTACTGCATCTTTCTTGACACCATTGAAAATGTAATAGCAAAGATTTGCTCTTAAAATGATTTAATGGTCTTGTTTTTCCCATATTATTTTTATATGTTTAATGCTTTGACATTATTTCAGAGAGAAGAGAATTTATGCGGTCCCACCCACTCTTCTAAGTTAGCCTACACACGTTTTGGATATAACTGCTGACTCACACCAGGTGCAGGTGGGGCTATTGGAGGAAAGAAATTGTGTACTTTTTTTTGCTGTTGGAACAGGAGAAAACTCATAGGAAGGACTGCAACTAATGGATAAAACTTTAAACCATACCCCCTCAAGTTAAATTACAGCAGCATCTCTTTTGCAGCCCTGAGACTATTCAGAATAATTGCAAATAAATCTTCGGTCCACTGTGCTTAGCTTTTGAAGGAAAGCGTCTAAGTAGCAAAATTCGTTCCTTAAATCTTACAGAGATATGAAGTAGGATTCTCATCCTTTAAGAAACCCAACAATTTCAATACCAGGCAGATTTTTTTCTGATTGAATGGAATTTAAGAGAAAAAAAAATTGATGCTTTAAATACTTTGCAAGACCCCCACCCCACCTCTAAACTTCAGCAACAGACTGACAATGTACTAATGATCCTGGACCAAAACAGTAATACCTCCCCATCCCCCAAACAACAGTAACTGTAGCAAACCATAACATAAGTAACATTAAGCTTTGGCTCAGAGTATTGTGTGAATCATCCTGTTGGAAGAAATATTCAGGTCCAGTTCAAAGCTGGGAGAAAGGGAGTGGAGACAAAATGGAGTCTGGAGGATGATTGGAAAGATGGTTTAATGATGAAGCAGAACCACATGGGTGATTCTGGGCAACTGACCACATGGAGTTGAAAGTGAGGGGTTTTTATAACTTCTCTTGAGCTTTGCACTTGAACTTCCTATTCCTGTGCAAGAACATGTATTCTATTGGCTGTTGCCAGACTCCCATGGTGCCATGTACAAATCCTAGGAGTTTGTCTGGCTCAGGGCTAATCCTACTTTGTTCAGACCTTGCTTCAGGGAATTTTTTGCCTATGAATAGAGCTATCTATCTCTTTATCTCTTAAGTGCTGACATCTGCTGAGGGCTATAAAGAAAGACTTGGGAGCTGCTTTCTGTCTCTAAGAGCATGTTTCTCTATTTCTCCTTTAGGGAAATATAATATTCTGCCTTTTTAATATTTCCTAAAATATTTCATTCTTCTGGGAGGGGGTGACTTCCCACAATCCACTTGTAGATATCCCACAAACCATGATATAAACAAACATAGCTTAACATTAAGGCCTAAGCCATTCTTTAAGCATTTTTTTCTATTCAACTTTCAGAAAGTTTAAATTCAGTATAATCAGTAATTTAAGTCATTAAACCATGAGTACAAAGCATTTCTTTTGCTACAGCTTTCACCAATGAGGCACTCAGTTTCACGTTCTAAATTCCATCCATTATGTGTTTTAACAACGTTGGCATAACCCCGTCACTCTAGCCAAGCGCCTTTTAGAACCCAGGGCCTTTGTTTAAGCCCCAGTCACTTTCACCAGCAGAATAAAGGACAGATTAAATAAAAATGCAGAGAGAATGCTGCACGCTCTGAAAATTCGTTCTTTCAGAAGAGCGCACAGAATACAGGCCACTTTGCATGCACAATTCTTGCAAAAGGTTAATGTCTCTGTATCTGGTTTCGTCCCTCGAGCGCTGTTACATTCTGCAATGTCTCCCTTAGTTAGTTAGGAACAAGTTGGAACTTCTCACAGGTAAATGTTTTTGTATGCCGTCCAGCTTAATAACAAGCTCAGATGAAATAACAGGCTGATTTTTACACTCTGGAATGTTAGGGTGAAAATATTATGACAAAAAATGACTGCAAAGAGTCATAACCCATCCAAGTATTCAACAGAGTTCATATATCCACAGTTCACATTCACTTAATGTCAATGTATTTCATCTCTACTGGCTTTTGCTAATAAAAGAGCACCATCAAAGTCTCCAAAATCATGTCAGCAGCTCTGGTGAAGAAAAGATGCTCTGTTCTATAGATTCTGGCATGGATGTAATGTATAAACTATAAATGTAAATTAGACTAAAGAAAATCATTTCTGCAATCTGGAAGTAAGAGCAGATTCAGCCTCACCCCGAAGTCTTCAGATAACATCTCATCTCAGTTTTGAACTGCAGTAATCTATTTAGGTATAACTCTGACTAAATTCAGCAAAGATTACTATCATGTATCTATCTATTTGGAAGCTAGTACACTGAATTCAAGCAATCTTACTTCTCAAAAATCACACTGTGTCTAGGTTCACCCAACACAATAAGCCATAATGTGGTTCATTATGTTATATGAACTCTGCATTGCATTTGTAAAGAATGGCTGATGTCACAGTATGCAAACATTATTAGTTTGTATAATAAACCATTATTAAGGAAATTAAAACCAAGCATATAGATCGGTGATATCAGGAGGATAATATTAATTTATTTTAAAGCAGGGGTATAAGAATTACTGAAATAAAATATTCTAAGTCTGGTTTATACAGATACAATTTGGGGTAGTGGCACCAAGGGAGAAACTGGGAGACAATGAGTTCTGGTCCCGCCTTAAGCACAAAACCAGCTGGATGATCTCAAGCCAGTCATTCTGTCTCAGCCCTAGGAAAATGACAATGGCAAATTACTTCTGAATTCTTGCCACAAAAACTGCAGGGCCTAGTTCAGTCTCCAGAAGTCAACGCTGACTTTAAACCATACACCAAAAAGATTTATAGCTAAAGTGATCTGAAAAGAGAAATACAGGTAGTCCTCGACTTACAACAGTTCATTTAGTGACCGTTCAAAGTTACAACGGCACTGAAAAAAGTGACGTATGACTTTTCACATACGACTGTTGCAGCATCCCTATGGTCACATGATCAAAGTACATATGCTTGGCAACTGATTCATATGTATGACAGTTCTAATGTCATGTGATCAGCTTTTGCAACCTTCGGACAAGCAAAGTCAATGGGGAAGCCAGATTCACTTAACAACCATGTGACTAACAACTGCAATGATTCACTTAACAACTGTGGCAAGAAAGGTCGTAAAATGGGGCGAAATTAACTTAACAAATGTCTTACTTAGTAACATAAATTTTGGGATTAATTATGGTGGTAACTCGAGGACTACCCGAATTAGTACTATATGATATTTATTTACATATATGCTTCCTAAATGCTTAAGGGGACCTGCAGGCCTTCACCTTACATTTATTTATTATTATTACTGCTTAAGAGCCGTGGTGGCACAGTGGTTAGAATGCAGTACTGCAGGCTACTTCTGCTGACTGCTGGCTGACTGCAATTTGGCAGTTCGAATCTCACCAGGCTCAAGGTTGACTCAGCCTTCCATCCTTCCGAGGTGGGTAAAATGAGGACCCAGATTGTTGGGGGCAATATGCTGACTCTGTAAACCGCTTAGAGAGGGCTGTAAAGCACTGTGAAGCGGTATATAAGTCTAAGTGCTATTGCTATTGATAATAAGTAAATTATCAATAATTTGATAATAATTATCAAATAATAATTTGATAATAATCTATCTCCCTCTTAGAGAGACTCTGGACCAGTGTTTCTCAACCTTGGCAGTTTGAAGATGTGTGGGCTTCAACTCCCAGAATTCTCCAGCCAGCGTTGCTGGCTGTGGAATTCTAGGAGTTGAAGTCCACACATCTTCAAACTGCCAAGGTTGAGAAACACTGCTCTGGACTTTGTACAATAATATACCGGTAGTAAAAGCATAAAAGCAGTATTTATAACTGATTTTCACAACAACCCTATGGAGTAAACTTAAGTTCTGTGTGATCAGCATCAGCTCATCACAAGTTAAGCTCGTTTTCCGCAGCTTGAGTGCCCTACTCGAATCCAACACCGAACTAGGTAGTCGAGAGGCTCTCGTTCACTGCGACTACTCATCCTGCCGCCTTCATGGGACTATTATGTTCAACACTTTAATTCAATTCACGCGCAAGTCTTGACACCCCCCCCCCCCAATTAATAGATGTCAAGGTCCTCTTCGAAAACGATGGACAAACATAGCAATAGCACTTAGACTTACATACCGCTTCATAGTGCTTTACAGCCCTCTCTAAGCGGTTTACAGAGTTCAGCATATTGCCCCCAACAATCTGGGTCCTCATTTTACCCACCTCGGAAGGATGGAAGGCTGAGTCAACATCATCATGTTCAACAGTGTAGAGCACTTTTCTCCAACCGAAGTCTTTGGAAACGCGGCAAATAATATGCAAACATAAAGACGGTACGGAGTTTTTTTTTTTTCCAAAAGCTCCGTCCCATTGATTTCAACGCACATTGTCCTCAGAAAGGTACACGGGCGTTCAACCACGCTTAACTCCCGGGGAGGAATCCAGGACCGCCAAACTTCCACCGGGCCAGGCGGCACCTGTTCCAGCCTGCTCCAAAGGGAAGGGAGATGTTACAATTAAAAGTTTATTCGGAAAGGCCGCTTCCCCCCGGGGGTGGGGGGTGGGCAGACTTTTCAGAAGAAGAGAGCCCCCTCGAGTCCGCGTGCGATTGGACGGAGAAGGAGATTCCCATTCTGGAATCGCCCAGAGCCGAAACACGACGAGGTCTCTGCCCACCTTCCCCCCCTCCCCGGCCCGAATGAAAGAACGCCGCAACTTACTTAAGCCGAGGAGCCTCAGCAAAGCCAGGCAGCCCAGAAGTCGCCTCGCATCACCCATTGTCCCAAGAAGGAGCCGTGACTGCAGGGCGGCGGGCAAAAGCACTAAAGTCCTGGAGCAGCTCCGCCCACCTGGCGCGCTCTTGCAGCGCCCCGAGGGTCCCTCGGAACCGGCGAGCTGCTCCGCCCTGCCCTCCCCGCTCGCCGAAGTTTAAGCCCCTCCTCTTTACTCCCCTGCCCCGCCATAAATAAAACTCTTCCGCTCCGGTGTTTAAGAAGCTACGTGCAATAAAGCGAGCTTTCTGGCCTCTTGCCCGCTTCCTGCTAGTTTCGGGTGAGGTCCAAAATAAGAAGAGAGAAGTAAAAGAGATGCGGGGAACGAAACACAACTTCGACAGGATTGTGTGAAAGGACTTCCCCCCTCAGAGATGCTCCGTCTCTTCCCACCCTCCGTGGCTCCATCAAGGGTTCTTTTAAGAGGGGAAGGGTGTGTGGTGTATAAAGACCCGTTCCGAAGGGGCAGAGAAAGGTTTGGTGGTTTTTTTGTGGGTGTGAGTGCACGATGTGGTCTTATTCTCTGCCTCTGGCACCTAAGGCAAGTTATATAGTGTGGTTTAGTATTTGGAAGAGAAGTATTTTGGTGTTTTAATTAGTAGGAGTAAGCATTCATCCAGACAGTGACTCAAACATGTATGAGCATGTATGAAGGCACTTATTGGTCTTTTCTGGATCAGAAGCCACTGCTGATTTCCCCTTAGTACTGGGGAAAGAAGACCACCATGAAATCCTCCCTAGACTTGGAAGTCAAAAGCACCCAGAAAAAAAGGCAGTATCAAATCATTTCTGAGCAGTGGTCAAGATGATTGTGTGGATGTGTCCTACTGGCAACTGAGCTCAAAAAATGGGATTTCGCTTTTTCCTAATGTGATTTCCCATTTCCCATCCCTCCCCCCCAAAAAAAATTTTTGGGGATGTTTGGTATATACTATGTAACAAATGTGTGTGTGGGGGGGGGGGGTTTCTCAGCTGTTGACAGAACTTACCTGATGTTATCTGACTTAAAAAACTAAGCCAGGCTATATATATATATTCCGTATTTGAGTGGGAGACCCCCAAAAAAATCCAAGGACAACTGCCTAGAGAAGTTGAAAAAATAAACTGAGAAGTTGAAAAAAAAAATAGAGACTTTATATTTCAATACAGTTTCTGGTGCCCTTCTTACAGTATTTGGGACTCAAGGGTAGATCCTTCCTAACTACAGCAGACACCAGAGCAATTCTATATTTTATTTGTTGATCATTGGAGACACAATAAAGTAAGTTTTCCAATAAACTTTTTTCCCCACCTCTTCCCTAGTTACCAGGAAAACATTGTGAAATGTCATTAACATTAAGTGGAGACTTGCCTTTTCATAACTCATTGATTTGTGACTACTACGATATGTATGACTTTGCTTTACTCAAACATTCCCCAGAAGTAACACATTAACTTATGTATTCTTTTATATCTATGCTGATTTCCTCTGACCAAGTCTGAGTAGCCTTGGTTATTTCACAGTTCTTGAGAAGACAAAGAAGGAAGGACCTCTTGTGCCCTTTTGATCTTAGAGTAAGGCAGGAAATAAATATAATAAATGAATTAATAAACAGGAAATGTCCCCTTCTTTGAGTTTTAAAATCTCTTAAGGTATGAACTCATACGTAGACTTCTCATTACACTGTAATTACATCCTGTCTAGAGCAGGGGTGGGTTCTACTTATTTTCCCTACCGGTTCGCATCGCAACAGAAGTGCACGTTTTGCGCATGTGCGCTCACTTTGCTATCTCGCGCTCGTCACTTCCCGCAAAACACCCGGAAATGAACCTCTGCGCATGCACAGATGCCTTCGCGCATGCACAGAGGGGTTTTCGGCAATCCGCAGCAACTGGAGGACCGGTTTGGGAGCATGGTCATCGCTGCCGGTTCGGCGAGCAGCAGCAAATTTCCGCTACCGGTTCCGCTACCGGTTCTAGCTCTACTGGTCTAGAGCTAGAAGGGAACGAAAAACACTCCCAACTGCAGAAAAGAAAAGAAAAAGAAAACCCTGAATGTTGCATCACTGCTTCTTCCTTTCCTAGAACTAGTGGTGTCATCCTCCTTACATCAGTTATGTGTACAAAGAATTCATAGAACTCTAGAATTGGAAGGAACAATTTTGGCCCATGAATTGTTCAGAGGAATAATCAAAATCAAAGCACCCCTTTAGCTATTTCAAATGGCTATTCCATCTCTGCTTCAAGACATTCTTAATATTAGCTTTGAAGCGAAGCTCATTAATTAGGGAGCTCCAAGGAGGTAAGTTGTTCCCCTTGAGACAGTTCATACTATTAGGGGCCTCCCTTCTTATACTTGAGATTCTTATTCTGTCCCTTCATTTTGAAACTAGAGAGAACATACATTGATATTATTCTGGGTGACAGCTATTCAACAGAACTATTTTACAGTATCTGGCATAAAAACTATCTTGTAAATCAGGAGTGTCAAACTCGATTTCATTGACGGCCACATCAGGGTTGTGTTGGACATCGGGGGCCGGGGTGGGTGTGGCCAGGGTGGGCGTGGCCAGCTTGACGTCACTCATGTCGGGGGTGTCACTGGTGGCCCAAGCACTCTGCCAGTGAAAACGGGCTCCCAAGCTCCATTTTCAGCTGGAACGGCCTCCTGCCACTTTCTGCTAGTGAAAACAAAGCTGGGGGAGGCTGCATGCGACCCTCCTGAGCTCCATTTTTGCTGGCAGAGGCACCGCGGGCCGGTCCTTTGTTGTTTCTAGGATGGGCCTGCGGGCGAGATCTAAATTCCTCGCAGGCCACATCTGGTCCCCGGCCTTGAGTTTGACACCCCTGTTGTAAATGGTCTCTTTGCTGCCTTCTTATGGTCATATGGAATTCTGCAACCTGGATTCAATAGCTCCAATTCCAAGCTCGAAGAAGCTCTCTCTGAATCTTTCTTTCTCAAGGTAAAATTCCCAGTTCTCTTAGACCAGGGGTCGGCAACCTGCGGCTCCGGGACCGCATATGGCTCTTTTATCCCTCTGCTGCGGCTCCCTCCTTTCATCCCTCTGCTATGGAGAGAAGCAGCCGGGGCTGATTCTCTGGCATCTCATCTCTTGCTGGGTCTCATGGGCGCTTCTTCGTGCTGCCCGCCATTTCCTGCTGCAGTCTGTCAGACAGCATGATCCGGCTAGAGATAAGGCACCGGAAAATCAGAATCGGAGACAGAGTCAGAGTCAGAGAGAGACAGAGAAAGAAAAAGGTGAACAACACATCCAAGGCCGGGTGTGGCAAGAGGTGGCTGGGAGGGGAGGGTTAAGGCAGGGCTGGGTGTGGCAAATAATTTAACAGTTGGTTCTCTGCCCTAATGACCAGTGGGGGAGGTGTGGCTGGGGGGTTATGTGACTGGGTGAGAGTGAGTGATGTCGAATTGGCCACGCCCACCCAGTCACACCGGTTGTTAAATTATTGGCTCCTGGTGTTTTCTGTGGGAAAAAGGTCCAAATGGCTCTGAGTGTTTAAGGTTGCAAAACCCTGTCTTAGACCTAGTTCTCTTATATGCCAGGAAATGGTCTGAGTTTCTTTCTAATACTTTCCCACTTTCTGGGGCTAATAGTCTGAGCCTCTAATACTTTCCCACTTCCTGGGGCTAATAGTCTGAGTCTCTAATACTTTCCCACTTCCTGGGGCTAATAGTCTGAGTCTCTAATACTTTCCCACTTCCTTGGGCTAAGTGCATGTGTCTGTACATTTTGGTTTTGTAATGTTTCTGAATAGCTTCTGCAAGGTCATCTCCATAGAGTATTATGCCTACATAGTCTTTATTATATAAATTTTCTTCTGGTATTTTTTGCTTATTTTTATTGAAGCTCTTGGCTCATTTCTACTTATTTCTATTGATATTTTTTAAAATCTTATTTATGGCTTTGTAAAATGCTTTATGAAGTCAAGCTTTATAATTCCCCATATATTTCCAAATTCATCTTAGTTTCTTGATTATTACATGTTTCCAGGTCATTTTTACTGCATTTTACTACATTTTTATCAGCTTTAAATTCTTTAGCATAAAATGCGTACAAAACTGCAGACATGCCTACTATCTATACCAGAGCCATGCAGTTATTCAAGACTGAGAACGGAGAGGGTTTTTTAAATAATACACTGGAGTGACATTCTAAAAAAAAAAAAGCAGAATCGGGACAAAGAACTCAATGGGACCCTAGAACAAAAAGTAAGTTTTAATTATTTGATCTTAAACAGGAATTAGACTGGTTAATTTTAAAGGACTAGCTGAGATTGGCTAGGTGCTCCTCCAAGCCTTCCTAATATAAATTGTATTAAATTTAGTCTAATTTGTAGGCAGTACAAAAAAAATAGGGCATGTCAAGTTAAAGTAATATACAGTGGTGGGTTGCTGCCAGTTTGGACCAGTTCTTTAGAACCAGTAGCAGAAATTTAGTGCCGCTCGCCGAACCTGCAGTAATGACCGGCAATCCACGCTCCCGAACCGGTTCTCCGGTCGCCGCGGATTGAAAAAAAACCCCTCTGCATATGTGCAAAGGCTTCTGCGCATGCGCAGAGGGTCATTTCTGGGAAGTGATGTACACACGTGAGCAAAACGTGCACTTTCGTCGCAATGCGAACTGGTAGGGAAGGTAAGTAAAACCCACCCCTGGTGATATGTGACATTTCCTTAAATAAACATTGAAAGTGCTTGTTCATGTGACGACTGAGAGTATTTCATGCTACCTATTCATGAACTGTGGGGTGGAGTACTCGGTGGAAAGGAAGTCTAAAATATAACAAAAGCAATTTCTTTATCTGGCGGTTCTTGTTTGAGAATTCTGCATTTTTTATGTTACCACATTGGAATAAGTGGGTTCTTATTTTTTGTGGGCATAAATTTATTTTCTCACTGACATCATGAGGTTTCTGAAAAAGTTTGAGTCCTTGTATTTGTTATTATGAACACTCAATAGTTTATCTAAACCAGGGGTGAAATGCTCCCGGCTCAGGCGTGCTTGCCGGTCGTCGTAGAGCCGGAAGCGATCACAGCGTGAGGCTTCGCCCACCCGCCTGGACGCCGCCATTTGGGTTCTTTTACCCTCTGTGCATGTGCAGAACGTTTTATGCATGCGCAGAGGGTAAAAGAACCCAAATGGCGGCATCCGAACCTGGAGCATTTCACCCCTGATAAACTTTGAAGAATGCTAAATAATGATTAGAGAATTGTGTATCTTGAAGGGACAGGATGTGTCGGTCATAATTTCTCATCTGATAAAGCCAACCTCTATGTGTATGTCAGATTGCTAATCTATTTGTGCGCTATATTGCATTTACAAAAGATGTTGTATTTCCTGCATTCCTCAGAATGGTTGTTAGCAGCGTGGGAGAAACCTCTGAGTCATTTAGAAGAGCTACAGGGGAGACAGAAGTTGGAGTTGTGGAAATTAGAAATAAATGAGCCAAATTCATTCTATGGTTCTTAGGATGCACCAGAGAGGTGGTGACATTTTAACAATGTAGTTATTGTTGGAAGATTTCCTCCTTCAGCAGCAGCAAAAAAAAATTCTGCTTTTCTAAACAGTAAGGGGAAAACATCATGTACGGCTGTGGTAGGTAAACACTTGCCAAGTTTAACATTATGTTAAGGCATCATATCATTTGTCTGGTTTTAGCTTAGCACAATATAAACCCAGCCATTGTGTGGGTACAATTGTGGCTTACAGACTAATGTTGTGTGCAAGCTAGACCTCCATGGCTTTTTCAAAAAGCCATAATTTTAAAACCCCGTCTCTTACCACAATGTGTGAAATCTGCTGCAAACCTTTTTAAAGAAATGCACATATACGGTGTGTTTAATAGTAAAATACTAAGAACCATGTACGGGAAAATCAAACCAAACTGCAAGTGTACAGAAATATGTTCTTTTCCTTGCTAGTCTCTTTTTTTTAAAGACATATCTTATATGAATATCAATGTTACACCTTAGTATTTATTTCTCTTTGTTTTTACAGGTAGTGGATAACATTTCTTATCTTACCAAGCTAGAAATAAAGAGAAATGTCCTATCAGTTAGAACAGTTAATCAGTGAAATATTTTGCCTTAAGAGGTTATGGGTTATGGGTGCTCCGTCAATGGAGGTTTTAAAGAAAAGATTGGACAACCATTTGTCTGAAATGGTCTAGGGTCTCCAGGTTGAGCAGGGAGCTGGACTAGATGATCTCCAAGGTCCCTTCCACCTCTATTACTCTGTTATTTTGGGTTTCCCAATCATGGATATGACTACTTCCATTAAACCAAGTTCTTTTCTCCCACCTGTCTATGTGCAGCAATGCTCCTTTCTGGGAATGGAGCAAAATTCCCTTTGACTTGGCTGCTCCAAGCAAAATCAGATGAAGAGTTCTGTATGACTCAGGAAAAAACAGGGAACTGAACTGTCCTGTACACTATAGAACAGCTGTCAAACTCATGGCCCGCAGGCCGGATGTGTCACACGCTGGCCACGCCCACATCCAGTTTAGCGAAGGGGGGAAAAGTTGCAATACGTCATGTGCCACCGCCGCAAGTTTAACACCCCTGCTATAGAACATGGAAGCTCTTTAACTTGAGGGCTTCAAAGTCCAGATCGGGAGAAGGAAGGCAATATCAAAGTAGACAAGATGCTAGACATGGCATTTTATTCATATCTTTGTCCTTTACAATCCTCTAGCCAACTATGTGCAAGGAAGAAGCAGGTAATAAAGGAGAGAAAGGAAACAAACCATGAATTAGCCAAAAAGCTGTGATTACTTTTCCTGCAAAACTTAGTCCGGCTTGTTACAGTCCCTTTTAACAAACAGAGATACCATGGCACAGAGTGATATCTGTTAGTGGATTCACCAGTCAAAAACAAACTACATTATAGCTTGCCATTCCACAAGAGCTTTGCTAATTTGTCAGTAAAGTTAAATCACAGTTCACTTGTTCTTTATTTAGCATAGAATAAAATGAATAACTCTCATAAACATACAAATCTCGGTCTAATATAAGATTTCAAACAGTAAAGGAAGGAGATTAAGGCTTCTTTGTGAGCCTATCAGTGGTGGGTTCCTACAGGTGCGGTCCACTCTATAGCACCGGTAGCGGCCTGCTATTGACGTCACAGTACCGGTGCGGTCGGTTACTGGTGCCTGCACGCCGCCATTTAAAAAAAAAATTTAAATTTTTTTAAAAAATTTCTTCTGCGCATGCCCAGAAGCCGAGGTTCTGGCACTGCGCATGCGCTGCCTTCCTATCTCACAGTGAGTCCAAGCAGGGGAGGATGGCTGAGGGAGCACGTGAGATGCTGAGAGAACGGGCGGCAAGAGCTATCTCCATTCCCCTCCCTTCAGTAGTCCGAGAAGCTACGAATGCGCGGTGATGATCCTAGGCATTTTCGCATGTTTGAGGCTTCTCGAGCTGCTGAGGGGAGGGGGAATGGGCGACAGGACCTATCTCAGTTCCCCTCCCTTCAGCAGTCCGAGAAGCCACGCCCACCCGGTCACATGGCTGGCAAGCCACACCCACAAAATAAGCCACACCCACAGAGTGGTAGTAAATAAATTCGGAACCCGCCCCTGGAGCCTATCCATACATGGACAGAATCAACAGAAAGTAGTAAGTGTTCAATTGACCTATCCTGAGGGAGTTTTTCAAATATTGGTCACCTACAGTCATAATTATTCATAGATCTCAAGTTGTAAATCTTAATGTAGTGTCTGCAAAATTATAATGACTAAGCAAAGAGCTTTATTCACAATTTCAGACAAGATTGTGTAATTATATTAGTAATACACATATACATTCACATAATCTCCCCCACACAAATAATATTTACAGAAAGAAATGAATACATGGCATGTTACTTCAGTTGATGCTGCAAGGCATGAGTCAGGCCTTTACCTCAACATGATGTAATATAATTTTTTAAAGCTCTGTGTAAATGGCATTTTACTTTTTTTTCCCCAAACAATTTGATGATGACTCCTTTTTTTAAATACACAAGAAGAAAAGGAGTTTGGTGAAATTTCGTGGAATCAAAGCAGATCTGGGGTGTAGACAGACTATGGTTAAAAGTCAAGTTGGCAGCTGCAAAGAAAGTCCACCTGTTTATATGCAAAAAAAAAAGTGGAGCTTTGATTATATTGTCATGTCCACCATCTTGATTTTTTTAAACTATGCCTTGTGGGCACTTCTATGTCCAACAGCAGAGTTTCCCGGTTTGACTGTTGGTAATGGGGCAAAATGGATTCCCATCATTTGCCACTGCAAATTAATTCTTAATACATCAGAAGAAAATTTAGAATCCCAGTTCAAAACTAAATATTGTAACCCTAGAGATCCTTGATGTGTGTGGGGAGAATAACTAGAGAGACATAGATGAATCATTCCATATGAAAAGAAAATTAGATAGTGAAATGAATAATAAACTTCTATTTTAAAAATATGCATTTATCAACATGCTGCTGTTGAAATGACAAGTGCATGACAAACAGTTTATAGTATACAAAAAGTGACACAAGTGGGGGAAAAGGTATTTTTCACATTACATAGCTTTGTACTCCAATTTATGACCTACTTTCTCTAGAGCCGTGATGGCGAACCTATGGCACGGGTGCCACAGGTGGCACGTGGAGCCATATCTGCTGGCACGCGAGCTGTTGCCCTAGCTCAGGTCCAGCGTGCATGTGGGCGCCCGCCAGCTGATTTTTGGCTCGCATGGAGGCTCTGGGAGGGCGTTTTTGGCTTCCAGAGGGCCTCCAGGGTGGCAGGGAAGGGCGTTTTTGCCCTCCCCAAGCTCCAAGAAAGCCTCTGGAGCCCGGGGAGGGCAAAAAATGGGCCTACCGGGTCCACCGGAAGTCAAGAAATGGGGGAGCAGGTGCACGTGGGGGAGCATTGAATATGGGTGTGGGCACGCGCACACATGCGATAGCGCGCGTGTGCACTATTTCGGCACCCGAGGAAAAAAAGGTTCGCCATCACTGCTCTAGAGCATTTCAACAAACTTTAGAATATTTAAAATTACTGAATGCAATTGCTTCTAGGCCATGTTCATATGAATATTTGAAACTAAATTCCATTAAAATAAGTACAGTGGCTACACCTTGTAATCACTATCTAGATAAAGTCAGCCGTACCTACAAATCAGCTGCGCCAATAATATTTGCTAGTGCTTTAAATTGGACTTTTTCACCCTTGGTTAAGTTCAAGTAGATTTAGAGCATAGAGTTCAGTAGTGGTTATTAGTGTTCTAAACTGCTTAAAATATTATATCTATTCCAGGATACTTTATCTATATGCTGTACTATGTACAGTACGCATTAGTATTTGAGTTCTTAAATTTAGCCACTGAAATAATTCCTCAATTTATATGTAGCAAATTAAAGTACATTTGATAGTTTATAGCAGTGTTTCTCAACCTTGCTATTAAGAGCAATGGATTTCAACTCCCAGAATGCCCCAGCCAGCCTTGATATGGTAAGACTGTACAACTCACAACGAAGTCACAAAATTTAAGGGCATCAGTATGAAATACAAACATCCCTGTAATTCTTGAAAAAGGAAATACAAATTTGTTTACCTTTTCAGTAGGGAAAACACTTTGAGCAAACACCGTGTAAGGTTCCCCAACCTTTTTGGCATAAGGGACTGATTTAATGGAAGATAAATTTTCCACAGACTGGGGTGGGGGGAGGAGGATGGTTTCGGTTTTGCTCACTCATTCGCCACTCGCCTCCAGCTGTGTGACCTGGGTCCTAAAATGCCACGGACCTGTTGTAGATAAAACTAAAAGAATTCTCTTGCTGGCTGGGGAATTCTGGGGATTGAAGTCTATACATCTAAAAATTGTTCTACAGGATACCTTGTTTTATTTCAATCCTGATCCAAATTCTTATTGCTTGTAATACATTTAAAATTGGAATTTTGTTTCATGCATGACCCAAAACCTCATCACTGCTTTTTACACACATTCAGACTGTTTTAATTCATGCTTGGGAAACATGTAAAGATAGACCTGAAATATTTGAAATAAAAGCTCCAGAAGCTCTAGTAAGAAATATATATGTACCCAAATGAAACTGTACTTGTGAGAAAATCCTATTCTATCAATTTCACGAGTCGCATCATTCCCAATATGGGCCATTTTTTATTGCCATTGCTGTGTAATCCTCCAATAATAAGTCTTCAGATATATTTCAGATTTGGATTTTTAAAAAAAATCATAATAGTCTGTTTATGTACAAGAATTGTTCAGCATAACATTTCAAAAATTCCAGTGGATTGATAAAATGTTAATATTTAATATAAATAACTGTAGCTATTCTAAAAGGCTATTTGAACAAATATTTAAATTACATATACTGGCAGATTGATATGGGAAGATTGTACAATTCACAATAGAATTACAGAATTTATGAGCACCAGTATAAAGTTCAAACATTTGTGTAATATTTGAAAAAGGGTTGATACCAATCAACCGTTTCAGTAAGGAAAAACACGGTGGCTAAAACAGCAACAAAAAGCATCTAACGAAAATGAAAATAAATCATTATGTAAATACACACATAATATCTATGATGGTCATGCCATGTTGAATTTTTGTCGAAAACATTTGCTATACTGCCTTATTATAGTGTGTCACATTACAGTGTTCTGCTGATTTAAAAAATGGAGCAGGGGGATTTGAATTCTAGTTTTGCCTGGGACCCTGAAGCCAACTGGACTAGTCACCCATTTTCAGCCTTGGAAAGAAGGATATAAACCTCTGTCTGGAAAACTGTATGGACTTCTCCATGTAGTCACTGATTTGAAGGCAAAAATATCTTATTTTTCTGCTAAGCAAATTTAGCATTAGTGATTTGCACGAAGATCCATGTTCTGTCTGTAATAAATTAAGGAACTATAATTTAACTTTTTCAGGAAAACAAAAATCATTTTTTCACGTTTTCCACTAAATATAAAGTAAATGTATTTTCAAGGATTCATCATTAATAATGAGAAAGCAGTAATCACCTGTGCAGATAGCCATTCTTATCCTATTACATTGAACACCAGGAGGCAGTGTGTTCTCGATTTTATCTTTATTAGAAAACCAGTATTGTACTGCCTCCTGCTGGTCAATATATACCGTACCTGAAAAACGTTACTGAGGATATACACTGTGGAGGAATAACATGGTTCAGAGTGATGCATGATTCTAATGTAGTCTTATGATCTATTTCAGTCATAAGGAGAAGCTAATTCCCCCCTATGTGAAGGAAGGGCACTGCTTTCAAATTCACCTCTTCGCTGTGAATAAAGTCCCTTCTTCATTTTTTTAACTGCACAAAATGATTAAAAGTTTCTATTTCTAGATGTAAACTAAATATAGATCCCTGTATAGACTTTTACCCACACACTTTTAATTTAATAACCTTTCTGGTATTATAAATCATATCGTAGCGTTAACGAGTTCAGAAAGATATATAGCAAGTTTTCAGTTTTCTGGATGCGTATTTTTCCCTCTCAAATTGTAAATACCAAGGAATGTACTTCAGGTGCTCCAATTACAAATATGACCTTAGCCATGAAGTAATAATTTTTCTACAGTTATACACAAGGCGGGGAATTCCATCCGATGCTTGATAGATAACACCTCTGTGAAATTTTATGGTGCAGTTGCTAATTTCCTCCTGGATAAATGTTTCCCAAAACAGTAGCATGCCCAGCTTTGAATACGGACTTCTTCCGCTTGTAAGAATGACGATAAATTAAAGTTTCAGATGTTTCTTATGCATGTCAGACACTGTTTGAAATCCTCAAATTCAATTCAGTAGGATATATGTCCCTGTGCATACATTTGAGATAAAAAAATCTGTGGGTTGTGCTCTAAAAATAAGTGACAATATTAAAAATAATGGGTAGAATCTGAGGAGTAAATGGTCCCTCTGCTGTGTCCCTAGTTTTGAATACACCTTGGCTTCAAAGCTTGTATATCCATGAAGTTATGTGAGAAAAAAGTTCCAAGTTCAGAACAAGTTCCACAGATTTTTTCAGTCCTGCTCATCTATAAAAAAAGGAAAAGAAAAAAAGTTTCCTTCCAGGATTATCTTTTCTATCTTTGGTTTGTTGGTTTCTTTTTCTTTTTGTTTCCTTTATTGCTCAGCATACGGTGTTATTTGTTGTTTATGACCTTTCCTACATTAAACCAAGGATTTGATTTATAATCATATCTCAGAAGTCCACCTGAGGACAGATCATTGCAGAACTGTTAAGAGTTTTTCTGTTTTTGAGTTTCCTCTCATTTCTCCATTTTCTTTCTTAAGGGCCTGTTGAAAAATCCAGCCTGCACAGAAAATAATGGGGGGAAAACCCATAACTCAGATTAAAAATTATTGCATTAGACACAAAGGAGATAAATGCAAAATCTGATAGTGCAACATGTCTAAGTTTAGACTATGAGCTAATGACAGATTCCAAGTGACACCTTTCCTTGAATGTCAATCGTTCCAATGCTTTCTCCCCCCCCATACCTGTATGCAAAAAAGAAAATTTCTTCAGATGAAATAAAAGGAACAAAAGTCATAATACCATATTAGGACAAATATAAATTATAAAAAATCCATCAGTTAATTTGGTGATAGATAACTAGATTTACTCTGATGGAAATATATAGAATGACATGCATACTACTTGGAATTAAAAGCATTACTTTTCATAATTGTACTAGTGCCATTTATTTTTACACCTTGGGATTTCTGCTATCCTCTGTCTTTTATTTCTAATATTTAATATTCTGTATCCTCCACTGGTCAATTACTAAGGTACTATCTTAATTTTCTCCCCTCTGTCTCTCTCCATTTTATTTTATTGATGCAAACTTGATTCTCTGTAGTATTATTAGTATTAGTATTATTATAAACTATGATAAATGGGTCACTTTGTGGTTACATTAATAGTAATTGAAACAATTAATGAAACGATGGTGTTATCTCTTAAGACACTAAAAGTTGTTTCAAGTTGTGAACACCTTATTTTCTTAGCTTTGACAAGGCTGCCAACTTATGGCCAGATGACTAATAACAGCTGTTTTTTAAACTGTATTAGATTATATCACTCTGTATACTATATTTCAAATCTGATGAGATGAAATTGTTAGTATGAGAACAATAAAAGTATTTTTATATGGAATACTGGGAAGAAATGAAAATACCTCCCAATAGAAATTTGTAAATATATATTTACAAATTGAAAACTGAAAATTAAATAGTTATAAGAACATGAAAAAAGACACATGTGATAGGATTTAGAAAAAGCCAAGCTTATAAGGAAGTGCATGTTTAGACTAAAAGTTTAGTCTTATATATTATATAATTCAGAGCAGTGTTTTTCTCATTTGAATTATCTTTTCATCCAAACAGATTAATTCCAAGATAACAACACCACTGTGAACAGCCACTAACCTACTCCAAAATACTTTGTTTTTATAACATTCAGAATCTGCTTGTATAAATATTAATTAACAGCCATTTAATAATAATAATATATACTCCAACTTTCAAAATTATGGCATACAACTTTTTTTTTATTTGTAACACTGCAAGATAGAAAGCATTGATTTTTTTTTTAATTTATGGATGGCTCATTATTTAAGTGGCAGGTAGTCAGAAAGATTTTCCCCTTCTTGCCTTTGCCAACTCACCAAGGTTTCAGAAAAGGAAAATGTAGAAAAATGCATCATACCTTCCATAATGCAAATATAAGCAAGGTAAGAATCAGGAGTCCAGCAAAAACACTCAGCAGAATGACCCATAATGGCACATGGCCAGGAAGAAGCTCCTTTGAGATTTGAATTATTGTCTGAAATACATTAAATCAAAGCATTCATGATTTCTCTAAAATAGAAACTGGGCAATCAAGTCGAATAGAAACTACTTTTTTATTCAATAGAAACTCATTCTTTTGTTATCAAATTCAACTTGGGATGGAGTCAAAGATTCCCTTTAGTGAGACGGACTAATTATTTTTATCCCAACAACTTTCCACTTGTCTTCAAAATCTACTGCAGATGTTGGATGGGAAACCCCTGGAAGTATAGATCTCCCTTAACTATGACTCCTAGCTTTTTTATGAATAAAACTGTTTAGGGAACAGTTAAAAAGTGTAAATGTGAGTGTACAAATTCTAGTGTTAGGAATATTTGAACGCTGATTCTCTCCCACTTATGGGATAGTTCTATACGTGCAAACATTTTGTTTCTTCTGTAATGTGGTTCAATTCTATAAATAAATATTTGTGCCTTAGAAAGAAAAATGTGGTAAGTCATATTATCAACTATACATCATTTCAGGCATATTAAAGCTCCAAGTCACAGTGGTGAAATCCTCCCGGTTTGGGCGAGTAGGTAGCGGCAGCGGCTGGTTCGGAGAACCAGTAGCGATGGCACCGTGAGGCTCCGCCCACCCGCCCTGACATAATCATTTCCTGTTTTGTTTTTTTAACTTTTTAAAGCCTTTTTTCCCTGCCGGTTCGCTTGAAAGAAAGAAAGAGAGGGGGGGAGGGAAGGGAAGGGAAGGGAAGGGAAGGGAGAAAGAAAGAAAGTAAAAGAAAGAAAAGAAAGAAAGAAAGAAAGAAAGAAAGAAAGAAAGAAAGAAAGAAAGAAAGAAAGAAAGAAAGAAAGAAAGAAAGAAAGAAAGAAAGAAAGAAAGAAAGAAAGAAAGGGAGGTGTTAGAAGGAAAAAATTAGGACTCACTTTCCAGCCGGGAGATAGCTCGGTAAAGAAGAAAAACAAATGCTGTCTCTTTAAATCAGGATTCTCCAAACTTAGCCGCATGGCTGGCTGAGGAATTCTGGGAGTTGAAGTCCACAAGTCTTAATGTTGCAAACTTTGGAGACTCCTGCTTTAAATTGAAAAGCCTTCGGAAGCTGCTCGGAAGGAGGTTTTTAATTGCAGAAGCGAAGTGACATTCAGCAGTTCGTTTCTGGGTCAGCTGAACAACTAATCAGTGGAACAGCTTGCCTCCAGAAGTTGTGAATGCTCCAACACTGGAAGTTTTTAAGAAGTTGTTGGATAATCATTTGTCTGAAGTGGTGTAGGGTTTCCTGCCGAAGCAGGGGGTTGGATTAGAAGACCTCCAAAGTCCCTTTCAACTCTGTTATTCTGTTCTGTTCTGTTCTGTTCTGTTCTGTTCTGTTCTGTTCTGTTCTGTTCTGTTCTATTCTATTCTATTCTATTCTATTCTATTCTATTCTACTCTACTCTACTCTACTCTACTCTACTCTACTCTACTCTATTCTACTCTGTTTTGTTAGCTGCCAAATCTTGCCATAGGGAAATTTCAAAATATCCCATCTTGAATGGGTTTTCTAGGGATCTGTTTGCCTGCTTGTGTGAATGGAGCCAAACGTCAGGCTTCCACTTTCTATATGGTCATTATCTCATTATCTCTATCGGGCAGGAACGTGGAATGAGCTTCAGGCAGGTTTCTTTGTTAGCAGCTTGATTTTTCCTTGTTTTTCTGGGAGCCTTTTCTTATGAGTAATATTTTATTTGGGGGGGGGGGTTGCTTCTCACAGAAGAAAGGAAGGAAAGAAAGAGAAAGAAAGAAAGAAAGGAGGGAGGGAGGGAGGGAGGACCACAAACCTGCCTGGCGCTAGACATAGCTTCAGAGGATACTTTGAAACAGCACAGCAAAGTCTGGAAGGAACCTCAGAGTCATCTAGTCCAACCCCCTGCTCCCTGGCAAAATGAACTGCTAAATTGGCCACACCCACCCAGTCACATGACAACCTGCCCACGCCCAACCAATACATAACTACATGGGCACGCCCACCAAGCCACGCCCACAGAACGGTGAGAAAAAAATAGATTTCACCACTGGTCTACACCTACATTAAAACTACAGTTCTATACCTGCTGATTTGCAAATTGATACCTACTGTAACTCTTAATCCCAATATAGGATTTAGATATTTTCCAAATAAAAATAGGTTTTATTGTTTGACTGATGGATTAAATTTATATGCTGCCCATCTCACTGTTGAGCAAGGCAATTATATCTCAGTCCTGTTTAATATGATGCATCACATACATAAGACATACATGAAAAAGACAGAGCTTCAGTTGTCCAATTACCTAAACTGACAAAAATATGGGCTGACATCTTACACATTGTACATCTTATGCATTATACCAGCTATACATATCTAAATATTATGTCTACAAGGACACTCACAAATATTTATTAAATTGTAAAATGCCATCAGCTGTATTAAGGTTCAAGTTAAAAATACTAATTGGGTTGCAAGCAAATATATAGCTAATGCTCTGAATGGTTACGGTAGTTATAAGTAATTTTTCTATATTTATTAGGATTTTCCACCTATTTGCAGGCAGATAATTTTTCTGGCTAAACTGGCTTGCAAGTTGAATTTATGATATGCAAAATAAACTGCTGGAACTCACCTCTATTTTTTCATTTTCTTTCTTCAAGATCATTAATGAGTTTTCACTCCTTAGACGTGCTTTCACAATGAGTTCTACGCTGTGAATTTTTGCCTAGAATAAAATGGAAGTGATAATGTTTATTCTTACGTTGATGGTTCCAAATTCAAAAGATGACCCAGAGAGGGAAATGCTGCTTATTGCTTATAAGAAATGTCAGTAGAGGTGCACATAAAGGAATTTGCTGTGACGACAGAATAATTTACTATTACACTCATTTAATGACCTTCATAGGGGAAATAAGCAGCATTTTGACTTATTTAGGATAATTTAAACTTTAGGATTGAAAGGATAATTTAAAATTTAGGATTTTATTTAAACCTTTTCTTCCGGAGATTGACACAAGAAGGGCCAAAGGAAAAACTATTGGCATCAAAATATTTGTATCCCTTAGTGGACACTGCAGTTTCAGTTCGTCTCAAACTCCACCATACTTCTCAAGGCATGCCAAAGTTGGGAAACAATAATCTGGACTCTACACAAATGGTGCTTACCATCTGGACTCACTTATTGTCCAATGTTTTCAGTTGTCCTTCTCCTACAATCTCATGAGATCAATCATTGGACCAAAGAACAACAAAAAAATGCTTGCAAGTTGAAGCCAATGCTAGAACATGGAGAGATTTTCTTTCTTTCTAATACAGTTTCTAAGGCAATGTCTTTGTTGTAAAAATGCTTACAGGAAACCAAAAACATATGGTTTATAGAGCTGCATATAAAGATTTGATTCTGTGCCATCAAGCTATTTTCAATTCCTAGCAACCAAATAGATTTTTCTGCAAGATGATCTGTCCCTAATCAATTCTTCCATGTTTCCCAACAGTGTACTCAAGACGTCATAACTGAGTCCATCTACTTTGCTGCTGCCTTCCTTCTCTTTCTTTCTAACTTATCCAGCATTAGAACCTTTTCCAGAGAACTGGATCTTCACATAATATGTCCAAAATAGGATAATTTGAGCCTGGTCATTTGTGCCTTGAGTGAAATCAACTAGGGGTTGATTTGTTTAATGATCCATTCGCTTGGTATTCTCAGGAGTCTTTTCTGACCTCAAAGTTCAAAGGACTTTTCCTATCCTGCTTCTTTAAAGTCCAACTTTCATTTCCATTGACATGTCACAGGGAATACCATAGTTTACATAATTGTCTTTGTCGGTATAGAGACATTAGAGCATTTCAATATTTTTTCCAAGACCTTCATGGCTGTTCTATCAAATGATAATCTTAGCTGCTTGTTCCTTTATTGTTGATGGTTGATCCTAAACAGCAGAAGCTTTCCACCACTTCAATATCTTCGTTATCAATTTAAAACTGATGTTGTACCTGCTGTCAGAGTTTGGTCTCCTTTATATGTAATTTTAGTTTTATTTTTTCACCGTGTTCTTTGATTTTTTTAGTCCTATCACATGCCTGGATACTTCGGCAACATTCCCTCTTTTCAATGGTATATTCTCTTTGTAGATTTAGTTACCTGGAACATTTCCCTGATGAATCAGTACTCTAGTTTTGTTTTTTATCTTCTCTTGGTCCTGCTGGGAGAGGGTCCCTTATGATGTCTATGGAGATTCTCAGTCATCCAGGTCATGGTTGTTCCAAAGGTGCTTTTTCAAGAGGCAACTGGACTTTCTTGTTTTTTTTTCTTTTGAAGACGTTTCACTTCTCATCCAAGAAGCTTCTTCAGCTCTGACTGACAGCTCCAATCAGAGCTGAAGAAGCTTCTTGGATGAGAAGTGAAACACCTTCAAAAGGAAAAAAACCAAGATAGTCCAGTTGCCTCTTGAAAAAGCACCTTTGGGGCTCCCTTATGGTAAAATAGAAAATCCGAGCCATGATGGAACAAATGGCTGCATTTCTGTTTAGGCCAATCTCTGCTTTCTTTGAATATTAACAACAATATCCTCTACTGAAAAATAATAACAGTATCTAGCTAGCCATCGCTTTATAAAGACAATTTTGTTCTGGTTTCAAAATCAAGAATTCCCCCAACATCATGAAAACTGTTAAGTGCTCTCAATATTTTTCTTATAGAGGAAAGAAGGTAATTCTTCTTTTCACTCTACTCTGTCTTAGTGAAAGGAAATTAATTATTACCTGGCCTGCAACATAAAGAAAAGTCTGAAGGTTATTGTTTTACAACATTACAGTCCTATACTATAACGTTTGATTGCCCTCAAACATATGTAGATGGGTGACAGGTTATGTTGGTCATTGCTTTAGCATGAAGAAAGAAGGAAATAAGACAGTTGTTAAGTGAATGTTGCCCATTTTATAATGTTTCTTGCCACAGTTCCTAAGTGAATCATTGCAGTTGTTAAGAGTTGTTGCTAAGTGAGGACTTCTGGTTTGGAGCGCTTCATCGCGGACGTCCCTTCGTCGGACGCCTTTCCGATCTTTGTTAAAAGCCGCCAGAACAGCTGTCTGGCGGCTTTGAAATCTCTTCCCCGGGCAAAGGGGAGAGATGAGAGCCTGACAGGAGGGGTAGAGCCCCCCCAGCGCCCTAGGAGCCATCTGGTAGGGCGCGAAGGGAGAGCTCCCCATGCAGCCTGTCTCCAGCTCCGAAGATCAGGAAACCTCTGCCTTTGTAGAGCTAGATGTCGTGACCAGCCGCTGCTTCAAGAATGGGATTTATAATTATATTTAAACTACAGAAGCAGACAGAGAGAAACAGGCGTGAGATGGGCAAGTACTGAAACCTCTTTTTTCCTTTTTTTTTTCAACTCCTGGGGAAGCTTTCACTTCGGCAAGGGAACAAAGGAAACAGAGTAACAATATGGCGATTGAGAAGTGAAAGTGACTTTCGTTTTCCCAGAGGCTTTTTTTTTTCCTCTCTCTCTCTTATGGAAACTTTTAACTTGGAAAAATGGTTTTTTCTCTCTCTGTCTCCTAACTCTGGATTAAAGTTATAATAGAAATATTTCCAATAATAAAAGACTATCTGATTTTTAAACTGGAAAGAACTTTAATCAGGCATCTGGCTTTCTCTCTTTTTTGTACTCTTTTGAAACACCAATGGCTTCAAAGTCTGGAAAGATTGTTTTGACTAAAAGAAATGACTATTCATCTGGATATATTTCTAAAATGCAACTTAACACTGAGCTAACACCTCCACAGCTTTTGACACCTGAAAATTTATTAAATAATTTAAAGATTATGAAACATGAACTTACTTTGGAATTTAATCAGAAAATAAGTGAGATAGACAAAAAAATGCAGGCTGCTTTGAAGAATATGAATCAACAACTCAGATTTGATGTGTTAGAGGTTTGCAAAGGCTTAGCAACAAATATTGAAGTTTTGGCAGAACGTATTGAAACAAATAAACAAGCTTTGGCAACTTCGGTGAATTACATAGATAAAATCCAAAATGATATTGCAAATTTTGAAAAAGAGGTCTTAATGACTCAGTTCAGATCCATGGAAGTTGCTATAAGGATTAGAGGTTTGAAAGAAGGATTATATGAAAATCTAAAAGGCAGGATGGTTGACATATTGGATCAGGTGTCTGGAATTTCTAAAGTGGAATTGGCTACACAAATCGACAAAATTTACAGAATCAATTCGTGGTACGCTAAACAAAAGCATTTACCAAGGGACATTGTCATATATTTTACCACAAGAGCTCTACGGAACAGAATTATACAAGCAACGTTTAACAATAATCTTATGGTGAATGGTCAGGAACTAAAGATTTGGAAAGAAATCCCCTCTAAAATGCTTAAAGCCAGAAAAAGCTATACTTTTTTGATTGATGAATTTAAGAGATTAAATTTACAATATAAATGGGAAGCGCCAGTTGGAGTAGCAGTGAAATTTTCTGGAAAAAGATACCGGCTCAACACGATAAAAAAAGCTACTGAATTTTATGTCAATGTCCTAAAGGCTGATATATCCAAGATTCCAGAGGAAGGATGTATGAAAATAAAAGAGGAGGAGGAGGGGAAGCCACCTTTGATGGATCAAAAGGAAATAGATTCAAAAATCCAAAAGGAGTGCCTGAACCAGATAGCTGGGGAAAAGGAGATGGAGGTTTGGGATCAGACGGGAGACGACTCGACAAATTCGAATTTAGTGAACTATTAAAAGATGAACTATCAAGATACAAAACGATGTGATGTTGAAATATATTGGACGGATAGAGACTAATATGATTGTATTTTATCTTTTCCCTATCTAATGATTACTTATGTAATATTTAGTTAAGTTTTATATAATTTTGAGGTTATTTTTAATGTTAATAATATTAGATATATATAGTTTGTTGAAGATTTGTTTATTCTTCTTTTATTTTCTTTTTTTGTTTATTGAAGTTAGTAAGTTAATTTAGAATAATATTATCTTATTAATATCATGACGAAATTTAATATTTGATGATCACTTATGTAACATTTAGTTAAGTTTTATCTTAGAGGTTATTTTTAATGTCAATAATATCAGTTTAAGATTTGTGTATTTTATATTTAGTTATTACTTTTGTAACATTTACCTTGTATAAGATAGAGGACTGAAGGGAGGAGGTAGGAGGTTTGTTTGTTTGTATTGTTAAAGAGTTTTCTCTTTCTTTCTTTCTTTTTTTTTCTTTTTTGTATCTTTACTATTCTATATAAATGCGATATATTAGTTGTGTATAATCTGGAGTTGAAGTTTTTTTAAAAAACAGTGTTCTTTTTTTTCCTCTTTTTTTTCTCTTTTTATTAACAATTTAAATTTATTATTATGCCCTGTATTATCTCTGGGAAGTCCGGGGGGGAGGTGGGGAGGGAAGGGGGTGGGTTCGGGGGGGGGAGAAAAAAACAAAAATGTTTGTACTTTATATTTAATATTTTGCTACTACTTATGTAAGTCTGTACTAATAAAACTTTTTGAATAAAAAAAAAGAGTTGTTGCTAAGTTAGTAACATGATTGTTAAGTGAATCTGGCTTCCCCATTGACTTGGCTTTTCAAAAAGTCACAAAAGGAGATCACATGACCCAGGACACTGCAACAATCATAAATATGAGTCAGTTGCCAAGACTACAGATTTTGATCATGTGACAATGGAGATGCTGCAACAGGCATAAATGTGAAAAGTGGTCATAAGTCATTTTCTTCAGTGCCATGTAACTTCAAATGGTCACTAAATGAACTGTTGTAAGTCAAATACTACCTATAATTGTACACTCTAATTATGATACTCAGTATAGTTTACACCTCAATTTATTACCATCAAGAATTATTCAGCTAGAATTTCCATATTTCTAGTATGGCTAACATCTGGGAATTCTGAGCGTGAATGATAATCAATAACTCCACCAATTCCTCAAAATTTGTACCCAGGTGCTTCAATCAAATTTGGCCTATGGCAAATACAATAGCAATTAAATTTAATTAAATATATATCAAAAAATAACTGTAAAAACATTTGAATCACAATAAAACAACTTGCCTCCTGAGCAAATTATGTATTAATAATACAGCATAACACTTCTTTCAGTCAAACTTTCCTAGCCAGTACCAATAAAGATGAAGCATGCATGTACCTATAATATGTATGTGATTTTAACAAGATACCATTTTAAATTCTTAATAAATATGATAGCTCACTTACCTTTATGAAAGTAGACTTCCAGAGTCTGAATGAAATATTCACATGAGTTATATTCGATGGAACTATAGTGCAATTAATGGATGCACAATCATAGCCATCACAATTCTGTATAAAAGACCATAAACACATCTCATTAATATATTTGCAAATTTTAGATAACCTAACACATTCTTCATATCATGCTGAAATAAGTATGAAGTATCCTGATAATAACAATGGTGACACCAGTAAAGTTCATTCATTATTCAGATCGTTCATCATGTAGTATTCAGGAAGGCCCTCACTGCAGGCTATAATAAATAAAATAAAAATCTGTTTCAAAACCTAGTAAGGATCTGTCTACTAATATTATTTGTTTAATAAATTTATATGGCTGCACATCTAGTGAATGTGTCTTTGGGTGCCACTTACAACATGTTAAAACAATCAGCAAAGAAGAAAAACTACAATGGTCACTGAGGATAAAGCCAACCAAAACAAATAACGAACAACACTCAATGGATCATCTAACCCACGGGTGTCAAACTCACGGCGTCACGTTGCTGTCATGTGACGTAACACAACATTTTCCCCTTCACGGAGTTGGAGTGAGCATGGCCTGCACATGACGCATCCAGGCCGTGGGCCACCAGTTTGACACCCCTGATCTAACCCATTGTTTCTCAACCTTAACAATCGTAAGATGTTTCTGATTGCCCATGTTGGCTAAAGAATTGCAACAGTTGAACTCCACACATCTTAAAGCTGAGGAGATTGAGAAACACTGAACACATCCAGGTCTTCAATGCTTTATGAAAGACCAGCATTGTTGGGACGACCATCAAGAAACATTCCTGTAAACAATCTGACATGAAGGACTTTGTAGGTGACACCAGCATCTTAAATTGAATCCAGAAGCATTGCAACTCATGAAAAACCGGTGTAATATGGGCATACCAAGATGTGTCCATCACTGCTTACACTATTCATTTGTAGCTTCTGGATGGTCAAGGGCAGTCTGTAAAAATCCACCTGGGAGGTGACTAAGGCATGAACAGTACCTCTTTGTCCAGGAAGGGGCACTCTTAATTCCTAGAGTGAATTATTTTTTCTTGCATAATCCATGACAGTCTTATTAACAGGCATCTACCAACATTTTCATGATATGTAATTGTTCTAATTGATGATTGACTGAAACACCATCATGGACATTGATGGAAAGTTGCTTTTTAACCTCCTTGGAGAGATGGTGAAAATCAAATTTCCAAAGCTAAACATTTTAAAAGTCCATGTTGTAGATTTAAAAACATTATTTCCAATTACATTTCTAGCAAAAATGAATATTATAGTTGCATATCATTGCTCTTAGCACAAGAAAAATATACATAAGATTATATTCATATGATCACAATTCAACCCCAACTTAATATTGTACACTAAAATGTATTATTAACTTTCCCCCTCCCAAAAAAACTCACATAAAATCAGGTATACATACTATATTGGGATCCTTTAGAGGTTCTTGTATTCTTGGTGTTGTGAATAGTTTGCCCATATCAATCTTTAACAAATCACTTGGGTGGCTAGATTGGCATTTTGCATTCTATCACAAGAAGAAAAAATGTAATGTTATAAGTATCTTGCAATAATTTTAACAGAGGACTCCAAGTCTTTCCCCAAAGATAACATCACCTGACTATTTTCTGGCTAGAATGCTTTAACTGCTAGAAAAGGGATAATTGTCACCAAAGTCATTGCCCTCCCTCTGTTCTCAGTCACTTTTTCTAATGAGCCAGAAGAAGATTGAGAAACACAGGAGCTGTGGGAGAGAGCAAATCACTAGTTCCCTCTACCAGAGGTGGATTCCTGCCGGTTTGGACCAGTTCTATAGAACCGGTAGCGGGAATTTCCCCCCACTCGCCGAACTGGCAGCGATGGCCGGCTGGCCACACCCCCAAACTGGCTCTCTCAGCAGTGCCATAGATGTCGCCATCTTGTTTTTTGCAGAAGCAGGGTTTTTGGCACTGTGCATGCACACGCGCGCACCCCCACGTGGCGCATGAGGAAGCGAACCAGCAGTGAGGTAAGTCAGAACCCACCCCTGCCCCTCTACCTTCATTCTTCCAAATCAGAGTATACAAATTCTTAACCTCTGCTAATTCTTAACCTTTTGGGCTACTTTAGCAATTATTGTTTTATTTTAGCATTACAATTTCTTGTGCTTATATATTTAATTTTGCAATTAATGTGAAAGCTTTATATAAAGTATACAAAAGGATATATTGAGCATAATATGTAACTTTAAAACACAGTTTAATACTTGGCCAAAACTAAAATATGTCAGAAATATTTCATTTTTTGTTATCATTGTGAGTATTTATTGTTATATTCATACAACTTCTTTTCTTGGAGTTGATGTTTGTACACAATAAGGGATGTCCTTTATTTTTATCACTGTTACGTAGTTGGGGCTGAAAGGCAATGACTGAGCCTGTTATCCAGTGAGCTCCGTGTTTAAAACGGAAGTGAATCTGGGTTCCTTAGGTGCCAAGTTGGCATCTTCATTACTATATCTTTTTTGGCGCTCTCAAATGCCCAAGTGGGTTTATATTCATATTTCCTCAATTCAATGTCTAATTATTATGACAAAACTCCTTACTTGGTTCGAGACCAAGACCCCAGCATTCGAGACCTGAGCATCATGCGACAGGGTGAGTGCCCATCTTTGCCTAGCTCCTGCTCATCTTGCATGTTCAAGAGCATGCAAATGTGAGTAGATAAATAGGTACCACTTCGGTGGGAAGATAACAGCACTCTGTGACATCATGCTGGCCACATGACCATGGAAATGTCTTTGGAGAGTGCTGGCTCATGCCCTTAAATCGAAGATGAGTGCCACCTCCTATAGTCTGCAATGACTAGTTGTTACCTAGGAATAAAATCCACAGGGATTTCTTTCTTTTCTTTCCTTATTTGGTACCCTCCAGGTATATTGGATTATATTTCTAGTTATCCCAGACATGACACCCATAATTCCCAATCAATAGGATCACCAGCTCTCTTTTCTTGCAATCATGGTAGTTTGGCATAACTGAATGGAACCAGTTTGCAGAAGCCTCTTTGATGTGACAAACCATGCCTGAAACCTAAGGGTCCAAATAATTATTTGTATCATGGCCTACTGCTTTGTTTTCCATGGTTATGTCTTATTGATATAGATAATGTATCTCTTTGGATTTAGATTATATAGAGATCAGACAAATTGTTTACTTAAATTATAACATTAGATAAATCAGAGAATATTTTAGAAGATAAGTCCAGAGAGCATTTCATATTTTATCTAATTTATTATGATAGCCAAGTAGAGTTCATTTGCCCCCTTATAAATACCAATGGAAAGAAACAGATGGAACATTTACTCATTCAAGGACCCATGTTGTGGAAATCAAAGTCTAATTTTGAACTGCAGAGCTGTGTTAGTTCATATATTGCTGATTTACCTCTGAATATGATATCCTGGTAAAGTAAAGGATTTGATTTTCATCTGAAATATTCTTTGGAAATGAGATTTGCAGTGCAAGCTGTGGCTGTAAGAAATATTCTCCTTTCTCAATCTATAAAGAAGAATGAAAGGCTAATTAAAAGAAAAAGAAAAAAAATGTTTTCCCTGTTGTTAACAGGTGCTACAGTCACCACTAAACAAATAACACAGTGTACAATTTTATTTCATAGCAGTAGATCTCCACCTTACCAAATTTGCATGCAAGGAAAATAATTATTTAAACATTATCTTAGAAACCAAAAGTCTATAAATTAAACTAGAACGTATCCCTAAGGGAAAGAAAATAAATGATCAGTGGTATATTTCCAGTGGCCATGTTATACCGCACTGACACAATGACTTGTTCTGGTCTGTGGTTTGTTGTAAATATGTTTAAGATTCTTACTATTATGGGTTCAAGGGAAAAAAATGAAGCAAGAAGAAAAAGTAGCATTTATTTTTCAGTAAAGTGCCTATAACTGGCAAACGTTTATACTTGAATGGATGAATTGTATTTGTATTTGTTTATTTGTCAAGCATAAATGATTATAGGCAAAGTACAAACAGTAAAACATGATTGAATATATATGTAATATTACAAGCATGAATAAGAGTAAAAGAGGTATGAATATATGGGTACATTAGGACAGGAACAGTAGGCACGATTGTGCGCTTATGCACGCCCCTTACTGACCTCTTAGGAATGGGGTGAGGTCAATGGTAGATAATAAGAGGTTGAAGTTTTTGGGGTTTGGGGAAGAAACTACTGAGTCAGGTAAAGTGTTCCAGGCGTTGACAACTCTGTTGTTGAAGTCGAATTTTTTGCAATCAAGTCTGGAATGGTTTACATTAAGTTTGCATCTATTGTGAGCTCGTGTATTATTGCGGTTGAAGCTGAAATAGTCGTTAACTGGTAGGACATTGAGGAGGATAATTTTGTGAGCTACACTAAGGTCAGATCGAAGGCGGCGGAGTTCTAAATTTTGAAGTCCCAAAATTTCAAGTCTGGTTTCATAAGGAATTCTGTTGTGAACAGACGAATGTAATACTCTTGTGAAGTATCGCTGGACATTCTCAATTGTGTTAATTGTAGCTGTATCAAACCACAGTACTGAATTCCTGCCAGAAGTGTGAATTCGTTTCTACCCTCTGTAGCAATACACACCCACCCCAAATCTGTCCTGAAAGTCTGGGTATTCTTTGCAGCAGATTTTTGGAGATGTGCAGGGGGAAATATACAGGATAGTAAAATTCAGTGAGGTGACCTGAAGCTCCATTTGCAGAAAGTTCTGCCTAGTTCATAAAAAATGTTACAAACTGGCATAATAAAAATTTACCTGATTTTTTAAAAAAGTACAGCATATACAGTAAATGTTATTTTTCAAAGTCCATAACCAGAAAAAATGACATTGTCTCTTACCAAGTAGTTTATATTAATTTCTTCTCCAATGTTGTCAGTAGAATTAATGACTGCAGGTATTGTATCATTTGCAGCAATGATGATGTGATGTGAACCAGGTTCTCTTAAAAAGAAATAAAATAATGTTCAGTGATTTAGAATCACAAAGTAGTCACTTGGCTCATTTCAGTCATCCATGCAAAATGAAATAAAATGAAACAATATGATAGTTATTTTTGTTCAAGAAAATATGAATTTAATAAACCTGAGATTTTTTTTTCTGAATAGTGCATTATTTTTCCCATCCAATTTATACAGTATGAAATAGTTACCGTATTTTTCGAAGTATAAGACGCACCGGAGTATAAGACGCACCTTAGTTTTTGGGGAGGAAAATAGGGGGAAAAATCTGCCTACCAGGTATTCATCCGGCTAGCGTCCTTAGTCTGGTCAGCTTCAGCACATTATTTTATCCCCTGGTTAGGACTTAAAAAAACCTTCTTCTGAGAGAGTAACAATGAAAGAGCATGCAAGCCAGTAAGAGCTAGGAAGATCGTTAGCACCTGGTTAGGGCTAGAAAAAAACTTATTCGGAGCAAGTAGAGCAATGAAAAAAAACCCTGCAATGAAAAAAACCCTGCAAAGACTTAGGGCTGGAAAAACATTCTTTGAAGAGAGTCACAATGAAAAAGCCTGCAAGGTAAGAGCTGGGAAGATCTGTTAGCACCTAGTTAGGGCTGGAAAAAAAACTACATTCGAAGTATGACACACCCAAATTTTCAGCCACTTTTAGGGAGGAAAAAGGTACGTCTTATACTCCGAAAAATACGGCAATCCAGTTTAAACCAACTAGTGAAACACAACAGTCTAATTCCATTCTCTTTAAATAGCAGTTTCCCCCCCAGATTAATCAGAGGTAAAACATCGATTAATTGAATATGTTTTCAGTGATGGAACAAGCCAGATAATTCAGTATGCAATTTTTGTCATATATAAAATGTGGTTGCTCTATTTACTTATAATTGGTTGCAACAGTTTGGTTGCAACCAAACTCTATTTACTCTATTTATTTATTTATGATTGTGGCTGCTCTATTTACTTATGATTGGTTAATCATTATAACAAATATAAGGTGTTTTATGGACTAGTTATAATCTGCAGTGAAGATTCTTCTAACTTTTTTTCTGTGAAACAAACTGAAAAATGGCAATGCTGTATTTCAAGATCTTTCAAAGAGTAAAAAAAAACAAAAGCCAACTTTAGACCATGCTTTGGACATGGTGGAGCTCTTGCCTCACAATCAAGAGGTTGTGAGTTCTATCCTAGGTAGAGGCAGATGTAGGGTTTCCTGCTTGGGCAGGGGGTTGGACTAGATGACCTGCAAGGTCCCTTCCAACTCTGTTAATATGTTAATGACATGTCAGAAACAATAGTGTGTGTGTGCGTGCATGTTACATTAAAGGATTCCATATAAAATCAGGATTGGGACTAAAAGAGTATGTGTACTACTAGAATGGCCGAGGTCAGTCAGAATCAAGAGCCATTAGTAATCCATGATCAAGAGAACTAAGGAGCAAGTTAGGAAACAGTGCTAACATGACTCTCTTGTTTTCGGGAGGTAAGGACTTTCTACCAACTGAACAGAAAAAAAGAAGGATGATCAGTATAAAAAACAGATAAAAGCTAGTTATACCTTTTAAATATTAATCCACTTTCATATTTTACTGGAATTGAAATAGTTCCTCTGTTGTCTCCAAGAGTCTCATCAAGTTCATCACTATCACTAAAACAAAATATATTTTAAAAGTTGCTTTAGACAACAATCTATTTTAACCAACAAGCTATTACAATCAAAGCACCAACCCATGTTTTGCCTTACTGTTACATTATAAAATTATTTCATTTTTATTTGTAAAGAAACTTGAAGTGGAAAAATGTGTAACTTAGAGTCAACTAATTGCTGAGAGGAAAGTCCAGATTTAAAATAGCCAATTAAGTATGGAATCCAAAAGAAATGCTTTTGGTGCAACAATTAATTAATATCTATGCTGGTTTATCAAGATTTGTAGATGTAATAGCAACTTCAGAAATAGTGACCAATGAAATTTAATGGTAACTTAAGAATGTCAGCAGCCAATCAAATCATAGGGGCACTGCTAAATACTGGTATCAATAAAACATGAACTCATATAAAGAAGCAAGGAAATATTTATTGATGTTAGAGCAGTAGCACCAGCACTTAGACTTATATACCGCTTCAAAGTGCTTTGTAAGTAAGAGCCGAGATGGCGCAGTGGTTAAATGCAGCACTGCAGGATACTGCTAGTTCAACAGTTCAGCTGTTCAAATCTCACCTGCTCAAGGTTGACTCAGCCTTCCATCCTTCCGAGGTGGGTAAAATGGGGACCCAGATTGTTGGGGGCAATATGCTGAACTCTGTAAACCCCTTAGAGAGGGCTGTAAAGCACTATGAAGCGGTATATAAGTCTAAGTGCTATTGCTATTGCTATTTACAGCACTCTCTGAGCAGTTTACAATGTCAGCATATTGCCCTCAACAATCTGGGTCCTCATTTTACCGACCTTGGAAGGATGGAAGGCTGAGTCTACCTTGAGCTGGTCAGGATCAAACTCTTGGCTGTGGGCAGAGTTAGTCTTCAATATTGCATGGTAACCACTACCAACATGCTGTCAGGACCCCCCCCCCCCTTAATTCAAGACCTTTAAACTTTTATTCCACTATAAATGGACAGAGTATTCTATCCTTTGAATTTATTTATCAGATAGAAACCTTTTATATTTTCTTTATTAAGTTTCCTTAATTCTACCCAAAGCTGAAAACCACATAAGAACATTGAACCTTCCACTAAAGGAGTAGACAATGAATCTGATTTAAGATTTAATAGTTTGGATGCTTAAATATGCTTATGCTATAAATGGAACTTACAAGTGTTGGAATTCCATTCATTTTTTCTGTTTTGAATTAATATAAGATTTGCCGTTGGTTAAGCTTTTATTAGTTTCAAATTTCCACTTTATTCATCCTTTTAACCACTTGCATTACCATTGGTTTAGGTATTATTTTACTATGTCATCATTCATTATTTTATTACATTTTAATCATTCAATGAAATTTATTTTTTGATTTCACTCTTTTATATATCGTCATTTAGCCTTTTATTCTAATAAATTATAGACTAATTTTCCTTTTGTGCAATCTTGATTCAGTGGAAACCCTCCATAAATTCACTGGAGGAACCCAAAATAAAGAGAGTAGACCCCAATTCAATCTAAAGTTGGAACCAACCTTGTAACAGAAAAATGAATTGTTGTATTTTCCAGGAGGTGGGACACATTGAACTGGAATGCTATTTCGAAGAAAATCTAAATGAAAACCAAGTGCATAAAATGTCAGTGTTTATAATTAAATTAAATAAAACTGCAATTATATTTTCAACAAAAATTGAATACAATTCATCATTACATTTCCCCTTAGTAAAAGAAATGTTTTATTTTTATCTACACTGAGCAATAAAATAAAGATGATGTTGTAAAGTCAGGAGGAGGCCCCAGTGTACACACACAAACACACATATACACACACACACACACATTATGAAGTTCTCATGCACATTTGGACTAATGATTCTATATAAATATCCCTGTTAGCCGCTCAGAGTCCCTGCGGAGTTGAGTGGCATATAAATACAAATAATAAATAATAAATAAATAAAATAAATATAGATATATTTATATAAAATCTGTGCATATGAAAAAAAGGCAAAAAGGCTGTGAATGACAAAATAATCCTAGTACTACAATTCATTTGAAATTTTTGTTTTAATTTAGAAATATAACATGTAGGTCTGAACGTGGATTTAACATTTGAAAATTGTTGCTTAAAATATTTTTATAATGCCCGTCACATAGACTTTCTCCAACATATTATTAATGTTCAGCTTGTAACCTTAAAATAATGTAACCAATAGTCATGAGTAATGCAGTAATACCATTATGGATTGACAACTGCTGATAGAAATGCAGGGATTTGAATTAAATCATGTTGTTGCATTTTTTAAATCACTTTGAAGGTCGGCTATTAAGACTAAACTCTTTTTTCAACATTCCCTTTAAATGGTAGAGACAAATCCTCTTTATAAATAACTTCTTGTTGTTGTTGTGCCATATCCGTCATCGGACATTGGTGATCATGTTGGCGGTCCTATTTTTATCAACAACTGCACGAAAAAGTGATGCTGAGTTTTGTCCAAACTAGTCCTTTAGATTTTGAAGCCATGATGTTCTTCTCCTGCCTGGATGTCTTTTACCTTCAATTTTTCCCTGGAGGATTAAGTGAAGTATGCCGTATTTTTCCAGGTGTCGCATAACATGTCCAAAATATTCTAACTTTCACTTTTTTATGGTTTTGATGATTTCCCTTGGCTTTCTGAGGTGGCATAAATAAATAACACGGCACGGAAAGAAGGAAATGTGTTTGGATTAGAGGGGGTCCCTGAAACTTGAGTAGAGAGAGATGTGAAATCTGCATGAAATATTTCAAAGAATAAGGAAGACGACTTTAACAGAAATGTGCAAGAACTGTTACCAAGGCAAATGATACAATACAGTTAGGCTTGCAAGGTTCTATTACTATAGCCAATCTCCACAAAAATCAATTTTAGCCTTCCTATAGGGTTGATTTCTTGGTCTGATCTACCTAATGTTCAATCTTGCAACTCCAGTTATGTTGTAGACCCTCCCTTTCTTATACTTCAGTGAATAAGGATGGCATCCGCCTGAGCCACTTCCAAATATTACCTTACTACTGTTGATTTAAATAACATTTCACTCCCCTTTTGCCAACTCTTGCATATTTCTGACAAGCTTATGTCTCTTTCTCTCTACACATACAGAATTAATTTGCTTTAATTTGCTATTGCTTAATTTGCTAGAATTAATTTGCTATTGCTTTAACACCAAGCAAACCAATTGTTTCTCTGTTCTAATTCCGCTGGGTTTCACTAGAAGGTTTTTAGCTTTTCTTAGAGGGTTTATATTGCACTCAACAGAAAGACTGCTTTCTATAAATATATTTCATGAACAATGTAGCAAAAAAGTTGCAAGTAGTAAAGGTATTTTGCTTATAAGATACTGGAGAAGATATTGTGGGAAAGTTTATTTTTAGCCAAGTTCCTGTCAAGACAACTGAGCCAGATGACAGAATATGACAATCTGGTAAAAAGAACAGAATTCCACATAAATTATTCTTTATAAAGTCTCAGTGATACAGAAAGAATAAGAAGAATGGCTGGATGCTACCAGAACAGCTGTTCTGTCTTCACTGGTCAATGTGAGTGAAAGTAGGAAGTATATTTTAACATGAAGGATCTTTCATCCCATCATCCTAAAAGGTTACAGCTGTTTTTGGTTTTGCTTTGCCTAAAGCATAACTAGTGGAACTCTAACTCATTCATTTGGTGGCATCCAGTCAAGAAGGATGTCTGTTCCAGACCATCAGGGCATTTCTAGACTGGTCCTTGGTTGTTTGTTTTGCTTGTTTTCTTGCAGATGTTTCATTATCCAGGCTAGGTAACGTCATCAGTTCTAGTCATGATGTTACCTAGTTTGTATAATGAAACGTCTGCAAGAAAACAAGCAAGTCAGAGACAACCAAGGACTCCTCATTTCAACCCTGAGCTACAAATATTCTCCTGAAATTGGTATAAAATTGAAATAAGATGATATGCATATATAAATAAAGTACAGGGGTTTTCCTTCTGCTGGAAATATATGTAATGGGAGCTCATATTTAATATCTGTATGAGTACAATTAATATGCAATTTTTAAAAAGTGTAACTAGAAGTGATGGGAGAATATTCAATAGGAAGGACTGTGGCTGCAGGAGATGGAGAATGGAAGATTCACTATTTTCTTTGGAAGAGAAGAAGTTTTCTGTCTTTCTCATTCTCTCTCTCTCTCTCTCTCTCTCTCTCTCTCTCTCTCTCTCTCTCTCTCTCTCTCTCTCTCTCTCTGTGTGTGTGTGTGTGTGTGTGTGTGTGTGTGTGTGTGTGTGTGTGTGTGTGTGTGTGTGTGAGAGAGAGAGAGAGAGAGAGAGAGAGAGAGAGAGAGAGAGAGAGAGAGAGAGAGAGAGCAAACCAGAAAGAGAATGAATCATAGTTCATATATTCTAAACAATGATTTGTTGAATAAACTATTAGCTGAGTTCATTCAAGAAGCTAAACCAGAAGGTGGACAGCTCTGGTCAAAAATTACGTTTCTCGCCATTTTGAATTGGGAAATTAAAACTCTGTGTATATCTATTTTTTATTTTAAAGACAATGATTTTTATAGTTTTAATTTTAGCTATAATTTTATAAGATTTGGTATTTTTAGTGTTGCTTAAGATTCCTGAGAATACTACAGATGGCTAAGGAACAAAGAAATGGATTATACAACAAATCCATCTCAAGTTCTCACCCAAGGCATGAGGGACCAGGCCTAAATGATAGTATTTCGGCCTCATTGTGAGAAGACCTAACTCTCTTGAAAAATCTATTGTATAATGTTGGGGGGGGGGGGGGGAAATGATGACCATCAGCAAAGTGGATGGACTCAATTTCAGTGCCAAATGAGTTCACTCCATAGAACTAGGTTGGGGACAGATCAGTCTAAAGAAAATCTGTCTATCTGGTTGCTAAGAATCAACATCTATTTGATGGCCTATGTGTGAGATCATATGAACTTCATTATTATTTTAGCCATAATAGTTCTTCCCTTTCAGCCTTTATGGCAACATAGATAAGTTTTAAATAAGCATTATGTTTAATAAATGCTGTTCAGTAGGCTGGAAGAAGAACTCTTCATAAAATAATTGCAAATAAAGCAAAATATGTACATGCTTTAATTTCCTGAATTATGAAGAACCTTTACAAAGATTCAGTATATATTGATTGGTATACAGTAAAAACAAAATTTGGTACAGAGTATACTATATATACTACTTGGCTATTCCACTATCCTGTTTTTTCCTTAAGGAAATAGAATATTTATAGGAAGTTCACATGATCTCACACATAGGCCAGAGGCCAGGCCTCCCACATATCCTGTCACATAAACTTCAATTCTCAGAGGAAGATCTGAATCAAGAGTCTGGTTGCTTGAACTTTGCCTAACTGATGATAAACGTCTCTTTGGTCACAAGCTCTAAGAAAGAAATTGCTCTTATGATCACAAAGCCATTAAGGCATGCTTCCCTGATTTCTGCAACCAGGTCCATTTTGCATCCGGGGGTTAGTAATATATAAATACATATTACCCACAAAATGCAGCTTGGGGACATTTTGACCTCTTATTGTTTATGTTCCCATATAGGCTCTAGTCTACTTCTATGATTTTCAGAATTCACATAAGACAAACCCTGTGCATTCCATTTGGTGTTGTTAGAAAGGGACGTCCGGGAACTTTTGTGTACTTAAACCATCCAGGAATGTGAAATTTTTGCAATTTTCATACAGAAAATAGCCAAAGGTGGGGAGTTAGCAATAGCAATAGCACTTAGACTTATATACCGCTTCATAGTGCTTTCCAGCCCTCTCTAAGCGGTTTACAGAGTTCAGCATATTGCCCCCAACAATCTGGGTCCTCATTTTACCGACCTCAGAAGGATGGAAGGCTGAGTCAACCTTGAGCCGGTGAGATTTGAACCGCTGACCTGCTGAACTAGCAGCCAGCTGAAGTAGGTTGCAGTGCTTCTTTTAACCACTGCGCCACCTCGGCTCTAGTTCTAGTGTATTCTAGTAGCATCTGAAATGCTCAGACTTCCCACCCTTTTAAATGCTCTGAAATTCAATCATTCTTTTTTTAAAAAATCCTTCCCTCTTTTATCAATTTATGATTAGAGATAAATTAGTAATTGGAATTTCATGTGAAATTTCTTGTGGAATTGGCATCTTTATCTGGTTTCTGAATTCACATAGGCCCTAGGTTTGCACAATATTCTCTAAGTAACAAGTAACCAAAGTTAGATTATTGTGCAGATGAATCAGCTAGGTCTTTACCTGAAGTGGTTAAGTATGCTTCAAGGCCAACCTTCTGTTCTTTTCAAGATCCAAACTAAAGTCCCCTCGACTCTGAACTGTTGCTTTCCTGTTACTTTTATTGATATTTATCTGGCATTTGTCTTCTGATAACATCTGGACAAACCCACATATAGAAACTAAATAAGAATGCAACAACTTCTTCACATCTGACTATATCTCATCACATTGCAGTTAAGTGCACAACAAGGTTGGATTCTTAAATGAGGAATGTTCTTAATTAGTAAAACTAATTAAGAATATTCCTCATTTGAGAAGGGCTTGAGGGCAAAGTTCTAAATATGCATTCTATTTGTTGCTTCTCTCTTTATTTGCTCTTTACTTTTCGTTTTTTTAATTCTTGTTTTGTTTCCTGTGGGTTTGAATTGTAAACATGAGATATATTAACTTTCTGCCAACTGGTAACCTCTGTTCATTTGGAGAAATGTTAAAATATACACTGTTAATTCAGATACACAGACATGCATGCATATATCTACATGCATACAAATTCATACATACTATGAAATCTTAAAAAATGACACTATAGAACTTTGAATGTTGAACACTAGAGGGAAGCAAAAGGAACCAAATAATACTATTAAAGGGGAAGAAAACTTTAATTTGACTTACTAACACAGAATGGAACCTCATAGTGGAACACTGGACATATTGAAAGACATTTGTGAACAGCGGACTCAGAAGTTAATTTTAAGAGTGTCTGCCATTGTAGATAAACTATGTTTAAAAGATGTTATGGAAGAGAAATAGGTTTTACCAGATAAGACTGCAACTGATCTGAACGTGGATTTAAAAATGACAGGCTACAAGAATGATCTAGAAAAAAAATGCTACACTGGACACACAAAAGGACATACACACTTTTGGTTCAAGGTCTTAGCCACCTGGAAAAAAAGATGATGGGAGGAGAACATATATGAGTTCTCCTCCCAGGGAGGCGGGACCGACTAGGTGGTTCCGCCCCAGGCGCCTAATGGAGCCGGAAGGATTCCAGAGGGAATACCTGAAACCCTGGTACACAATTCGGCTGACTCCCTGGTTGCTGCTTGGAACACTGCAGCATCAGGGGCTCTAGACCGAATTGCGCCTAAGCGACCTCTCCGTGGCAGTGGATCCCGGAAAGCTCCCTGGTTTACCAAGGAGCTCCGGGAGATGAAACGCCAGAAGAGACGTCTGGAGCACCGCTGGAGGACGAAGAAAGCCGAGTCTGACCGAACACTATTAAGAATTTACATCAGATCTTATTTAGTGGCGATAGGGGCGGCAAGACGATCCTATCTTTCTGCTCTTATTGCGTCCGCAGATTCTCGTCCAGCCGCCTTGTTTAGGGTGACTCGCTCCCTCCTTGGAAAAGGGGAGAGCGAGGAACACTTGCAAGGCAGAGCTGAGGAATTTGCTGAGTTTCTGTCGGATAAAGTCGCTCAGATTCGGTTGGACTTGGACTCTGGCAGGGCAGAGTCCATAGAGTTGACAGGGGCTAGTCTTAATCCATCTTTGTGGGAGGGGTTTGGCCCTGTTTCTCCCGAGGATGTGGACAGGGCTGTGGGAGCGATGGGTACCTCCACCTGTTTATTGGACCCGTGCCCCTCCTGGCTGGTCTCGGCCAGCAGGGCGGTGGCATGCAGCTGGATCCGGGCGGTGATCACCGCTTCTTTGAGGGAGGGATCCATACCGCAGTCGTTAAAAACTGCGGTGGTGCGACCCCTCCTGAAGAAGCCTTCCCTGGATCCAGCTGATTTGAAGAACTATCGTCCAGTCTCCAACTTACCTTTTTTAGGGAAAGTTGTGGAGAAGGTGGTGGTGACCCAGCTTCTGCAGCTCCTGGATGAAACAGACCATCTAGATCCTTATCAGTCGGGTTTCAGGCGCGGCTACAGTACAGAAACTGCCTTGGTCGCCCTGATGGATGATCTCTGGCGGGCCCGGGATGCGGGGAACTCCTCCATCCTGGTGCTACTTGACCTCTCAGCGGCTTTCGATACCATCAACCATGGTATCCTTCTGCATCTGCTCGGCGAGTTGGGAGTGGGAGGCACCGTTTTACGGTGGTTCTCCTCTTATCTCTCCGATCGGATGCAGTCGGTGTTGGCAGGTGGGCATAGATCGTCCCCTAGGTCCCTATTATGTGGGGTGCCCCAGGGGTCTGTTCTCTCGCCCATCCTGTTTAACATCTACATGAAACCGTTGGGTGAGATCATCCGCAGACATGGGGTGTGTTTCCATCAGTACGCTGATGACACCCAGCTGTACATCACCACCCCGTCTGACTTCAGGGAGGCAGTGGATGTAATGTGCCGATGCCTGGACGACGTTAAGGTCTGGATGGGGAGGAACAGGCTCAGACTAAACCCCGATAAGACTGAGTGGCTGTGGATATTGCCTCCTAAGGTTCATGAAAACTATCCCTCCTTGGTCTTTGAGGGTGCGAAACTGACCCCCTCAGACCAGGTCCGCAACTTGGGGGTCCTCCTAGATCCACAGCTAAAATTGGACCACCATCTATCTGCTGTGGCTAGGGGGGCCTTTGCACAGGTTCGCCTGGTGCACCAGTTGCGGCCATATTTGGAGAAGGAGGCGCTACTCACGGTCGCTCATGCCCTTGTCACCTCGCGCTTGGACTACTGCAACGCGCTCTACATGGGGCTACCCTTGAAGAGTATCCGGAGACTTCAGCTGGTGCAAAATGCGGCTGCGCGTGCTGTGGTGGGTGTGCCAAGGTACACCCACGTGACACCGATACTCCGCCAGCTGCATTGGTTGCCCATCGGTCTCCGGGTCCAATTCAAGGTGTTGATCACCATCTTTAAAGCCCTTCATGGCTTAGGACCAGGATATCTTCGGGACCGCATTCTGCCTCATACTTCCCTTCGACCGGTTAGGGCCCACAGAGTTGGCCTCCTCCAGGTCCCGTCGGCCAAGCAATGTCGGCTGGCGGGCCCTAGGGGGAGAGCCTTCTCTGTGGCTGGCCCTGCGCTCTGGAACCAACTACCCCCAGAGACCCGGATTATCCCCACTCTGCTGGCTTTCCGTAAAGCCATTAAGACATGGCTTTTCCTGCAGGTGGGGGGGACAGCTTAATTCCACCTGAGCCCACCCCCCAAGTATGTATGTGTCGAATGGAAGTTGCTGTTTTAAATAATTGTTTTAAATTTTCGTATCTGTTTTTAAATCTTATGTAATTTTTTGTTTATTCTTGTATTTTTCCCTGCTGTAAGCCGCCCCGAGTCCCTCGGGAGTTGGGCGGCATATAAGAATAACAAAATAAATAAATAATAAATAATATTTTCAAACATTATTTGTGTTTGTTTATATTTATGTTATACACATGTCACCCCCACCAATTTACTCATCATCTTACCTCTTCCTTGGGAGACAGGAAGGGATAGCCTATTTTACAAGTAATGTTCTGCCCGGTATCACAGCTGTCTTTTGGTATTTTCTGGATATAAAATGATAAGAAACCAATTATTTAGAAATAGTAATAATAGAAAAAAATCAATATCCCCAAACATATTTGCACATTAATCCCATTCTTTCTGGACTATATAGTCCCAAACTTTGTGAACCAGAATTGGTGAACAATTGATCTCCCTGTGCAGCTTCATGTCTGAGCAAGAACTGAAATTCCTTTAGGGCCTAGTCCAGTGGTTCCCAACGTGGGGCCCATGCCCCACGGGGGGGGGGGATTTGATTTTTAATGGGGGCAATTGGAACCTTGTTTAAACCAAGTTAATGGCCTTTTAGGCTTCCTCCGCATGAGTAGGAGTTAACTTTTTGATTAGTAAGAATTACATGTCACGGGGGGGGGATCAGGATTTTAGAGATGCTTAGATGGGGCATGGCCACTGGTCTAGTCAAACCCCATCTACTAATCCACATTCCTCCATACCACTTGCTCTGTCCTTCCCAAAACTCACCATTTCTAAAAGTGCTATTTATTCTAGAAACTTTCATCAACACTAAGGAGAGCTTCCTTACTGGAAGAGTAACAGCTGGGGATGATTTTAATTAGGACTCAAGACTTCAGGAAAAGTTTGAAGTTCTCTCTCCATCTGCCATGGCCCTGATATGGATTTAATCCTCATGTTCCTTATTCTTAAATAGAAATACAAACATTCACACATTTAACATATAGGTCTTGATTAACACTTAATCACTATAAGGCATTTGATGCAATTGTAAAGGAAATAAAATCATCCATGAGATTCAGTGCAGTCTTATACATCAGAGAGGCACATTTTCCTCTGAAAAGTGTGCAGAAAGTGACAAAAAAGTGGGAGAGAAAACTAAATTGCATTAATGAAATACAGTGATCCCTCGTTTTTCGCGGGGGTTACGTTCCAAAAAGAACCCATGATAGGCGAAATCCGTGAAGTAGTAACCTTTATTTTTAACCTTTACAGCCCAACAACCTGGTGGCGTTTGCGGCGCGGGGCTTCCCCCGCCCGCTTCCCCGCCCGCCTGTACACCAGCATTTGCGTTCTTTTGCCCTCTGCGCAAGCAGAACGCTTTGCGCATGTGCAGAGGGCAAAAGAACGCAGATGCCGACATCCAGGAGAGACTGTTTAGCCAATCAGAATGCAGAACACAATGCACGATGCAAATCCGTGAAGCAGCGAGACCGTGAAAGGTGAACCGCGATATAGCGAGGGATCACTGTACAATTAACAGGATAGCTTATCTATGTACTGCATTCTATAATTTCCCTCTTCGTAACATTAAACTATGAGAAGCAATGTGGATTCAAATCCAAGGCTTTCTGGCTACAGGTTGAACAATTGCTTCATATATCTGCTCAAAACTAGGTGTCACTGGATTAAATAGGGTCTGCTGGCATGCCTAGGACTGTGGCTTCAATCAATTATTTTTTAATCAACATTTTCCTCTCATGATAATGATTACCAATCTTTGAAATCTCCACAGGATTGTTTGCAAAGGAACAATATATTGTCATATTATATATGTACAGTATTATAATAAATATTTCTCATAGAATTGTTTTTTGTGTGTTTGTGTGTGGGAAGAGAATGTCCCCACATGAGAAAACATGTGGTATAAATATATAATAAATAAACATCAGTGTAAACCTGGAATGTAGGAAAATCAATTATGGACATCCCAAGAACTAATCCTAATTTCTCTAAAGCTATCCTAAACAAATACGTTTGCATTACTTTTTCCCCCTCCCAACAAGATGATAATTTAAAAATATCTACCTCAATTCCAGAAAAAATAATATTTGGAGAATGTTGCACATAGACTCTTGTATTGTAAGCGCTATCTTTTTTATTTCTGACCAACATTTGGACCCAGAATTTCAAATTATTCAATTTGACGATGAATGGAGATAAACTGAAAAATGTAAAAAAGATAAAGATTGCAGATCATAAACAAGTGTAAAACAGCTCTGGCTTTTTACATCTTAAACTATATCTTTTATTAAGTCAGCAGCATATAATAAAGTGGAAAAAAACCTAGAAAATTAGGTAGACATTTTTTTGACAGTTGTAGAGTCACATGGATTGTGGAGCCTTAAAATGGATTGGTATAAAATCTATTTACTGTTAGAAATGGGATACATTTTATTACTTAATCATTCTAGAGTTAAAAAAATGAAAAAGGGTAAGCCTAACATTACTGCTGCTGTTATAATATGAAGGAAGAATCCAATATTAACACAGATTTGGACTATTGCTAAAAACAAGAGCCTAATATTTGAACTTTCTACCAAGTAATGTTTGGTTTTGCAAAATAACTGTGATGTGACATCACATACTATGATTTCCCCTTTTTCTACAAACACTCAACCATAAACGGAGTAGAAATTTGCAGTGCAGTGGTGAAGCTTCTTGTATGAGAAGCAAAACATTTTCTTTTTCATCCTCCATGAAAAAACAGTCCAGTTCCCTTTTGAAGAAAAAAGCACCTTTGAGACAACTACGACCTGGATGACTGAGAATGTCCATAGACAGTTGGCTCCCATGTAATTTCTCAAGCTTATGCGTAGTTAACCCATATCTTCAGATCACACATGTAACTCTCAGCTGTTCTTTGTGATTACACAGTACTTAGGGCTATTGTTGCCCATTCCTTGTCACAAACCAGATGATCAGTGAGGACCAGGGGTGGGTTCTAACTTACCTCGCTGCCGGTTCGCTTCCTCCCACGCCACGTGGCTGCACTGCGTGGGCGTGGGCACACAAAGCATGCACACACATGCACAGTACTGAAAAATCCAACCCCCCCCAAAAAAGCCAAAAACAAGATGGTGATGCATGTGCAGTGCCGGAAATTCGGCTTCTGCGCATGCACGGAAGAAAAAAAAAACCCGGGGAAAAAATCCCCCCCCCAAATAAAAAAAATTTTTAAAAAAGATTTTTTTAAAAAAAGATGGCGGCATCCACGGACCGGCATGACAGAACTGGTTCCGTGACATCACAATGATGTCACTAGCGGTTTGCTACCGGTTCCGGCGAACCGGTCCGAACCCACCTCTGGTGAGCACCTAAGTATGAACACTCCTGTCCTATCCAGTTTGGCTGAATTTACCTTTTCCCAAACATAAATCATGTTTATTTATTTAATCACATTAAATGCTGCCCTTCTCAGTGATTCTGGATGGCATTAATAGTAATAATCAAGAATATACAGTGGCCACTAAAACAACTACTAAAACAGTGGCCACTAAAATAAAATTAAAAACAAGATTAAAAAACAATAAAAATATATTCATTTATCAAAAAAAGTTGACATAAACACTGGCTTCTATTTTCCTTATGCACTTTTATTATGTGAACACTGACTGCAAGTAACAGGAAAATGCATTTTGTACATATTTCTGATATTTACATTTTTAGGCAATTATTTTAAACAAGTTGCTTTGTCACATTGTGAGAGACACAGATTTCGGCATGCATCTGCAATCCATTAGTGGCCCAAATATGAAAATTATGAATGGAATGATGGGATGGGAGGGAACATAATCTCCCTAATGTCACAACGTTCCTAATTACATCCACAGAAGTACTGTTGGAGAGAAGAGCATTTTTATCTTTTCCCAAGGAAGCCTAATGTAACTGAGATAACTAGAAGGAATTCTTTAATATTGCCCCACCAATGACCCCATATTTAGATCCATGAAAATATACTTGTTATCTAAAGCAATTCCATATTTCGAAAAATGTGGTGTTCCTGCTACAGCAGTTTGTCTTTCTCAATAATAGCATGGAGAACTCTTAATTTTGCATGCATGCTCAGGAACATATGGAGATCTTTAGATATGGTTATGCTTATGTTCAGCTTTCGCTCTACCTTCTGATTGAAAATGTGCACCCCTCATCTAAAATAGGAATATGGTCCCCTCCAGCAGCCAGTGAATAATTCTTGACAGTTAAGGAGCTGCAAATAATGGTAAGGAAGACCAAAACTCCAAGTGACAGAATAACAGAGTTGGAAGGGACCTTAGAGATCTTCTAGTCCAACCCCCTGCTCAGGCAGGAAATCCTATACCCTTTCAGACAAATAGTTATCCAATCTCTTCTTAAAAACTTCCAGTACTGGACCATCCATAACTTCTGGAGGCAAGTCATTCCACTGATTAATTGTTCTAACTATCAGGAAATTTCTCTTAGTTCTAGGTTGCTTCTCTCCTTGATTAGTTTCCATCCATTGCTTCTTGTCCTGCCTTCAGCTTCTTTAGAGAATACATTGACTCCCTTTTCTCTGTGGCAACCCCTTAGATCAGGGGTATCAAACTCAAGGCCCGGGGGCCAGATCCGGCCCATAGGGTGCTTAGAACTGGACCGCAAAGCTACCCTGGAAACAGCAAAGGACTGGCCCGCGGTGCCTCTGCCAGAGAAAACAGAGTGTCAGGATTCCAAATAACACCCTCAACCCCGGGTTACACTGAGCTCAGGAGGGCTGCAGACGGCCCTCTTGAGTTCCGTTTTCACTGGCAGAGGGTTGCAGGAAGCTGTCACAGCCAAAAACGGAGCTCGGGAGCCCCTTTTTTGCTGGTAGAGTGCTCGAGCCGCCACAGGCACCCCAACATGAGTGATGTTGAGCTGGCCACACCTACCCTGGCCACACACACCCTGCCCCCCCCAAGGTCAAATACAACTCTGATGCGGCCCTCAATGAAATTGAGTTTGACACCCCTGCCTTAGATATTGGAACACTGTGATCATGTCACTCATAATCCTTCTTTTCATTAAACTAGACATACTCAATTCCTGTAACCGTTCTTTATATATTTTAGCCTCCAGTCCCATAATGACGTTGCAAGAGTATATAGCCTGCATGGTATGTGTCATTCCAACTGTTTCCCTCTATGTCTCTTCCCCTCTCCTCCCCACCATTTATTTTGGAGGCTCCGAGTGCTCATGTGACTTAGCAGCCCAGTGATACAAGGGGAAAAGTAAGGGGCTGCTATTTTGGGCAACCATCAAGCATTTTCCATGTCTATTTTAGTCTACTTTAGAGTTTCAATAACTTTTATGCATTGATCAGGATAATAATCTACCATTGTTTTTATTTCTATTTTGGTTATATTTAACTCATGTTTTAACTCATATTTTAAACAGAACATTCAATTAGAAAATAGAGAGAAGCAGAGAAACAGAGAGATACAGAATTTGTGTTTCATTTGACTTACCTGTTTCCTCCTATGGTTGCGTTAGCAGTCAGCTGTAGATCAGTGATACATTTGTTCTTGTTTCCACAATCCTTTGTGAAATGGATCTGCAAGGAATTCTTGATCAGCAATGAAAAGGCTACACATAATTTATTTATTTTATTTATTTATTTTGTGAGATTTATATACCGCCTCACAGTGCAAGCACTCTCTAAGCGGTTTACACCAGTAAGCAATGTATATTTATATTGCCCCCAACAATCTGGGTCCTCATTTTACCTACCTCGGAAGGATGGAAGGCTGAGTCAACCTTGAGCCGGTGAGATTTGAACCACTGACCTGAGGATCACAGTCAACTAAAGTGACCTGCAGTACTGCCTCTAACCGCTGCGCCACCGCTGCGCCACCTTAACCCCATCTCCCTTCCACCACCCCCCGGTTAATTGTCCTGAATTCTGGAACCTCCTGCCTAGTTTTTAATAGTGTCATCAAATTCCTAATATGGATTTGCAGAAGAGTTGTGCTCCAAGATTTCCATAAAATATCTGATAGCAAGTATACATGCATGCATAGCCATAACCCCATCAAAGGTATACTGAGGAAGAATGTGGCTGAAATATCTTCTCGTACCACAGAAAGGCATTGGTTGTGTTAAAGAATGGAGAAAACAAATACAAATGCATTGTAGAAGAGGCATATGGCCATGTTCAGTCAAGCATGTTTTATTTTACTAAGACAGGATCCAACAGTACCATTTATTTCTTTATTGCCTTGGTTGCCCTGATGGATGATCTCTGGCGAGCCCAGGATGGGGGTTATTCTTCCATCCTGGTGCTACTTGACCTCTCATCAACTTTCGATACCATCGACCATGGTATCCTTCTGCATCGTCTCGGCGAGTTGGGAGTGGGAGGCACCGTTCTACGGTGTTTCTCCTCTTACCTCGCCAATAGGATGCAGTCGGTGTTAACAGGAGGACAGAGGTCGTCTCCTAGGCCCCTGACTTGTGAGGTACCTCAGGGTTCGGTTCTCTCGCCCATCCTGTTTAACATTTACATGAAACCGCTGGGGGAGATCATCCTTCGACACGGGGTGAGTTTTAAACAGTACGCTGACAACACCCAGCTATACATCTCCACCCCGTTTCAATTCAGGGAGGCAGTGGATGTAATGTGGATGATGTCAGGATCTGGATGGGGAGGAACAGGCTCAAGCTCAACCCCGGCAAGACTGAGTGGCTCTGGATATTGCCTCCTAAGGACTATTCCGACTGTCCCTCCTTGGTTCTTGGGGGAGAAAAACTAACTCCCTCAGAACGGGTTCGCAATTTGGGAGTTCTCCTAGATCCACAGCTAAAATTAGACCAACATCTTACAGCTATGACTAGGGGAGCCTTTGCACAGGTTCGCCTGGTGCACCAATTGCTACCGTACTTGGAGAAGGAGGATCTACTCATGGTCACTCATGCCCTTATCACCTCTCGATTGGACTACTGTAATACGCTCTACATGGGGATACCCTTGAAGAGTATTCGGAGACTTCAATTGGTGCAAAATGCGGCTGTGCATGCTGTGGTGGGTGTCTCAAGATACACCCACGTAACACCCATACTCCACCAGCTGCACTGGTTGCCCATCGGTCTCCGGGTGCAATTCAAGGTGTTGATTATAATCTTTAAAGTCCTACATGGCTTAGGACCAGGTTACCTCTGGGACCACATCCTACCTCATACTTCCCTTCGACCGGTCAGGTCCCATAGAGTGGGTCTCCTCCAGGTCCCGTCAACCAAACAATGTCGGCTGGTGGGGCCTAGGGGGAGGGCCTTCTTTGTGGGAGGCCCTGTTCTCTGGAACCAACTACCCCCAGAGATACGAATTATCCCCACCTTGCTGGCCTTCCGAAAAGCCGTTAAGACATGGCTCTTCCTGCAGGCGGGGCTTTGAGACAATTTTACATCTTAGGTCTCCCCCACGTATGTATGATTTGTATGTTTTTTTAAAATTCATTTTAACTGTTATTAAATTTTTATATTGTTTAGTTGTTCTTTAAAGGTTGTACGCCGCCCCGAGTCCCCAGGGATTAGGGCGGCATATAAGAACACTAAAATAAATAAATAAATAAATAAATAAATAAATAAATAAATAAATAAATAAATAAATAAATAAATAAATAAATAAATAAATAAATAAATAAATAAATAAATAAATAAATATTTTGGGAAAATTTAAGTGACCTCACTAGTCTATGCTTATGTTTGAATGTTGCATTTCTGCTATGGCCCTTCTCATCTTTGGAACAAGTTGGCTTGAAGAGAGGACTGAAATGAGTGGGGGTAGATGGAGAGAGTCAACTCACATGTAGAGAATCAAATTTCATCCTTAATACAGTATGTAACTCTATAGTGTAACACAAAAGTTAACATTTTTCACATTGTAGTAACTTACATATTCAGCTACTGAATTGGGCAGCTCACTGTCAAGGATTGGTCCGCTCTCAGGGTCAGAAAAATTAAACTCCAGCAAGACCTTTATAGGATCACGAAAGTCAGGCTTGCCCTGGAAAAAAAATCCGAAGCAAATCAGGCATTATAATTTTCTCTTTCTTCAAGAACAAGAACATTATTTGTATTAGAAACTGACAATCTGAATCTCTACATTTAATAAGGCTCCATTCTAAGCAGGATTTCTCTTTATTTTTCATATAAATACAGGGTGCTATACGAAGGAAGGGGAGGGACCCCCATCTAATATATAATTTAAAACTCCATAAATATATAGATACAAAAAGAAAAGAAAGAAAAAGAAATATATTTTTACAACAATGAAATCTATCTCACAATGAAAATTATCTAGCAAGCATGGGATATGTCCCTGATAGTTGCATGTGTTGCTATACAGTCTTGGTTGTCATATACAATAGACTTTAAAGATGTAGTTCCTGAAAATTGGCACAGAATAAAGTTTTCCATTTTGGCCTGAGCCAAGGATGTCTAGAAAGCATTGTGAATGATTGCCTGCTGCTAACTCTTCCAAATGTAAAAAAATAAAAAAGCTATTGAAAAACTATTGAAAAGTAAAATTCCCATCTGAGGAGCTGCTTCATTATTCTTGGTGGTAGAAGGTCAATTATCAGATTACTTTGCTAAGGGCACTGGGAAGTCAGAGATATTGAGAGCAAGCGATATGAAAAGCAAAGTGGTCATAGCATGGATTAAGGTTGATTTGAATGTAGATATTTGGGTTCCATAATAGAAGGACCCTCTGAATGGTATGAGATCTACTGTCTGGATGGGAGAAAATAAGCCAACTGTATCTCTCTGTTTCTCTGCTTCTCTCTATTAAGAGGTTAGCACCCAACAAGATTACTTTTTTTCTTGCAAGTTACAAGCTTCTTATAATACTTCTAATACTTTCAAGCCTTATCATTCATGCCCATCATTAGCTAATAAGCATTAAAAAAGAATGATGATGGTGATGGTGATGATGGTGATATTGATGACAACAGTGACAGCAGAAGGAATTGTTTAGACCAGGGCTATCAAACTCCCGGCCCGCGGACTGGATGCGTCATGCACTGGCCACACCCACGCCCAGTTTAGCAAAGGGGGGAAAAGTCCCGATATGTCACATGATGCAGCCGTGACGACGTGAGTTTGACACTCCTGGTTTAGATCTTAGTGCTTGATAAAAATTAAGATATTTCCTTTCCAGGTTTTTATTTGTAACTACCGGTAATGAGATATTGCTGTGTCTTGTAAACCTGGAAACCACAAACATTTATGCATATACAGAATCACATTGTGTTAATTTTCTGTGTTGGCTTTCATTAAATACAGGTCTATTCAATTATTCTTTAATTGCATCAGTTTCAAGGAGGAAGTTATTTGCACTAGGAAATGGGTGAAAAAACTGTGTTGGGGTAAAGAGAGATTCCCTTGAATCAAATTCAAATTCTTTGGGACATATATGTTGCTTTCTTGGCAAAATATGGAAGTGCTCATGATCTTTTCCAGGGTTATTGGAAATGCTACCTATTCCCTGGTGATTTTGATGGGGGATGGTTTTTTTTTATAAGACTAGCCATGTTTAGTTAAGTGCTGCCACCCTTACAGGTATGTAGGTATGTTGGAAGTAAACAATATGGAGGACATGGCCAGACACAAATCATCCATTTGCTAGAAACTTGTCCCTCACAACCCAGCCCCTCAATTGGTGGTCTACCATCTCAACATGTGACATACTGTATTTCCAAAGTTCTGAGCTTCAGCCATCCACCATATTTAATTTTCTATAAATGCATATAGAAAATGGAAAAATAATGCATATGGAAAATGGAGAAAGAAAGTCAGATGGGTAAGAGATTCAGATGATTATATATATTTAAACTGTATATATTTAAGATATTTTCTCCATGCAAATATCAGTATGCCACCAATCATCCTGAACAGTCTGTGATAATGGAAATACATATACAATAATTTACATTTTGAATTTAATAGTACGTAAGAAAATAGTGAGTTACAGGGCCATTGTCCCAAATGAGATCAATATTAGCTTCCTAAAGTAGACCAATACAATAGAAACAAGCTAGGATCCAATCTGGATCAGTCATCGGGACCAGGGGTTTTGTCTTCCGAGCTTTTGGACTCATGCTGGAGCCCATCTTAAAGGAACTTCTCTCTAGTCCTATTTAAAATTGTTTAATAATGAGATAAAGCCAATTATAGCAATAGACAAAGGAGACATCCACTTTATATGATTTACTTGCCAACATGTAGAAGTTGTGCTTAATGCATTCTGAATCTCTAACTGTGATGTTTTTTTGAATCTTCCGTTCATTTGTTTCTGCAAAAAGCGTTCGAGACACCTTTCTCTGTGAATCAAGTGTAAGCCAGAACTGTATATCTAGGAACAAAAATAGGAGCAATTAATTCCATATGTAAAATGTTTCTAAAGTAGCTCTGTATGAAAGCTGCTCATCTGTTTCTCTTCGTTAGTTCTATCACTTTTAAAGACTATTAATACAATGTGAGGGTATCAAATATAGTATGTGTAGCTTAGAGTTGTTATGTTGCATTGTTGGAATTCTGTAAGTTGGGCTTTGGGGTTGAAGACCTTTGCATTAATTGCTCATGTAGCTTTTTTGGTAGCTGCATGGAAAGAGTTTCCTAATGCTTGTTCCAGGATATGTTTCAATTCTTTCAGTTTAACTTTCTGAAGGTCCTCCATCTAAGTCCTAACAGACCCGATACTGCTTAGCTTCCAAATCCAGATAAGTCAAGGCTGCTATTTGCTGAGCCAGACCAGTTCAGTGAAATTAAAGGCAATGGGCCAAAAGTTTAACAAAGGATATATATTTCCTACCCTACCATTTGTGCAAAAAAAAAATTCTTTGTCCTTAGACAGAATGTGTATCTAATTGTGAGACAATAGGAGGTTGCTCACATACACTGAAACAATTATTTATCGTTTTCTTAAAAAGAGTTTAGTGTCTATTTCTTTCTCAGTTCTAGGACAAACCTCTGGAGGTCATCATTGGGGTTTTTTCTAGTATTCTATATTATGTATAGAATAAATAGCTACAATTATCCCTTGAATCCTGAATGCTGCAGTTAAGGCCCAGGGGATTTGAAAAGAGAAACTTGAATCATTAATGAATCTTTTGTTTCTTTAGGTCATTTGAACTGGTTATTTATTTGTTCCTTTTTCCCCTCATTATTAAAGTTCTAAGTAATGTGATCTCTCAATCACCACTTCAGCTTCTAGTTAATATGAAATACAGTGTTATAAAACCATTTAAAAACATCAGTTCTATTTTATTTTTATGCAACAAAGTGTTGGCCTAGGATTTAAATTTTTCATCAGACTACCAAAGAACCGATCAGAACAGTGGTGGGTTGCTCCCGGTTCGGCCTGGTTCTAAGAACCGGTAGCGCTGGCGGCAGGAGGCTCCACCTACCCGTCTGGGATGCTTCTGCACATGTGCAGAAGCATCACACATGTGCGCAAGTGCGCATGCGAATTGGTAGTAAAGGGTTTTAGAACCCACTACTGGTTCAGAAGTAAGTGTTTTTGATTGCAGCTGTGGTTTGAACAATAAATACAGAAGCATCCTCAGAAGAGGGGTCAAGATAGCATTTTTAAAATGTGTGTTATATGCATGATACACATAAAAAGAAAAGGCATGGAGTTTAGTGGTCACCATCTTGATATTTGACACCTCCTCCTCCTAGCAGATGTTCCTGGTAGAAAACATCTATGCAGAGTTCAGAAATCTGGATGTCCACCTACCTGTTTCATTCATTGTGATGTCTTTTGACTTTAATCTGACTTCAAAACAAATTGTGGAGTTAATATACGCCTTTTGTTTTTGCATGTCACTGCTTAGCTTCTGAATATCAATTTTGTTGGGCACGAATTTCATGGAAGCATTTACTTGGGCAACATCTCGAGACCTAAAACCATTCAAGAAAACAATTAAGGAATATTACAGCATATTCAGCATGTTGCAACATTTGTAATATTTAGTGCCATGTGTGCTTGATCTGAGCTGGATATAAGAATTAGCTGAGAGTATGCTGAGGGAAAACTAAGCTGGAAATCGCCTCAGTAACTTTCTAACATTTTCATGAATATGAGAGGGGTCCTATGCTTGTGTAAAGCCCAAAACATTTTAAATAACATTAGACAGTCCTAATGAACTTGATTTCCTCTCCCTACTTAACATTATTTCCCAATGTTTCTAAAAAAAGGAGTCTATTTTTGTGTCTACAGTGTGACATATTTTTGCTCAAGATGCCAGCCTGCCACCCAGTCATATTATTTTCCTAGATTCTTGTTTCATTCTCAGACTGAAGCACATAGGCTTCAGTCAGGTCCTCCATTCTGGAGGGAAAATACTGATTGGCTAGCTAGACTGTCTGGCAGTTCCCTATAAAAGGGCTGGCTGTCAGATAGAGCCTTTGCTGGATTGTAAATAGTTGCCAAATAAAGAGCTGTTGTTTTGAAGCCACTTCTGTCTGCCTCTTCCATTCACCCTATCTAACAATTCTATATTCCAATTTTAAAGGATCGTCCTTAATTCAGTCACTCAACATTTCATGCAAAACACAATCAGCTGTTTTAGGGTTCTCAATACTTCTGAAAATCATGCCAAGTTCTCCAACTGCAACCCTTCCTCATGAATTGATATTATTCCCTCAGTTACATTCACATATGACAACAAATTTAGTTAGGGGATACAACTGATATATTACTGATAACAAAGTTGAATTTCAAGCTTAAATTTGAATACACCTACCAGAAAAGGGCTGCTCCTCCTAAGCCTCCAATAGTAACATCTGTAAGTCCATCTCCATTTAAGTCCATTTCACCATGTATTGACTGTCCAAAAAATTTCATCTTTTCCCCATCTCCACCCGAAGCAATACGCTTTAAAGAAGCACAGTTTTGTTACACCCAACCATAAAATATACTTAAGCATATTACAAATAGATAATTTTATGTGATTAGTTTGCATTAGTTTTTACTATGTTTACTAAAACTTTCAATAAAATTATTTGTTAAAAATCCCTGGATGATGCCCATAAACTTTGGACATTGATTAATTTATACATTACTTATAAAATAAGCATATGTACTTGCACAGAGCAACTATATTGTATTTTATACTACTTTTTCTTTTCTGCAAAATGGAAAACTTTCCAGAGGCTAAGAGGCTTCCATAATTAAACTACTCTTGGTTTTGGAATGAAGCTCAGTTAGAATAGAATAACAGAGTTGGAAGGGACCTTGGATGTCCCTTCCAACTCTGTTATTCTATTCTAACTGAGATTGGACCCCTCTAGTCCAATCCCTTGCTTTGGCCATTTGGATGTCCCTTCCAACTCTGTATTCTATTCTAACTGAGATTGGACCCCTCTAGTCCAATCCCTTGCTTTGGCCATTTGGATGTCCCTTCCAACTCTGTTATTCTATTCTAACTGAGATTGGATCCCTCTAGTCCAATCCCTTGCTTTGGCCATTTGGATGTCCCTTCCAACTCTGTTATTCTATTCTAACTGAGATTGGACCCCTCTAGTCCAATCCCTTGCTTTGGCCATTTGGATGTCCCTTCCAACTCTGTTATTCTATTCTAACTGAGATTGGACCCCTCTAGTCCAATCCCTTGCTTTGGCCATTTGGATGTCCCTTCCAACTCTGTTATTCTATTCTAACTGGATTGGACCCCTCTAGTCCAATCCCTTGCTTTGGCCATTTGGATGTCCCTTCCAACTCTGTTATTCTATTCTAACTGGATTGGACCCCTCTAGTCCAATCCCTTGCTTAGGCCATTTCAGACAAATGAAGCTGTTGAATCTGAGCCATACCTGGGCATATTCTTTCTTTATGCTCTTCCCAGTTCCATGATAAACATACACAGCCCCTCGATGATCATCTTCCAGAGGAGCACCTATGACAATATCATTAAAACCATCAAGATTGAGATCCTTTACGGGAGCAATTGATGTCCCAAAACGAGCTCCGCATGGCTCATTTTTGTTGTGATTTGTGCAATCCTTCTCTTTGTGTACCAAACAGCAAGTCTGCTTTACAGGCTCAAGTGTCATCTGATATTCAAAGGCTTTCTGTTAAGGAACAAATAATGATCAAAAAGACCCATCTGACTTTTTTTATTACAAGTTCTTTTGATAACCTAGACATGCAATCAGTTGATGTTAAACTCTCACTTGAATCCCCAATCCATATGATTTTTTAAAAAAAAGAATCATTACCTTGTTTAAAGAATAAATGTACACCTTGCCTTGTTCTTCTTTCTCGGTCCCCATGTACATAGGTGCTCCCACTAGAAGAAGATCTGTATATGTGTCCTTGTCAATATCAATTGTTGTGATAACACTTCCATAATACGACCCAATCTGTGATTTTAAAAATAGCAACATGTTAATATATAACAACATTGGCATTAGGTAAGCCACAGGTCCTCAAACATCATGCTTTCATGAGCCTGAAAATGATAAATAATTTTTTTGCGATTTCCCCTACCAGTGAATAAACTAATGATTTCATTTGGATTAAGATTGTGTAGGAATTAAACAATCAAATTTAAACCATCCCTTTTTTTTCAATGGCAAGACTGAGATTTCTTAGTTTTGCAGGGTGGTGTGTGTGTGTGTGTGTGTGTGTGTGTGTGTGTGTGTGTGTGTGTGTAGATGCACACAGGGAAAAAAAGAAAGTGAACTCATTTCAGGTTGAGGAAATAAAATCAACAAGTGGCCAACAAAGAAAGAAAATTCTGTATTATGTAATCCTTCTGTCCCCCACTTTGCTAGGTAATATACAGTAATTCATAACTTTGTATGGTTTGTGTATAACTTTTAATACTGGAAAATATATGAATGTGAATTGGGAGTGGGAGTGAGGAATAGATAAACTATCTAAGGCCCTTGCTTTGAGATTGAAAAATATAACTTAGAACACTAAGAATTATTAAAGACATGAAATTATTCTGTTCCAGGAGATACATGCTTGATAACATAAAGAAACTAAGTTGGGGGGATGCCTCTGTTTTAGCACCCAAGCAAATGTTGGCTGTTACTAAAATCAGAATATTAAGAGAGAGATATAAAAGCATAATCCATAAGACATATAAGTGCAGAGCTTCAGTCTGTACATATTCTTGTTTCAGTGCAGCTGGTCTTACATAAAATGCCTTCCTTCAAACATAATATTCTGTAATTTGTTGTGTTTCAAATTGCTGCTGGATAATTGTATTTACAATAGAGGTGAATATCTGTAGCTCGGGTGTAGGATGAGGGTGAAGGTTTGTTCTCCGAGTTTGTGGGTTGATTTCTGAATGTTTTGTTACCAGGCTAAGTAGCATCTTCAGTGGAATTTAGGAGTTGTTTAGGGAAATCTACATGGGACAAACATCACGTCAATTAAAAACTAGGATCCATGAACACTGGCTGGCAGTCAAACACCATGATCCCTAATCCTTAATCTCTACCCACACCGACACCAAACAGCACCAATTCGATTGGAGCAACACAAAAGTCATCGGCCACACTACCACCCATCACACTCATGAGTTCATTGAAGCTTGGCACTCCACAAGCAATTCCATCAACAGACACATTGACCTACAACCAGCCTACAGACCCCTCAGAATCCAAATCAACCACACAGCCAACCAAAGACAGCACTGACCTTCAACCAACCCATGCAACCCCCCCACCAGTTCACCTCCCGATGACCCTGACCTGATGTAATCTTCTCATCACAAGACTCACTGATGACTCACACCTGACCCATCATAAGACCCATCACAAGACCCTCACTTGATACACCCACACCTGAAGCCTTTATAAACAGAACACTGACACTGACATCCCCTAAACTCCACTGAAGATGTTACCTGGCCTGGTAACAAAACATCTGGAAACCAACCCACAATCTCAGAGAACGAACCTTCACCCTAATTGTATTTAGTTGTGCATGCAAGTTTTACTATGCACTATGTGAAACTTGCCTTAGTATAGACATTTTTAATATGGACATTTTGAACCGAGAAATTGCACCATAAAAAGGTAGTTAGAAAGTGCAAATAAATTCAGATTCTTTAAGAATGAAGATAAACCAAAATTTCCCAATATTCCTATGAAGGAACTTAAAACATGTACTGTATATTAGTAACTGTTAAAATAAATATACATTCATTGACAATTGGTATAATAGTTTTGAATGAAATCCTTACTTGTATTTCTTTTCTGGAGTAAATGTGTGGTGCACATAACTTTATTATTATAAGTGCTATTAACTTTTGTCATCGATTAACATTAAAAATGGAAATGTAGTGAGGATGTGCTTATTGATTTTTTTTTACCCCCAGTGAAAGACTAGGCAGTAGATTAGTGTCATAATACATAATTACCTGTTCACCACTTAATTTCTGAAGTATTTCTATTTCAGTGTCCTTCATTCTATATATGATAACTTGACCGGTGTGATTATAACGAGGTTGCCCTGCAATGTATAGCAGATCTCCAGGTACAGAAGCTGAATTGACTGTATAACCTAAGGAATCAGAGAATAAGCACTCATTATACTCATAGCATTTAATAGCTAGTTTTGCTTTACATGCATACATTTGTTTTAGCAAATTGCCTATGTGCCCAACCTTTTTAAAACCCTCATTCTAGCCCACAGAATCTGAAAGAGATCTGTCAGAAAAAATACTGATTCTTCTTTAGCAAAATGTTTCCTGGTTTTTGTGCCTATCTGTAGAAATAGTTTCCACCAACTTATAAATAACAGGTATTTCTGGGTTTCCCAAGGATATCTATTTAAGAATTCCTGTTATGCCAACTTTCCCTAATATGAGTGCCCTCCAAATATATGAATATCAGCTTCCAGTTTTCATTTCAAGCTAGCTGGTGGTTTCTAAGGGTTGAAATTTAGATTGCAGAAAGTTGTATTATCCACATTTTAATTATCTGATTCAGAAGCTGATCATAGGAATAGAATATAACTTTATTACGGTCATAGACCAGCAATAGACATCACTGTTTACAATATATTAAAAAATAGTACTGACATTAATAGTTTATTTTTATTTATTTATTTGTCAAACATGTATAGGTTAGTAGTAGTTTGTATAAACATAAGTAAAAAGTAACTATAAAAGAGGACAATAGGACAGTAGGACAGGGATGATAGGTACAGTGGTGCGCTTATGCACGCTCCTTACAGACCTCTTAGAAATGGGGAGAGGTCGACTGTAGACAGTCTAAGGTTAAAGTTTTTGGGGTTTGGGGAAGAAACCACAGAGTCAGGTAGTGCATTCCAGGCATTGATCACTCTGTTGCTGAAGTCGTATTTTCTGCAGTCGAGTTTGGAGCACTTTACATTTAGTTTGAATCTATTACGTGCTCGTGTATTGTTGCGGTTGAAGCTGAAGTAGTCATTAACAGGAAGGACATTTTGGTATATGACAGTGATGGCGAACCTTTTTTGGTTCGCGTGCCAAAAAGGGGGGGAATGTGGGGGATCACGTGTGTGCGTGCCCACACTCATAATTCCATGCACCCCCGCACATGCACGCATGACCCCACTGCTCCCAGCATGCAATGGCACGCCCATTTTTTGCTCTCCCCAGGCTCCAGAGCCTTTCTAGGAGCCTGGGGAGGGCTAAAACGGCCTTCCCCACCCCCTCTGGAGGCTGGAAACAGCCTATTTCCCGACTCCCAGTGGGCCCAGAAGGCTTGAAAATCAGCCGGCTGGTGCACACATGCACACTGGACCTGAGCTCGCGTGCCCACTGATATGGCTCTGCGTGCCACTTGTGGCACCCGTGCCATAGGTTCGCCATCACGGGTATATGATTTCATGAACTACATTTAGATCAGATCGGAGGCGACGTGGTTGTAAATTGTCTAATTCCAGTATTTCAAGTCTGGTGGAATAAGGTATTTTGTTGTGAGTGGAGGAGTGAAGGACTCTTCTTATGAAATAATAGTGGATAATAACATCCCTGTTAAGAAAATATATGTTCTCAAACAGTTAGAGTCATTCCCTAGTTTATGTGAGTGGAGAGCTGATAAGTATGTGAGTAAATATAATTTGTTAGAGATATCTCCAAAAAATTGGCACAAGTTGACAGCTATAATTCTGTAACCAATTTTTTTCTTGTGGACATTGCAGCAACACAGAATTTTGCCACTGCACCCGTGGTAGCCGGATTTGAGTCCTGGAGGAGAACATTTACCTTCTCCCAATAATTTGTGCCTATCCACTAAAAAATAGTTTGAGTTGTCTTTGTTCTCTGAAATAGCATCCCCTGGAATTAGACTGTTGTGTATGTTTTTGATGTTCCATAAGGCCATTCATTAATTGAACACACCAGTACATTTCACATTTATATTATTTAAGAACTCCTAGCTGAAGAACATGTAAAGTCAATTATTTTTTTGCTTTCAATTTGTGGGAAAATTTAAGACTTTATATTTTATTATTATTTCGGACAGAGAATCTGAAGGGTGACCTTGAAGGAAATAGGCAAGTACTTTCATATAAACAAAGAGGGATGAAGCATTCCTTAAATTCTGTGAAGAGAGAGAGAGAAAGAGAGGGAGGGAGGGAGGGAGGGAGGGAGGGAGAGAGAGAGAGAGAGAGAGAGAGAAAGAGAGAGAGAGAGAGAGCGCAAAGGCAATACATTAGGGTGGCTTGTTTTAGAAAGGATCAGTGGTGGTTTCCTACTGGTGCGGTCCAGTGCGCCGTTCCGGTAGGGACCTGCCGATAGCGCAATTTGCGCAGGACGGCTCCGGTGCTGTCTTCGCGGGTCCTTTGCGCAACGCCATCTTTTTTCTGGAATTTTTGGGCTTTTTTTGCTTCCTGCGCATGCGCGGAAGCAAAATCTTGTGAGGGGACGCACGCGTAAGCGAGAATTTGGTGATTTTTTGCTTTTGTGCATGCACAGGAATCTCACGCACGCACGCGCATCCCCTCATGCAATTTTGCTTCCGCGCATGCGCAGGAAGCAAAATTGGGTGAGGGGACGTGTGCGCGTAGCGAGCGTGCGCACGCATGCACAAAATGAGATGATGCGCGCACAGCGCACTGGTTGGGAGGTAAGAGGAACCCACCCCTGGAAAGGATTAATCTGGAAAGTGAACCTTTCTAAAATCAAAAGAAGTCCATCTACTGGCCTAGATTACCTATAACATATCTAAAGTATAATATGTTGGAGTGAAATGGCCAAAATTTTAGGAGGCCTCTTGAATTTAATTTTTAAATATGATTTCCTAAATTTAATTTGATTCATAAAAATAAAAAGAAGAAAGGGTCTTCTAGTAGAACTTCTTCTATTCTCTGAATCTAATCTACAATACAACCATTGATATCTGGTTGGGAAAGCCACCTTTGATTAAAACACTTTGGACTGGCATAGATTATTATAAGAGTAGGATAACCAGCAGTCAATTTGCTTACCTAAGTACGCTGCAAGACTTTCATTTCTTTCTGAAAAACTATCATCAAATGCATTACTTGTTGGTGTTAGAAAATTACTGTCCTTTAACATGACAACCGTCCCATTCCAGTCATATGCCCCAACTGCTCCAAGCATGATCCAGTCCTTTACAAACATAGCAGAGAAATCATTGCATTACTATTTTCTTGGGGAGATTTATCCTGTGGAATAAACCAAAAAAGGGGACTATGCTGGGCAACCAGCTTATGGGTGGACAACGTAGACCAGGGTTGTCAAATTCAATTTCATTAAGGTGAGTGGGGGGCATGGTCGGGTGTGTGTGGCCGGGGGTGTGGGCTTGGTCGGGGTGGGCGTTGCCATGGTGGGCATTTGACACAGGCTCAAGATGCATTTTTCCCCCTTTGCATTCATAACAGCTATTCCAGACAAAGGGAAATTTACTTTCTGGCACAAATAGTCTCAATTCCATAATCTAGAGATTAGAGACATGTAGAGTCCGCAGCTTCTATGGGGCTTGACTCTTTTGTATAGGAGCAGAGCATAAATGAACTGACAATTTCTCCAGATGTCTCTAAAAACTGTCTGTCCAACAGTCTATCAATCTTTGTTACTACCTCTGACACAGCCCTAGAGGAGGACTTAATATTAGTAATAATTTACAAAATTGATATACCACCCAATTCTCAATGACCCTGGGTGGCTCACAACAATCACAATTTTGGCCAACAGAGGCACCATGGGCCAGTCCTTTGATATTTCCAGACCGGTCCCACGGGTCAGATCTAAGCACCTGTGGGCTGGAACATCAGGGGTGTCAAACTCAAGGCCTGTGGGCTGGAACTGGCCCACAGGCCTTGAGTTTGACACCCCTGATGTACAGCAATTCGGTCATGTAGCAATATTTGATATATAAGCATAACAAAACAGAAAAAAAGAAAATATGAATTCAGAATCGGTACACCAGCATGTATTTGTTCCAGATGTTTAGTAGGTTCATAATCAGCATCTTTAAATGGAAATCCCTCAATATTTTTTGGTAAATATGAGACATTACTAAACAGTTTTCCTGTTTTAATTTAATCTGATAAGCGAGCATAAAACATAGAATATGGTCTTCTAGTTCAACCCCTTGCTTATGCAAGAGACCTTATACCATTCTGGACAAATCGTTGTCCTTGAAAATCTCCAATGATGGAGAACCCACAATTCTGAAGGTAAGCTGATTACTTATCTCCCTGTTAGAAAATTTCTTCTTAGTTCTATGTTATATCTCATCTATGCTAGATTAGGTTAGCATCTCAGATATCATCCTGTTTCATGCATCCTGTTCAAATTAATCCTAATATATGGAATCATAATTTGATTGCAATTTCAAATCAGCAAGAGTCATCTTGACAGCCCCAATTTCTGATGCCTGCATATTCATGTTGAATATTTTGAATTGCTGTGATATCCAATAAACTCCATAGGAACATGCTTTATTGTTGCTGTTGTTCAGTTGCTAAATCGTGTCTGACTTCACAACCCCATGGACCAAATGGCAACCCACTTCAGCATCCTTGTCAAAAAAAAAAATCCAACTGATAGAAAATATCAAAAGGAGCAAGGTACTTTCAATAAATAAGTTAAAAAATTTTGCAGTTCACAAAGATTATTTTTTAATTGATTAGCAAAACTTATTATAAGTTTTGCTCTGTGGTGAAAGTATAATATACCCCATTTCTCTCTGTGTGAAAGTATAATATACCCCATTTCTCTCTGTGGTGAAAGTATAATATACCCCATTTCTTTTCTTTCTAATTGAATCTAGTCACTTTACCTGAGAATAATGGGCACTGAAGCCAACTTGAGCCATTTCCATTTCAAAAGAAGCTGCCTGTTGATCATTGGTAGCTATAAAACAGGAAATATTTATTGTTTTAGCATAGTTGATTGAAAATGCTAAAAATGGCTGTAAAGAATTGGAAACAAGAAAAGACTAAATTAAGGGTTAGGAATGTCCAGGCTGACCAATGAATTAAATATTTAGATATGTCTCTGGAGAAGTCAGTGTGGTATCTTGAGTCCATAGTTAACTATAGAGATAGCTAGGGTCATATCTAGTTTTGAGGCCACAATTTTCCGCATGCACACTGGTTTCAGTAGATAAAACATTTAATTAATCAGAAAAGCACAAATTTACACCCAACTTTTCACTTGCTGCAATATGTAACAAGTTTTACCATCCTTGAAATTCTCTGAATTAACTTTGAAACATTTGTTTTATATGAAGTTCGTTATAGTTTTAATCGAAGACCAGTTCTGCCTTTGGAAATTAAGTCTCTCAAGGAGCAGATTTGTGCTTTCGTTCAACATTCTTTTGAAAGAATTCCAGTTAAATTTTAATTACTGGAATGTGAAAAATGCAGTGTGTGTAAAAATATCATATAATTATATCTCTAGGAGGAATAGCAGGGGGAAAGGCCATTTCTCAGAGAGCAAAAATGCAGCAAAACGTGGAATCTTTGGCATGCAGGAAAAAGGAAAAGGCAGAACCTCCTTAGCAATTCACAGAGTATATTTAAAAGTTATGCAGATATGTATGGAAATTCTCAGTCATTCAGGTCATGGTTGTCCCAAAGGTGCTTTTTCAAGCAGCAACTGGACTTTCTGGTTTTTCTTTGAAGACGTTTCGCTTCTCATCCATCCAGTAAGAGCTGAAGAAGCTTCTTGGATGAGAAGCGAAACATCTTGAAAGAAAAACATCTTGAAAGAAAAACCAGAAAAACCAGAAAAACCAGAAAGTCCAGTTGCCTCAGTTATGCAGATGCTTTAGTCTGGCAAGATTTCTGTCAATAGGCAAATATAATAAATAAATTAATCAGAAGGAACTCCAGGTGTCATTCTTGGTTCCTTAGGCCTGACATTAATGTTGCCAGACTTTGTACTCCTAAGAAGAAGGAAAATCTTAAGAATGGCGACAGACTGCAGGAAGCACCAAGTTCTTTACAGCAGCTAGCAGACACCTTGCTACGACATCATTAAAAAGTTGACACACAGATTGCAAATGTACAAGCAACCATTGTGCAATATTTGCAACAGGTGGGACAGAGTGTGCCAGTGTCAGGCATGAAAGACCAGGTCCACATGTAAAGGTTCAGTAAAACTGATTGATTAATAGAAGCCTATGTAGGTGGATTTTTACAACGAAAGGTCAGTACCTGCTTAGAGTAGATAAGGTTTAATGGCACTCAAGGGGAATTGGACTTAGTTCTCTTGTGGCTACGTAGGGATTCTATGCTGATCCCTCTTTTCACTCCACCCACAGGTTTGGCCATCTCTTCTCCTAAAGCCACTTGCACTGCCATCCTCCATGTCTGAGGAATCATCCCTGCCAGGTGGCTCCTTGGAGGAAGCTACTTTCCTGGATGCTCCTAGCTGCATCATCACTTCTGCCCCAGGTCTGGAAAAGCAGTAGTGTGGGAAGAGGTCTCATGAAACTCGATTTAAACTGGGTTTGTTGTATATCCCTCCGTGACTCTGTTTCAACTTTTCTAGTCGGGCATCTATTATCACGCAAACTGGTACAATCCCTCCAAAGTCTATGGAAAGTCCCATGTCATTATTTCATACTGCTTAAAAAAAATCATGCCACAGTTTATTTAAACATGCAAAAAATTTTCCTTTTCACACAGTACGGAAATTGCAAGGAAAACTGGGGCTACATGTGTTGCTTTCCCTTTTGTGCATATATACCGTATTTTTTGGAGTATAAGACGCACCGAAGTATAAGACGTACCTTAGTTTTGGGGGAGGAAAACAGGGGAAAAAGGCCTCTGCCTCCAAGCAATTTGCCAAACAGCAAACAGCAAACAGTACAGATGATATACACTGTTTGCTGTGTATTTCTGTGCATGTGTGCCTGACCCATAGAAATAGCAAACAATTGGAGAAATGTACATTATGCCAGAAAGTTTTCTTAAATGTAGTCACACTAACTCCTCCCAATTATTTAAATAGATCTACTCCAAGGTAACTAAACTCTAATACTAAACAGGACACTATTACATTTCATACTATACTTGTACTTTATACTATACTTTTAAAGAGCCGAGGTGGCGCAGCGGTTAGAGGCAGTACTGCAAGCCACTTTAGCTGACTGATCCGCAGGTCAGCGGTTCAAATCTTACCGGCTCAAGGTTGACTCAGCCTTCCATCCTTCCGAGGTAGGTAAAATGAGGACCCAGATTGTTGGGGGCAATATAAATATACATTGCTTACTGGTGTAAACCGCTTAGAGAGTGCTTGCACTGTGAGGCGGTATATAAATCTCACAAAATAAATAATAAATAAATAAATACAGAGCTGTTAAAATTAATTAAAATTTCTGGAAGTATACATTATTCTCTATTATTTAAAAGAAGATGAAATAGCACTGGGCCTCTTCAGAGCAAACATTTATTTTTAAAAGCTTCTTTATTTTGTTAAGTTGTCTAGATTTACAGGGATCTCCAACCTTGGCAACTTTAAGACTTGTGGACTTCAATTTCCAGAATTCCACAGCCAGCAAAGCTAACAAAGCTGGCTGTTGAATTCTGGGAGTTGAAGTCCACAAGTCTTAAAGTTGCCAAGGTTGGAGACCCCTGGCTCTAGAACAATAATAAAGCAGTCTTTAAAAAATAAGTCTAATAATTTGAACATTCTACAGACATTTATAGTTATTCACTTACCCCCTTCCATCCAGTTCAGCAAAAAATAAAAATCTGCCTGTCTCTCCCAGCTATCTTTGTAGTTAGTTTCACTTTCAATTTCCCAGTGGCAAACCTAATCAGCTGTAGATCGGGAAACTGCTACTGACTTGCTTGGCTTTACAGGCTCTTCCCTCTTTCCTGCAAGCAGGTAAATTGCTGGAAGACAGAGGCCAAAGAGTGGGGGTGGGTGGGTGGGGGGGTGGGTGGGGCTGCATTCAGTGTATAAGACGCACCCAAGTTTTCACCCTCTTTTTGGAGGTAAAAAGGTGCGTCTTATACTCTGAAAAATACGGTAACTTCCTTGGAATGCAGCCCATGTTTATAAGCAAAAGAATGATTACTTTTGCATAAAACAGAAGCAATACTGTATATATCTGTTAATTGAGATTAACTACAATACTGGAAGTCATTAGATACAAACGTGGTTTTCATAAAAATTGTACCATTTGAATAAGGTTCATAACCTAATATTAGTAATAAAATGGCAATTCATATATTTTAATGAGTGCGTTTTATATTTATTGTCTTCCTGGCACACATGGTTGTGTTATTCATAAGGAAGCTTAGTTTGATTATTCAGAAAAGATGGACATAAAGTATAAAACGTGAAGTATACACAGATGTTTTCCTTGCTAGGGAATATAATCACTTACACATTACTTGGATTGCTGCCTAACATTTTAAAGCATTAGTAGTGCATTAAGCACTGCAGAGAAGAACGGAAGCAATCTCCTTGCTGCCAAGATAGTTTATAAATGAAGGACAGGATATGGATAGGGATTGTAAAGGATTAAGGACAACCAAATGTAGGAAATTGACTAATATGGAACATGTCACAGTTTAAGTGACAGCAAATTCAGAATGTCAGATGAAAAGATATCTGTTCAGTTTTGTAAAGTTATGATTCCAGAAAAAGGGAGGGAGGGAGGTACAGTCCATCAATTCTCATGTATGAATTGGTATGATTGGGGAATTTATGTTACATGTTTTTTACCTGAATCTGAGATATAAATGGTACAGTTTGGCCCTAATTGTGACACAGAGCACCATGGAAGGAAAATGGACCAAGTGCATGGAAGGACATCATCCAGGTTCAGATATGCCACCATCTGAGAGGTTATAAAGGCAGGTGATTCTCAATGAGAACGCATGAAGACAGAGCTTAAGATAAAGGACTCATTCTTTCCTAGCATAGTACCCTTCCTGATTAGGATTGCAACTCCTAGAATCTCCAAATGTGCATGAACCCCAGAGGATTTAATATCTGCGCTTCAGCCATACAGTGTACTACATACAGAAGACAAGAATGGTTTTATAGCTGAAAAAGATTTAAACACAATGACAAGTAACTAGCTCAAGACTTCAATCTGCAGATTCGTCTACACAGAAGATTTTACAATCCTCTTCATTAATAGAAATCCTGCCTGTGCAATCCCATCACATTTTCTGTAATGAGGGTTGTCTCCAGGGGTGAAATGCTCCCGGTTCGGGCGGGCCAGTCGGTCATCGTAAAGCCGATAGCGATCACAGCGCAAGGCTTCCCCCACCTGCCTGGGTGCCGCCATTTGGGTTCTTTTACCCTCTGCGCATGCGCAGAATACTTTGCGCATGCGCAGAGGGTAAAAGAACCCAAATGGCGGCATCCAGGTGGGTGGGGGAAGCCTTATGCTGCGATCGCTATCGGCTCTACGACGACCGACTGGCCCGCCCAAACTGGGAGCATTTCACCCCTGGTTGTCTCTCTTAATTGACTATTCCCTAGGCAGAATTACTTCAACTAGTGGTGGGTTGCTCCCAGTTCATCCTGGTTTGGGCGAACCGATAGTGGCTGTGGTGGGAGGCTCCGTCCACCCGCCCGGACATCTTCAAAGTGGATCTGCGCATGCGCAGACGGTTCTGCGCAGAAGTGCCGCCCGTGCGAGTTCACAGTTCAGAACTGGTAGCGCCGGTAATTGCAACCCACCACTGACTTCAACCCTTCTCTCAAGGTCTTTCTCACATAACATCACCATTTCTGTTGTCACACAGACCATCCCAGTTAAGAATCCATTTGTGATCTAGAAGACTAGCATTGGCTCACTACCAGACCCTACTTTCAGGCTGTAATTTTGGGAGAAAAGGAGAAGCTTTTTTTTTTTTTTTTGCTAACTTGCTAATTCTGCTCAGTGCACGGCTGCTGCAAATTAAAATTACCAACACAAAAATACACTTCCCAGAACTTTCAGTAATAAAGTACTTCTCCACTCCAATCTTAACTCCTCTAACCAATGGATTTTGAGTTAGGATTATTCTATAAATGGACTAGGTATCCGTCCTGATACAGCAATTATTATTTGCTTACAACAACAAAAAACCCCAGTCAAATACATTAATAAAACCAACAAAACAGAAGCAGAGGAGAAAAAACCCAATACCTTCCAAGGCAAATATTCTTTCTCCAAGAGCTTCAACAATTGTAAGGAGAGCTACTTCATTTGAGACATTAAAGAAATGCTTTTCAGTTGGCTTGCTTGCAATGGATTTGATTTCCTCCACTAATTTCTCAGGGTTTCGATTCCCTCTGTTATAGGAGCCAAGAATCTGTGGCATGCAGGGGGAAAAATGAAGAAGCAATTTTAAAAAGTGGTGATATATTGTATAACGCTCTTGCTTAGCAACCAAAATTTTGGGCTCAATTGTGGTCATAAGTCTTTCTTTCTTTCTTTCTTTCTTTCTTTCTTTCTTTCTTTCTTTCTTTCTTTCTTTCTTTCTTTCTTTCTTTCTTTCCACCCTGCTTTCTTTTTCTATCTGCCTTCCTTCCTTCCATCTTTCTTTCTTTCTTTCCTTACTTTCTGTCTTTCTTCCTTCCTTCCTACCATATTTCTTTCTGTCTTCCTTCCTTCCTACCATCTTTCTTTCTTTCTTTCTTTCTTTCTTTCTTTCTTTCTTTCTTTCTTTCTTTCTTTTTCTTTCTTTCTTTCTTCCCTCCCTTCCCTCCCTCCTTTCTTTTTCTATCTGTCTTCCTTCCTTCCTTCCTTCCTTCCTTCCTTCCTTCCTTCCTTCCTTCCTTCCTTCCTTCCTTCCTTCCTTCCTTCCATCTGCTTCCTTCCTACCAGCTCTGACATCTTAACACCACCAAGCAAATCACATTGTCTTTTGACCAGGCTTTATAGAGTCCCCACCCCCACACACACATGTCTTCCAAGCACTATGCACGAAGGTTGTTGCAACTCCACATCCCGTTTCGGGGAACTACTTCCTAGTTAACCTGGAGGCAAACAGGTGCGGCCACGTTCACCTTTAGAAAGAGACCACCATAAAGGCACAAAAAGAAGTCAGACGCATCACTAAGCTATTGGCCCCAAATCCCACCTCCGGCGTCGTGAGCCCGAGGCGACACAGCGTTAATCACGGCTGGGCAAACTAACCCACTCGTTGTCCCCGGATGGCTTGGGAGCAGCTCACTGTCCCCTCAAGGGGGAGGAAGCATCGGCTGAACAGGATAAAGCCGCCGATATCACACGCGCAGAAGGAAGAATAGTTGGAAGGACCCGACCAGTCTGCCTACGTCTGTGCATGCGCTCAGATGGGGGGGGGGGAAACCACTCCTTGACCCCGCCCATGACTGGATAGGAAATACTAAGAAATGGGAAATCTGTCTCTTTCAGTACTGCGTCCCGCCTCCCCTTCTGGTTCTCTTCAACCGCTCACTGTCAGACCCAATGTGATTGACGTGAGGAAGAGCCTGTCACAATGCTCGAAGGGGAAGTTCGCGTTCCAAAGGAAGGAGAAAACGAACAGGCAATGGAGTTACCAGTATGGCGAACCACGTGCAGCCCCCCTGGCCCCTCTTAGCACCCCCTGCCACCCCTCTTGCCTCTTAGCGCCCCCCTAAGTCATCCCACCGCCCTCCAGGGGGCGGTACCATCCACTTTGGGAACCACTGCTCTAGAATAAATGCAGTGGTAGACTAACAGCATTCATATATGGACCAAGCATGTGTTAATAAGTTTCCCACCATAAGAAAAATCTAGGATGACCTTCCCTAACCTGATGCATTTGTGTTAAGATTATAAGACTCAAAATTCCCAAGAAAATAAGTATTGTGGATCTAAAAGTATTATTTTTAAGAGCAAGTATTAAGATTTTGGACTGGGAAGATTCAGATTCTAATCTACCCAGACCCATGGAAACAGATAGGATGACTATGGGCCAGTTGCTTTCTCTTAGCCCAACTTATATTAAAGAATTGTTGTTAAGCAAGAAAATAGGAGAATGTCCACTATATATTCAAGATAAATATATATGTATCTTGAGCTACTCTAGAAAAAGTGGGATATACATCTAATTAAAAAATACTTGTGTGAAACAATGACCTGGATGATCTTGGGGCAACAATTTTTCATTGTTTATCCTCAGCAGTCAAAGAAAAATGGAAGAACACACAATTAATATTAAAAATAGAGTCAACAGGTACTTTAAAGAAAAATATGGACCCAATGAGTAATGAATAAAAATTAGCATGTAGCTAATATTGAAAGAGTACTAACTCATCAAAAAAAGAATCTTTCTTCAAGGCAAATTGAAAGAAAGGGGAAGAATCATTTCTAGATATACAGTACAGTTTTTCTACTAAACATGACTTACAGCAATAGAAAATCTCTGTATATTGTCTTTTTCACAATCCTCAATCACTTTTTGTAATCGGTAATTGTCATGAGATTCTCCATCAGTCACAACTACCATGACTTTTTGTACCCCTGGGCGGGCCCCATTAGCTTCTGTAAATGCTTCATTCCTAAAATGAGAGGTGAAAACCTGTAAATCTGCAGACTGCAGACAAGGACAAAACATAAATATCAACATCAGTAGGAAAAAATTAAAAAAAATGGCATAGTGGGTGATTCTATAGGCCTTTGGTTTGAATTTTCAGGGCTCCCTTTCTATTCTTAAAGTCAAGTTGTACATGGGCAAGCCTGTGGAAGATCAACATTTTGTTGTTAGTTGCGAAGTCGTGTCCAACCCATCACGACCCCATGGACAACGTTCCTCCAGGAACGTTGTCCTGTTCTCTACCATCCTCTGGAGTCCATTTAAGCTCATGCCTACTGCTTCAGTGACTCCATTCAGCCATCTCATTCTCTGCTGTCCCCTTCTTTTGCCCTCAATCTTTCCCAGCCTTAGGCTCTTCTCCAGTGGGTCCTTCCTTCTCATTAGGTGGCCAAAGTATTTGAGTTTCATCTTCAGGATCTGGCCTTCTAAAGAGCAGTCAGGGTTGATCTCCTCTAGGACTGACCAGATTGTTTGCTTTGCAGTCCAAGGGACTCGCAGGAGTCTTCTCCATAGTTCTTTATATAGGTTGATACTTGTTTATAAAGCTGTAAGGCACCTACCTTGCCGTCTCAATGCCAAGAGCTGTCATGGTCTCAAATCCTTCTCTCTGTTTAATTTTGCCTGCTGCTACAAGCACTTCTTCTGTGGTTGAATATGCATTGAGATAAAATTCATGGGTTACATTTTCACCATATTGAACGATCCCAACCTGGAATACAAAATCATCTGAGGAAATTTTCACAATGATGCCATCACTCACAAGACGGCAACTGAAGAATTTACTTTTCAGTTAAAGACAGAAGACCACCCACACAATGAGAGCTTTTTTATTTTATATGGTAAACCAGAAATGTGGTTTACTAAGAATAAGCATTAGGCTGTTGGACAGAGTTCAGTTACACAGACTTGACTCTTCTTGCCACCTGGAGCATCTAAATAGATCATATACAGCCTTCTTCTCACTTGTTTGCAGACTTGGAGCCAGTCTGTTTCACCATATTCCATCCCGCCTGAATCTTGTTGTCTTTGTACAGGTTTCTGAGAACATGAAACCTATAAACCTATAAGATCTGGGATTATCAGTTTCTTCAGAATATTTCACAGCTAAAATCAATCAATTCAATTGAAGGTCTTTCCAAAATCAATGAAGCACATGTTGATGGCTTTCTCAATTATCTAATGGCATTAGCAATAATGTATGTTGCTTATTTTTTTCTAAAGCAGATGAAACATGCAGATTAGAGTCCTATGTAGGACTCTAATCTGCATTGGATGATTATTTTGTTAATGTGTGAAACTACAATAGATTGCATAAACTGTTAAATCTCCTTTCTTTGATATCAATATGTAGATACCTTCAATATATTGGCTATTCTACAGATTTGCTACATAGCTTGATTGGATCTTCTACTGATTCTTCTACTCTATAAATATCTTTCAATTCCTATAGCCTTCCAACATATTAATGACACAGTGCTTTCTTCCATTTCTTAGCTTTGACAGTCTCTTTCCACACTCAACTTTAACAATGTGTTTGATTTCATTCTACAGTTCCTTTGATTTCCCATCAATGCGTTTGGAACTTCCAAGTGATTCCTGGCGTTCTCCTTGAAAATGATGGAAATCAAAATAATCAAAATTATATTCTGGAAATGTGTTGGCTTTTTATTTCACTTCAGCTTGACCTGCAGCTTGCACATGATCTGTTGCATAGCAGGTCCCGAACAGAGGTGGGATCCTGCCTCTGATTGCCGGTGCGGCTAATAGCTGTTCTTCGGCGCAGAGCATGTGCAAAGCGTTCTGCATGCGCAGAGGGCAAAAGAACGCAATTGGCGGCATCCATGCGGGCGGGGAAAGCGCCCAGGGAAGGCTCTGGATCCGCAAACGGCAGCAGCGTCTTTGGCTCTGTGCCGAAGAACAGCTATTAGCCGCACAGGGAATCAGAGGCAGGAATATCTTTCCTGTTATAATTGAGCTGTTCTACCACTTTGTAGTAATAATATACAGGTAGTCAGTTTGATTATTGAGTACTCCTGTCTATAGACATCACTTCTTCTTTTTTTTTTGCAACAGCCACCAGGTGGATTCCTATAATTGTTAATCAATTTACTTTATAAAAGAAAGGTGATATGTAACAAAATAATAGTGTCTTTTCCAAATACCCTTTTCTTCATTTTCATCTGCTTAATTTTATGAAAGGTTCTGTTCTAAATGTGAGCTAAGCAATGTTCCACTGGTATATTTTAAATGTATGCTCTGCATTGATATTTTGAATATGCTGCTTAGTCCAGCCATTGAGAGCTAATATACTCTGACTTGGCATATTTACCTCTTATTCATCCCTTATTAAAACTGTCACATTATTAAAAAACTGAACATTAAATACAATCTATCTAGACATATTCTTTTATAGCTGGATCTGTTTACATTCTAGCTTTCAGTTTTCAGATGTGCTTCTCGATCTGTTTTATAGCTCATTCCTTTTAGTACAAACATCTTTGTTTACTGGCTGTCTTTGATGCAATTAAACCGAGGAATGTAAGGGTCATTAAGAGTTAGGAAACTGATTAAGACCTGGCCTTTCACCAAAGCTTTTGGAGGCTGAGATGCTTATATGTAAACTATTAAAATATTTTTCCTAAGTTGGGAAGGAGGTTCTTCTATGTAATACGGGATGTGAATATTAGTGAAATTCTATCAGTCTATTTTCTTCCAGTCCAGTGTGTATTTTACTATATCTTGGTTGTTCATTTTTCACATTTTGTACACCACTTATAAACTTTATATAGAAATGACTTGCAAAGTTTCAGTATTGAGTAAAATACATAAAGAATATGCATTTTACACAAATGAGTAAAAGAAGAATGTTCTTCAAATTTCTGATGATACATTTGCACCTGAATTCCAGTTGCTGAGAACAATAATGGAAAACATGGTTGCTTTTCTCTTGTCTATGGATTTCCTGCAGTTGGTGCTAGTTGATCATTCTGGAAATTGGGGTGGACTTTGGGTCTGTTCCAGCAATATTCTGTTTTCAGTTCTTACATTTACTAGATACATTTCGTATATCTGATTCTACTGATCTTCTACTTGAGAAGATTGTGTTCTCCGTAGATTGTATAGATCTCTCCCATGCTTGTACAATATATAATGTTCCCCTTGAAATGTTTGTGCAGTCAGGTGGTTGTAGGGACGTATGCTTTATAATGATGAAATCCCAAAGTAGGGTTCCTATCCTTAGCAGTTGATCTGGAAACGAGGACATGCACACCCACATTCACACAGAAAGAACTCAGATCATGTCAGCTTCTTGAAAATTCTATAGAGTTCTATCAGAGGAAATAATGGGAAGTTGAAACAAAGTTATGACTTTTTTGTTTTTGAACATACAACTACAGAAATGGATAGCATGGCAATCCAATCGTTGATCACAGTCTATATTTCTTCCATGGATATTCCAATAATATGTATTTATTTAATGCATTTCATGCTTGTCTAAGGCCATGCCATTCAAGAAATGTGACTGTGGTATGTGGTATATGATTTCCATGATCATGTCCACTCATGTTATACATTGTGTTGATTGATTGATTGATTGATTGATTGACTGTTCTTACAGTTCACGCTACCTCTCAAATTTGGTAATTTAAAAATTTAATTTCTCGGAGTATCCATAACAATAATCATTGACTTCCAAATGATGGGTGTGACCAGGTGATCAAGCCCCACCCTTTTAAAACATGTCTCACATGCTTTGCAAGCATATAAAAAAGGGTGAAGTTTCAATATTGTTTGCACATACCATTTTAAAGCCAAAAAAGACTGCTTTGGGTGCTCCTGCCTCTTTCTCTTTTTCAATAGCCAACATTAGCAGCCATATATTATCACAAGGAAAATGATTGCTTTAATGATTGCTAATCATTATTGTCACAGAAATAGCCTTGATCTTCATGATATCATCTATATATACGCAATTACCTTCCTCCAAGGATCAACCTTCCCTTTTTACTTCTTCACTACATTGTCCACTTTTATCTATTCTGGATAAACAACAAAACTTCACCTATACTTCTTCAACTCAACTGTGAATTCACAAAGCTTGCTGGTTCATTTTATCTTTCTGTTCTTAATGTTTAAGATTAATCCATTTTTTAACTTTACATTTGTAGTTTTCCTAAGGCTTTTTACCTTTGTCTAACAGAATGGTGTGGTCTTCATATTTTAAACTGTTCCTGGTTTGACCTCCAATTTTGATTGTAGTTGTTATGTATTCTGAAAGTGCCATTCTTGAATACATTCATTGTAAAAGCTAAGCAGATAAGGGAACAATGTGTATCCTTGTCTGTTTATTCTGTTTCTCCTAATTCCGCCCTTACTTTGTTCATTGTAAAAAAATCTTCAAAATAATAATCAGAAGTTCTAGTATGATCTGCTCTCTTAAAAACCTTAAATGCTCTCTCCAATACCATTTTGTGTTAGTTATCTGATCATATACAGTATTCCTCTCCCTTTTTTGAAATCTTCCTCCTCATTTGACATTTTTCTGACCATACATGGCTTTATTCTTCTTTGTAAGATCTTAAGCAAACCTTTGTTTGTGTAAGGAATAAGTGTAATATTTTGTCAGTATGTGAATATACACCAATTTTTCAATCTGTGTCCCATGGTGTTGTTTCACATTTGTTGACATACAGCTGTTTGTACTTTAGATGTTTCTTTTCTGAGAGCTTTCAATAGTTCAGTTAGTTTATCTCTGATGCTTTTCTACAAATAGTTTATTGCTCTCATATATAACTTTAAAGTGGAGTCAGTTCCTACATGCATTCTCTCTATATAAATTGATTTATGTTACTTACTTATTTAAAAGTTTTCTATGGCTGGATATCAAGACACAATTATGGGTAACCATACACAGGTTTTTTGTAATTCTATACGAATCCTAACTTCAAGATATTTCAGTATAGTCTTTCAATTGTTCTTTAATCACATTTTCTTTCTCTATGTGCTATCTCCCATATACACATACTCTATATTCCCATTATGTTATTTCTTTCAAGGTAAGCAATATTATGTAAACATACCTAAATACAAAGAAACAAAGCTATGAGACAGGAGAAAACAAAAGGAAATGTAACTACATCTAGTTTACAACTCCCCAATTCACTATATTTTTCTATCCTTGCAATCCATCCTTGCTTTTAGTACATCCCATGCTGATTCATTCACCTCCCTGTTTTTAAGATCTCATAGGCTTGTGCAACTTTCTCGGTCTTCCTCTTCCTCTCAGTTCATATAGTTCTTTTATGTCTTAGCCCTAATTCACTCTGTATTTATGATCAAGTTACCTCAACAGACTTATTTTATCCAAAAGGATGATATACTTTTGATCGCCCACTCATTCTTGATCTTCTCTCTTCTGCTTTTATCACACATAATTCTTAATCACCCAACTCCTACTGCAGGCAGCCACAGGCAGAAGCACATTATCGTTGTACCATTGTCTCCATCCAGTTTCATAGTACAAAGTGCAACTGTCAGAAGAAGAATAGGAAGCATACGAAGAGCACCCACCCAGCAAAATTGTCTATCAGCCTATGGCAGAGGTCTTCAAACTTGGCAACTTTAAGACTTGTGGACTTCAACTCCCAGAATTCTCCAGCCAGCATAGCATAGCTGGTTGGAGAATTCTGGGAGCTGAAGTCCACAAGTCTTAAAGTTGCCAAGTTTGGGGATCCCTGGCCTATGGGCTGGGAATTTGAAAAGTTTCTTGAAACTATTAAAGTGTTTCAGCAGGTGGCAGCACCTGGAAGAATTTGATTTGTCTTGGATGCTTACAGTAGCAGAGTTGCTTCTGATACATACTCTGAAAGAAAACTTTCAGGAAACAGCAGGTCTGGAAGCTGCATTGGGCAGTAGGGGAAACAACATTATGGAGGAAGGTAATGGCATATATTACTTCAAATATGATTTCAACATTTTATAGGTTTGCACTGGCCATAGATAAAGCAATGAAATAAGTGTAAGGAGGAGTTTCTCTCTACACTTGTAGAGAAAAATATGATTTTCCCCATAGCCATAGCATTTAACAGATGGTACTTTCATTGCCATGTCTGTGTTTTATGCATGTGTCTTTGGTACCCAAATTCATTCATTCATTCATTCATTCATTCATTCATTCATTCATTCATTCATTCATTCATTCTTTCTTTCTTTCTTTCTTTCTTTCTTTCTTTCTTTCTTTTTTTCCTTCCTTCCTTCCTTCCTTCCTTCCTTCCCTCCCTCCCTCCCTCCTTCCTTCCATTTCCTTCCTTCCTTCCTTCCTTCCTTTCTTCCCTCCCTCCCTCCCTCCCTCCCTCCCTCCCTCCCTCCCTTCCTTCCTTCCTTCCTTCCTTCCTTCCTTCCTTCCTTCCTTCCTTCCATTTCCTATTTCTAAACTACCTATCTCCCTCAAAGAGGGACTTTGTTCATTTGCAATAGGGTTCACATCTTTTTTAGCGGAACTATAAATGTTTCTTAGTTTTGCACAATGCGTGAAGAGATTATGCAAAGTTACTCCTTCTTCTGTTGATGGCTCAGATGAACATCTGACTCAGTCTCTGACAAGTTGATTATTTGCAATACAGTTCTTTCCAGGTGATATGGTACTCTTAGCCATTTATTTTGATATCTATGCATTAACTGACCTATGTAAGAAACTATAAAAGATTTCTCGTCTGTTGCAGAACCACTGCCTAGGATTGGTAAATTAGAAAAGTTTATATTATTGTAGCTATCTTTGATTATATAGCTATGCTATAGATCAAATCAGATCAAATCAAATTAAATATAAAACATTTGCCTTAGTGTACCTGTGTATCGTGGGGGCCTATACTCATATTTTGCAGTATTCGTTTCAAAAAATTGGTGACATCTTTCCATTCAAAAATGCTGTTAGATCCATCAAGAACAAAGACAATATCCAGCTGAGATTTGCATTCTACAACAGGAAACATAAAATAAGGAAATGTTCAAAGCACACAGTGGTTTTTCTGTTAAATTGACACTCTGCTACTCCTTTAATTTCAAAATAAATTACTTTTAAGTGAGCCAAAAGAGAGATGATGTATCTCAGATACAATTTATATGCAAGATGAAGTGCTCTGAGTTTCTACATTCCATTGCACTATTATCTATTTTTCTAGTATAGTTTATTCAGTGGAGACCTACAGAATGAAACACATCCAAGCAGAAGATGAAGGATGAAGTTTTTGAGTTGCTATAATTTGAATCAGTGCCTCTGGATAATGTGCATAATGACGTTCTGTCTGGTGAAGGGAAATGGAGGTTCATCTTCTATGGTATCATGGAATTAATTGGGCTATTTTGGACCAGTCATTCTCTCTCTGCCCAACCTGAGACTCAGCCTATTTTGCCTCTGGAGCAAATGTTGAACTCACTGCTTGCTCTGATATACTGGTTCTATGGTTCTGGAGCTTGTTGTAACTGGATGGTGCTAACTCATAAGTGCAGGAGAGGAAGCTATTGATCCAGTCTGGAAGTTTTCAGATTAAAAAGCTTCTAGCATCTTGAGATGTTCTGCAGTGGTAATCTGAGATGGCATAGGGTAGCTTAAATTATTCATAACTATGTCTAAATGTGATTCTAAAGTATATACAGTTTTATTAAGATTGCTGTACAGACATTCTACTTAAGACATATTGTACTTCAAATGTTTCTTTGGTGTGTGTTTTGTGACCACTGCTAGCCATTTTAACTATTTCCGAATGCATAATTACAGAAACAAGTTCTTCTTGCAACTTGCCACACATTATAGTGATTGTCTTGAAGAAATCACAGAGGCCTGCAATATTTAGGACTCTTGAAGTCTAATTACATGAATAGTTTGCTGGCTCTGGAGTTATATTACTGGTTGGTTGTATAGCATCACTTGTCTATATAAAAAAGGAACAACTGCAGTGGCCTTGAATAGAAAAGAAGACTAAAACTAAAGGGCATTTATTGTAATTGTCCTCAACCAAGGAGCAACTTAAAGAAAGGAAGAAGAAGGAAGAGGGTAGGGTAGCAATCATATCCTCCAAGAAGGGCTTCAAAAAGTGTTTTTGAGAATAATGTTTTTAATATGATTAAACAATTTCATTTCTGCTTCTGGGAATCAGCACAAAGAATGGAGCCTTGTGTCTCACAAAAACCAATACAAGGACAAGTATTTTGTCTTCTTGAATTAAAGAGGCATTTAGCTTTCAGTGGTGTCCTGGAGATTATTTTAGACTGATTTTCACTTGTGACTAATACTCTGAACCTGTTTATACTAAAAATAAATTCCAGGAGCAGTAAGCATTTAGGTAATATACAAACAAAGATAACATTTACCCAACTTGGTCATACCAGTTGCCTTGAAAATTAGTTTATAGTTCTGACATAACTCTGTGTATATATTAGACTTTTTTCAAGCTCTACCTACGTTCAACAGATTCAAGAACAATTTTTATATATGCATACCTCGCAATGGAGCAATGGAATTTACAACCTCAAAATTGGAACTAACATTGGAACAGATGCCTGTTGTGTAATAGGAATGTCCACATTTATAAGCATAAAGAGGTCCACATGCCTATGATAAAGAGAAAAATAATAGTTTTTATTATTTAAAGAATTCACCATAGTGTATAGTTATAGTAGCTACTTTGATATCCACAATGGTTGGAAATATGCTTACTGAAAGCCTAAGTGAAAAAAAAAAACATTGCAACAGCAATATGATGACACAGCTACAACAGAACAGTCCAAAGGGATGTGATCCAGTTTTGGAATTCAGTGCAGTGCAAACCTATTTTTATTACACTTGGGTGTTAAACAAGGAAGTTTAGAGAACACCAGAAACCCAACAATTCCACCCTGCGCTGCATTTACCCTCTACCATAGTAACAATACCCCAAGTAACATAGTAACATACCGCAAGGTAGCGTTTTAGGACCCACACTCTTTATACTTTACATAAATGACCTTTGCGATCATATTATAAACAACTGTGTTCTCTTTGCTGATGATGTAAAACTATTTAACACCACTGACAATGCTGCTACCTTACAAGACCTTGACTATCTGTCAAAATGGTCAAACAATTGGCAACTTCAAATCTCAACCAACAAATGCTCTGTCTTACACATTGGAAAAAAAAATCAGAACACAAAATACAAGCTGGGCGGATACAATCTAGTAGACAACGCCCACTCTGTCAAAGACCTTGGAGTACTCATCTCAAACGATCTAAGTGCCAGAACTCACTGTAACAGCATTTCCAAAAAAGCATTAAGAGTTGTTAACCTAATCTTACATAGCTTCTTCTCCGGTAATATTGAACTGCTAACTAAGGCATACAAAAATTATGCTAAACCAATTCTTGAATACAGCTCATCTGTCTGGAACCCGCACAATACATTGGACATTAATACAATCAGATGAGTGCAGAGATATTTCACGAGAAGAGTCCTCCACTCCTCTGGTCGCAATAGAATACTTTATGCCACCAGACTTGAAATTTTGGGTCTAGACAACTTAGAACTTCACCATCTTCGGTCACACCTAAGTGTAGTACATAAAATCATCTGCTACAATGTCCTTCCTGTCAATGAATACTTCGGCTTCAACCACAATAATACAAGAGCACACAATAGATACAAACTTATGGTAAACTGTTCAAAACTTGATTGCAGAAAATATGACTTCAGTAACAGAGTTGTCAATGCCTGGAATGCACTACCTGACTCTATGGTTTCTTCCCCAAACCCCCAAAACTTTAACCTTAGCTGTCTATTGTAGACCTCACCCCATTCCTAAGAGGTCTTTAAGGGGCGTGCATAAGTGCACAAGCGTGCCTACCGTCCATGTCCTAATGTTCTCTCTTATTTATATCCATTTCATGGATATAAATAAGAGTTTATAAATTCATGTTTACACTTGTATCTGATTTCTAATACATGCTTGATGAAAATAAATAAATAAAAATAAAATAAAAATAACAAAATTATTACTCTGAATATATCTGATAAATGTATATCTAATAAATACACACGTTGTTTATAAAATAAACAGGTATATGTAATTCTAGATTGTGTCCCATGCTCTTCCAATATCACAATGGAGGCATGTGTTACTCTGCTTTAATTAGAGACATATTTGCTTAACATTTGCCAGCAATGCCCCTCTGGATTTTACACAGAACAAACAACCAGGCATTGTGAACAACAACAACAACAATAGTAATAACACATACAAGTGTGATATCAAGATTGAAAACAAGAGCAAAACTAATATAAGAGCATTTACCGTATTTTTCGGAGTATAAGACGCACCTTTTTACCCCCCAAAAGAGGGTGAAAACTTGGGTGCGTCTTATACACCGAATGCAGCCCCAGCCACCCCCACCCTTTGGCCTCTGTCTTCCAGCAATTTACCTGCTTGCAGGAAAGAGGAAAGAGCCTGTAAAGCCAAGCAAGTCAGTAGCAGTTTCCCGATCTACAGCTGATTAGATTTGCCATGTGAGAAAATGAAAGTGAAACTAATTACAAAGATAGCTGGGGAGAGACACGCAGATTTTTATTTTTTGCTGAACTGGATGGAAGGGGGTAAGTGAATAACTATAAATGTCTGTAGAATGTTCAAATTATTAGACTTATTTTTTAAAGACTGCTTTATTATTGTTCTAGAGCCAGGAGTCTCCAACCTTGGCAACTTTAAGACTTGTGGACTTCAAATCCCAGAATTCAACAGCCAGCTTTGTTAGCTTTGCTGGCTGTGGAATTCTGGGAATTGAAGTCCACAAGTCTTAAAGTTGCCAAGGTTGGAGATCCCTGTAAATCTAGACAACTTAACAAAATAAAGAAGCTTTTTAAAATAAATGCTTGCTCTGAAGAGGCCCAGTGCCATTGTATCTTCTTTTAAATAATAGAGAATAATGTATACTTCCAGAAATTTTAGCAATAGCACTTTATAGCAATAGCACTTTTCTTATATACAGCTTCATAGTGCTCTACAGCCCTCTCTAAGCGGTTTACAGAGTTCAGCATATTGCCCCCAACAATCTGGGTCCTCATTTTACCCACCTCGGAAGGATGGAAGGCTGAGTCAACCTTGAGCCTAGTGAGATTTGAACAGCTGAACTGTTGAACTAGCAGTCAGCCTGCAATGGCTGCATTTAACCACTGCACCACTTCAGCTCAAATTAATCATTTTATTAATTTTAACAGCTCTGTACAAGTATGAAATGTAACAGTGTCCTGTTTAGTATTAGATTTAGTTACCTTGGAGTAGATCTATTTAAATAATTGGGAAGAGTTAGTGTGACTACATTTAAGAAAACTTTCTGGCATAATGTACATTTCTCCAATTCTTTGCTATTTCTATGGGTCAGGCACACATGCACAGAAATACACAGCAAACAGTGTATATCATCTATGCTGTTTGCTGTTTGGCAAATTGCTTGGAGGCAGAGGCCTTTTTCCCTTGTTTTCCTCCCTCAAAACTAAGGTGTGTTTTATACTTCGGTGCGTCTTATACTCCGAAAAATACGGTAAGTCCCATGAAACTCCATTACAGATCTCAAAGTAATCATTCTGGTGAAAAAATAACTTTATCAGCAGAACTCAGGGAAAGATTGCTGAGTTCACACACATCAAAGGACTTCATGATATTTCAAAAAATCTCAGCACTGACAAGCGTTTCTTAGCACCTTATAATTACTATTAGAAAAGGTTCTTGTAAATCTGACTCAGTGCAACCAGCATCTCCATAACCATCCGCTCTTTCCCCCCAGCTCATCCCAAATTAAATCTTATATCAGTTTTGCCAGTTCAGGTATCTGAGGATACAAGCTCTGGTTCATGAAAGCTTTAACCTTATAGATTAATTTGTTATTTGAAAATATGCTACCAAAGTCTGATTTTTTAAAAATCAGGTAGGCTAATACAGTTTTCCTCCTTCAATAATGACTCCTTGGCATGGAATATAAAGTGCCTTTTGGTATTTCAAAGAATCTGTGCTGGTTATCTATGCATCACTGCAGTGCGCTCTACATGGGGCTACCCTTGAAGAGTGTCCGGCGACTGCAATTGGTGCAAAATGCAGCTGCGCGAGCTGTGGTGGGTGCACCTAGATGCACCCACGTAACACCTATCCTCCGCCAGCTGCATTGGCTGCCCATTAGTCTCCGGATCCAATTTAAGGTGTTGGTCGTTACCTTTAAAGCCCTACATGGCTCAGGGCCAGGTTATCTTCGGGACCGCATCCTGCCGCATACCTCCCTACAACCGGTCAGAGCCCACAGAGTCGGCCTCCTCCAGGTCCCGTCGACCAAACAATGTCGGCTGGCGGGACCTAGGGGGAGGGCCTTCTCTGTGGGAGCTCCCTCCCTGTGGAACCAACTTCCTCCAGAGATCAGGACCATCCCCACCCTACTGGCCTTCCGGAAAGCAATAAAGACCTGGCTCTTCCGGCAGGCGGGGTGAATGAGATACTCTTTTAACTTTTGTATTTTCTGTATTTTTAACCATTGCATTGTGTATTGTTATATATTTTAATGAACTTTTATTTTGTATTGGATCTACATGCTGTGAGCCGCCCTGAGTCCCTAGGGATTGGGCGGCATAGAAATCCACCAAAATAAATAAATAAATAAATCAGAGAGGCATTTTCTCAATTTAACAACACTGGGATGAATCCAGTATTCAGGAGCAGAATTCTGTTCATGGATCTTAGAGATCTTGGTTCCCACTAATCCTGCAATTGTCTGCACTACCTGAACATTTGTAGCCATGCTGGCTGGAAATTCTGGGAGTTGAAGTCCACATGTCTTCATGTTGCAAGGCTGAGAAACACTGCTTTAGAGTATCACTAAGCATACCATGAGAAGTTCTTATTTCTGTTGTACGCCGCCCTGAGTCCTATGGGATTGGGCGGCCTATAAGAACTTTTAATTAAATTAAATTAAATTAAATTAAAGTGTTAGAAGGAATGGGAGAAAGATGGCGACTGACTAAAAGTGGCTCTCCTTATTTCCATCTGTAGAATCATTGCTGCATCTAGTGTCTTACATGGATGATATCAATAGCACTTAGACTTATATACTGCTTCATAGTGCTTTTTACAGCCCTCTCTAAGTGGTTTTACAGAGTCAGCATATTGCCCCCAACAATCTGGGTCCTCATTTTACCCACCTCGAAAGGATGGAAGGCTGAGTCAACCTAGAGCCTGGTGAGATTTGAACTGCCAAATTGCAGGCAGCTGGCAGTCAGCAGATGTAGCCTGCAGTACTGCACTCTAACCACTGCGCCACCATGGCTCATGATGATGATGATGATGCTATCTATTCAGTTGTGTCCAACTCTTGGCGATTGTATGGGCCAGGTCTTTCAACATTTTCTAATCCTGCACTATATCCTTGAGTTGTTCAATGCTCTGGCTGGTATCAGCCTTGATGGTGTCAAGCCACTATGTTCTTTGGTGGTCTGGTTTCCTTTTACTGCTAACTACCAAACATAATTGCTTTCTCCAGAGAATTCCCCTGCATGACATGGCCAAAATAAGTGAGATGTAGTTTTGTGATTTTGCCTTCCTTATGTGGATAGAAAGTAGCTTTCCATTATTGTGTATAATTTCCCAAAAGTAGTTAGATTCCAACCTTATCAGACCATATCACCATGTTTAATATTCAAGAGTGATAGGAACTTTAATCCAAAAATATCTAGGCAAGTTCTATATTCCTTCTATAAATGGGAAAAATCTTCTATATCAGTGGTGGATTGCTGCCGGTTTGGACCGATTTGGCCGTACCGGTGGAGGGAATTTGCCCCTGCTTGCCAAACCGGCAGTGATGGCTGGCTGGCCATGCCCCTGAACCGGTCCTCCGTTCACTGCTTCCTGAAAACGGCTTGGAAAGAACCCTCTGTGCATGGAAAACATGCACTTCCGATGCGATGCGAACCAGCAGGGAAAGTAAGTAGAACTCACCCCTGTTCTATATGTGAAAGCTTTCATGGTAAATATTATAGTATTGGTTATAGTAAATATGCATATTGTTTTTTATTTTCCTCAAGAGATATTTACTCACCAAAAACCCTCCTTTGGGATTCGTCACTAAGGTTGACCCAAGTGTCATATTCTCCTTTACTTCTGTAACTTGAGGAATTGAAGTGTTGGCTATAGATAGATTAAAAATAAAGTATGGGGATATATGCAAACAAGACATTAAATCATATAGTGGCCTGTTTAAAATGCCAAATTTGTATGTAAAACATGGATCTTTTTGGCTTCTTTTCCTTTTTTCTCCCTGTTCCCTCTTGGTTAAAACTATGAAATACAAGTCAAATGCCTGGCTTTCATCCCAGAATCTTTGTCTGGGATAATGCTTTACATAGTTTTCTTGAACCTCAAAGAGAATGTCAAAATAGCAACAGGGTGACAGTGGAAGAAATGCATCCATTTAAAATTGAAAATTAGGAACAAATAAACTTTTCATTTTCTGTATAGCTCCACTGTTGGATCAGTAAATTATCAGCTTTATACATAATATTTCAGTGGGCAATAAAGGTTATGGGAACGGCAGTGTAATAGAACTCACACTAGTTCCTCTGTTAGTAAAAACTATATAATTGACATTGGAGGAAGTTTCTGGACCTTTGGAAAAGATTCTGAGAAGTAGCAAATATAGCTAAAAGACCCATTGCACACCCATACAAAAAGGAGAAATGAGTGGAAAGAGAATATTGGAATTTACAGATGGTCCTCGACTTACGACCAGGGACTTAATGAGTGCCTGAAATTACAACCTGCCCAGAACAGGTGTTTTATGGCCTGTACAATGCTTTTGGCCATTGTAACATGTCATGCTATACACACTCCAGTCGTGTAATTGCATTTTGGGTGTTTGGCAATTGGCTACAACTGGTAGCAGCTTCCTGCAATCATGTGACCATGATTTGCTCTGTTCTTTGTCTGTTCTTGGCATTTTTTGCTGGAAGAATGAATTTGGAGTTATGACTGCAGATTTGCTTAACAACAGCCATGGAAATCTTGTAAAAAAGGGTCTGTCATGTGTGTGCCTCAACTTATGATCAGAAATATAGTTCCAATTGTGGTTGTAAGTCGACAACTACTTGTGTACCATTTATATAAAATACTTCCTTATATCACTTAGCCTGTTTAGTGAGTGTCCTTTAATTATGATGTGTGTTATCCCTGGTCTTTTATTTAAACATATTTTGGCTTCTAACTTAATTTTGTTAGGGTAGGTCAATTTGCAATTTCTTTCATTGATTTTCTTACCTGGCAGATTTAATTTTACACATGGCAAACCATCACCCTGTCCTACAGGGCATTTATAGACATCACCTGTTTTCTTTTGGGGCTGACCAGCCAAAGGAGAACCAATAAGAACCCTGCAGAATAATAATAATAATAATAATAATAATAATAATAATAATAATAATAATAATAATAATAATAATAATAATAATAATAATAATAATAATAATAATAATAATAATAATAATAATAATGAAAAACTTAACCGATATCAGGATCTTAAAATCGAATTACAACAACTCTGGCATAAACCAGTACAGGTGGTCCCAGTGGTAATTGGCACACTGGGTGCTGTGCCAAAAGACCTCAGCCGGCATTTGAAAACAATAAACATTGACAAAATCATGATCTGTCAGTTGCAAAAGGCCACCGTACTTGGATCTGCGCGCATCATACGAAAATACATCACACAGTCCTATACGCTTAGGAAGTGTTCGACTTGCGATATAGTGATATCAAATCCAGCATATAAATCTCATTTTCTGTGTATTACTGTTTTTTATGTATATAATGATAATGATAATGATAATGATAATGATAATGATAATGATTAATGATTAATGATTAATGATTATTAATGATTAATGATTATTATTAATATTAATAATAATAATCATTATCATTATCATTATCATTATCATTATCATTATCATTATCATCATTATCATTATCATTATATATATTGTCAATGCAGTACATAATATTTGCTTTGGTACTTTAGTACCAATTTACTATCTAATATAAATTGCATGCAAAAAAGCTAGTGGAATAAAAATGTGTTTATACCCTGTTTCCCCTAAAATAAGACATCCCCTGATAATAAGCCCAATCGGGCTTTTGAGTGCATGGCAATAAGGCCAAGCGCTTATTTCAGGGTTCAAAAAAATATAAGACAGGGTTTTATTTTTGGGGAAACACGGTAATAGCAGATAGGAGTACTGAGTTAGAGCAGCTTCTCTAGTTAGTTATTCTTTGTCTAAAAACACACGGTGTTCATGTGTGGGTTTCACCTATGAAATTCTAAATGACTAAGGACTCATTAAGTTATAGAGCAGGGGTATCAATCTCGCGGCCCGCAGGCTGGATTCATCACGTGCTGGCCATGCCTACTCCCAGTTTAGTGAAGAGGGGAAAGTTGCAGTATGTCACATGACGACAACGTGATGCTGCAAGTTTGACACCCCTGTTATAGAGGTATGGGAATGGGTGGAAAGGAGAGATAATAATTAACTAATTAATAATCTCACCATTTTCCCTCTTCATTTTCAAATTGCTGCACACTGTATCCAAACATGTCTTCCACAGGACCACTAAAAGTCATTGTATCTTTCACATCAACGTTGAATGACCAAGAGAGATGCAGCAGAACTGGGTTTTTTTTGTAAAAAAAGAAAAAAGAAAAAGAAAAAAAGTTAAGAATGGAGAAGATTGAACCGGTCTCAATGACAAAGTTTACATGCTGCCTAAAGGCCCTCAGAAATTTGAAATTGAAATACATTCTCAGCAACAGTGATCTGGAAGATACATGACAGCCAGGGGTGGGTTCTAACTTACCTTGCTGTGCTTCTCTTCCTCCTGCGCTGCGTAGCTGCACCTTGTGGGCGCGTGGGCGCTGCGCGCACGCGTGCATGTGCAGTGCTGAAAAATCCAAAAAAAATCCGCCCAAAAAAGCCAAAAACAAGATGGCGATGCATGCGCAGTGCCAGAAATTCAGCTTCTGCGCATGCGCAGAAGAAAAAAAACTGGGAAAAAAATCCCCCTCCAAATAAATTAAAAAATTTTAAAAAAAAATTTAAAAAAAGATGGCGGCGTCCACTGACCGGCACTGATAGAACTGGTTCTGTGACATCTTCGTGAAATCACCAGCAGCTTGCTACCAGTTCGGGTGAACCAGTCCGAACTGGGAGGAACCCACCTCTGATGACAGCATATGATAACAGATACATTGAAATTTAACACAATTAAATTGTTAAATTTGCTATTTAAGTGGACTGTTAAATGGTAAAGCTTATTTGGAATCAAATATTCTGTTGTCACAACAGTATCTGGTCAGTTTTGTATAATGGATGAAGTTTTTATTGGGATGGAATATAGAAGATGGAATATGGGATTTGATCTGAAAGACACCTGCCGCTGGAAGATTACTGGGCTTTCTTGTGCAGTTGGTTGGCCACTGAGAAAACAGACAGCTGGACTAGATGGGCCAAGGCTATGATCAAGCAGGGTACTGCTTATGTTTTGATGATTGCCAAAACCAGATTCATATCTTTCCTCAGCTGTAGTACAATTTGTCATGTTGTCATATTGTCACCAACTGTGATTGAAGGAAAGGAAACAGAAAGACAGAAATAACACAAACCGACCATATCCTTGCACTATTCAATGATGAAGGGAAGAATTCAAAGCATTGTTTTCTAAAAGATAGACTGTTTTGTCTTTAGTGTAACCTCTCACCAAAGGCACTAGAGATTGTTATCTAAACATCACATTCATGGTTGTGTTGGTGACTCATAGTCTTATTTTTCTTTTTCCTAGATGATTTAGTTTGAATTATTATCAAACACATTTTGTTTTAATGTGTTAATATTTTGAAAATAAACCTGACCACACAATAGCAATAGCACTTAGACTTATATACCACTTCACAGTGCTTTACAGCCCTCTCTAAGCAGTTTACAGAGTTCAGCATATTGCCCCCAACAATCTGGGTCCTCATTTTACCCACCTCGGAAGGATGGAAGGCTGAGTCAACCTTGAGCAGGTGAGATTTGAACAGCTGAACTGCTGAACTGCAGTGCTGCATTTTAACCACTGCGCCACCTCGGCTCATCACACCAGGATTGCACATTAAATATGTGACAGCAAAGTTCAGAAATTAATATTTCACAGCATTGTGCCAGACATGTGTGCAACTCATCCTGCATTAGGTGCAAAGAAATACCAGGGCAACATGTTTTGATAAGGGAAAATAGAAGACTGAACATGGTTCCTGGCAACTGCAAGGAAATTAGGCAGTTTTCATGGAAGTGCATTATCCATGCGATATTCCAGGATTATTATTATTATTTCAATTTAGGGTTACTTTCTATCTTAGCTTACGGGCTTGGAATTCCCTGAGTGTCTCCTATTCAAGGATTAATCAGGTCAAACTTTGCTTAGCTTCAAAACCCAGGTTAGTTCAGCCCACCAACCAACCAATCAACCAACCAACCAAATAAATAATAAACAAAATCCCTAAAGTGGGTCTTCTTCTAGGGCACATTGGTTTTCAGTAAGGAGAGTTTTGGACCTATGTGGAAGGTTTATTTTGTAATTTTCTCCCTTAAGATCCAGTCAATGTGAGGAGGAAGAAACTGTCAAAGAGAAGAAAACATGGTAAAATTCTGGTAGTGAGGGATAGGGATTCTTGTAGTTTTATAGTGATGATGAATAAAACAAGCTTCTTTCCAGAGAAGGATGTCAATCTTTCCATGGGCTCTTTAGAGCTTAACATAATCAGAGAAGATGCACAACCCAATAGAAATAGAGAAGGATTAAAGTATTTTAAGAATGAAACCTCTTTTGCAGAAAAAATGTTTTAAAAAGAACTTGGAAGATGGATTTCAGCACAGTGTTAGAAACATCCATGTTATTATGCTTTCTAAATGTCATTCCTGGAATATTTTGAGATTCGAGAACCTTTTTTAATGGAGTGCATACTGTGACTCTTGGAAAGATTGAGTATAGCTCCCAGAGTGCCTCCTACGTCTTCCTCTATTGAACAGTAATGTTTAATGTGATATCAAGGGAAAGTTATTTTAAAAAATGGTCACGTAACTCTCTTCAATTAAATGCAGTTATTTAATTTCATTTAATAAATTAAACTTAGTTAATTTAATTTAGTTTAGTTTAATGAAAAGAAGGACTAGGGGTGACATGATAGCAGTGTTCTGATATCTCAGCGGTTGCCACAAAGAAGAGGGAGTCAAGCTATTCTCCAAAGCACCTGAGGGCAGGACAAGAAGCAATGGGTGGAAACTAATCAAGGAGAGAAGCAACTTAGAACTAAGGAGAAATTTCCTGACAGTTAGAACAATTAATCAGTGGAACAACTTGCCTCCAGAGGTTGTGAATGCTCCAACACTGGAAGTTTTTAAGGAGAGATTGGATAACCATTTGACTGAAATGGTATAGGGTTTTCTGCCTAAGCAGGGGGTTGGACTAGAAGACCTCCAAGGTACCTTCCAACTTTGTTATTCTATTCTATTTTGCCATGGCCCTGCCCACGTCACGCAGGACAACCTCTGGCAGTCTACTCCAAAGGAAGTCTTTCAACCTCAGCTTGAAAAAGGTTGCACATCCATCTTACTTGGGTATCTATTTGAAGTAATATTTTATCTGATATTTTCATTGTTAGAAATAATTTCAAAATAAGACTGCAACTGATTTAAAATTGCTGCACATAAACGAAAATAACTCTTACATTTTTCAAAAAATATGCACGTTTTCATACTTTCACAGTGAAACATCTCTATGTTTAAATCCATAAAGTTCCATAATGCAGAACATTTAATGGCAAAACAAAACAGAAAGGAAAACACCCCAAATTTAAGCTAAAAGTTTACATGAGCAGATATTGTTTTACTCAGTGCTGAAAGTTATAATTTCAGTTCTAACCACAAATGAACTAGGAAGGCATTCCAGGTTCTATGAATGCCCTCTTTCAGGTCACCACATAGGGAAGCATAGTAAATGTGACAACTTCAAACTGGCTTCGCTACTAGATTTTAAATCACAGTCACTTAAAAGTGCTCGGCCGGGTCACCTGAGTGCGTTCAATCCTATGTAAGTTGGAAAAGGGAACACAGTGATCTTTTTTGCATTTTACTGTCTTTGGCAGTGAAGACATTTCTTGTGGATTATGTGCTCAGGAACATAAAACATTGTAAGGAGTTGTTGATGTTTAAGTGATGCTAGGATTCATCTTGCCTTTTATGAGTGCCCCATCAAATTGTTCAGGGCCTTTTATAGTAATAGAGGTTGGGGAAAAATCTTGCCACTTCCAATTACCATATTTTTCGGAGTATAAGACGCACCTAGATTTTAGAGGAGGAAAACAAGGAAAAAAGTATTCTGAACCAAATGGTGTAGTAATATATTATTTAATAAAACACCAGTGTAGCAGAATACTTTTTACAACCATGTACACTTTTTACAAACTTCAAACTTGACAGTTTTAAGACTTGTGGACTTCAACTCCCAGAATTCCTCCTCCAGTCATGCTAGCTCAGAAATGGGAGTTGAGGTCCACAAGTCTTAAACTTGACAAGTTTGAAGACTCTTGCACCCCTAACCCCTAACCCAGGGGTCTTCAAACTTGACAGCTTTAAGACTAGTGGACTTCAACTCCCAGAATTCCTCCTCCAGTCATGCTAGATGGGGTAATTAAAAGGCAAAAACAGCAATTTTTTTTTGCAAAAACAGGGCATGCAGAGGGTTTGGGAAGCCTGCAGAGCGCTCCTAGGGGGTGGGGGAAGGCAAAAACACCCCCATTTTTGCAAAAAACAGCCCATTTTTCACAAAAATGGGATGTGAGGGCGGGGCTTTGGGAGGCTAAAAATGGCTGTATTCGGTGTATAAGACCACCAACATTTCCACCCTCTTTTGGGGGGGCAAAAAGGTGCGTCTTATACTTCGAAAAATACGGTAGTATTCTTTGGACTCATGAGAAAATAGCAAATACTGCTGAGGCAAAATAGCTTTAAAAGAAAAGTCATGGATAGTCAGGGAAGATAAAGAAGCAGCACTTTTTCGGCTTTGCTGTTATGAAAGTATGCAGAGAAGTTTTAATAGGAAGCCTAGCCTACTACAAGTGGGAAGGATAATCCAAAACTTGTATACACAAACAATTGCTATTTTATAGACTACCGTAATGTGGAGATGTCCGCTTTATTCCCCTCTTCCCAATATGATCAGAGATTTTGATATATCCACAGTACCATACAAGCAGACTAGAAAGGGTTTACAATACCCAGGGAGTTTCTAAGATTTGCAGTAGTTCAACTCTCTTTTTAAAAATACACCGACGTATCTGGACTGCAAATGTCTAGATCAGTGGTTCCCAACGTGGGGCCCACGGTCCACAGGGGGGCAATTTGATTTTTAATGGGGACAATTGGAACCTTGTTTAAACCAAGTTAATGGCCTTTTAGGCTTCCTCCGCGCGAGTAAGAGTTCACTTTTTGAATAGTAAGAATTATATGTCACGGGGGGGGGGCATCAGGATTTTAGAGATGCTTAGGTGGGGCATGGCCAAAAAAAGGTTGGAAACCACTGGTCTAGATGATTGCTAGTGGGCAGCAAAGAGACAGAAAAAATTATCTCTGATGCCCTCTAGTGATCTTCTGAATTTTTACAGTCAGATGTTGTAGGCCTATTTTAAACACAGGTCGTTGTTGATTTACAACCATTCATTTTGCAACCATTTGAAATGACTGAAAAACAATGACTTATAACCAGTCCTCACACTTATAATGAGCATCCCACCATGTGATCAAGATTCAGGTATTTGGCAAGCAGCATGCATTTATGAGGGTTACAGTGTCCCGGGATCATGTAATCACAATTTGCAATTTCCCAGCAGGCTTCGGACAAGCAAAATCAATGGGAAGAAGCTGGATAGTGTCCGCATGATTCACTTAACTGCAATGATTTGCTTAACAACTGCGACAAAAAAAGTTCATAAAATTGGACGTGACCCACTTAACAAATCACTTTGCTTAGCAATGGAAATTCTGGTTCCAATTGTGGTTGTAAGTCAAGGACAGAAAACACCTCACAGTAAAGCTGGCATTCTCATGGACCCAAAGTCTTAACTAATGTTGAAAGGGGAAAAGTTTGAAAAGTGAGAAACAAGACAATGAAGCAAAGAAAGAGGGCGTTGTGGGTTGGACGGAACCCGAATAAACATTCAATACTGCAACATTTTGTTGCAGGTCCCATTGGATCCAAGCAAGCTTTCATGCTCTTCATCTAAGGCAGTGTTTTTCAAACTTGGCAACTTTTATGATGTATGGCCCTCAACTTGGCAACTTTAAGATGTAGGGACCTCAGTATGTTGGTTGGGAAATTCTGGGAGTTGAAGTTCACACATCTTAACAGTTACAAGTTTGAAAAACACAGATCTAAGGCAATCAAGAAACAGAGTGCAGGAATTATGCAAGTCTTAATGCTTAATACTGTAAGGATAACTGGGACTGAGCAGTTAAAATATTTGCCAGATTAAATCAATTGTTCAAATCAATGAATATAGAAGGAAAAGCAGCATGTCATTCGTGTATACTTGTAAAGCTAGTGCACATTTTATGAATAAAATTCATAAAGACCACCTTTTTTGCACTAATATTAAATATATAGTAAATAATATTTGTCCCTTCCTCTCTTTGAACCAGTTATTTGAACACCAGCCATAGTTTGCCGCCTTCTGGTAAAAGTTAGATAGAAAAAAAACTTTATATTGTTTTCAATGCTCTTCTAACAAATGCTTCTAACTTCTTTCCAGATTTTTGCTGTTCAGGCTATTTCAGTATTACAAAGCTGGTGTGTTTAGAATGCTCTGCCATCTGAAAAATATGCTTCTTGGCATTCATTGTGGAATTTTCCTCATGCCCTATTAGCCGACTTTAATCTGGACTATTTAAAGGCCACTTCAGAAATGTATATTGCTATTAATTTCACACTTGGCTAAAATTCAGTATTTCTGATAAAACCTTACACAAAGCTTTCTATTTATCAGTGAAGAATTCAAACATGCCTATTTATTCTGATAAACCATAAAAGAACTTTTGTTTAACTTCTCTTCTAGCTTTTCTGTCTACATCTTTAACCTTTGCCAAAGAAGAAACTGACATTTTCAATTATTCATAAATAATAAATACATTAAAAATACAGTTCTATCTATTAAATGTAGGCAACAAGTAAAATACAATTACATATTTAGCAAAAGGCTTAAGTCACACAATCAATGCTTCTTTAGATGTAATAGACTGTTATAATCTAGCATGTAAGATTGCTCTCTTTACAGTAACATATACATTAAAAGTAATTTATTCAGGCTGCATTTAAATGGACAAATAAGTCAGATTTATCTTTCCAAGGGGCTAAAGCTGAGAAACCTGGGGGAAAGCTCTGGTACATAAACATAGAACTTGTGTGATTATACAACCCAAGGCAATGCAACATGGTAGACTAAAATTTGATCATGTTGCTATGACATGCTATGACATACTCCACTATGTCTTGTTTTAAGGGGGTTGATCTGACTCCAGACAATACAACAAAGTGAGGACAATATGCCTTATTTTTTATCTGCATGTTTGTGTGTGTGTGTGTGTGTTTACTCTATCTGTTGAAAGAGAATTTGCCTTACAATTTATGTGTAATGAATTTCCAACACCTATTTACTATATTTAGCCAAAAGGTAGACAACTCTAAATTTAAAATACCGTACTATCCTCTCCCCCCCCCAATAGTATCTTGTGAATGTGTGTATGTATATGTATACACATGCACACACAAATACAGAGATGACAAAATTTCTGTATAATCCCAATTTCCGTCCTCCAACTCCAGTTGAAACCAATTCTGAGTATTTCCAACTCCAGTTGAAACCAATTCTGAGTATTTCTCTCCCCTCTGCAATAAATGTGCACTCATGATACATGTATATATGCATGTGTGTATAGATACCTTAAAGAAGCCGTATGTTCTTTAAAAGGTGGGATGAGGGCAAGAATAAATTCACATGAATTGAATTAATAGCATAATAAAACAAATGCCTCCAAAATCAGGGATTTCAATTTCCCCACTGTTTCCTCACAGAAATGACAAGAAAGAAAAAAGATAATCGGAAAATGGGATCAGTGCTGCCCTCGGAAAGGATGAGAAGAGAAAAAGAAGGGCAAATCCGGATGGTGATGAGACCGTGGAAAGAAATAGCTGGCCAGGGATGGAAAGAAAAGAGAAAGAAGTCTTGTTATGCATTACAGAAGATTAAATTCAGGTAGGCAGTCCCTATCAAACAATAGGATACAGGGAAATCTTCACAGACACCCATGCTTTTCACCTACACCTGTTCCTTCCTTCCCTCCCCAACAGTTATTTTATTCTTCTCACCAAATGTAAGGGTTCCTCTTCTATTCGCAAGAAATTCCAGGAAAACCTGAACCACTACAGACAGAGCAAGGCATCCCCATTTCAATTCTTAGAAAGTATAAATGAGCCCTTAACCTACAACAGACATGGATAATCTTTTGGTGACTGAGGCACACACTTAACATTTGGGAGAAACCATGAATAAAGTACTGATATAAATAAGCAGATTTTTTTTAAAATTTTTGGGAAAGCGCACAATACAATTACCGTATTTTTCGGAGTATAAATGCACTTCCCCCCCAAAAAAAGTGGGTGAAAATTTCGGTGCATCTTATACAGCGAATATTGTGTGTGTGGGGGGGGGGTTGGTGTGGCACCAATCAGTTGTTCTAGAATGGGCTGTGGTGGTAGTGGCAAATGGGCCGCGGCGGCAAAGGGGCGCCTCCAAATGAGCCACAGCAGAGGCGAATGGGCCGCCCTAAGCGGGCTGCGGAGAATGGGCCGTGCCGAACGGGCCATGGAAGCGAACAGGTGACGGCGAATGGGCCACGCCGAATCAGCCGCGCCGAACGGTCAGCGGCAAATGGGTGGAGGCAAATGGGCCGTGGCGAATGGGCCAGATGAATACCAGATGGATGCTGGGAGGCAAATTTCTTTTTCTTGTTTTCCTCCCCCAAAAAGCTAGGTGCATCTTATAGTCCGGAGTGTCTTATACTCCGAAAAATATGGTAATGTATGCTTTCCTTTCTATAAACTATCCAAGCATAATCAAGCATCTGGATGGGTTTTGCCCTGGTGATCACAGTGTGTGAGTGTGTGGAGTAGAAAGGCACATTAGAGAAAGGTTCTACTTCTGACTGATTCTAGATATTTCTGTTTCCCAAAGACTGAGAATTTTCCCTAGTTGTCCCTAGTTTTCTTCTATCAGCTACAAAATATACTATCTCTTAGAAGTTAACTAATCCACAGCAGTTCTGTTGTTTGAATATGTAAATTCCTCATAGCTGCAATCCCTCATTGTGTAAGGATAAATACAAATAATCAGGCATAGTGTTTAGGTTACACATGTTAATTAGAACCTGAGCCGGTTGGTTAGGTTTGCCAAAGCAGTTAACAAATGTTTCCATTGCAACTGAATCTCCTCTCAACTCTTAAAAATGCTTACCTTCAGTTATTTAGTAATGTTAGATCTTATGTGATCTTTTAGCCCATTAGTTATGCCAATAAAGTTTTATTTAAAACCATGAATTTAAAATTTCATTTATAATAAAATAAAATGTTTGAATAGTCAATTGCTAAAATGGAAACATCTGATAGAAGTGCAGTATATAAGTTAGTAACTTTCAGAGTAAAAATTATGAGATTTAAACTTGCCATATGCTTTCTGACTATTCCTACTGACTACATATTTTCTCCTTTCAACATAGTCTTTGAGGGCAAAAGGATCAGGAAAAGATGGCAACACTACTGTTTTTCTTTAAAATACACAAACACATTATTATTCTTGCCTGATAAGTTTATTATTTTTGCATGTTCCACAAAGTACCAGAATTGTTTGCCAATTAGTTAGGTCACCCCAGTTTTGATAGGGGAAATCTGTTAGCACTATCACCACAGCAACACAAATGCATAAATATAAAGTTCACAAAATGACAACTTGGCCAGTGGTTTAAAAAAGTATTGTTTTCTATTTTTGTTTGGTATTTACTATTGGGGACAAATATTATAAAGGAAGCAGTCTCATTATACAATAAGATAAGGGTGAAATTATTCTCCATCATCAATCGTCTTCAGAACTAGATTCATCTTCCTGGTCAGAAAGTTCTGCAACAGGAAAACGCAGAATAGCAGCTACACCTGTCAGTTGTCCGAGTTGTTCCCCAGATACATGAAGGCTAGAGAAGATGCGAACTGTGCCCATATTCTCACGCACGCTATCTACGAGCCGGACATATCGACTACGAGTAGCCACATCCTGATGCCTAAAAAGTTCGTCGCTGATCAACAGAGTATCAATAGCCATAGCTTCATTAGCTTTTTCCACATGTTTGAGACCATAAAAGGCCCGATCAGGCTCATGTTGTAGCATTTTGTAGAAATCATCTAAAGCTTTGACTTCACCAGCTGCTTTGGTATCAGCAAGTCGACTAGTCACAGCTGGGTCACAAAGAGCTTCTTTCAGAGCGTATTTATGTCCAGATGATGAATGCACCTAGAATATGAAAAATAACAGAAAACATATTATTATCTACTATGATGATGATTAGTTTCTTTTGGAAACTATATTCCCAGGAACAGGTACAGGAACAACAAGAACAAGTACAGGAACAAGTTGACTTACAACCAATCATTTAGTAATTGTTCCAAGTTACAACGGCACTGAAAAAAGTGACTAACTACCAGCCCTTGTACTTACGACTATCACAGGATCCCCGTTGGGCACATGACCAAATTTGGGTGTTTGTCAACTGGCATGTACCGTATTTTTCAGAGTATAAGACGCACCTTTTTACCCCCCAAAAGAGGGTGAAAATTGGGTGTGTCTTATACACCAAATGTAGCCCCACCCAGCCACCCCCACCCTTTGGCCTCTGCCTCCCAGCAATTTACCTCCTTGCAGCAAACAGCGCAGAGCCTGATTAGCACAAGCAACTGATTATCTGCCTCCCGACCCACAGCTGACTGAGGCTGCAGGCAGGCCATGTGCTAAAACTGAAAGTGAAACTAGCTGCCAGGAGGCAAATTGCTGGGAGGGAGAGGCAGAGGCAGAATTTTATTTTCTTGTGCTAATCAGACTGCTGAAACTGGATGCAAGGAGGTAAGTCAATAACTATAAATGTCTATAGAATGTTCAAATTATTAGACTTATTTTTTAAAGACTGCTTTATTATTGTTCTACACAACTTAACAAAATGAAGAAGCTTTTTAAAATAAATGCTTGATCTGACGAGGACCAGTGCTATTGTATCTTCTTTTAAATAGCAGAGAATAACTATACTTCCAGAAAGCCACATAAATTTTAACATCATCTGTACAAGTATAATCTGAAATGTAAGAGTCCTGTTTTAGTATTAAGATAAGGCAGCTGAGTTAAACCCTGACTTAGTCATGCTTTGAGTAGATCTATTTAAATAATTGGGAGGAGTTAGTGTGACTACATTTAAGAAAACTTTCTGGGATTAATATACTGCCATAAATGTACATTTCTTCAATTCTTTGCTATTTCTATGGGTCAGGCACACATGCACAGAAATACACAGCAAACAGTGTATATCATCTGTACTGTTTGCTGTGAGGCAGAGGCATATTGTTTTTCCCTTGTTTTCCTCCCCTAAAACTAAGGTGCATCTTATACTCTGAAAAATATGGCATTTATGATGGTTACAGCACTTGGGTCATGTGATCATCATCTGCAACTTTCCCAGCCAGCTTCCAACAAGCAAAGTCAAATGGGAGAAGTCAGATTCATTTAACGATCACCCGATTCACTTAATAATTGCAGTGATTTACTTAACAACTGTGGCAAAAGTCATAAAACTGTTCATGACTCACTTAAAAACTGTGTTGCTTAGCAATGGAAATTTTGGTGCCAATTGTGGTTATAAATCGAAGACTACCTGTAAAGATTTTTTAAAATATATGGAAAACATTCTTATATCTTATCTGGGGAATTTTTTTATCAATTTGAAACCCCAGCCCCTCAGATCATTCAACAAGACAATCCAGGTAGTTCCCTGCTTACAACCACAATTGAGCCCAAAATTTCCATTGCTAAGTAAGACTGTTGTTAAATGAGCTTTGTCCCATTTTATGACCTTGCTCGCCACAGTTGTTAAGTGTATCACTGGACTTGTTAAGTTAGTAACATGGTGGTTAAGTGAATCTGGCTTCCCCATTGATTTTGGTTATCAGAAGGTTGTAAAAGGTGATCACATGCCAACAAGACATTTCAACCATCATAAATAGATGCCAGTTGTCAAGCATCCTAATTTTGATCACCTGATCATTGGGATGTTGTAATGGTTCTAAGTGTGAAAAATGGTTGTAAGTCAGTTTTTTCATTGCCGTTGTAACTTCAAACAGTCACTAAATGAATAGCTGTACATTGAGAACTACCTGTATATTCAACTGCTGAAAACTACAAGAATACAATGCCCTATTCAGATTTTGTCAGCCAGGAGTATTGTAGTAAGTATATTTACTGGGAAATATGTCTAGTTGAACTTAATAGGTGCCCTTTCCATATTCCTTCATAAACTATATTCATCTCAAACCAGTTTTAATTTGCTTTATAATAAACTAGTAGAACAATGAATCATGCTCTCATTAAACAGCTTGAGAAAAAGTCTCAATAGGAATAGGAATGGACATCTATAAAGGAGCTAAGATTGAATGTACAGGTAGTCCTGGACTTACAACAGTACATTTAGTGACTGTTCAAACTTACGACAGGACTGAAAAAGTGACTTATGACCATTTTTCACACTTACAACTATTGCAGCATCCCCATGGCCATGTGATCAAAATTCAGATGCTTGGTAACTGGTTCATATTTATGACGGCTGCGGTGTCCCGGGATCATGTGATCACCTTTTGTGACCTTCTGACAAGCAAAGTCAGTGGGGAAACAAGGATCACTTAACAACATTACTATCTTAACAACTGCAAGGATTCACTTAACAATTGTGGCAAGAAAAGTCATAAAATGAGGCAAAACTCACTTAAATGTTTCATTTAGCAACACAATTTTTGGGCTCAATTGTAGTCATAAGCTGAGGACCACCCGTACATTGTATAGTTTAAATCAGAGCAAACACATTTAACTAAACTTACATATTGGGGCTTCATTGTAAAATTGTTGTAGTTAGCTTAAATATTAGGCCATCGTTTTCATAAATCTATGTTTAAAGATTGAGGATTATGACCTAGGAGTGACAGCAATCCCCCTCCTTTTCAGTAAAAAAGCAATCAGAAATAAACGCAGGTAGGCCTCTCATAGATGGATTTCATAAACAACCTGACTGCACTATTATTTATAGGGCCATTCATCCTTCTAAATGGTTTTTTTAAAGTTCATAGACAAATTATAGGCAGATTTAGGTGATCCAAATTTAGTATTTGATGTGTCATTAAAATTAAATAGGAATGTTTTTTTTTTAAATTACATGGTTAGGTATTTCTACACCTCCCATTTCTATATACCACACAACTCTACTGCACCACGAAAGATCACTTAAGCTGATGGTATGAAGTACCTTAACTTCTAAATTACCTGTAAGAATTTGGAGCGATTCTCCAGCAACAACTTGTTGTCAGTCTTGACAGCCTGCTGGAACATGTAGTCGCAGAACTGCTCTCTCACGAAACCCGGGCTGGCCACCAGGACACACTTCACCACTTCAAAGTTAAGGTGTCGCTGAATGGCCTGCATCACTTGCTCGTAGAACCTCTCGAGGGCCCGGTCGTGCTGGGAGCAGTTGCCGCGGCGTTTTCGAGGGATGTTCACCTCGATCTTGGCCCGGGTAAGGGTCATACTGGGGGTGACGAGGCAGACGTGGGCCAACCCTTCCTGCATCACCACGGCGGCCAGGTCGGCGCTCCAGGCCGGGTCGCAGGCCTGCTCGATCCGCTCCAGCACCACGCTGTCCCACTGCTTCTTGGCCAGCGTGAACTGCCGGTTGGGCTCCAGCTCGATGGTGTGATAGGCGCCCATCTTGACGTACTCGTTCTCCTGGATGTTGGTGCCTTTAACGCGCAGCTGGCAGGCTTGCGAGTCGAAGTCGATGGTCTCCACGCAGATGGTGAGCGTGGTGCGGATGCGGTTGCTGCCCACGCTGCCCGTGGCCGACTCCGTCTGCACCTTTCGGATGGTGGAGGCCCGCAGGCTGTCGCCCACCTGCAGCAGGTTGTAGGTGTGCCATATATCCTCGGGGTCCTCGGGCATGAGCGTCACTTGCCCGGCGTTATCTTTCTCGATGTCCTTCCGCAACAGCTTCATCGTGGCTCCGGCGGCGGGCAGCCCCGGATCAGCCAAAAGGACGCCTCCTCCTCCTCCTCCTCTTCTCAGCCGGCGCCCGGGCCCTGCCGACAGACCCAGCGACCAACCTCCAAGACTCAGCAACCACCGCCCCGGGGCGGGCAATGCGGCCGGCGCCGGAGCGCTATCAAGCCACGGAGGCGCTTGGCTCGCGGCCCGCTTGGATTACTTGGGTGTGCTCCGGCGCGGCTCCTCTCAGCCCCTCATTGAATGGCTGGCATGGAGAGAAGCCATGGCCGAGGGAAAGGGAAGCGCCATGCAGGGGGAGGAGGAGGCCAGTTCCCGGGCGGAGCGTAAACGTGACAAGAGGAGTGGCGAGACACAAGGCAAAGGCTGGTTGGCTGCCGGCGGTACTCCACGGCTGCTCTCTAGCCGCGAGAGCTGCGGAAGGGAAGGGCTTCCCTTCGTCCGCTGACGCGATTAGGCCGGGTTCCGTTAGGCACAGAGAGGGAGGGAGGTTGGGGCCTCGGGTTGGCGGCGGGAGACATAGTTGCCGGTGGCTTCCCGCCTAAGTCACGTTTAAAAGGGTGCGTCGTAAATGTGGACCTCATGCCTCTTGCGCCTCTCTGCAAGCGTTTGATTTGAAACCAAAAAGAGGCTTTGGGGACGTAAAGATAAGCAAATGAATCGGTTTTCATCCCAAACCAGTTTAAACCTGGTTTGTTTAACTGGCCCAGGTTTTCAGGGAGTTTATGGACTGAAGTTCATTTTCGTTTCATTTTTAAAGAACAGCAGCTAGCCAAAGCAGGGAGAGGCTCAGTACAATAAAAACAATCTTAAAATGCAACAGAATTATTTTCATATTCTAAGCCTCACTCTTTCCCCTGCCGTTTTCATTAACTCGACTCAAGTGCTTTGAGGGGCAATATATACTGTACGTTGGGATGGGATTCAGTGAGAAATGTTGGATATGTGTGGGATTAAATGATCATTTGGCATGGCATGCTTGTGGAACTTAGTTTACTAATAAAGCATACTTCCTTATTGATCAGGACCCAGTACTCCCTAAGGCCCAAATGAAGTTGGTAGGTAGTCATTGGAAGGAGCATATTTTTAAGAAAATGATTTCAAAATAATCAGACATCCCATCAGTCATATAACTCTTAAGTCTCCGGCTATGCTCTGATGGAAAATGAGAGTCATCTTCTCTACCACAGCACAAGGGTGGTACATATTTTATGTGTTAGTTTTAAACTGGAAACTAGTCTTGGAAAGTAAGGGAGGATTTTCTATGAATGGCTCACTGCTATTCAACGTTGTTATTATGTATGCCCAGGAAGAAAAGTCATTACATAGGAAACAGATCCACAACTTTTTAATTTGAGCAAGTTTAAGGGGAGAAAAAGCCTGTATGCCATTTGAATAATGGAATGCATTGAATTTCCAATTATACATAAATTGCTTTTATGTGGTTCTGTTGGTTATGGTTTCTGACTTCCAGAAGAAATTAATGGTGATTCATTGCCCTTCCCCTTTATGTAACAGAGCAAGATCCAAAATTAAAACCTATAATTAATAGTGTCCATGCCAATGCAATGTATATATTTTTCCAGTAATACAAAATGAGGTAATCTCTAAGATAAGAGCATGATAATTGAGTATAGAAATATATGAAAAAAAATATTAAGTATATAGAAATACTGTTTGCACTTGTTTCAAAAGAGCTGAAGTGGTGCAGTGGTTAAATGCAGCCATTGCAGGCTGACTGCTAGTTCAACAGTTCAGCTGTTCAAATCTCACTAGGCTCAAGGTTGACTAAGCCTTCCATCCTTCCGAGGTGGGTAAAATGAGGACCCAGATTGTTGGGGGCAATATGCTGAACTCTGTAAACCGCTTAGAGAGTGCTGTAAAGCACTATGAAGCGGTATATAAGAAAAGTGCTATTGCTATTGCTATATATTACTTTGTGAAGATGAATGAATCTGTTGAAAACCTTTGAATTTGGTATAAACTTATCAATCTAATCACTGGTGCTATTCAAATTTTTGGGTTCAGTTTTTATTGGTCTTTGTATAAAGGGATGATGCAAACATGATGCCAGAAAAATCTTATAGCGTTCTCTACTTTTGGGATGTTTCTTGATAGTACATGCCTTATTCCAAATAGCATCTGGTCAGAGATCTATTTGAAGTGTTCTGTTGTTACAATTTTAATATTTATCTAACATTTGAAAAAGACGTATTAGCAGTTTTATGTAAGGGCAGTACATCATATGAAATCAACTAGATGCTGTTCTTATTTGGCCAGTTGCTACCAATGTGTTTAGTGCTTTTTCTACAAGCCTTCACTCTGGAAATCCTTACATGGGCATTGTGTAGCAACGGGAATGTGTTGGATTATGATTCTGCAAGTTATGTACCTAGCTTGTTGACCTTGCTTCATTACATAGTTCTAATATTCCAGAGATGATTTACAATACCAGTGTTTATTGAAAACTTTAGCAAGACTGTATATATTATTGGAAATGTACTGGGCATTACTTCTGTGACTTTATTTATCAAAAGCCTCATCCGAATGATACATAATAACTTTGGTGTTTAGATTTACTTTTGCTATCATTGGAAACTCAGACTTTTCTTTGGTTGCTTTGTCTTTCTAAGTTTCTGTTGGATTGCTTCAGAACAGTCAGAAACAAGAAATATATCTGAATTCCCACTTACAGTAGTCTCTAGAAGCAGGAAATTGAAAAGGTCCAAGAACAGGCATTCAACTCCTGAAATCAGATTGCATATTACAGGAAGAAAGCGCTTGAGTTTTTTGTTAGAAAGCTACAAGCGTTTTTATTCTTCTGCGGGGTAACTTAATTGTTCAGGAAGTTAGGGATACAGAGGAAAGGTGTGATCTGAGTCTGTTTGTATGAAGAGGAAAAGAGAGAAAAGCAGCCAGAACTTCTATTGTATAATACTTTTGAGGAAGTAGAGTTAAGATCAGTATTGCTGTGCATATTACCAAATTATGCCTGTGCCAGAATTATGCCTCCAGAGCAGGGGTCACCAACCTTTCAGACCTCAAGGACCACTAAATTCATAATTTTAAATCCCATGGACCACTAATATGAATTTAAAAAAAACAAATAAATAGTATTTAGTGCAATATAAAAAATGCAAATAATTTTTCTGTGGACCACTAAAATTTTCTCGCAGACCACTAGTGGTCTGTGGACCACCAATTGGTGACTGCTGCTCCAGAGCATTAGCTGTTACTAAATATTCTTGAGCTCTGGCATGATCTCTTTTTATGTGGTGTGCATTTTCAGAGGAGTCTTTTTTTGTCACAAGTAGGCATTTATATTAATCTTTTTACTATTAACCATGCATATATGTCTTTATGGTGTGTTTTCATATATTGGACTCTAAAATAGGCATATGGTGCCAATTGGCACTAGTGTAATTGTGGTACCTCATTTCATAACAGCTGAAGCTCCATGGTTTCCTGTCTATATATAGGGCCCAGAAACAGTAGAATGTTTCTGAGCCCTACATATTTTCTAAAGGCCTTTTGAGAATATAGAAATAATGAATGGCAGTAATCCAGTGATTTTTGGGTAAGAAAAAGAATAAGAAAAAAAAGCTCAGAAAAATAAAGGGCAATCTGGAGGCTAGACTGAGTACTGGCAACAACCTTCAAAGATTGCTTTCTATGCAGTGAGTGTTTATCACCATTATCACCAATTCTATAAAATAAGTTTTTGAAATTTCAGATATTCCCACCTCCCCTGGTGGTGGAATGAAAAATCAGCATATGCACATTACATCACATCTTCCATTCTCAGATTTTGGAGTTACTGTTAATTGCATTTGATAAATTTTTGTGAATCCTAGTGCAAAGTATCATTCATGTATTATTCAAATTGGTTGTCCGAAGAGCATTCATTTGGCAAAGACCACTGAATTTAAATTCATCTAAATTTGTAAGCCCACTTGTTTAAGCGAAGAGAAGAGTGAGTCTTCTTAAGTAAAATATCAATGATCTAGATCAGGGGTGGCCAAACTATGGCTCTTTGAGGACCTGTGGACTTCAACTCCCAGAATTCCTGAGCCAGCCATGCATGGCTGGCTCAGGAATTCTGGGAGTTGAAGTCCACAGGTCCTCAAAGAGCCATAGTTTGGCCACCCCTGAAATTCTAGATTATATAATTCCACATTTATTGTCTTTTAATAAGTGTGTTGAAATCTGTTCAGAAAACAGTCTGAAAATCATTTTATGCAAATTGGTGTTTTCTCAACCACCCCAGTTAGGCAAAAAGATGTAAAAAGAATGGCTTGCAAAGAATTAATTACAAAATATATTAAAATCATTGTTATATTGCAATTTCCAATTTATGAGAATTTTTAATTCTAGTAACATTTTCCTTATTGCCCCATTACCTTTGAAAGATGTACTAAAATATCTAAAATATAAAGGTAGTTTTGGCTGTTTTAACATACTACCGTTTTTCCCCCCATGGTAAATTTCGGATAAATTTGGTAGATTTCATGGTAAATTTGAGAGCCAGTTTTGTTCAGTGATTAAGGCACCAGGCTACAAACCAAGAGACCATGAGTCCTAGTGCCGCCTTAAACATATCGCCAACTGAGAGTCACTCACTTTCTCTCAGCCTTAGGAAGAAGGCAATGGCAAGCCACTTCCGAAAAGCCTTGCCAAAGAAACTGCAGGGACCTGTCCAGGCAGTTGCCTGGAGACAAGATTGACTCAAAGGCACCAGATAAATACATTTCTTTTATTAATATTTTTTCAATCTATGAGAAAGATGGTTCTACATATATAAATCCATATTTTTTCATTCTTAACATAGTAAAAAAGAAAGTCATTAAGAAAATACTGACTGAGCAAGTTTCAAAGAACAATAAAAACACTCAAGCTAATTATAATCTACTATCGTTTGGAGTAAATGAAAGGCCAAATTTGATGATGTACTTGGAGGACACTCTCTATTTCTGCTGCTAGAGAGACTGGGTATTAATTTAGATAGATATTTTGTTCTTATTTTGGGGGGGGGATACCCCCAAAGTCCAAAGCTATTATTTACTTTGGCATTGAAATATAAATTATTTGATTAATAGGGAAAAAGTGTTCTAAGTAGCATGATTAGAAGAGATGGTGGCATTCATAGAAATCTGTTATGCATAGTGTAGTTCACATTGAGACAGATTAACTACAGCATTTTTTTAAAAAATGTATTATTTCATTAGAGAGCATTGGCCATTAGGCTGCTTCTTCACTAAGTCAAATAACTTCTGAGAAAGATACTATTTGAGATGGTAAGTCTAGAGCAGGGATGTGTCAAACTCAAGGCCTGCAGGCCGGATCCAGCCCATGGGGTGCTTAGATCTGGCCCGTGGGGCCACCCTGGAAACAGTGAAGGACTGGCCTGCGGTGGCTGTCAGCAAAAACTGAGCTTGGGAGGGCTGCGTGCGGCCCTCTCAGGCTCCATTTTCAGCTGCGATGGTGGTCTGCCGCCCTATTCCAATGAAAATGGAGCTCAAGGGGGCCGCACACAGCCCCCCGAGCTCCGTTTTAGCTGGCATAGGGCGGCAGGACACAGCCGAAAATGGAGTTCGTGAGCCTGTTTTCGCTGGCAGAGCACTTGGGCCACCACAAACGCCCCAATACGAGTGACATCAAGCTGGCCACGTCCATCCTGGCCCCCTGAGATCAAACACAACCCTGATGCAGCCCTCAATGAAATCGAGTTTGACACCCCTGGTCTAGAGTAAAACAAAACTTCAGAGAATTTGAATGGCTGAGAATACCAGCACAAAGTAGTTGTGTTTTACTATCATGTTGACCTTATAAAAATGACAATGGATTATACTTGGAAGCAGAATTTGGTCACGTATGTAGATTTAGTACAAAATATATTGGCTTAGCCAGATCTGAATATGTTAACATTTCATAATGCCTTGCCTTAAGCTAGTTCAAAAGTTGCAATGGAAAAGATAGAGTATTTGATCCTTGACACTTGTAGTCAATTGTTTAGAGGAAGAAAAGTTTGGAATGCAGAATGTATTTCAGGCCTATACTTGGTTATTAAACTTGTTTATTCAGCTTTCTACAAATATGCTTAACCCTTGGTTGCCGAGACAAGAATGGCAAGGACTACATTTGCAGAAATTGCGTGGTGTGTTAGCTGCACACTTTGAGAAACTGATTTACAACAGTGGTTTCTCCTTGTTTAGAACATACTTAGAATATTGTAAGGAGCTGTTTGTAAGACTGTTGAAGATCTTTTCTTGTTGCCCATCTGAGTTTTATATATGTTCATATTATTCTGGTATTGAAAGGTTTGCATGGATTGGCATCTTTTTCCAGGTTTGATGCAAGATATTAATTTTAATATTTAGATAGCCTTTACACAAGAGATGACCAGCCTACTTTTGTTTTGGGACTATAGTTCTTTCTAGTCAATCTTTGAGGCTGCAGAAGGTATAGCTGTGATGAAGTGAAATAAGGGGATGAAGTCTTTTGGTCCAAGTGGGAAGGTATATAAACAAAATTTATATTGTTGGTATATTTATTTTCTTAAAATAATCTTTGGGAAAAAATAATATCTCTGAAATTTGGTAATTTCTTGCCAAATGTTGGGGATGGCAGGAATGGTAAAATTCATTGCGAGAGGATGATTTCAACACAAGAGCTGCAAGCGAGCCACTTCTTCTCTAAAGCTGTGGGTATTTAAGGTGCTACCTGGTACAATGTTTACTTTTATTTATGTTATTTTATTTAGCAAATTTATATGGTTTCCTATCATTAACTGGCCCAGGACAGTGTACAATAATGTATTATGCTAAGTTATTGAGATCTAAAGTCCTTTTGAGAGTCACCACATTTAGATATCTGTTTGTTAGGTTCTAAAGTTATTCCTAGAAATAGGAATGTGCCGAGTTTGGAGCTTTAATTAATATTAGGAAAATATGTTAATTCTTATCATAAAATAGTTTTTTTTTAATTTTATAGTGTTTTTAATTAGTACCACTGCATTTAATACATTTCCTTGAATAATACTTTAATCTTTTCTTTATATTAATTTTATTAAAGACTTTCTAATGGACCGGCCACAAACAGAGAGGGCTGGGTTCTCCTCCCTGAAGCTGAGCATTGGCTCTCCTCAGGGCTGTGTGCTCAGTCCATACCTGTATTCATTGTACATATATGATTGTGTCTCTTCTGACCCATCCACTGTGATCATCAAGTTTGCAGATGATACCACTGTATTGGGGCCTCATTACAGGTGGAGACGAAGCAGCATACAGGGGAGGTTCAACAATTATCCACATGGTGCTCAGAAAACAACCTGTACCTGAACATCAGCAAGACAAAGGAGATGTTGCTGGAGTTCTGGAAGAAGAGAGAGGAACCTGCCCCACTTTACATCGAGGGGGGTTGTGTGGAGAGAGTCCCCTCCTTCAAATTCCTGGGAATCCATCTTAGCGAAGATCTCACCTGGAAAAACAATACAACCCAGGTGGCCAGGAAGGTCCAACAGAGACTCCACTTCCTTAGGGTCTTGCGAAAGAACAAGGTGGAACAACAACTGATGACCTCCTTTTACCGGTCCACAATAGAAAGTGTCCTCACCTATTGCATTACGGTATGGTATGCTGGTTTGGCAACCGCAGATAGAAAGATGCTACAGAGGGTGATGAGCATGGAACAGAACATCATGGGCTGTCCCCTGATATCACTAGACGAAATTGCTAGGACTCGCTGTCTTAGAAAAGTGAGGAAAATCCTCAGGGTCGACTCACACCCTGGTCAGCACTTCTTTACTCTCCTACCATCGGGTAGGAGATATAGAACCATAGACAGTTGTACGAACAGGCTGAAGAACAGCTTTTATCCGTGGTCTGTCAGACTCCTGAATGCAACATAACATCACAAGTATGCAGTATGATAGACTTGCAGGGCCAGTGCAACATGTTCATATTGGTGCAATATATTATAATGTAATGTTATGCACATATATGTATAGAGGATTGTGTGTTGTTAGTATGATTTATTGGGTTAGGGTTTTTTCTTTCACTGTGATTTATTGATATGTATTTATGTTGGGGGGGTACACTAAGGGAGGCTCAGCCAATCTCATTGTACACATGTGCATTGACAATAAAGGTTGAATTGAATTGATTGCATTATTATCAAACACATGCAGCATCCTTTGGAGAACTGCAACTTTTCAGGAGTTCCACAGTTTATTTGGGCATTATCATGGAGGCAGGTCACTGGAGAAAGAAAGTATTTCAGCGATATAATGATGATTTATACATGTATGTTAACTAAGGAGAAGATTCTACCCCATACAATTTCTGTTGGAATCTTCAGTGCTCCATTGGTAGCAGAATCAGTTCTGTTATCATGCTTCACCCAAATCAATACTGGATCTAGCCAGGGATTCTAGCACATCCCTGGAAAGGAAACCAGGTTTTGCAGACTTCAGCATTTAAGTTTCTATATAGCAGTCTCCAGCTTCAAATTGTATGTCTCTCTTGGCCTTACATTGTAATATAAAAATTCCTTGTTACTCAACAGCAAAAGTGGTAGATCCTTGTGTATTGTTACAGAAATGGATAGGTTGGACTTGGGTCCTTTGCTTCCGAGTGTGTTAGCTTTCGTTCTCACACCCGTTCTCCTTCTTGCCTGAAGTGGGTGTCAAAAATTACTTTCCAGTTGCCTACATGTGGTTACATAATAAAATCTAGAGCATGGGTGTCAAACTTGTGGTGTCACGTTGCTGTCACGTGACGTATCGCAACGTTTTTTCCTTTCACGGAGCTGGGGTGGGCATGGCCTATGCATGACGCATCCAACCCATGGGCCACCAGTTTAACACCCCTGATCTAGAGTGTGGGGTTTAAGATGCATTTAGTTATCTTCAGGATCTGATAAGGGATTGAATAGGGAGGAGGGGAAGGAGTTGGAGCTATCCAGGCCATGAGAGGAGAGAATCTGAGTTTCTGAAAAGCTGGAGCTAGCTAGACTAAAGCTAGATAGGACAAGCTTTAGCATGGTCCCTATTGCTTCTTAATCATAGCATTTTTTTAAGCAAAAGGAGGTTTCTTAGTGTATGTAAGCATATTCTTACAATTAGAAATTATTCTTCTGTAAGCATCCTAAGTAAAAACAAAACAACAACAACAAACCAAAAATACCAGCAACAATTTCAAATTGAACGTACAGGAGAACCCCTTCCTCCCCAATTGCTGCTTCTGGTCACACAAAAACAGGAAATCTAATAAAGTTAACTTAATATATAGTCTTGAATGGTCAACTTTTTAAAAAATCTGCTTGAACAAGAGTAACTGGAAAGTCAAACTGCAGAGCAGATCTAAATATTTATACTACTCTGGACTCTTTCTTCGCCCCATCCTGCTCTAAGGAAATAACATAAGGATCAAGATTTTGGACTTCTGGGGGGGAAATGGCCAACTGAAGATGGCTTTGCTGCGAGGAGAGCTGATGATTATGGTGGAATGAAAAGTCCGTGATAGATCATTGCTTCCAGCTCTTCAGGATTCATCTCTTGCAAGGAGAAGACTTTTGATTGTCCACAAATGCTCCACACAGTTGCTCCTTGTGAGGAGACCACAAGACAACTCCCTGGTGTGTTTGGAGCCCTGCAAGACAAGGGAATGGCACCTTTGCCTAAACTGCACTTGGCGCCTTTATGGACGCAGGGTTCATATGCTTTCTTTCTTAATCATTTTTGGAAATAGCTTATTAACTGCTTTTCAGCTATTAGGAACTTGGAACAAGAAATTTTTTACAGCACTGGGTGGATTTCCTTCAATTCTTCCTAAATTAATTTTTAACACGACTTTCACATGTTTTTTAAATAAACAGCAAAAGGGTGATTATAACACTGATTTTGGAAGGTTATAAATGGACTAGGAGTCCAGATGGTGTTAAGGTTTTGAAATTATAAGAATCCTTCACATGGGAAATGCTATTGTTTTGAATTATTTTAAAGAAATTATACAGGTCTTTGAAGATTGGACACTAGAGGGATCCAGAAAGAACTATAGATTCCAGGAGAAAAAAACACTTGTATTACTAATAAGAATGGGGCAAAATACCATTGGGCATAGTGGAGGATATTTGCGAACAATGGATACAGGAGTTAGGAGTGTCTGTCAGTATAGACAGACTGTATTTAAAAGGTGTTATGGAAAAGGAACAAGCTTTCCCAGATATGCCTGAGACTGCTCTGAAAGTGGATTTAAAAATGACAGACTGCAAGAACAATATGGAAATAAGATATTACGTTAGGAGATGACAGGCTGAGCCCAAGGGATGGGTCAAATGCATCATCAGTCATGAGTCCTTTTGCATCCACAAGAGATCTAGCCCAACTCACCTTGAATTCCTTTCTTCTCTACCCACAATTTGCTTTTTGCAGTATTTAATTGCAGTATCTCATTTTTCCAAATTAAAAAAAAACTTTAATTGAGTTGATTCTTAATCTTTATGTTCATAGCTTATGCAAAGTAGTGTACAAAAAACAAGGTGTATTTAGCATACTGCTCATTTTGATAAAGTGCAATGGATTGGTGAGAAGGGAAAAAGAAACAAATGCAGAATACCTGGGAGGAGGTATTCCTAAAGTTGAAGACTGACAAGTCCAGCTGCTAAATGTTGGTAGTCCAAAGAGACAACCACAATGTAGTCTACTGATGGACATAATTGGTAAATGTGGGTAACACAAAGAGGTAACCCCAGAATGTAACTACTGACAAAGTAGTTAAATCTGGAAAAAATATTTCCAGACTACAAGGTTGACTAATTATGTCTATTTAGTACTACTATGTAGAAGACTATTAACTATGACTAACTATGACTAACTAGGCTTAATATAGGATATGTAGAAAAAAGGTTTACTACAGGATGACTGTAGTAGAAATAAGAAGAGAGAAATTGTATTAAAGACAATCCAGCTCCAAGTAATATATGTCAAGGCCATATATGGATCTTGGCAAAACAGTGGCTGGGTAAGTGGAAGAGAAATAAAAAATAATAATCTTCATAATTCACAATTTTATTCATAATTTCGAATAGTGAGGGGTTTTTTTAGGAATGATTGAAATATTCCAGATCATACACCAGTTAAAATGTATATATTATGTCATCTCATGTCAAATGCAGCTTCTTGAAAAGTTAGTTTGGATTAGGAATACTTAATCTCTTTGGGATCAGAAGGCATATTTCACTGACAAAACTAACATTTTAAGAAGACAAACATTGAGGTCTTTAAAGTCCCCTGTGATATTCTAATTACCATCAATTTACTTTTGTTTTCTGTCTGGGTGGGTAGGTACTCTTCCAGGCAGAGCATTCAATTGCAGCCACTCATCATACCTAGTTTTCTTATAAGCTATACAACATTTGTGGTCCAGAAACCTCTTGTAAATAAATATGGTACACAATGGTAGATAGTTAGATATGGATATATAGATAGACACAGATGATAGATAGATGATAGATGATAGATAGATAGATAGATAGATAGATAGATAGATAGATAGATAGATAGATAGATAGATGATAGAGTTGATGAGGCATCCAAGACAGCATTTGCAAGCACACTGGGAACGAAGATGGGGTCTATGCAGTAAGTCAACTGAAGATCAATAAAATGAGGCATCTTCCTTGTTAATACACTATCTACCCTCTACTATATATATATAGCAATAGCTTACATGAATGCTACATGGGAGAGGATTGCAACTATCCAGGAAAAGTGGAATATTCCATGCTTTGCTTATTGCTATCTTTCTTTCAGGAACTTGGAGATGTATCTGATAATCAACAATGCATGGACCTCATTAAGAACTCTTGCAGATTCAATCCTTTTGTCCTTTCAGCTTTTGTATATACTTATTTTCTCCAAGTTAAAGTTTAACAGTAATTTATTCAACTGAGCGTGGGTGGTACAAAATCACATTTTCCAAGGGTCCAGAAATGGAAAACCATAATGACATAAAACCAACTTTACCACAATTACTATACCAACAAGGGTGGACCGTCACTATAATTTTGAAAGTTAGAATAGTGTGATATATGCATGCAGAGTATTATAATTACTTGGGAAAGCTGAATTACTGTAATTAAGCATTAACGTAACTGCTGTATATTCATTCAGAAATAAAGACCTTCCACAAGTGAACACAATTGAAACATTAGTCTGCTTACTATATATTGAGCTCATTAAAATCAAAATATCTAGAAGTTTATGAAAAAATCACAAAGGATATGAGCAAAAAAAAAGTTCTTTACCCTTTAGGAAAAAATCTGCAAGTTACTGTCTGCCTTTGGAAACATTTATTATCCACCCCTCCAACCCTCTTGCCTGCTTTGCCCATGCATTTCAGTAGAACTACGTACTCTTCAGACCACAACATTCTAAATAATTATGACTATTTTAATTTCCTCTCTTCCAGCTACAATTTGAATTTCACCACACTGCTTGCTTTAAGAAATCCTCAAGAACATAACATCCGTAAATGAAAAGACCACATGTTTTCTTGGCAATTTACCCAGTGACAATGCATTATTTTACTTCTGGGCACTTTAACTAGGAACAAGTTCATCCCCCCCCCCCTTTAGCTTGGCCTTTTAGTAATAGCCAAAGTTGAAATCAACAAGTTTAACTTGATGCACACTGTAATCTCATCTGTCTAGAGAACACTTGCAAATCAGTCTTCTCCCTTTTAACTCCCCCTCCCCCGTTACTTTTTTGATGTCACATCACAGACGTTGGTATTAAAAGCGTATAGGTTGCAAAGGCAGCTTAACTGAGCAAACTGACTCCAAAAGAGACCGGCAGAAAGAAGTCAGAGCATGAATTGCGTAGTTCTGAAAAAATCTTAAAAGGGGAGGATATTGTTCACAAGTTGGCTTCAGTGAAAGCTTCATAAATTAGAAAAAGGTGGACATACCTGTTATTCCCACACAAGGGATGGAGACACGTGTGATGCTGCAGATGGCAGTGAGGGAGCCAAATCCCATGGCTGAAGTGTAACAGGAAACCTTGTGGGCAAACACAAGCTGAAGCTGGAATAGAAGTCCTGTTGCTCACAAGACTTTGCTGCTGCTTCTGGTCCCCTTCTGTATCAGCAGCCGCTGCAATTGAACCAGGCATTTCCTGTTTGTCGTCCAAGTCTCCCCCCCCCCCCCAACACATGAAGATGAATGGTTCCCTCCTCTAATAAGCCCCACTCCTTCCGTTGTCCCAAGTAAGCTCAGAGCCTTTGAAACCCCCATGCGGCAAGAGCTCAAAGTCAGGAGACATGTACAAATAAAGTCAGATATTTAACAGCCAGTGTTTAGGCTAAAATCTGCAGGCTAGCAAAGCAAACCTTAAAGGGATATCTGCGTGCTTATAATTAATGGGCATCTTTAGCTACTAGGCAGCCTCTGCAAATATAGTTAAAAGGCAAGTTTGGGGACCCCGCCTTTTTTTTTTTTTTTTTTGCTTCAGACTTCCTTTTTTTAAAAAAAAATTGCATTTCTAAATGTTCTTTTTCTCAAGAAACAAAGCTGTACTATATGAGTAAATTGTGTTAAAACTTCAAGATGCATTCAAATGTCAGACTGCCCTTGGTTGGTTGAATTTTATTCCACTTACATCATTCTTTATTCCACTTACATCATTCTTTAAAAATGTCCCTGTTCAACCTAAAGCAAGTCTTTGTGCAAGAGTTGTGGGTGGGGTTGACTTCATGAACATTTTCTCAAGACTCTAATTTTGCAGGGTGATCCCTGCAGTTTTGGTGTGCTTTGTAGTTAGGATGAGTAGACCTTAGTCTAGGCTGGCTGGGCAATTCTGGGAGTTGAACTCTGGACATCTCTGAGTTGCTAAGGTTGACAAACACTGCCATTTTCACGTTGGTATAAATTGCTTTATTTTCTCCCCTCATCCAGTCCTCAATCCAGTCACTACCTTTCCCTCTCGGGGTGTATGGGGTGCTCAGGGAGGGGTAGCACCTCTGGTGTAGGGGCATGTCGTGTCCTTTTACGGCAGCTCATTCTAGGGCAGCTGTTAGGGCAGCTTGTTCACCTTTGGTCCCCACCTGTCACTCAGCTCTCACCTGTGGCTCCTAGCAGCTGTAGCATGCGCAGCGGCCACACCCCGGGCAACAGCTTCGACAGGCTGGCCAAACCAGGTTGAGAGTAGCCGTTGGGTCATTGACCTTCGGAGAGATAGGGACTTGTCTATCCCGAGCATGTGAAGTCAGATTCCAGTGGACTGAGCGGATGAAATCTACTAGAATAGGACAACGGTCATGAAGGCGGTCTCTGCAAGCGATATGGTACGCTAAGAGCACGGCAAGACACGAAAGACGCCCTGGTCAACCACTGTGCCCAGCCCATCTCCAACTCTCGACTCTTGTCCTGCTATTGGAGCAAGATGGAATCTGGGAAGAGAGAGTGAGGCTGACTATGCGCACCTCTCACTCACTTTAATCCAATTCATGCGCAAGTCTTGACATCCCCCCCCCGATTCTCATAGATGTCAAGGTCCTCTTCGAACACGACAGACGAACATCATCATCATACCTTTCCCTCTCAGTTAACCAATCAATAGTTGGAAAAAAATGGTGGCAAGATAAAATGACACACCAAATAATGAAGACACACTAGATTTTTATTTTCTCATATTTTTTTCCTATTCTGAACAGAGAAAGGGAAAGGGCCAGAAATACAGGTAGTCCTCAACCTATGAACTTAATTGAACCCAACATTTCTGTTGCTAAGCGAAACATTAAGTGAATTTGCCCCATTTTCTGACCTTTCTTGCCACAATTAACAGATTAACAGAGTTGGAAGGGATCTTGCAGGTCATTTAGTCCAACCTCCTGCCCAAGCAGGAGACCCTTACATCTGCCTCTACCTAGGATCGAACTGTTAAGTGAATCCCTGCAGTTGTTAATAACACAGTTGTTAAGTAAATCTGATTTCCCCATTGACTGCTTGTCAGAAGCTCGCCAAAGGTGATAGATAACATTACCCCAGGACACTGCAACGATCATAAATATGAGTCAGTTGCCAAGCGTCTGAATTTTGATCACATGAGGATGCTGCAACTGTTGTAATTGTGAAAAATGGTCATAAGTCACTTTTTCCAGTGCCTTGTAACTTTGACAGATCACTAAATGAACTGTTGTAAGTCAATGACCACTGCATTTGACTTATACAGCAAGAAGTTTGTGAGTATTCAAAGAGATTCCTTCCGTCCAATTTTTCACTCAGTTATCTAAATTTTGGATCATTCAAGTCAGACTTCTAGAAAGGCATGCTTGTTGAAAGAGACCTTAGTGCAGTGTAGTGAAATCACAAGTATATTTTGATGAACATGGAGGAAGTCCTTGATGCATGAACATAATGGAATTTGCCCATTACAGTTACAAGTTGGGAAGGTTGTTACATGAGATGTCCACGTGATCATCTCCTTTAATGACTCCCACCCTTGCTCTCCCCGATGTCATTAGGTGGAGCACAGGGTCCCTCAGGGGTCAGGGTGGCCCTGGGAGGTCTAGCGCAGGCTCAGGTTCACCTGCCCTGGACCTTCCAAGGCCTCCCCCATCCCCAGAAGCACCCCATGCTCTGTTTCCCACACCTCAGGGGAACCCACAGACCTGAGGCTTGGTTTTCCCTTCCCATCGGATCCGTGCAGACCTCACAACTTTTGAAATCAGTTGTAAGTCAAGGAGTATCTGTATTATTCCACTTAGAAGTAGGATGCCCACACAAGCACAGGTGAGTAGCTCATTCACAAGTCCAATTCAACAATCTGCAGTGCAGAACTTTTACAGAAATCAAGCTCTAGTATACATAAAGGCTTCTTTTCTGAATTCAAGCCCTGATAGATTAGGGGTTAGGTTGCTAAACACCTGCATACACAGCTATACACGCAAAGGCTTCCCAGATGCAAACGTTGTATGAAATTTGTGGATGACTAAAGTCAGGGGTGGGTTCCAGTTACCTTTGCTACCAGTGCGCATCGAGACGTTTTGCATGCATGAGCTCGCTCCACTCGCGTGCATGCGCGCATCCACTTGCGTGATTATACTTCTGCGCATGCTCAGAAGGACGTTTCAGCCCGAAACACAGCTGAGGAGCTGCTCAGATATGCTTCGGAAGAAGAAATAAAGGTCGGTATTAACCCGGGAGCGGGCGGGAGGGCTTTTTTTCAAAGCAGAGGATGAGGAGAAGCCATCCAAACCCGAAAAAATCACAGAAAATTCCGAAAAAAAGATAGTGGCGCCCATGGACAGGCACAGACAGGATTACGTCACCAGCAGGCTGCTACCGGTGTGCACATAGTGGTCTGCACCGGTAGGAACCTACCCCTGACTAAAGTCCTAGTGTGATGTTAGAAGAAGTGCACGTACTGGTCTGCACCAGTAGGAACCCACCCCTGACTAAAGTCCTAGTGTGTTGTTAGAAGAAGTGCACGTACTGGTCTGCACCGGTAGGAACCCACCCCTGACTAAAGTCCTAGTGTGACGTTAGAAGAAGTGCACGTACTGGTCTGCACCGGTAGGAACCCACCCCTGACTAAAGTCCTAGTGTGATGTTAGAAGAAGTGCACGTACTGGTCTGCACCAGTAGGAACCCACCCCTGACTAAAGTCCTAGTGTGTTGTTAGAAGAAGCAGGAGCCATTTGTGTGGTAAATTCTAAGTACATCTTATTTGTTGGGGGAAACAAAGAAATGATTGATTGTATTGGGCTGCTAAAGACTTACTCTGCTTATAAACATTTATTTTCATTGCACAACTAGAAGCTGATATTAGTTGGCCTGTCATGTTAAAATGATTAGAGGTTTTCCTATACTATTTTTGATGATAGCTGGAGAACTAATGTTTTTGGTAGCTTGGAATCCCCGGTGTAAATTGGAATGCAATGTTGAGAAGTCTCTACTTATTGTGGGAAAGTAGAAAGGATAAAGAGCTATAAACTAGCTTCACTTGAATTTTTTCTCTTCCATTCAATCGTACGATTCTCAGAGACTAACTGAACAAGTCCATGCAGGTTTCTTGACAAGGTTTTTCAGAAGTGATTGTTTCCATTGCCTCCATCCTAGGGCTGACATAAAGTGACTGGCCCAAGGTCACCCAGCTGCCTTTACTCGACTGAATTGCCTGTTGTTATCTGCAGATTTTATCTCCAGCTACCAATTTTCAGACTATTGTAGGAATTTGTTTGCTATGTGTGCAAATATTTACAAGTAATGCATAAGCTTTGAAGACAGATGATACACTAAATCTCCAATGTTCAAATGAGCTAACATATGGACACAAAACAAGTATTCTAGACTTCTCATCTTTGAGGAAAATATGGGTTATAGAAAAGAAATTTAAGGTGGAATATTATTTTCTTGAGGAGATGCTCTCTCTGTGTGAGCCAAAATGGAACAATAATAGGAAGCTTCAAAAAAAAATCTGAACATTTTAGAAATAGAGACAATTGTTGGCCTTTTCCCTGAACAGACAACTATACAATATGACAAAATCTGTCCCAAAGCTATTTGGAAAAGCATTAGGCAAAATGTTTGAAATCTAGCTTTTTCTGCACTACCTATCACATCCCAGTTACTGTTAAAGTGCTTTAAATCAGGGGTGCCCAACCCCCGGTCTGTGGACTGGCACCAGGCCGCGGCATGCCAGAAACTGGGCCGCGCAAACAAGTGAAGCCCGATCCGTGAGATGAAAGCAGCATGCGAAACCATGCCCCCCTCCGGTCCGCGGAAAAACCTCTCTCCACCTCTCTCCCTGATGCCCAAAAGGTTGTGGGCCTCTGCTTTAAATCATCAGCAAAACACCAATCAAAAATTTCATATATGTTTTTCAGTGTTCTTTCAATTTTCTTCCTTTGAAAAATATGCCAATCAACTAGTAAACAAATATCGGGATAATCTAGATCAGGGGTCTCCAACCTTGGCAACTTTAAGACTTGTGGACTTCAACTCCCAGAGTTCCTCAGCCAGCTGGGAGTTGAAGTCCACAAGTCTTAAAAGTTGCCAAGGTTGGAGACCCCTGTTCTAGATTAGAATCATTAGCAGGTTTTACATTCTGAATGATTGATATGCTTGCTTTGGCAAGCAGGGTGCCTGGGTTGCAATTTGTGTGTGTGTCTTGATGAACTCTTTGCTTCCCATATTTTTCTAGTCTCTTTCTTTCCAAAGCTTAGATCTTACAGTTGTGCCTTTGATCTTACTAGTATGTTATGTTATTGTTTGTGGAACAGTGGGAGCTAAGATGACTTCTTGTAACGGTACGTACAAATGTAGTGCAAAGCAGATGGATCTCAAGTGTTTGAATAAACTTTGCCCATCACCCTTCTGCTCTGGAGCTAGAAATTTGGCAAATAATTGAAAGTTTATGGAATTTTCCTCTTGTTCCTTTGAGGATAATAAAATGCATCTGCTAAGGATCACTAACACAAATTAACTAGTTACTATTTCTGTCTCGGATTTTATGAGAACATTTGAGCTACTTTTTCTATATTTCAGAAGGGGCCATTTTCTGCAAATTATAATATTTAACACTGTGTCTAACAGCATGCAAGAATTCATACCCTACATCTGTAGTAAAAATATATCTATTTAATTAATCAAACTAATAAAGAGAAAATACATACATAGCAGAGGTAACAATGTAAGAAATTTATTTCCACCTCCCCCCAAAAAAGGGAAGGAAAGAAAATATCTTATGAACAAAGCAATACAAATTGAGCAAATGCTATATTTCTACATGTTTATGTACGATTACCAGATCAGGAGGCAAGGCAAGGAATGGCTACTCTATTTACAATCTATCTAAAAATCAAAAACTGGTGTCAAGCATTAATTTTGATTTAAAAAAAAAAATCCTTCTGCAGAAATTTCCTCTATCCATTTTCTGAAAGCCTGTATGGTTATTTGATCTTGATTCTGCTGGGACAGCACAAAAGAACTTCAAGGGGGAAGACTGATAAAATAAATAACAGTCAAGAACTAGCAGTTAAAGCAAGCTTGGCTGTATGGCTGCTGTGCCTTTTTGTAATGAAGAAATAAATAAGTTCAAAAGTGGCATTGTTAAGTGGGGATGTTGTCTCACTCCGCATGTTATCACAGATAATAACCCTTTGTTTTCCTGTTTTCTGATAGTTGAGACGTACATTTTCGTAATTAAAATTGGCAGCCTATTTCACTATTCACATCCACAAAGTTTATTCCTCTGTAATGAATAAAAAGGAAATACAGAATACACTTCGCTTCAGTGCAAACTGTTATTCAGGGTATTCTTGTCTTTCAGAGAAATAACTACAGGATTATAGAGTATGGAATGGAGCACTGAGAGATCACTGAGCAAACTCTGCTCAGCAGAAGGATCCACTATTTGTTCATTTTATTTTATTTGCATGCAGTGGATTCCCAAAGGCTCTGGGCAGTTGACAATCTTATCACTGAATATGAAGTAACACCTGCAATTAAAAATGACACTAAAATATGTGTATTAGCAATAGCACATAGACTTATATACCACTTCACACTGCTTTACAGCCCTCTCTAAGTGGTTTACAGAGTCAGCATATTGCCCCCAACAATCTGGGTCCTCATTTTACCGACTTCGGAAGGATGGAAGGCTGAGTCAACCTTGAGCCTGATGAGATTCGAACTGCTAAATTGCAGTCAGCAGTCAATCAGCAGAAGTAGCCTGCTGTACTGCATTCTAACCACTGCACCACCGCGGCTCTTAAAATAATAGTACAATATGGAAGTCATGTACAACCTCCACTTTCAGACATAATCTCTTCTCTGCCAGTGCCAGATGGAACATGTATGTCTTGGCTACTTTCCTAAAGCTTTAAGATAGTACTTCTCAAATAGTGGGGTGCCCCCGCCTGGGGGGGGGGCTCGGAGCGATGCCATTGCCCATGTGACCCCTGGGAACATGAAAAGAAAGGTGGAGAGAGACGGAGATAATGAGACAAACGTAAATCTCCTGAAAGCTAAGATGAGGAAATATGACGAAGCGTATGTAGTGCTTGGCTTCACTGTGACTACGGTGGGAGACGAGGAAAGACCGATATGTTTACTGTGTCTAAAAATGTTGGCAGCGGACAGCATGAAGCCAAATAAATTAAGGCGTCACTTAAAGACATTACACCCCAATCACGCTGATAAGCCGCTTGAGTTTTTTCAGCGAAAATGTGCCAAATATTGCCAACAATCGTCCCGCTTTGTGAATGCTACTTCAGTAAACCAGCGAGCACTGTTAGCATCATATAAGGTGGATTGCCAAATTGCTCAGTGCAAAAAACCCCACTCCATAGCAGAGGAGCGGAGTTGGGGCGCACAAAATGTTTACTTCTTCCTAGGGCGTGCGTAACAGAAAATAATTGAGAAGCACCGCTTTAAGAGGACATTGCTGGCAAAATCTCCATAGGGAAGGAGTTACAAAGTGTGGGAGTGGCAATAGGAAAAGTCTGTTTCTGAGGCCCCATCAGACATCAGTCTTCTAAAAACAAGACCTGAAGGAAGGTGACTCTATTCGATCTGATTGAATGGGCAGATGAGTGAGAAAAAGCAAAAGATAATCCACCATATCGCAATTAGTTCCATTGTAAAATAATTCTCATTGTTTGGAAGGTTTTAAACATTCAATGAAAATCTGCCTTCCTGTAACTTATTATTTTACGTCCTGTGCTTTGGAATGACCTCCTTCTGTGCACCATTCTTTCCAGTGTATGAAGAACGTTGTCTTCATTGTCTTCATTTCAAACAAATACATTATTTATTTTTGTTACCTTCTTCTTGTCTTGGATCTTTCCAGGTATGTTGACTTCAGTTCTCCCAAATCTCAAAACATGGCCAGTTCTAAGAATTCTGACAATTGGTTCTCTTCCATTCTGGGTGAGTGGTTCCAACTGATGTTGGTGGAGGAGAGTCCATGCCCTTGTGTGGTACCCCAGGGGCCAGCTCTTTTGCCTAGAGACCATCTACATGAAAATGCATTGAGAAATCATTATTTGGGTAAGTTATCACCAGGATGCTGATGATACATGTATACATTTTCATCCCAGGCCAAAGAGGAAGTACCCTGGAAATCTTGACTCGGGACCTGGAAGCTGTGAGGAATTGAATGGGGAGGTTGGGGGGAGAGACTCAAACTGAGACCCAACAGACAATCATTGTACAGGAATCCTGCCTGCTCCTTATGGATTGAGCTTCTCTTGAAAAGAAATGTAGAATTTGGGGGATTCTCAGGATCTTATAATCCTTTTTAGTGCAACAGGTGGAAGTTATGTCCAGGAAAGCCTTGTGACGGTTTGGGCAGGTCTAGTGGTTGTGATCCTTCCTGAATTGAAGACAGTGACTCATGCCCTCATTAAACTACTATAATTCAGTCTACATGGGACTGCCATTGAAAATGATCGATAAACTACAGATGGCACAGAATGCAGCTCTCTACAAACAGTACTAATGAATAAACCCTATAATGCATATTTTAAGCTACCGATATATTGATTGCCCATAGGCTTCTGGGCCCAGTTTAAGGAATGGTAATTGCTTATAAAGTTTTCTATGCTTTAGGTCTTCACTACCTTTGCAATTGTATGCTTCAGGTGGAATCTACTTACCAAATGCATGCTAACCAGGAGGGAGCACTACAAAATGGTTCCTTAGTATTAGCCTCCTCAATTCTGGAACAGATTACTCATTTAGGTCAGGATGCCCCACACCACACTGTTAATATTTAAAAAGGTTGTAAAACCAGTTTTGTTCCATGGGAACTTTGATGTGGAGAGGTTTGATTAAACAGGATTTCTATTGTGATTTTAACTGATTATTGTTACAATGTTTTTTTTATAATTGCAAGCCATCTGGAGTCTTGCAAGTAGGTGGCATACAAATGACTGTATAAATAAATGCATAAATGGAAGCCCACACACCTGGAGGGCATTCAGCAAGAGAAATCTGGCCATCGTTAACTTTAATAAAGCTATTGGGAAAGACTGTACAGTGATTTTTAACATACCCTTTCCTGGAAAATACATGAAAAATTTATCTAATTGATGATTATCAGAACTGTGTCTGTTACTGTCATTAAGAAGTCATACATTGTTTTGATAGAACAAGCCAGGGGCGGGTTCCTAATTTTTTTACTATCACTCTGTGGGTGTGGATTATTTTGTGGGTGTGGCTTGCCAGCCATGTGACTAGGTGGGCGTGGGCCTCAGGAGCTTGGCAACGGCTAGAGAAGCAGGGGGGCATTGCCCACCCGCAATGCAGCCCCCCGCAGCGGGAGCAGCAAGACCATGGCAGCGGTTCTTCTAGGAGGCTCCATCCGGTCTGAATGCTTCTCCCCATTCGATGATCCTAGGCTCCTGCCACCCGTTCCTCATCCCCTCAGCAGCTCGAGAAGCCTCGAACGTGCGAAAATGTCTGGGATCATCACTGCGCGTTTGTGGCTTCTCGAACTGCTGAAGGGAGGGGAATGGAGATAGCTCCTGCCGCCCGTTCTTTCAGCGTCTCACGTGCTCCCTCAGCCATCCTCCCCTGCTTGGACTCACTGTGGGGTAGGAAGGCAGCGCATGCGCAGTGCCGGAAGCTCGGCTTCTGGGCATGCGCAGAAGAAATTTTTTTAAAAAATTAAAATAAATAAATAAATAAATGGCGGCGCCCAGGCACCGGCAACCGTCCGCACCGGTACTGTGACGTCACCAGCGGGCCACTACCGGTGCTATAGAGTGGACCGCACTGGTAGGAACCCACCACTGGAACAAGCAGACTATTTTAATAAAAATAGAATGCTATTTTCCTTTAGTTTTGGATTTACCACAGGAGTGTTATGAGAATTCCCATGCCGGAGATACTCTTCAACAAAGTTCATGTATTAGGCAGCAGGAAATATACAATATAACTAGCAGATACTGTTCACACACAAGATTAGTGAAGGAAGTCAAAACATTCCAGTATTACTTTTGAATCAAAATAAGTTTTAGTGAACTTTGGGGAAGTTTTAACCTGAAAAACAGCCACTTCCTTTTCCTGAGATTCAGGATGTCATAACTTATTTTATTGAAATGGGCACAGAAAACGGATGGGACTTCTATAGAATTGTATTTGATATATAAAGTTTGCATGAATGTATTTATGATCCTGGGATGACAAGAAGTTTAGGACAGAGCTGATAAACTACTCCAGGCAGTTGTTGCAATGCAATTTACACTTGTTAAAACTGGGATCTGGCAGCCAAAGAAGACAGAAATCTGATTGCATAAGGTAGTTTTAGTTTGGGAAAATGGGCAATCATCTAACCCAGTGGTCCCCAACCTTTTTATTGCCGTGGACCGGTCAACGTTTGATAATTTTTCCGCGGCCCACTGGGGGGGGGGTTGCGGCATCACGTTGATTTCAATACTGATGAGTCGCGCACAGAAGCCCCACCCCCACGCTGATTAGCTGGGCCGGGGCACGTCGGCAGACGCAGGAGTCACGTCCCTGCGCTTATTATCAGGACTCGCAGGACTCGCAAAAGTTGCAGGACCCGCCGCTGCCGCTGCACAGAAGACGCAGTAGCAGGGCGGCCCGGTACCATTTGTTCTGTGGACCGGTACCGGGCCGCAGACCGGGGGTTGGGTACCACTGATCTAACCCACCTTTTCCAATTATAGCATGTTAGAAAAAGGTTTTCGGGAAACTGAATTTGAAATTTAGGGAGAAAAAAAAAACTTCTCCCACATTGCCCAAAGGATCCTATAAGCCAGAGAGGAAGAACCAGCATTCTGGATGCTACATGCAAAATATTAGATGCAGGGATTTATTGGATCTTTCCAACCTGATTCAGTTTCCCACCCTTGGTTTCGGATGAGTGGGTGAATGGAAGAATATCTTTTGTTGACAGCAAAAGAAAATGAAGCTTCCCCTCCTCCCCACAAGCCAAATTTTAGTTTAGGATTATGGGAGCAAAGTAATCATAGGTTCTAGTAAAGCTCGTGTGTAATCCCTGTTTCTTATCAGCCAAATCTTGTTTTCTTCATTTGGAGCTCAGGAAGCTGTTATAATGATATACCAGAATTGCTTCTATTCCAGCTGGCTGTGATGAAAAACAAAACCAAACTTTAGGAATCTAGTTGAACTCTCAATTTCCCTTTCCATTCCATTTCCATTGTATGTCACAATTTTTACGTTGCAAGTTTGAAAGTTGAGGCTATCTTAGTACTGGTATTTGCTAACCACTCTCTCGGATTCTTTTAGCTGAAGAGCAGTCTGATATAAAGCAATTTTTCTCAGGCTGAGTGCCTTTCAGCACTCTGTTCAGTTTATCATTAGTGATGGGAGCAGCATATAAAATCAGTAAATAACGGGTGCCCAACAATTGAGGTTATTTTATTGCCTGGTTGACAAATACCAAAAGAAGAGTTTCTTCTGTTTTATTTAATTCTTCAAGCCTTCCCTTCTGGATAGATTTTATAAAAGTGTATTTTGCAAAATGATATTTCTGGTTAGATATTTTTTCAAATGCTCCTTTTGACAGTGAAATCCTAAATTGCTTACCTGAAGTTTAATGATCTGCTATATGATTTATTAAAGCCAGATGGAACAGGAAATTATAGTGTATAAAAAAAACCCTTTTGGACATATATAATACAGGAAAATGTAATACAGTATTTAAAAACTATACATTTTTATCTTAAGATTATCAATTTATCATCTGTCCATCCATCCATCCATCCATCCCTTCTTCCTATTGGCAGTGAGACTTGATTGTGAGGCTTCTGCACATGTGCAGAGGGTCATTTGCGTGACGTGACGGGGTCATTTGCGCGACATGACAGAGGGTCATTTGCGTGACATAACATTTATATGACGTGACACGATGCACTTCCGTCGCGATGTGAACCGGTAGGGAAGGTAATTGGAACCCACCCCTGCCAGGTGTATCTGTATCACCCCAAGCATCTAAGGTTTTCTTAGCTTCACAGGCTGAAGTTAGAGGTATTAGTTTGGCTGCCCTTTCCCTGACGTCTCACTTTCTTTATTGGGATTCACCTGCATTAGAGGTGGCAACATTATTATATTTACCTGAAAGTAATTTACCAATAAATTTGCTGAAATATTGTAAGAGAGCTATCTGATAATTCTTCTTTTATTGCTTTCTTAAATTCAGGAGCTTATGGGCAGGAGCATTCAGGGATATGGGACTAAAAATTTGCAAGATGGCAAAGACCCCTTTCTCCGTTTTTGGATTATGTTAGCTGACATCTTTCAGCTAATAATGAAATAACTTTTCATTATTTTGTTTCACGTGCTATAAAATGAAGTGTCATGCTACTTTCCATTTTACTTCTTCATAAAAACTATTCATAATGTAACAAAAAATAAAATTCAACTTAAAAAAAATTGTTCCACATGCCCTGAAAGACATATGAATTATAATTTGTAACTCTGGCTTTTAAAAATATCCAGAATTCAGCTGACCTTTCCTGTTTCCTCCATTTTGTTTTTGTTTTACTTTTGGATTTTCGCCTGCCAAGAAAAGACACAAAACAGGCATGTCAAGCCATTGAATATATAATAGATCTTAACAGCAAAGCAAAATTCTAACATAGCTGGCCAACTTTTGAAAAGGCAAAGCAACTGGGCAGTTGATATCTCTGTCCCATATATGATAAGATCGCAATCCAACATCACCTCCAGAAGAATGGAAAAAAGGAACAGTAAAGATCCCCAGTAAAATAATTATGTTAATCTTTCCAGTTACAGTGTTTCTTTATTATAAACCTTTGGAAGTCCATGTAGATCATGGTGACTATAATACTTACAGAGCTGCATTTTCCAAAAGGAACCAACCCATCCGATTTGTTTTTTTTGCAGGAAAGATTGTTTCATCTTTTGTGAGTGACAGATAATGTCTGGAAATGTTGTTTTTCAGTAGTGGCATCTGTCCAATGGGAAAGCCGCCTCCTAGAAAATAGATTAGCCCCTTTTTGACAGCTTTCTGGGGGCTAGTAAAATGGAGTTCTTTTAGAAAGCACTTGGAGAATAGGCTCATGCTATGCATCTTTATGGATTGGATTACTGAATCTATATTTTAATTCAATGTAATTTACCTTCATGTGTATTTTGATTAGCTTAGGCATTTTATGATTATAAGAATAACAAGAGTCTTTGCAGATTATGGCAATGTGTCCAATTCAACAGAGTAAACTGCCTTCCAGAAAGTTAAAGAAAATTCTGAGATTTTAAAAAAATATTTATTGTGATTCTTAAAAAAACAAGAGTGATACTCCAAACAGCAACTAAAATTTTCACAGAGAACCTGTCTTTCATGCTCATCCTATAGCAATGACACTTAGACTTATATACTGCTTTACAGTGCTTTACAGCCCTCTCCAAGCAGTTTACAGAGTGAGCATATTGCCCCCAACAATCTGGGTCCTCATTTTACCCACCTCGGAAGGATAGAAAGCTGAGTGAACCTTAAGCCTGGTGAGATTGGAACTGCCAAATTGCGGGCAGTCAGCAAAAGTAGCCTGCAGTACTGCAGTATTGCACTCTAACCACTGCGCCACCGCACTTCATACTTTTTCATTATAGGACATACTTAAATTCTTTGGAAAAATGTACTGCTCTGCCATTACGAAGTTTCCGTGTTCTGTGTATGAGGAATCTAACTGAAAAACCTCCATTCTGATTCTATAACCAAGACTATAGGACCATTGCATCTCCACAGTGTTCTGGGGAGTTGATAGATGTTGATGGTGGGCATTAGACTTCATTCCTCCTGCTCAGTCTTTGAAGGTGTGCTAGCAGGCCAGACTGGTAGGTGCAGTCAAGACTGTTGCCATTTAGTCTTCCCTCCTCCATACAATTTAACAATAATATAACAAGTGGCTATTAGCAGTGCTGTTGAGGTCTGGGTGGTGCTGGCAGCCATTATTTGAAGACTCTAGGGGTTAATTGTACCTTTCTGTCTGATCACTGTTCACCTTCATAAAGTCACAAGCAGTTTTAGCAGCTACTGATGTAATTTTGCACTAATCAACTGTTGGAGCCAAGTTACACCAGCAGCTTCTATGCAGCAAGCAAGCCTATCGGCACCTTCCAGTGCATGATCTCTCAACTGGACATACTGTTATATTTATTCTTTCTCCTGGCAAAGACACATCGAGGAACCCAGACTTTCCATTCTTTGAAAGACCCCCTAATATGATCTCAGCTCAGAACATAACAACGGGCTTCTGACATGCTTCAATTCCTCCCCCTTTAAATGATGCTTTATAACACATGCAAAACCTTTTGATGAGGATTTTTGCTGTCACAGTTTGATAATGGACTTAAGTGATGGAATAAACAGCATTAGACTCCTGCTGAAGAATACAATACATATTTCTCATAGTTATATAGCATTTCTGCTGCCTGAATTTCCCAAGTGCTTTTAGTTCATAGAAGCTAAATGTCAGTTTTATGGGAGCAGTGTATCAGCAGACCTCATTCCCCTGATAGCTATTCTGACACCCACTGCAAGCCCTGTAAAATGATTACAGCAAAGCATTGAAGTGCATTCAAACTGGCCTTTTAAGGCTTGAAGAGTGGACTTAATGACTGCAATCATAGGTGTATGAAGGATTAGTTAAGGAACATGGGTACTCACACTCCATTATGATGAATGGGTTCTCAAAACAAAGAGAAATAACAAGAGAGTTGTTTTGATACTAAAACAGATAGGCCATCATAGAACACATTTCCTCTTGGTAATAAAAGAAGGATTTAGTTCAAGGAGAGCTTGATAGGAAGAGGAGAATAAAGGCAGAATAATAAAAACAAAATTCATTTGAAAGATAAATAAATAAATTCATCTTTGCTTCAGCCATAAATTCTATGTAGTTCTAGTGTGAAAACAGCCACTTAGGTGGCTATAACCATGAAAGAGGAGGATACAGGAACATTTTTAAAAATTATTATTTATAGTTGTGAGTTCCAAAAGTGTTGGTTTTGTTAAGCAATTTAGAAGAGATATCTTAAAAAGCCCACAGAGCACCAGAAGTGATTATTTATGGGTGGTGCGCGGGCAAATGAACTGTCTTGTTTTCCTCTTGTTAATAGCAACTCATCAAACGCTAGCCCTAGTATATTTTAACTCAAAATGAGTTTTAAGACCTCATCTTCAGTGAGGAATAGTCGCATGAAATAATCCAGAACCTCAATTGCTTTGTCATTTGTTGAGGAAACCATGAGAAGTGTTTCTGAACACTAATTCTTGGTGACAAGCAACAGGAGGTGGATATAATTTCACTGCCAATATAAACAGAGCAAGTATGCAAAGGACGCTCTTTTTTTTTTAATAACAGAAAAGATGGATAGTTTTTTCTAGGGCGCAAATAAGGTGATAACAAGGCTATTGAATTTTAGTTTTCTTGGTGCCAAGCCAGCACAGAAGAAGCAAGAACTTCCAAGACTATCATAGAATCATGACATATAAAGATTAGAAGGAATTTTGGAGATCATACGGTTTAGTCCTCTGGCCAGTACTGGAATCTGTTGTTACAGTATTTGTGATAAATGGCTATCTAACTTACGTTTAGAGATGGAGGTGAGGAGAAAAAGACTACACATGACCGTAAGGCAGAATAAAATGCAGTGAGCACGGTTGTGAAAGTGGGAAATGAGGGGGCAGGGAAGACATGTGGTTTGTGTAGTATGTACTGGGTTTTGGAAATGTACTCCATTCAATAGCTTAGTATTGTTGGCAGTTTTATTGTACCTGTGGATAACTGTTCATATCCTGTATGTGTTTCCTAACAAGTAACAGCTGCAAAAATTAGAGTTACAATTAGAGGTGGGAATTCTTTTTGTTACTGGTTGCCACAGAAAGGAAGGAATCTACTCCTCAGAGGTCCCTCCGTGGGTGGAAATCTTGGCTGATTTGATGAGAATAAATGCTATAGGAGCTGAAGGACTCTGGCTGGGAAATATTTGGAGGGGATCAACACTCCTGGTTACGATCAGTTCTTGTCAGATGGAAGCTGGACAGTCATCAAATTCTCTTTAATTACTTTTTGCTGTATTAAAGATAGAATAAGTCTAGATGAGTTCTCTAAGAATTCCTTTACATTCTTTGACTGGGCCAAATTTATACATGATAAACTATACAAGATGGTCCTACAAGAAAATTTATCATTTTCCATGGACATTTTCTACCTGCAGTTTTTTTTTTTTTTTGGTTATGCTTAACAAACAGTTTATGAAAAGCGGCATACTTTAAAAAAAAAATAAACATATCCCCTTATCAGTTCACAAAGAGTTTTTAAAGTATGAAATTTGGAAGTAGCATTGTGCCAAAATAGTGCGGGAAATGTCGAAAATGTCAGAATGTATTGTTTCTTGAATCATCAGCTCAGATACTGGAGCTGTGTGTATGTTCCAGCCATATGTTGATTTTGGATCTGGATTGGTTTTAATATACTTTATAAAATTACCCAGGGAACTGTTAAGCATATTAAAGGACAGTTAACATTCATTTGAAGTGAGAAATAACTCTTAGAAAATGATAATCTTTTCCCAAGGATTTTCTGAGAAAGTTATTGTGTACTGAGCTGATTCCAATCAACATGGAACAGGGCTGGGCAGTCTTTTGGAGCTGGGAACAGTACTTAATTTGGATTTGTTTGTGGAGGAGACGAGGATTGTGTTAGACAGGGTGATGATGATACAAAGGAGGCTGGGCTGTGTGATGCATGTATTCAGGAACATAATGTGCACGTGCTTGTGACAATAATGTACTGTATAATATTCTGGAAATACTCTTTTGGTATGGAAGGGCATGGAAGATTTTCTTTGTATAGCTGTATCATGACTGTTTATGTTTATGTTTCCTAACTAGAGTCGTCTGACAGAAGCAGGCCCCGATCTGACAGCTCTGTATTTATGCTGAACACAACATAACATCAACCAATCACAACGCTTAGAATTCCCGCTCCTTTTGGAGCCCCCTGGTGGAGCCCCAGGACATTACACCCCTTACCCTTTAGTTGGAGCATGCGTACTCAGCGAGGTACGCTGGGCGCCGTCTGATCCGACTAGATCGTCTTAGCTCTTGGGGTTGTTCTCCCAGACTGCGGTCTCCGTCTGCATGGTCTATTGCCGGACTTGTCTCCTCCCCGGGGAGAGGGGTGAACTCCTCTACGACTGCTTCTTCCCGCCCCGGTAAGTCAGCGAGAGCGGTTTGGCTCGCGGCTCGTCGCGCCACCTCCTCCCCTAGTTGGAGTCCCTCTATAGGGTTGGGGGACTCTGCCAGTTGTGGCTTGGCTCCTGCCGTTTCCCCCCACCGAGATCGCAGTTGGTCAATGTGGCGGTGCCACTCCTGGCCGTTGTCTAACAGGACACGATAGGAGCACGGGCTGCTTGAGCCGACTACCACCCCTGGGAGCCAAAGTGGGCTGCCGGCATAGTTGCGTGCATACACAGGGCTGCCTACTTGGAACGAGCGCCCTGGCCGGGAGGAGTCTAGAGGCTTTTCTGTGGAATAATGGGGGTGTAGTCTATCGAGCTGCGTTCTCAAACGCCTCCCCATGAGCAACTCAGCCGGTGTTTTATTCGTGGCTGTACATGGCGTAGTGTGCTGTGTGAACAGGAGCTCAGCTACTTTATCTCGCCAATCCCCCGGGCCTAGTTTGCGAAGTGTTTCTTTCGTTGTGCGAACCATGCGTTCCGCCATGCCATTACCTGCAGGGTGCCATGGCGCAATGAGACCATGCCGTATGCCTAAGTTGGCGAGGAACCCCTCAAATCGGGCCGCTGTCAGCTGAGGCCCATTATCCGAGATCAATACGTCGGGGTACCCATGTGTCGCAAACAATGACTCCAAACACCTAATCAGGGAGTCAGTGGTGGTCGTGGACATTAAGCGGACTTCCAACCATTTAGAAAAAGCGTCCACGACCACCAAGAACATCTGGCCTTGTACTGGGCCGGCAAAATCCACGTGGATGCGGGACCAGGGGCCTGCTGGGGTTTCCCAAACCTGCGGGGTTGCCTTAGGCGGGGATGCCCTATTCTCCTGACAGATGGAGCACTTGGCCACCCTTTCTTTGATGGCCTTATCCATCCCCGGCCACCACACGTAACCCCTGGCTAGGGCCTTCATTCGGACCACCCCGGGATGGCCCCTATGCAACAAGTTGAGGGTGGCTCGCCTAAAAACCGTGGGGATTACAACCCGCTCACCCCACAATAAACAGCCCCGTAAAACAGACAGTTCACATTGGCGCGTTTTGAATGGGGCAAATTCGGAAGTCACAGTGTCCCCAGGCCAGCCCCTCAGCACCCAAGTCAGTACTCTTGACAGGACGGGGTCTCGAGCCGTAGACTTGGCGATGTCGCTTGCTGCGATGGGTAGGTTGATGTCGTTCAAGTGGAAGACCGTAGATGCAGGTGCCGGGTCCTCCAGCAGGATAGGCAGGGGGCAGCGGCTTAAGGCATCGGCGTGCGCGATGTTGCGGCCAGGTCGGTAGATCAGGTGGTACTCGTAGTTGGCGAGGAAAACGCTCCAACGGGTCATTCTTGGGGATATCATCTGGGGTGTCGGACGGTTGCTGGAGAGTAACCCCAGAAGTGGCTGGTGGTCAGTCACGAGGTCGAAACGGCGCCCATACAGATAGTGATGGAACTTGCGAATCCCCGCGATGAGAGCCAGGGCCTCCTTGTCGATTTGGCCGTAGTTCCTTTCCGGCCCAGCTAAGGTTCTGGAAAAAAATGCAATCGGGGCTTCCTCTCCGTTCGGCAAGCGGTGGCTAAGGACAGCGCCCACGCCGTAGGGTGACGCGTCGCAGGCTAGCACTAGTGGCAGTTGGGTGCTGTATTGAGCCAGCACCGTGTTTGCTGTCAAAAGTCCTTTCACAGCGGCAAATGAGTGTGCCTCACGGGGGCCCCATTTCCACGGTGCCCTGGCGTCCAGCAATCTGTGCAGCGGTTCTGCCACTGTGGCTTTGTGAGGCAGGAAAATTGCATAAAAGTTCAAGAGGCCAAGAAAGGCTTGCAGCTCCGCCTTACAATTTGGCCTGGGTGCGTCCACAATGGCTTGGATCTTAGAGGCTGTGGGGTGTATTCCAGTGGAGTCCACCAAGAACCCGAGGAATTCTACGCTGCTAGCCGCAAACACACATTTAGATTTCTTAATTCGTAGCCCCACATCCTGGAATTTGGTGAGGACAGCACGCACTCGAGAGATTAATTCCTCACGTGATGACGCAGTGACCAAAACGTCATCGAAATAAGGCACTGTGCCCGGAATTCCGTGTAACAGGCGTTCCATCAACCCTTGGAAAATGCCCGGGGCAGTGCTTATGCCAAATTGGAGGCGGCGGCAGCGGAAAGCGCCTCGATGTGTAATAATAGTCTGAGCTTCAGCTGCTTGGTCGTCCACAGGCAGCTGTTGGTAAGCCTGGGACAGATCTAACTTCGCGAAGACTTTTCCCCCTCCCAGGGAATGCAGCAGGTGGTGCACGATGGGCACAGGGTATGCGTGGGACTGTAATGCACGGTTCACTGTGCACTTATAGTCTGCACATAGCCTGATTGAGCCATCTGGCTTATCAGGGGTCACTATGGGGGTCTCCCAACGCGCCTGATCTACAGCTTCTAATATGCCCTGTGCAAGGAGGCGGTCTAGTTCAGCGTCCACCTTTGGCAGTAGTGCCAAGGGCACTCTCCGTGGTTTGAGGCGGACAGGGGCAACCATAGGGTCGAGATTAAAAGTCACAGGTGTTCCAGTATACTTCCCTAGCTGCCCGTCAAATACTGCGGGGAATTCCTGTTCCAATGTGGCCCCCATGTCTTCCCCTTTCACTGCGTTAATGCCCTCCAGGGAAAACCCCAGAGCTGGAAACCAGTCTAGTCCCAGAAGACTGGTAAGGGGGCCATCTACAATTACAAGGGGCAGGCGACCAGCAAAAGTTTTGAACCTGACTGGAAACAGTCCCCTGCCCAGGATAGGGATGGAGGACCCCTGGTAAGCCCTAAGGAATAATGGGCATGGCTCTAGGCGGCTCTTTGACATGCCAGGGAAAATGCGTTTCAAGGTGCTCCATGAGACTATGGACACAGCTGAGCCCGTGTCCACTTCCATTGGACACGGCTTGTGGCCAAGCATCACAGTAACTGTGAATTTCTCACCCGCGGGCACCTGAGTTTTCTGAATGACAGCAAGATTCCCCCTAGTGGAGGGGAAAATCGCATTACAGCTGCCTCTTCTTGGCTGACCCCCCCAGGGCTGTCTCCGTGGGCCTGCAGGTGGTGCCTCTCTATAACTCTGAATGGGGGCGGCTCTACCCATCCGGCAAACCCTTGCTAGGTGGCCCCTGCGGCCGCAACGACGGCAAATGGCATCCTGGAAATTGCATTGGGCCCTCAAATGGTCCCCCCCACAGCCCCTGCATGGAGAGAGAGATGGAGGCGGTCTTTGCCTCACGTCCCCCTTATTCTGACCCTCAGAAATGTGGCAAACGTCCTCTTCAATTTTGAGCTCCCTCTCTAATGCTTCTGGGAGAGCGGCGATGGCATTGGTCACAGAGGCATTGGGGACGGGCGTTGGGTTAATGCTAATGTCCATCTCAGCAAGGGATTGGTTGGACAGTTCAGCAGCACGAGCCTCATCAAGTGCAACTTGGAATGTGAGGTTGTGCATGGCGAGCAATCGCCTCTTCAGTCGGCAGTCCCTGACTCCAAAAACAAGCCTATCCAAAAGGTAGTCTTCTAAATTGCTGAACTCACAATTTAAGGAAGCCCTCCTGAGGGCAGCCACGAATTGATTCACTGTCTCACCCTCCTTCTGATTCCGATGGTAAAAAGCATAACGTCTAGCACATCTAGAAGGAGGGGGTGCGTAATGATCTTTAAGTTTCTCCATAAATTCATCCCAAGGCACGCTATGAATCGAGCGAGGGGCGAAAAGGGCTATGGCAGTCTCGAACATGTCAGGCCCACAAAATCCGAGAAAATATGCCCGCTTTCTGTCTCCTGACAGCTCGGTGAACTCATTTGCGATGAGGAAACATTCGAACCGGGCTACATAGGAGGCCCAGGTCTCCCTCGGCGGGTTAAAGGGAGCGAATGTATGTTGGGTGGCCATTACTCGTCCCTGACAGTGCTTTCACAATTTTCCTTACGTTCAGGTGTGCTGGAGTCACTCGATGTGGATTCGACCTCCTTCTTCGTCGCCAGTATTATATTCGTGAGGAACGACGCTGAGGCTTGAGTCGGACTAATGCTTTATTAACTTCTGAACCTCCTAACTAGAGTCGTCTGACAGAAGCAGGCCCCGATCTGACAGCTCTGTATTTATGCTGAACACAACATAACATCAACCAATCACAACGCTTAGAATTCCCGCTCCTTTTGGAGCCCCCTGGTGGAGCCCCAGGACATTACACATACACTACAGTTTCTCTGTGCTTTCTCTCCAGCAATGTCAGGAAAACAGCATTAAGTGGTTCAGTCAGAAAACAGCCACAAAATGAAGCTTAGAAGTCAATCCTATAGTTGACAGCAAAAGTGGCTGTGGAAGTTTTTGGGAGTTGAACACACGTCTTAAAGTTGTCAAGTTTATGGTTCTTAACTGGAGACTACCTGTACTCTCTAATGTGCTATGTGAATGGAGAACATATAAGGCAAGTTTATACAGTGGGAGGATTATTTTCTCCCAATTTTTATTAAAGTCTTTGCCTGTCTAAACTGAAAATGATTATTCTCCAAATATGTTTTTACAGAGTTCTCTTTTACAAAATTTATTGCATTACAATAATTCTAACAAGTGAACTATTTTCCATTTACACTAGACAACCAGTGACCATTGGGTCATCTGTCTTTCCACATATAATATGGGCTTGCACTAACTTCATAAACTTCAACAGAGCCTTGGTAAAGCCGTTTCCTCCTCCTCCTCCTCCTCCTCCTCCTCCTCCTCCTCCTCCTCCTCCTCCTCCTCCTCCTCCTCCTCCTCCTCCTCCTCCTGCTGCTGCTGCTGCTGTCACATTGCTAGGGGGAGAGGGAACTAAGGGAGCCATGGAACACAAGGAAAACTGCACCCATGCTTTCCATTCAAGCATGTCCCCAAGGGCCCCATCCCTCCAGGGAGAAAGAGGCTCATTTGTCGACACACTCCCAGCCGGCTCTATCTCTCCAGCAGATATCCAAGTCACTCCCTCATCCTTCTCTCACTTCCCACCGCTTTTAAGGAATTTCAAATTTTGCCCTTGGTTCCAAAGTAGATAATCTCCACTCAGCCATCAGGCCTTCCTACCAGCACCCATAGGGAAGTGTAAGTGAGGGTGGGGATACTCCCACAGGAGTTATGGATCCTTAATTTTGGAAATAGTCTGAATTTAGACCATTTGAGGTACCGTGGGTTAAAAATTATTTCCTGTTTTGCCCAGTTGAAGTTTAACAACAGACACAGGTACATTAGTATATAAACATAGCTCTATATAACTTAGGGAATTTCTAGCTTTCTAGTTTTTTGCCAGATAAGGAAACACACTTCACAGAAAGACCAGAAATATATTTTATTGAGGTAGGCTTTAATAATAGAATCTCACAAATTTGATTGTGCTTTACCTCCCCCTCTTTATTACATCCCACTGAATCAGGGATGATCCTGTCTAAGTCCATTCTGATTACACTCTTGTTTCCCAAAACAGAAGGGTTTTTTTTGGCCCTGATTTTGTGATGGTTCTTGCCTATTTCCCTCAAGATTGCCTCCCTGATACTCTACATTTTCCTTCTAACAGCTTTCCTTCCTTTGAACCTATGAAGAAGCAGGTCTACAGTAATAAGGGAACTTGCAGTTGCCTGTTTGCATAACTTTTGTGTGTGTGACTTCATTAGTCTAAAAAGTAATTCTTTCAGCTTAAACCTTTGAAACAGTAGTGAGTAGTGAGTATCCTGATGACTGAGGGGCATTCTAAACATATGGGTAGGGTGTGGGGCTAAGGACTTCTATGGGTAGGAGCAATTATGTAAAGTGAGGGTGTAGTACCATATCATAAACATTTGAGAGCCAGTTTGATGTAGTGTTAAGATATCTGGCTAGAAATTGGAAGTCTGTGAGTTTTAATTCCAGTATAGGTACAAAGCCAGCTGAATGACTTTGGATCAGTCATTTTCTCTCAGCCCTAGGAAGGAGGTAATGGCAAACAATTTCTGAAAATCCTCACCAGGAAAAATGCCAGGATTTGTCCAGGCAGTCTCTGAGAATTAGACCCCACATTATCTACATGGGTCAGCCTGAGATGCTCCATGTTTCTTTTCCCTTCCTTTGATAGAACGCTGAAGTTCAGTACACGTGTTTGTTTTCATGTAGTTCCCTCACTACATCGGCCATAAAATATTTTAGTTGTTAGTAAATCAGTCACAGGGATTTGGGGGGAATTAGAAAAATGGAGCTCAGGATCTGCACGTTGCTCTCAGGCTTTTATTGCAACCCATAGTACAGCTGAACAGGATAATTGTATCTGAGCCAGAGTTATGTTTTGGGTTAGGGTTATAGTGTGTGATTTATTTTGCTAGCTGTTAGTATATTATTGTATTTATTTGCTTCATTGTGTTTTTGTTTATTTTGTTCATTTAAGTTCTGCTGACCATTGACCAAATAAATATTACTGATATTGAACTGAGCCAGAAATAACTTGTTAAGCAATTTCACCATTTTGATTATACCAGTATTTTGGATTCTGCATTTCCTACTACTTTTTCTTAGCTGACCCTAGTTATTTATTATTTATTTATTTATTTATTTATTTATTAGTGACATTTATATACCGCCTCACAGTGCAAGCACTCTCTAAGCGGTTTACACCAGTAAGCAATGTATATATTTATATTGCCCCCAACAATCTGGGTCCTCATTTTACCTACCTCTGAAGGATGGAAGGCTGAGTCAACCTTGAGCCAGTGAGATTTGAACCGCTGACCTGCGGATCACAGTCAGCTAAAGTGATCTGCAGTACTGCCTCTAACCGCTGCGCCACTTCGGCTCTTTAGCACAGGCACAGGCAGGCTTTCTGAGACAAAGTGTTCCAGAGACAGCAGGCCACAGAGAAAGGGTAGGCATAGTACAAGAGGCTTTGTAGTTTTGCCATTCCTTATCCTTAATAATAAAAAATATTTGGGCCGGTCCCTCTCTCCGTTAGCCTGGTATTTGGTTCTTGTCAAATCACAAATCTTCCTAATCATGCCAAATTTAAAAGTAAAGTTTCGGCCAGGATCAGAATGGCCAACCGTGAGCCATTCAAAGTTCTGAGCAATCAGTGAAGCTGCTGTCAGTTGAACTAGAAAATGAGTTCGAGCAAGAGCCGAGGTGGCGCAGCGGTTAGAGGCAGGTACTGCAGGCCACTGCTGACACTGATCCGCAGGTCAACGGTTCAAATCTCACCGGCTCAAGGTTGACTCAGCCTTCCATCCTTCCGAGGTAGGTAAAATGAGGACCCAGATTGTTGGGGGCAATATAAATATACATTGCTTACTGGTGTAAACCGCTTAGAGAGTGCTTGCACTGTGAGGCGATATATAAATCTCACAAAATAAATAAATAAATAAAAACCAACAGAGAAATGCAACATTCCAATAGCAGGCAAGAAAGAAAAAGAAGCTAAGACCTGCAACCTTCCATATTAAAAAAAAGATGGAAGTTGAGGAAGTGAAATAAGCTTAAAGTAATTTTCTACTCCTTGCTTTCCCAGGAGAATCTGAAATAATTTAACGAAATTACCGGAATTTACTGTCCAGCTCTTTGTGTCAAAGTCCGAGAACTGATCATCTTCAGCTCTGCCCTTAGCATTCTCCATATATGGAAGTGGAGTTATAGCACTTACAGTTTCTGCAACATATTTCAGGGACAGCAAGATTTCTGTTGCGTCAATTTGTTATGCACATCGTGGCCACAAAGACAACATTGCTGGTTATTATTCCTTACAAGCTAACTCTAAGCCTTTCTCTTTCCAAGGAAACGTAAACCTAACCAGTGACTAATGGAATAAGAACTGATTGTTTACCTGGCAAGGAAGAATCCAGAATGAACAGAAGCTGGTGTTTACTGGACAGGAAAATTACTAGAAAATCCAGCTACAAGCAATTAATTGAGCTACACCAGTACTCTAAATAAGAAAACAATATTTTTTTTTCAAAATCTCAGAAAAGTTATAAAGACAAAGACCTGAGGCTTAACATTTAGGAATATAGACAATTTATGCACTTAATTATTATAGGTTATTTCAAAAGGTGGGTTCCTGCTGGTACGCTCTTATCTGTTGGTCGCCGCAGAACCGAAGAAGACGCGTTCGCGGCGCGGGGCTTCTCCTGCCCGCTTTCCCCCATCAGTTTAGATGCCGCCATTTGCGTTCTTTTGCCCTCTGCGCATGCGCAAAGCGTTCTGCTTGCGCAGAGGGCAAAAGAACGCAAATGGCGGCATCCAGGAGGGCGGGGGAAAGCGGGCGGGAGAAGCCCTGCGCCGTGAACACCACCGGCTTCTTCGGTTCTGCGGCGACCAACAGGTAAGAGTGTACCGGTAGGAACCCACCTCTGGTTATTTCCTATATACCTAGAGACTACATATATGACTGTTTTTACAAGAGTTATTGGCATTCATAGCAGCTAACTATACTATCGTCACAAGAAAAATATTTGTAGTGTTTGCAGAAACTTATCACTTCACTTGTAACATAACCAGTTCTTGTTATCCACAAGCCAATGAGAAAAGCAAAGAGAACTGAATTCTACCAGAGGAAGAGGTTTCTTCAATTTTATTAAATAGAGCACCTTCCATTCATTCCACTGTATAGCTTAGAACAACTAATCATAGGTTGGCAGGTATAGATCACAGTTCTAACCTTGGCATAAAACTTAAAGCCAGTCCTAATATGCAGCATATTGGTGCATAAAATACAAAAGTAAAAGCCAACAATTCCACTTTAATACCTACCATGGAATGCATGCTTCCATGGATTATATCCTGGATTCTAAGTAAGCATTTAATTAGGTGATCAAAAGGAATGGTGAAATTTAGGGCATGTCAAATTTTTCAGCTTTCAATTTCCAAACATTAGGGGTGCTCAAAAGTTGTGACATGCCTCAGGGATTGTAGAGATATTTTGGTTACTTTAATATAATTTAGATATGCTTGGTAAGTAACCACATAAATACCATAAATGTTTAACATTTTGTTTGTTTCATTTCAGAATCATTTGTTCAGAAGCAGTAACATGCTTCCTGATTCCACAATGTCAGGACTGACACGGGAATAAAAGAAAGCAGCAGTGCTTCCCAGATTCATATGATCTTCCAGCAAATATTTCAGAAAGAGTAAGCATACGAAGAAATCAAAACTCTAAGTTATACTACTAAGAATTACCTTAATTATCCTCCTCTTCAGCTGTGAAATCGGTGACTTCTACAACAGGGGTATCAAACTCAAGACCCACAGGCCGAATCTGGCCCACGAGGTGCTTAGATCTGGCCCACGGGGCTGCCCTGGAAACAGCGAAGGACCGGCCCACGGTGCCTCTGCCAGCAAAAATGGAGCTTGGAGGGTTGCCATGCACCCCGTTCCAGGCTCTGTTTTTGGCTGCAATGGCCTCCTGCAGCCCTCTGCCAGCGAAAGTGGAGCTCGGGGGCGCGCACCCATTTTCGCTAGCAGAGCCCTGCAAGAGGCCATCCCAGCTGAAAATGGAGACTGGGGGGGGGACTGCCTGGGCCACCACAGGTGCCCCAGACATGAGTGACATTGAGTGACATTGAGCTGGCCATGCTCACCTGGACACGTTCCCCCCCCAGCCCCCTGAGGTCAAACACAACCCTGATGCGCCCCTCAATGAAATCGAGTTTGACATCCCTGTTCAACAAGCACGTTGTTCTAAAAGCTTTCATGTTATAGAAATTAGTTTTTTGGGGGAGGGGGGAAAGATTGAGCTACATTATCCCCAGATACTAACAGAGGTGACCAACATTCTACTCATCACTTCAGAGTTAAAATTTGTAAAACCTTGAATGTTACTATTTCTAGATTTTTGATATACCCAAATAAAGGGAGGTGGTGCGATGTGATCCCTCTTACTGAATAGAAAAGGGAGGATAGAACAAGTTCTTTATAATCTATCTATCTATCTATCTATCTATCTATCTATCTATCTATCTATCTATCTATCTATCTATCTATCTATCTATCTATCTATCTATCTATCTATCTATCTATCTATCTATCTATCTATGAGTCAGATACAACTCACGCATCATCACGAAATCTCCAGAACTGTAAAGCCTACAAACTTGAAACTTGGCACGTATGTTCCTCTTAGCTTCTAGGTGCTCGCTAAGAAATGATTTTTCGAAATGACCATCAGATCATTAGTTATTTCTTATATTATTATTAACACGCTCTGAGGCTAAGGAGTTAGATGTTCTACTCCCCCTCCCCACCTGAAAATAACTCTGTTCCAACTGCCAGTGGGCGTGGCCAGTGCGTGACTCATCCAGCCTGCGGGCTGGGAGTTTAGACATTCTTCTCCATGCTAAGGAGTTAGACGTTCTACTCCCCTTCCATACCTGAAAAGGAGAGAAAGGGATAAGATAGGAGAGGCTTCTGTGAGGCAAGCCTGAGGGACAGAAGGGGGATAGGAGAGGAGAGGCTTCTGTGGGACAAGCCTGAGGGAGAGAAGGGGAGAGGAGAGGCCAATCATAACTACTCATTAATGTTCAAGCTTTAACTGTCAATTTATCAAGCCCGATCACATAGTTTCGTAGCGAAGCACGGGTATCCAGCTACTAGTGAGAAATAAATACCCAAACGGAACAGAATTTAGTTTAGGAGGTGTGAGGTTTCTAGTAAGAAAGAGCCAAAAGTCTGAGTGCTGGTTGTATATTTATAAATAAACAATTATTGCTGTTAATTTGGAAATGTTAAATTGTATAAAGAACACAGTTGTGTTTAATTTTGCAGATTTATGAAAATACTTTTTTCTCCTATAACTTTTCTTCTAGTTTTTTTCCCCTCACTGGTTCCTGGTAGAAAACCAGTCACTTATTCCACAGTGTTCCCCCCCCCCCCCATTGACAGTGGGAGATAATACAACAACAACAGCTGTACTTTGTGGTCATCCTGGATGATGACAATAATATGGATTAATTTCAGGTCAACCTTTCCTTTTGGGTCTAGATGACAGAAGTTACTTGCTCAGCTTGAAGTAAATGGATTGGTCATGCTGCTTTAATCAAAATTTGGCCCACAGACTGGTTCAGGAAGATACACTAGATTTATTTTAAGGTAGCTTAAAATGTTATGCAAATTCCAAGTATTTTAACGTCTCACTTGCAAAGGGGAAAAATAGATTTTGTAACAATTGAAAACACATGAAAAGTGGCTGCTTGCCTTTAGAATTTGGCACAATCAGTTGAATTCACTGAATGTACTGTATATTCTCTTCTGTTTAGAGTCTGCAGCTTGATAATCAATGCACAGTTTGCAGCTTCACCCCGTTTCCTAGGAATAGATAGTCATTGTCTGTTGTCAATGAGTTTGGCGAAGCAGGAAACACGAAATCATTTTGATCCTTCCCATGAAACTGAGCAGTTCTGTTTCTAAACGAGATAACGAAGTTGTTGTGCATTTGATTTCATCAGTTTCCTTTGCTTCCTTTCTTTAGTATACAGTAGTGAGTCTGAGAAAGTTAACTTTCCCCATCAAATCACATGATTAAGCATCTGGGTTAACCCCTTTCTTCATCTGGGCTCTTTCACGTGGTAGACTTAGAATAGAATAACAGAGTTGGAAAGGACCTTGGAGGTCTTCTAGTCCAACCCCCTGCTTAGGCAGGAAACCCTATACCATTTCAGACAAATGGTTATGCAGCATCTTCTTAAAAACTTCCAGTGTTGAAGCATTGACAAATTCTGGAGGAAAGTTGTTCCACTGGCTAATTGTTCTAACTGTCAGGAAATTTCTCCTTAGTTCTCTCCTTGATTAGTTTCCACCCATTGCTTCTTGTCTTACCCTCAGTTGCTTTGGAGAATAGCTTGACTCCCTCTTCTTTGTGGCAGTCCCTGAGATACTGGAACACTGCTATCATGTGTTGGTTTTGACCTTTAAAGCCCTACATGGCTCAGGGCCAGGTTACCTTCGGGACCGCATCCTACCACATACCTCCCTAAGACCGGTTAGGTCCCACAGAGTTGGTCTCCTCCAGGTCCCATCAGCCAAACAATGTCGGTTGGTGGGACCACGGGGGAGAGCCTTCTCTGTGGGAGCCCCATCTGTCTGGAACCAACTCCCACCAGAGATTCGAACTATCCCCACCGTATTGGCCTTCCGCAAAGCCGTAAAGACGTGGCTCTTCTGGCAGGCGGGGTGAAGAAGATCGATTTCCCCCTTAGATGAATGGTTTTGTTTTAACTTTTGTAATGTTTTAAACTGTTTTTATTATATTTGTATTGTTCTTATCCTTGCTGTACGCCGCCCTGAGTCCTATGGGATTGGGTGGCCTATAAGAACTTTAAATTAAATTAAATTAAATTAAATTAAATTAAATTAAATTAAATTAAATTAAATTAAATTAAATTAAATGTCACCCCTGAATCCTTCTTTTCATTAAACTAGACATACCCAATTCCAGCAACCGTTCTTTATATGTTTTAGCCTCCAACTGTTTCTCTTAAGTATAAACCAGCTAGAAATGAAGCTCGTTTAAAAAGATCTTTTTCTGGATGTTAACTTTTTACTCCACTTTGATCAGGACAATGCTCTGGTGTTTTGCCCAGTTCATACTTATGAAGGTTCCTGATTGTTGGATCCCCTTGCTTTTTTTATTCTGCCATTGGATGGAAGCAAGCATCAATTGCTATCTTTTCCTTAGGTACAAGTAGTCCTCGACGTATAATTATTCATTTAGAGAGCATTCAAAGTTACAACAACTCTAAAACAAGTGACTTATGACCAGTCTCACACTCATGACCTTTGCAGCATCCCTGCAGTCACATGATCAAAATTTGGAGCTGACATGGATTTATGAGGGTTGAAATGTCCCGGGGTCATGTGATCACCCTTTGCAACTTTCCCAGCTAATTTCCAACAAACAAGGTCCTTGGGAGAAGCAGGATTTGCTTTATTATCACATGCTTCATTTAAAGACTGATGTCTCTTTTAGCAACCATGACAAACAGGAGGAATGTGCAAGAATTGTTAATAGGACATTTTTTTTCTTGCAGTTTGGATTACAGAATTCAGTCTATGGTGAATACATATTACCTTGCAGAGAAACGTTACTCTAGTGTTAACATTACTTAAATAGAAAATTCAAGAGTTTAAAAAGTTTAAAGCAAGAATTTTCCCACCATTGCATTTCCAAACACAAAATGAACAAGTTGGCATGCGTGTCACACAGGAATGTCTGAAAATTGTTTTCATTTGCTTTGAGTTATTTTCAGACTTTTAAAGTATCAGATGTAGACCAAGTTGAAGATCTTCTGCTATCTAGTGGCTGTATCCTGAACTGGCCAACGCAGGCCAATTGCTCAAAATCATTTTTTTCTTTACTATCTTTACATTTGTGTTTGACTCCTTGCAAATCTCTGAGCATCAAGATTTCTTGTTCACATAAACTTATGGAACACTTGGTATTGAATGCATGTGCATTACATTATTTATTAAAAATAGCATGAATAAACAGTGATTTAGAAAGTATCAAGAACGGCATAAGAGTTAGGATGCTCCATTTAAAATGCTGCCTGGGCAAAATCTGAGTGGCTGAGTTCATACAATGAAGTAGGCAAAACAAAAAACAACCTTTTTAACCTGTTAGAATCCTGTGTGAACTAGGTCCTCAGATTAAGATATAGCATGCTCACTGAACAATAAGATTTGTGTTGCATTAACCAAGTTTAGCTTTTTACCATGTTGTAGGATTGCAGCCATTCATCAATTTCAGCTAAACTCAGTTCTTAATTTTCTCATTATAGAAAAGGAGTTCCAAGCCATCCCCTTTAACCAGTTTTTCTGCAACAGTTTGAATTGGTTAATATTTGATTTTACCTATTTTTTAATCCTATTTTAATTGGTCATATTTTATATTTTACTATTGGACTTCTGAACATAAAGACCAGATAGAAATAAAATAAATGAATGCTTTCTTTAAACCACAGCCATAATCAGTAAAATAAGTCTTTATAATAGTGAGTTTAGATCTAGAGTCAAAATGGGATATTATTTATTTATTTATTTATTTATTTATTTATTTATTTATTTATTTATTTATTTATTTATTTATTTATTTATTTATTTATTTAATTATTTATTTATTTATTTATTTATTTATTTATTTATTTATTTATTTATTTATTTATTTATGAGATTTATATACTCTCTAAGTGGTTTACACCATTAAGCAATGTATATATTTACATTGCCCCCAACAATCTGGATCCTCATTTTACCTACCTCGGAAGGATGGAAGGCTGAGTCAACCTTGAGCCGGTGAGATTTGAACCGCTGACCTGCGGATCACAGACAGCTAAAGTGGCCTGCAGTATTGCTCTCTAACTGCTGCGCCACCTCGGTTCTAATTTGCTCGGTTGCTAATTTGGTAGGTAGATTGTTTGAACCAAATACTGTGCACTTACAGTACGTGAGAGTGAATGTGCAAGATAGATAGACAGGCAGACACAACTCTGAACCATTTGTCTGAAGTGGTGTAGGGTTTCCTGCCTAAGCAGGGAGTTGGACTAGAAGACCTCCAAAGTCCCTTCCAACTCTGTTATTCTGTTTTCTGTTCTGTTTTTATGAAGACATATAAAAATTAAAAATTAAGGGATCAAGTTCTCATCCCAAATAATCTATAAAGGTGGGTAATATCAAATCAACATGGGATGTTGAGAGATAATTGAAAAAGAAAAAATATCTTGTTTGGAAAGAAAGAATGATTGACTAGCTGGCAGGCACTCTGGAGTATCATCCATCCATCCATCCATCCATCCACCCATCCATCCAAACTTTTAGAAATAATCACAATTTAAATGATTGGCAGTAGGTGATTATAGGAAGCACACCATATAATTATGGAACCTGGTGCTAAAACTTTTGCTGATGCTAGAAGGATCTACAAGGGTCTGCACCAGGGGCGGGTTGCTTGCCTACCGATACCGGTGCACTGCGCGTGCATCTCCACGTCTTGTGCACACGTGTGCTCGCTACACGCGCGCGCCCTCTCATGCGATTTTGGTGAGATTTTGCTTCTGCGCATGTGCAGAAGCAAAAAAGCCGAAAAATTCTTTTAAAAAGATGGTGACACGCGCGACTGTTCGGTGAGGACGGTACCGGAGCAGTCGCGCACAAATTGCATAATCGGCGAGTCCCTACCGGAGCTGCGCACTGGACCGCACCGGTAGGAACCCACCCCTGGTCTGCACTATGTGGTATAGGAAGGTATCACAGCAGATAGGATATCTTCCATATATGTTGTTGTAGACCAGACTTGGACATCAAAGTTATGAATACTAAAAGTACTGTTGTTATAGGGTCACAGTAATAGAATTTTGCAACTCTGAATGTGCCTCTCCCATCCTGCATTTATCCTAAAAAGAACTAAAGAGGGTGAAGTCAAAGATGCTTTCTCAAATTACATTCCTACTTTGGATTCAGATTTCTTTTATCTTTCGTTGTTTTCGCTGTGGCTGTTCCTTCTATTCCTTGTGGTTCTTTTCACAGCCCATTACGTTATTGTTGTGTATTTTGGAGTGCTATGCAGGAAAAAAAAATACCCTGCATTATTTTTCCATCATTCAATTTGTTGAAAGTTTGAAACTCATCTATGTGTTGATAGAAAATGTTGATGAGATTCTCTTGAACAGAATGTGGTATTGATGTATTTCTTTAGTTACTTGAAAGAGTGGGTCAAAGGATTCAGCTAGATGCACTGTTTTCGTTGCACAATCATTTCTCTGGTAGTCAGCAATTTTCCAGGTTTCTTCTGTGGGGATATTTCAAACCTAGAAGTATCAGCACTACAGAGTAATGGAAAGGTGTCCATTTATTTAATATTTATAAATAGGTCTAACCAAGAACAGTAACATCTGAATCAGAGGTGGGTTCCTGCCGGAGCTGCCCGGTCCGCAGCGCTGGTAGGGAGCAGCCGATTGCGCAACCGCTCCGGAGCCCTCTCTGCCGGTCCATCGCGCACGTCGCCATTTTCCCCTGTGAATTTTTGGCCAATTTTGCTTCTGCGCATGCTTGGAAGCAAAATTGCGCCAAAATCTCACGAGGGGACGCGCGCGCATGTGAGATTTTGGTGAGATTTTGCTTCTGCGCATGCGCGGAAGCAAAATTGCGCCAAAATCTTGTGCGCACACGCGTCCCCTCATGAGATTTCAGTGCGATTTTGCTTCTGCGCATGCGCAGAAGCAAAATCACGTGAGGGGGCACGTGCGTGTAGCTAGCGCGCGCGCGCCCAAAGCGTGGAGATGCGCACGCAGCGCACTGGCACCAGTAAGGCAGCAACCCGCCGCTGATCTGAACCATATCCAACAGGGAAAAAATTGCAAAGAGAAATTGAGGGAAAAATAATCTCAAGGAACCATCAAATAAGGCGGGGAAAAAAGTTTCTTTCAAAGGGGAAGACATCTTTTAAGAAACTGCTGAGCTGGTTTTGGAACAGCAGCAGGTTCTTGTTTCTCTTGGCCTAGATTTAACCTAACATTTTTGTTTTATTTCATGGTTGTAGGATATTGCAGTTTCACAGATTGTAGGAGAAATGTCATGTTAGTTTACGACAGCAAAAAAATCAGGAGTCTGGTTGCACCTTCTCTGACTAACACATTTTATTTAAAGGCTTTATTTTTTCATGAGCTGCAGCTTATATGTTTTAATAAAATGTGTTAATCAGAAAAGGTGCTACCAGACTCCTCTTGATTACTTTGCAAGTTCAGAGATAATTGAACAAATGTGAGATTTCTGTCTTTCTTAGCTCTTGGTATTCAGAAGCATAAAATTATATACTACACATAAAATTATATACTACAATGTCCTACCTGTCAATGATTACTTCAGCTTCAACCACAACAATACATGAGCACACAATAGATACAAACTTAAGGTAACCCGCACCAAACTCGATTGCAGGAAATACGACTTCAGCAACAGAGTGGTCAATGTCTGGAATACACTATCTGACTCTGTGGTTTCTTCCCCAAACCAGTGGTGGGTTTCAATTTTTTTTACTACCGGTTCTGTAGGCGTGGCTTGGTAGGCTTGGCTTGGTGGGCGTGGCAGGGGAAGGTTACTTCAAAATCCCCATTTCCTCCCGATCAGCTGGGACTCGGGAGGCAGAGAATAGATGGGGTGGGGGGCAGTCAGAGGTGGTATTTACCGGTTCTCTGAACTATTCAAAATTTCCGCTACCAGTTCTCCAGAATTGGTCAGAACCTGCTAAAACCCATCTCTGCCCCAAACCCCCAAAACGTTAACCTTAGACTATTTACTGTTGACCTCACCCCATTCCTAAGAGGTCTGTAATGGGCGTGCATAAAATTGTAAAATAAAAACTAAAAAAAAATTTTTTTAATGGCGGCGACCAGGCACCGGCAACCGACCGCACCGGTACTGTGACATCACCAGCGGGCCGCTACCAGTGCTATAGAGTGGACCGCACCGGTAGGAACCCACCACTGGTTGTAACCCTTGAAAGTCACCCTAGGAGTCCAAGAGTATCTTGGGAGAACAGTGGAGCTGAAGATCAAGCCTGCACACGTAATCAGTAACTTCTGATTTCATCATGTTTCCAAGTGGGGCAACAGGATTATACAAAGAGTGAGATACTAGGAAATCCCACCCAATCAGTGAACATTACCTCATCTTTGCCACTTTATGTGCATAGATTCTTCCAGTGTAGCCACAAGAAAAGAACACATCTGTTTGCCCTGCCTTGACATGTTTCATCTTCAAGCCTCTTAAAAGCTTTCACTTCCTTTGGCAGATGTCCAAAATCAACTGCACCTGAAACTTATTAAGAGGACAGTCGGATAAATTCTTGTTTAAACGACACCAAGAAAATCCCCACTATTTATCACTTCCTTCTCCGGGATATCACTACTGTTTTGAAGAGATGGTGTGTGTCTCTGTCTGTATATACGCACACACACAAACACACAAATACAGTTTTGTTCTTTAAGTAGGAAACAATTATTTTTTTTAAAAAACAAAACAAAACCCAGTATTTTCCAGATTTTGCTGTCTATGGAATAGAGAGAAAATTCAATAATTGAAGCAAAATCCAAAGTCCCATGTTAATTAAGCACCAAGCTTAGCTATTGTAGTTGGACAGTGTGATATGTATGTGATGGAAATGGGACATGTTAGTTATTATTTATTCATCTATTTATTTCTAGGCACCCAACTCCACAAAGACTATGGATGGTTTTAACGAATTATAGTAAGCAACATGGTTGCTAACATGGTTATTAACATGGTTGCACACCTGGACATATTTGGTTGTGTCAAAGCTTTTGCTATCTTAACTTTTTGACTCTCTCTTTACCTCATGGACATCCCTTCCTGGAGGCTTGTCTGGCACTCATATTTATTTACCGTAATTTAGATGTCAATTCAGGTGTAGACCTGAATCTTTGCCCATGCATTCTGGAGTTATTATTTTATGTATTATAATCCATCATAGAGTCCTCTGGGTATACTAAGTAAAGTAAAATAAAGATAAAGGTAAAATAAAGAAGGCCCCACTGTACCACACGCACACTGCAACTTCCATCATGTTGCCTTCCTCTCAGCCATACTCAGGGGTGAAATGCTACCAGTTCGGCCCGGTCCGGGCATACCGGTAGCGGCTGCTGCCGGGGTTTCAGAGAACTGATAGCGGTGGCAGCGTGAGGCTCGGCCCACCCTCCTGGACATCGCCATTTTCATGTTTTTAACCCTCTGCACATGCGCAAATCCTTCTGTGCATGCGCAGAAGGTGAAAAAGCGCATGCTTCCGAACCGATAGGGAAGGTAAGTAGATTTCACTGCTGACCATACCACCTTCCTCCATATGTACACTAAGCACAGTGAGTACTATCTGAGAAAATACCACAATATATGTGATAGAGAGTGAAATTAAATATGAAGTGAGCATCCATGTACCGTTCACTGTAAGGCAAGAAGATAGAGACCATTGACTCTTTTTCCTGGTAGCTTAAGCAACTGAGCTGTCCAGCTAAATAAACCAAATCTTAGTCAACAGGTGTGTGAGGCTATGAAATGAGTAGTGAGGTCCACATGTATTAAACACTCTGTTCCTTCCGGGGCAGAAGTCCTAATGGACATTTGTTACAATGAGAGGTTATGGTGATAAAGACCAAATGAGAAAAGATACTGTAAAGTATTAAGCTTATCAGAAAATCTATTCAGAGCAGATCTGGAATGTTTAATTGGCGTGGTTTTGAACATTTTATTTTAGACATATTTTTAATTTTAAGAGATTAAAAAAAATTTATCGGTGTCTCCGTAAGAAGAGAATTGAATTTTTGCCAGATTTTTAATTTTTGGAAATTTTTTAAAATTTATATCTGTATTATAGGTGAATTACAGTAATTCACCTACTTAACAAGATACTTAACACATTGTTTTTTTTACTTAAAAAACCCCATGATTTCAAACAACCCAATAATAATAAAAATAATTAATTAAAAGAGATGGCATGATCATGTGAATTATCACATCATTTAAAGTGGCATTCAAAGGGAAAGTATGGGGTTGGAGACTACCTAATGTTTTACAGGTATCACAGCTAAACATCAAGGAAAATTAGAAGTATAAAAATGAAATAAAATTGACTTTCCTGAAGGCCTTTCATCAAACTCTACATTTGAATTCAAGGGTCCCAAGGCTTTTATGTGGATAAAGGTTTCATTAAATACCTATAAATAAAAAATGTGTGCTGAAAGTTAAAAATGAGATAAGAGCCACTAGGTGGCACTATTATATAAAGTGAGTGAAAGAACATCAAAATAAATTATTTTACTGCTCAACTAGTATACAGAATCAAAGATGAATGCCTGTTAGGACAATGTTAATCCCAAAAGTTTAGATTCTTCACCCACCACTTCAATTCTATTACATTCTCTTTTCTCTTATTTCTACATTGCATACCATTATTTCTTTTCCTACGTAGATAGGCATTTGGTTATATTTGGTTTTAAAATCCTCTTACATATCAATAATTTGGATATTTGATTTACATGTCATTGTACTTTTCCATTAAAGACAAAACAGAAGCAAGCTAGAATGCAGCAGCCGGCTGACTTCTGGGCTTGGAAGCCAAACACTCTTGGATTTGTTTAGGACTTGAGTAGTAAGCACCAGGGAGTATCAGCGTTACTGGATAAATTAAGAAGTAAAAAAAACATTTCGGAAGAAGGCTGTGGCAAATTACTTTGGCACTATTCAGCAGTGTCCATTCCGTATGAAGCATTTCCTTCCTCTGAACTGTTTGAAAAAAAAATAGACATCCCACTAGTTCACTAGTTCTCAACTTTGGCCATTTTAAGATGCGTGGTCTTCAACTTCTAGGATTCCTAGCCTAGAAGGTGGTTGGGAATTTGGGGAATTGAAGTCCATACATCTTAAAATAGGCAAGGTTGAGAAACACTGCACTAATTCAATGTAATATCAGCTGTCCCACCTGCAGTTCTTGGAATCATGCATCCATCCATGCATCCATCCATGTATCTATCCATGTATGCATGCATGCATGAATGCATGCATGCATCCACCCACCCACCCACCCACCACCCATCCTGTTCTCTTTCTCTCTATGAGCCATAGAGGAAACATCTTGCTCAGTCTTGCTCTATTTATTAATGTATAGTATTTTATGTTTTCTTTTCTCCTGAACTATACTGTGGAAAGGTTTAATCCTTTTAGTTGAAAATGAAACAGCTATTTTGCACAATGTATAAAACACTAGTTACTTTATAAAAAATCAGTTGATGGCTTTTTCACTGTTCAACATTAATTAAATGTTTTCACTCAATGCTCAATTTTTTGTGTGATTTAGTGTGTTTGTTATTCATACATTTCCCTTGTGGGTATGCAATTCAAATAATGGATTTATTTAATAGCCAAGCTAAGTATTTTGCACTAACACAATCAGCATTACTTATCAGCTGCCAAGGGTTCTTCTGGACATAACTTTGCCCACATACATGTTTTTGGTGCTAAGATTTTCTGTTCTTCCTACTTAAAGTGTACTGATTCTTTCCTTGCCAGGAGTAAATATAACTTCCCTTAAAT